>OY728138.1:1416203432-1417453432 GCA_963277665.1 Viscum album
ATTTGACTTGATCCTTCGTATGGATTGTATGATAAATTTCAAAGTGTACAATTATTTTTATCAATGGAAAGTGAGTTTTGAGGAACCTGATGGAATTACCCATTTTTTCTACGATGAATGGAATCCTCAGTTGAGAGGTGATGGATCTCCAAATCTAGAATTGGAAAAAATTATTAATCAAATCTCATTACTTATGTTGGAGGGTGAATATGGTTCTTTTGAGGGGGGATTACCTCCTATGGTGGATGAGTTCTAGGAGGTGTTTCTATAGGATTTATCATGTTTCCCTTTAGAGTAGGATGTGGAGTTCTCCATTGATTTGGTGTGGGGAACAAAAATGATGTATCTTCCCACATACCATATTCCCCAATAAATTTTTAGGTAACTAAAGGTATAACCAGATGTTTTTTATTCCAATAGATTCATTCGATTTAGCATCTCACCTTAGGCCTCCCCATTATTTGTTTTTAAAAATACTGATGGATATATCTATTTGTGCATTGATTACCAGATGTGAAAAAAGGTAAAAATTAAAATAAAATCACTTGATTTCTACCAGCATACGGTGTTTCGGTGGTTCTCCAAGATTGATTTGTGTTTTAGGAATCACCATGTCAGATTTATAGAGGTGGATGTTCCGAAAACATCTTTCTGAAGAAGATACAACATCCTCAAGTACTTGGTCATGTTCTTCAAGATAACAAATTCTATAGTGGTAGTTTTGGCACTTATTAATAGGGTGATGCACTAGAATCTTGATTTCATTGTCATGGAATTTTTGGATGACATCCTAGTCTATTTTAGGACCAAGGAGGAGCATGAGAGACATTTTACAATTGTGCTAGTTGCCATTTGGGATCATCATTTCAATGAATATTTTTCTATGTGAACCTTTTTATCAGGTATGTTAGGTTTCTATGCCATTTGATCTTGGATCTAGGGGTTTTGTTGGACCTCTAGAAGATCATCATAGTGATGTCATGGAGACTACCAAAAAATGTGTTTGATGTCTGATGGATTTAAGGCACAATAGGGTATTACATGAAGTTTTTTTTGGATTTCTTATGGATTTATTCATCCATGATGGAGCTCACCTGGAAGGGATATGTGGTCTATTGTGATGCATCGGGTATGGGTATTCTGTTTGTACTAATGTAGGATGACAATTTGGTGGCTTCTGGTTCACGGAAACTCAAACCACCAAAAAATAATTACCCAAACCATGACCTGAAATTAGTAGCAGCGATGTCTGACTTAAAGATGTGGCCCTATTATCTTTTTGGTGAGATGATTACAATTTATTCATAACATGAGAGCTTAGCATACATTTAATACCAAAATGATATGAATTTGAGGTAACATCATTGGTTGGAGTACCTTTAGGGGTTTGACATTGATAAAGTCTATACCATAGGTAAGGGTAATGTTGTGGTAGATGATTTTAGAAAGAATGTTCCTGTGCTAGCATTGAAAAGTACAATAATATGTGGATATTAATGGGACTTTTTGTTCATATGCATCATGATACTAAGGATCACAGGGAAGGTTTACTCTTGACTAGTGTTTAGCTGACACCTTCCCTTCTAGAGTAGACTCAACTAGAGCAACCATGTGATGTGTTATTCCAACATTAATTGATGTTCGTAAAAGGTAGTTGGATTCCTGGAGAATGGTCATTGTCTCTTGAGGGAGATTTGTACTTCAAGGGTCGCATTTTGGTGTTTTTGTCTTGAAGGAAGCTGGTGATGCAGGATATGCACATGCATTAGTGTGATATTCATATTTGTGATACCAAGTTTCACTATGATATGCTTCAGTAGTTTTGGTTACCAAGTAAGAGGCAAGATGTAGATGACTTCGTATTATGGTGTTATACATGTTATAAGGTTAAAGTAGATCACAAGAGGCCCTTTGGATTTATTCAGCCACTACCAATATATACATGGAAGTGGGACAAGATCTCCATGGATTTTATTGTTGGCTTACCTTATACACCCTAGGGAAGGAATTCAATTGGGGGTGGTGACTGACCTTCTGACTAAATAAACCTATTTCATTCCTATCACAAATTAAACCAAAGTTGATGAATTGGTTCATTTGTATGTGAAATATGTTGTGATGCTCCATGGTGTTTCATCAATAATGGTTTTTGATGTGCCTCATTTGTAATCCTCTTTTCCACATCCTTTTTTATATGTTTGATGAGTTTTTAATATCGAACTATAGAATTTTGTGTCATATTTATCAATTCTTGTATTTTGTAAATTAAATTATAAAAAATGCGTTTACGTATTAAAACTGTGTTTTTGTTGTTTTTTTATTATTTTTCAATAATAAAATTAAGTTGTTATTTTAATTTTATTTAATTAATTTTTTATGTTATTATATTTCAATAATATTTAATTCATTAATTAAATTGATTAATTCTTTATTTGCAAATTGTAAATAAATAACACATGTTACTTTTTAAGTCATTAAATAATTAAATTAGTTTTAACAATTTAATTTTATTCAATTAATAATTCTTATTCAATAATTTACTTTATTAATTCTTTAATTAATTGGTTAATTAATTTACACAAGTGACTTTAAATGTTTTAATTTTTTATTTATATTAATGTTTTATAATTTTTAATACAAATAAATTCATTATTATAAATAAATCATAATTAATGTTATTATTTAACTATTTTTTATTTATGTAGTTTGTAACTCTATTCTTTTTAATTTAATTGATTAATTGATTAATATATTTTTTGTTTTATTAAATTATTAATTTTTTTTTGTTGTGTTTAGTTTGCAGGTGTTCCGATAGCACCAATTCACGGTGCCACATTTTTCACTCCTTACTATCACACAACAACCGTGAGGGTCACTCATGGTGCCCCAGAAAGTGGAGGCACCATTTGGTTCACCTTATTGTATCACTACTTCAATTCATTTCCACTGTTTCTCTTCTCACGGTGGCATGTCCCACCATTCCACCCCATCCACCCCATCCACAGTTTATTAACGATCTCACTGTGACCATCATTCACGGTGCCTCAATCACAGTCACTCCATTTCATTTCCACCCGTTCTCTATCACAGTCCCACCGTATGTCATCACTATCCCACCACTTCAACGCTTTGCCCCCGCTCCCCTCCGGTTCCACTACTCCCATCTCATCTTCACACCACCTCAACAACAATTACCGCTGCCGAACAAATCTCAGCAGAATAGTATCAAATGAACAATGAAATACCAAACCAGCTACTCAAAGCCACAACAAACAAATTAATTACACAGTAGAAAACGAAAATTCCAAACCAATTTCAGTCCGCTTCTGAACCCTAGCTGATCGACGGCCTCGTCGAGCGCCCCGGACCCTCAACTCCACCACCCACTGAATCCTCTCGACCCTCATCACAATTCCGCCACCGAGCAGAGTCCTCGTTGTCCACGACTAGGTCACCGCTCCTAATCCCATGCCCGCACCTGCCCAGCGCCACCTGCTCCGGCCTTGCCTCCACCATCCACGCTGCGTCTTGCCCTACCCTGCACTGAGACCCCTATCCTGCTTCGTCCCCCTCCCACAAGAAACGTACCAAGCCCATGCTACCATTACAGCCTCCACCATGCCCACCCCTCCTTCCCGCTGCACACCCCCTGAGCTGTTGTCACCTCCTACCCTACTCCACGCAGTTACCCCCTGCCACACTACTCCATCCGCACCGCACAAAGACACCCCACCTCTTTGTTTTTTTCTTTTATTTTTTTAGTTTTTATTATATTTTCTTATAACATATAATATATTATATTATATTATATAAAATGTAAATCATATACAAAAATTGGTATATTAATAAAAGAGTTTAAGATTATATATATAATATTAGTTATAATAATATATGTTATTAATTAATTACAATAGTTATTATATTAATAGTAGTATTAGGAATTTCAAAATATATATTCTTATAAGTATTTTTATTATATATATATATATATATATTAATAAGTATTTTTAAGTAGTGATATATATATATATATTTACATAATTGTTTCATTATGTTTTTTTTCTGACTTTCGTGCATTTTTTTGAAGAGGGAGGGTCGTGGCTCGCCGCGCGCGCACTCAACATTCAGTTAGGAGTCACTGCTCTAATGACCAGTGCAGAAGAAGTAGAACCATAGAATCTGCATGTGGAGGCTAGGGAACACCTCAAGAGAGATTCTAGAGACTTCGATTACTGGTTCATTAGCATTCATCACGGGTAGGAGATGAAGAATCCATTAGAGGGAAGGACGTGGGATGAGGAATCATCTATCCAGACAAGGGTGATCGGGCATTATGGATCAATCATTCAACTAGGACTCGATGACACTATACGATGGTGACTTCATTTCTTCTAATCATACATCCAATGGGTCGGGTGATCCCCATATTTTCCACCATTTCCAAGAAGCCAATTCCAGGCATCAGAGCAGCAGATCAGCATTTCATACCTCGATTCCCAGGGCGGGACATCGAACACACTACAACATTACATCCACCATGAAGCGGCATGGATTAGAGATTTTGTGAGATCAAGCAGGGAGACGAACAACTTTATTTTCCTTGTGCAATGTTTTTCTACAACTTATTTCAACATGAACATTATTGATTCTAATTATATTTTTGAACTGAATAATACCATTATGTCTGGCTAAATTCTTTTCGGGGGGGGGGGATTATGCTAGTTGGTTAAGACTTGTTTACTCTGATTCATGCACTGCATCTTTTGCTGGATCCTCTCTCTCACTGATTGTGGGGCAGTTTTATTTTCAAAACAACATGGATGAGTGAAAACCAGTCTTATTTGAATCTAAATGATAAATGTTCCAATATAAGGAATTCACAAACATGTGAAACGTGCTAAATTGAGAGAGACACACTGAACTCAAAGACAGTTTGAGCCCAGTGTCATCTGACTTTCATCACAAACTTACCAGATAACAAATCTGGTTAGTTACCTTAATTCAGATCCATATTTCATAAACTTCAGTGCATGAACTAGGCTAAGTAATATCTAATTGGCCAGTAGACTTTTCCCCCTACACATCTATTTGTTGTTTTCACCACAAGATCTCTTGTTGCCTTGTCTAACCCCTTGCACTCACTAGTTCACCTTCACTTCCTCACACACTGATTTTGACTCACTAGAATTCTCCACCACCAACTGATTTTATTTGTTTTTGTGTGTGATTTTGTTTAGTTCAATGTTTTAGATCACTAAGCACAACATTAGGCCTCCCTATGGTTCGACCCTGTCATGCCACTATTCTAAGAAGTAAGTAGGTTATAAATTTTAGTTTGTCTCTCGTGCCCAATGACACGCATGCGTGAAAATTTTTGCACCATTGTCGGGGAAGCTAGTTGTGATATAAACAAACAAAACAAAAAATCACATATAAAAAAATAAAAGAAAATAAAAAAACAATAAAAAACACTCCAAATTTTTTTTACAAAGAAATATTGAAATTAAAATATATTGTCAACCTACAGTATGCAAACCAAGTCTATGTCTGAATACTTAGTACCTGGTAATCCTGAAATTGATAAGCACATCAAGGAAGTGAAAAGGAACAAAGACACTATCAAAATGGAAGATAACAGAAATGAAAACGTGAACAATCCACTTCCAGATAATTTAAACCAACTTAGAATGATGAACCCAGCTGAAAATTAGATAACCGAGAGGCACAATCTGAGAGAGTTCTTGCTACCTTTAGTGTCTTGTAACCCATCATGCATTAGACACTCTCCAATGTCCATAAATTACAAAATCAATAAATCTAGGCTTAGTCATCTTCCGACCCCCAATGGAATGCCTAGTGAAGAATCTCTTGACTTTATTAGAGCATTATAATGTAGTGTCCAATACCTACCACTTAGGGGTCTCACTAAGGAAGAGCTTAACGTGAGAGTGTTCCCCTTCTGTCTGAAAGGAAATGTTAGGACTTGGTTTCAATAGTTGGAAGAAGAAATCTTTGTCACCTGGGATCATGTTTATAATGTTTTCACTATGAAATCCAATCTTATAAAGTTGGCATCTGAAATTAGAAACAAAATAACCAAATTCCTTCAGGATGAAGGAAAACTGTTTCATGAAGCCTGAGATAGGTTTAGAGGGTTTCTTAAGCAGTGTCCAGACCATCAATGTACAACCCAATTCCTCATGGAAAGCTTTTTCAACAGTCCCACCCCTTACCACCAAACCTTGGTGGATCAGTATTTTAGAGGAGACATTAGTGATAGGACTAATGAGGAGCTCAAACAAATCTTTAATTCCTTAGCTCAAAACACCCAACACAAATTCTCTAGAAGGAGAACCATTGTGAGAAAGGAAACCACCCCTACACCTCAAGATGAAGCCCAAGATGCTGGTTTCTTTAATGAGAACCCACATCATACCCTTAATGAACTGTGCCACCACTATGGTAAGTATGTCCATTCTCAAACATGTTGCCCAAATTTTGATATGCCTATCCATCCTCATGAGAGTTCCATCTTTTCTAGCTATGGACCTCAGATGCATCCTATGGAAGATTCTTTTTCCAACACCTACAATCAGGTCCATAGGAACCATCTGAACCTTTTAGGGAGGGAGCAGGGAGTCCTTCGACCTACTACACCTCTGGGATTCCAGCATCCACCAAGGCAACAATTCCAACCCCAACCCCAACCTAAGGCATAATCATCAAACTCAAAAGATGTGGTGAGAGACATGTTTCATCAGTTGATAGAATGTTTTGATTAACAAAATACTCAAAATTATTATGATAAAGTTCAAATGGATTCTAGAATGAAGAACCTGGAAATACAAATGGGGCAGTTGGATACGGATTCAAGTAATAGAGAAAAGGGTAGGTTGTCTGGCACCACTGAAGCCAATCATAGGGAAAATTACATGGTTGTGACCAGTAGAAGTGGTCTTCAAACCCACTAAGAGCCTAGGAAACAACCCCAATATGATGAAAATGAGAAACTGGATGAAGGTGGTAACCCAAATATGAAAAAACCAGAATCTAGAAAACTGGACAACACCCCTAGAATCCCTGCAATTCTTGCGGTTATAGCTCAAAAACATAATGAAAATGTCTTAAAAAACAATGAAAATAAAGGGACAAATTTTTTTTAAGATGAAGCTACAGAGAAACCCCCAACTGTGAGGAATTTTTCCACTGTAATCTCTTTCCCACAAAGAATTAAGAATCCAATTCATGATTCTGAACTGTTGAAATTTTGAAAGTGGTTAAAAAGAAAAACATTAATACCCCATTCATAGAAGGCATGATTCAAAGCCCATCATATCTGAAATCAATCATGAAAATATGTTCAAACAAAAAATCGTTGGATGAATTTGCCACATATAGCTTAATAGAGGAGTGTAGTGCAGTCTTGAAGAATAGGATACCTCCTAAGGTTCAGGACCCAAGAAGCTTTTTCATCCATTGTACCGTTGGGGATAGAGGTGGTATGTTCAATTATTTTTATGATATGGGTTCTTGTATCAATATGATTCCCCTATCACTTTTTCGCACATGAGATTAGGTGTTCCCCAACCCAACATTGTTGTGTTAGATATTGCTAATAAGTCAATCACTTATCCAGTAGGTAGGGTCGATGATCTTTTATTGGGAGTAATAAATATCTTTTTTCCTGCTGACTTTCTTATCCTTGATATGAAGTGTGACTAGGAGGTCCCTATCATTCTTGGTAGGAACTTCCTCACCACAGGGAGAGCTTTGATAGATGTGTCTATGGGGAAACTAATTCTTAATATGGGTGAACATAAAGAATAATTCAATGTGTTTAATAAACTCAAAGAACCTACCCACCTGATCTTCCCCAAATATGAGATGTTAGTTATTAGAGTAGTGTTGATAAGGTAGAAGAGGAGTTTCTAAGAATGGTAGTTGAAATCAATAGTGAACCTGAAATCCCTACTATCGCTAGCATGAGGATTAGCTCAAGTAAGGATAGATAATTTGTTGATGAGAACAAGGTAGAATTTATGTAGAACCTAGATGAGTTTGTTTTGGAGTACATTCTTACCTCGAGAGAGGTTTCTAAGTTTGAGGCGATTTTTTTGGAAGTGCTAGTGATGAGGAAGAAGCTTTATCTACTACCTTATTCAAGAGGCAACATGAAAACCATGGGACACGCATGCCGAAGTGTCTTCCCTAAAACAAGTAACCTCCAAAAAATGAACTCAACCCCTCCCTTCCAATCTCACATACTCTTTTTTAGGAGACAGTTCCACCCTTACTGTGATCATTTCATTCAACCTAGAGGTGAGTTAAGAGAGAAATCTACTTAGTGTTTTGAATAAATACACTTCAGCCATAGGCTGGTTGATTGCGGATATCATGGGGATATGTCCAGCCTTCTTCATGCATAATATTCCTATGGAACCAGAGTGTAATCCTAGATAGAATCCCAAAGAAGACTCATCCCAAACTTGATGGAAGTTGTGAGAGAAGAGGTGATTAGGTTGCTTGATGCTGGAATAATTTTTCCTATTTCTAATAGCCGCTGGGTAAGTCCTGTCCAGGTGGTACTGAAAAAGAGTGGAGTTATAGTGGTCACTAATGAAAATAATGAGCAAATCCAGACAAGAGAAGTGAATAAATAGAAAGTCTATGTAGACTACAGAATGTTGAATGCTGCCACAAGAAATGATCACTTTCCCATGCCATTTTTGGATCAAATGTTAGAGAGATTAGAAGGAAATGAATTCTTCTTCTTTCTTTATGGTTATTATGGTTACAAACAGATTTCTATTTCACCTGAGGACTAAGAGAAAACCACCTTCACCTATCCATTTGGGACATTTTTTCACCGGTGGATGCACTTTGGCTTGTGTGGTGCTCCTTCCACTTTTCAAAGGTGTATGATGGTAATTTATTTAGACATTATTGAATGGATAATTGAGGTGTTCATGAATGATTTTTACATTATGGGAAATAACAGTGAAAATTGTTTGAAAAATCTTGAACTAGTGTTAGAACGGTTCCACGAGACCAACTTAGTCATAAACTGAAAAAAGTGTCAATTAATGGCCACTGGGGGCATAGTTTTGGGACACAAAGTCTCTAAAAGGGGCTGGAGGTCGATAATGCTAAAGTTGGGGTCAACAAAAGTTCCCCCCACTTGAAAATTTCAATGAAATCAGATGGTTTTTGGGTCATGCTGGGTTCTACAGAAGGTTCATTAAGGAATTTTCTAAGATTACTAGAACAATTTTCTCCCGGTTGGTTCAGGAAAACCCCTTTTTCTTCGATGAGAAATGTCTAGAGGAATTTAATCTACTAAAGGAGAGGTTGAATACTTCACCTGTAATAACTGCACATGACTGGAAGCTTCCCTTTGAGGTGATGTGTGATGCTAGTGAATTTACAATTGGAACTGTGTTATGGAAGAGGAAGGATAAGAAACTAAATGTTATTTACTATGCATGAAAGCTGCTAGACAATACCCATAATAATTATTCGACCAATGAAAAGGAGTTGGTTGCTGTGATGTTTTCTTTGGAAAAGATTAGGCAGTACTTAATAGGATCAAGGATAATAATTTTCACAGATCATTCAGACCTAATGTACATACTGGCTAAAAAAATCAAAACCCAGACTCATGATGTGGACCTTGTAGATACAAGAGTTTTATTTAGAGGTTAAGGAAAAGAAAGGGGCTATGAATGTAGTTAAAGATCACTTGTCCCGATTTCCCAATACTTTAATTAAAGAACCCTGAGATATCAACACTTCATTCCCTGATGAATAATTGTTTACTGCATCTGTGTAGAATTCTACATGGTTCGTAGACTATGCCAACTTTCTAACAGCTGGAGTCATTCCCAAGGATCTCTCACACAACCAGAAGAAGAGTTTTATATTAGTGCTGAAATATTATATTAGGGATGACCCTTTTCTCTTTAGGAGATGTTCTGATGGGATTTTGAGAAGATGTGTGGTTGAGGATGAGATTTTTCCCATACATCAGAGCTTCCATTCATCACCTTGGGATGGCTACCTTGGAGGAGAAAGGACAGCTCAAAAGGTCATATAGGCTGGTTCCTAGTGGCCAACATTGATTAAAGATTCTAGGAGTCTGGTTATTGGCTGTGAGAAATGTCAAATGATTGGAAATGATGGAAGAATGCAGGAACTACCCAAAAAAGGTATTCGGGTAATTGAAATATTTGATGTTTGGGGCTTTGACTTCATGAGACCATTTCCATTATCTTCAGGGAATGCGTACAATTTGGTTGCTTGGGACTACGTATCCATGTGGGTTGAGGCAGTAGCTCTGCCCCAAAATTCAGCTCCTAGTGTTGTGAAATTCATAAAGAAATACATATTTTTTAGGTTTGGTGTGCCTCAATCATTCATCACTAATAATGGGAATCACTTTAAGAATTATATGTTCAATGGTTTGATGGAGAAGTATGGGTGGTCACATATGATATACATCACTTACCACCCACAATCTAGTGTGTAAGCAAAAGATTCAAACAGAGAGTTAAAATAGATTTTAGAGAAAACTGTGTCTTTCTCTAGAATGTAATGGTCAAGGAAGTTGTATGAGTCCCTTTGGTCCTAAAGAACTCATTATAAGACTCCTATAGGGATGTCACCATATAGGATACTCTTTGGGAAAACATGTCATCTACCTGTTGAGTTACAATAGTTATCTTATTTGGATGTGAAGGCTCTTAACTTTGATTTTGAGTCTGCTGGTGAGAGGAGACTATTAGATATAAGTGAGCTAGAGGAGATTCTAAGTGAGTCCTATGTGAATAATGAAATTTACAAAGAGAGAACAAAGACTTTTCATCACTCAATCCTTCAAAATAGGAATATCACTTTAGGTGAGAGGGTCCTGCTTTTCTATTCTAGATTGAAGCTATTTCTAGGAAAGTTAAAGACCAATTAGCCAGTAGCCTTTACCATTGGTAGAGTCTTAGTTAATGGAACTTTTGAGTTAGTTGGAGAAGCGAATCGACCTTTCTTAGTTAGTGGTAAAATGATAAAGCACTTCTTTGAAGGGAATCCAGAGGGCTTGACTGTCATATATCTGTTGAAAGAATGCACTATTTCAATTCTAACTGAGGATTATAAACTCAGTTTTTCATGGGAACTAACCCATGGTTTCTTAGTTGTTTCCCTTATATTTTTGTTCTTCAATAAAGTAAACCCCAGCTACTTGTTCTCTAGTTTAACATCTTAACTGCTTGATGGAACCTCATGATCTGTTGTTGTTTTAGAGAGAGAGTTGTTGCTACCAGAAACATGTCCAAACCCAATGGATCAATCCATATCATCATATGGATAACATTTATTTCTACTCACTCTCTTGGGTTACTTATCTTGAACTTTTGACTCTGAAATCTTGTTTTAATTATTTGAACTTGCAGGTTAATGAAGAGAAGTAACAACCCAATGTTGCTGATGTGGATCTATCTATGGAATTTATTATTAAAGCTCCTATAATTCAGGGAAGTGTTGTTTTTCACTTTTTCACTTTTAACTACCTACATAATCTTCACTGTGAATTAAGTGTGGGGGACTTCCCCTTGACCTATGAAAACGGAATATGTTCTCTTTCACAGGTGTTTTTCTACTAGAGTCTAGAAAGTGAAAAAATTATTTTGAACTAATTTGTGAAAGATTCTTACACACACTACTTTCAAATTCATTATGATGCTACTGCACATCACTACTAATCATGCTACAACTTGAAATACATTGTTAAAATATTTTGTCTTCTCTTTAAAAATTCAAAGTAGGAACAGTGTAGGAATACAACTGAACTTTTTGCTGGTGATGGTTGGTGGAAATGGGTTCTTCTGTTTGTCTTTGTTTGAAATTTTCTTTTCTTTCTCTTTTAGGGTGACAGAGAAAATTTTTGAAACTCATTTCTACCTCTCCAAATCCTCGTATAAGTTATCATACATCTAATTTTCTTCTTGAATATTTGAAATTGAAAATCTGGTGAAACGTTTTTCAAATCATTCATGTTAACCATGCGACGTGCTCCTTTTGGAAAATAAGGGACACATGGTTGCCACCCGGTTTGGAAAATAATGTTGGCTAACTATGAAAACAATAAATGTCATTAAAAAGTTGAAAATTATTATTGTACCCTCTTTGATTTGAACCCAAAATCACCCCATTAAACACACTCTGGATTTTTATCTATGTTATCATTCTCTAAGCCTTCTTGGAGCCTTTAAGCATCTTTATTTAATTGGTTTTAGCCTTGTAACATCGATGAATATTCATGTAATCCCATTTTCTCATTATTCCTCCCTTATTTTAGTTCTTCTCCTCCATCTTAATTGATTTCTTATTTTCCAATAGGTTGTTTGACCTATAGAGGGTTCAATCATGTCTTATTAGAGGGAAATATTGATGTTAATGTCTTAATATTCTTTTTATAGGGTCATGTGGTGGTGTAGTTATTGTTTTCCAATGGTTTTAGATATTTTACAAGTGTGAGGTTGGTGGTTCCTTGGTTTTACATTATTAGATGAGTTTGTATTTCATGAATTATTATTTAAATGTGTTTTATGTATTTGTTTTGTGGTGTGAGACTGGTTTTTGAAAAGGGATGAAATAATAATGTGAAAAAATGGGTTTTGTAAAGGTATGTGGTCAGGTTTATTGTGTTATTTGTTGTGATATTTCTTGAATATTTTTATGCCTTATGTGATAGGTGTGAATTGTATTTTCAATTATATTTAATATTGTGAATGTGTTGAAATTGGATTTTCCAAAAGAAATGAGGATTCAATTCATGTGGGATTCTATTTTATTCACCATAAATGTGTCTTTCAATTGTGAAAGTGATGTGAAGCATGCTATAAAATTGTTTTGACGAGAATATGATTTTAAAGGGGGTTTTCTCATAGAGATTGTTGGATTCTATATGTGTTCTTCTTGTTGTGTTTGGAAATGGGTTTCATAAACTATGATAGTGGTGTGAAATGTATTTTAGAGTGGTTTTGGTGTGTGTGTAAAATAGAAATTAGTTTTGTTTATGGAAAATGGTGGCTTTCCATGTGGATTTTAGTATTTAGATCTAAATAAAAATGCGGATATGTTGACTTACATATTTGTTTATGATGTTTTGAATGTGTACATGAATGTGATGATTTATGTGATATGTGAATTGGAATTTTTGAATAATGGAAAACCTGGGTAGCTGGGTAGGCTTTCAAGAACTAGTAGACTAGTAAATTCTGACATGGATGAGCCCTAGATTCATCTAGTAGGATTGATACCCCAAAACTAACTAAACATGTGATATGATTAGATACCACTTGACCTTGGGATGGGGGTACTCAAGTGCCTTGTGTATGGGAACACTATTAGTTTTGGTTAATGATTCGGAGACCACTGGAATATTTGAAGAAATTCCCCTCCAGTTGCGCGTGAGTAGGAACACTATTGGTATTTGTGTTGGAAGATTTTTTACACTATGTTATAATGCTTTTATGGTCCCACAAGTTCTGGTTACGTATATAGATTTACCCATTGTCTTCTCTTGTCACATTATATTTATGTGATTTGGTACTAGCAGTCGGTATATGGTATACCTTTTGTATATTTTTATTTGATGTAAACATAATTTTAAAAAAGGGTTTCTTTGAAAATTGTCTCATAAGAAATTTCTCCAAATTTTTTTCATAGAAATGTTTTAAATTTTCTTATGGAAATGTGCATGTTGATTTGACTTATAATGTTTTACAATAAAATATTAATTTTGGGGGGAATCCTAGTGGGATTTTGCTCACACCATAAATACGCCTTTAGGTGTATGTAGAATTTGTTATGTATGACCCAGGTAAAAGAAATATGTTTCATGGAGGTGATGGTGGATGTGATTAGTAGTGTTATACTTCTTTATAGTGTTGTTAGTGGTGGCCTGGGGGTGATGCCGCTATTATTCCATAGAGGATTTTGGGATAGTTCTATTTTTCAAATATTATTGTAGTACTTTTGGTTTTGGTAAGAGTTGTAAAATTTAAATATGAATATTATTGTACCTCATTTTTTATAACTATCAGTTATATTTTGTTTAATGTTTTTTTTTCATTTTTTATTATGTTAAATGGTGAAATCATTCCCAAAGTGAATTATTGATACCCAAGCACTAGTTTCTAGCTTGTGTGGATTAAGAATTCTCTTTGTGCGATACCATGAATAGGGCATGGTTTCTGGTTTTATGGAACACCATATTGATTTGTGACAAATTTATTGATTAATTATTAGGAAATATGCACTATGTTTTTTGAGAAGTCATTTTATTCTTCAAAAAATAAAATTTTAAAAAATGATTTTAATTTTTTTGGAGAGAATATTATAAATTATTTCTGGATATTTTAGAATATTTTTCGATTATAAGAATTTTTTAAATATTCAAATAAAAAATTATCTTAACCAGAAATTTTGGGATTATTATAAAAATATTGATATTTCAGTAAATAATGAAAAATACCATTTTTTATTCAGTTGTCATTTAATTCTATTTAAACAGTCGAATAAATTTTTTTATTTGAAAAAATGTAATGTAAGCTACCTTTATTATAAAAAATACAATTATTTATATAGGAATCAACAATATACTTCAATATAGTATAAAATACCTTAGACTTATAAAGGAACATTTTTATTTAGAAAACCACATTCATCAAACGTTGTGGGATTATAAAACAATGAGTTTATTATACTTATTGTGATTTCATGTAGTAAAATGAACTCTATATTATAAATCATAATAATTTATATAATTTAATAGGGCAAACATAATTTTTTGAAATAATTAAAAATAAAAGTATTTAAAAAATTTACTATCGTAAAAGGGTAAATTAGGTTATCTGAGTAAAAAACAATATGATAAGGCTTCCATTTGTCATCTTATTTTTTATTAGATAAGGGTATTTCTTCCCTTATCACCTTAGTATCTTTAATTTATTTTTTTATTAGACACTTTTCCAGGAAAAATACTTATATAATATTTTATGTAAAGAGAAAAAAATACACGCCACTCTCTTGATTTAAAATATCTTTTCTGTTGTCACATAAAGAAAAAATAATGTTAAGAATGAATATTGATGACTATTTTGAGAATAATGAAATAATTTTTTATCATTTTTACATAATTAAAATTTTTATAAAATTACATACTAGAAGTTATGTGATGGTGCTATTAATACTGAGAAATATCTTGAAATCATAAACCATATGTTCATCATGATGTTGGAAGAATATAAAAGAAACCATGACTTAGACTATACAGAAATACCTTGGGAATGAATGTTTACCTGCTATAAAGCATTGATATCATGATGTAATGTCCCTTTCTTCTCATATTATTTCTTTCTCTAAATCACAATATTTTTTGGGCTTCACTGTAAAGGAGGAGAGCCTTCTTGGCTTTGTATTTTTGTTTTTTACTATTCCTTTTATGGTTTATTTTTGACTTTCGAATCTTTTTATGGATATTTTGTGTTGTGTGGATGTTTTTTATACTTTTTTGTTTTTTTATATTTCTTGGTTGAAACCGGAGATTTTATTTTGGAGGTTTTGTTGAGTGTTTTTAGGCTTTCTTGAAGCATCACTTTTT
Organism: Viscum album; assembly: GCA_963277665.1. NCBI lineage: Eukaryota > Viridiplantae > Streptophyta > Magnoliopsida > Santalales > Viscaceae > Viscum > Viscum album. Next base: position 1,416,219,088 of record OY728138.1, read on the forward strand.
TCTCTGGTGCCTGCTACTTTGTATCCAAATGGATTTGTCTCTCTCAGTGTTTTCAAGTTATTTTTCCTTTTTCAGCCTTCTGGTCTTGCTGTGATGATTTCTTGTTTTGGCACATGATTTTTGGAGACTTGAGAAGAGATGAGGAAGTTACTTATAATGGAGACTTCTACAGTAAGGTTTCTATGTTTCAGCTAGGTTTTGGCACATAACTGCTGGTGACATGAGTAGAGAGGATGAAGATACTTCTAGGGACTTCTTCTATTGGGTTTCTGATCTCTGGAATGTTTGGATGTTTTTCTCTTGGTGGCCAACCTTCATGCCACTTCCCTTTATAAAGGGAGGTCATTAAGAGGTTTGTGATTGGATGTTTATATTGTGTTTTACACAACACGAGTTTTTACTTATTTTTCTTGGAAATATTATCTTGTATTCCCCTCATTCCATTATTGGTTTATGCTCATTACACCTAATGATTTCATTATTACTTTTTATTTTAAAAAATCTCTTTGGTGAATGAATTGGGGGACCACTTCTAGTCAATGCTATTATTTAAAAAAAGTAAATAAAATTTAATGAATTGGTATGTTAAATTATGTTTGTAGATAAATATAATATGTTAGATATCTGTGAAATTATTATATTATAATTCTATTTTTTCATGTTTTTTGGATGTCAAATTAAATGAATAGTTCTAATAATGTTAGTAATGATATTTTTTAATAATTAATAATTTAAGAAATGATATAAAATTATAAAAAAATGTGATGATTATCCTAGTGATTGTGATATGGTTAAAAATATCAACCATTTTTTATTTATTTGAAAAATTTTATTTTATAGTTACCAGGCTGACCCTTAACAAGTAAAAATATTTTTATCATAGTAATTATAAAAAAGTGTTAGCTCGAGTTAAAATAAAGAGATAAGGGTAAAAATGAAATCTAAACATGTAAACAATTTATGGGAATATATTATTTAGATTCATAGTCATCTTATATTATAATTATTTCAGCTTCGAGACTTTTTCCAATAAAATTAATTTATATTAATTTAACATTTTATGAAATTCCAAATGTATCCCTCCCCTTAGTTATAAAAGATAACCTCCCCTCCTCTTTTATTAAACTTTTGATGCCTTTTATTTTAGAAACTAACTTACCAAATCCATTATTAAGATACCTTATCAATTCCTTTAGAAATTTTTTTATTAGAGAACCATCCTAGTTATTCATTCATTGTAAACCAAAAGGGGTTTTTATAAGAATTTGTATTTTCCTTAACTAAAAGATTTTGTTTTATTTTATCTTCCACATCCTTCATTTTTTATTCAAACCAACTAATATTATAGAATTAATATATTAAATATAATACGATTTTATTATGTTAATGTAATAATAAATAAACATCCCCTCTTCTATCAAATGGAAAATGAAACCATCTTTCTTTTCTATATTAGACTACCACCTTCGGAACCAATATAATTTGTTCTCCATCATCTCATCTAATGGATATTTATGATGATGGATTAAATGTATTTATATATATATATATTATTACTTATATATTTATCATTCATGAAAAATAATTTATCATTCATTTTCATACCATTAATTTCATTGAAATATGAAATCATCGTTTGTGATTACATATAGATTACCACCTTCACAAAGTGACGTTATTCATTTTTCAACCCCACACCACATAGATTGTATATATATATTTGTATTTAAATAAATAATTTGATATTATTGATATAATTAAAATTCTATAATACTTATATAACTTTTATCCTCATTCCATCATGGTCATTGAAGAATATTAATGTCAATCTTGAGTATGTACGAATTACCATCTCTATGATTGTAATATAGTTAATTTTTTCATAACCACATATCATTATTGTATTTAATGTATAGTTAATAAATAAAAATTGAATTTATTTCATTATTAGTATTCTGGATATGATGAAATAATAACCTTATAGGCCATAGTCACCCTGTCAAAGTCATTTTGGAATTATGAGCTGAATATCATCAAAGAATCTGATTTAAAATTAATTGAATATGAAAATAAATATTAAAAAGTAATATACAAAATTAAATGAATAGTAAAAAATAAAATTTTTCTAAATAATGTAAATAATCACATTAATTTTTTTAGTTAATAAATATAAAGAATGTATGTGATGAATTGGACCTGAGGTAAGGGATTTCATCCAAATTTTCCATCATTGAGGCATATTTTATTTTTGTGACCCTAATTTAATTTCAAGGGCATATATACATACCATTCTACATGCAATCTCATGAATCCTTTATACATCATGAAATATTATGTTTCAATTCTAATTATTTCATCTGAGGGTATGTGACATGAATTTTACAATGTGGAAATCATTTCATAACTTAATTTTCTTTCTTTTATGAATATAACTCCTTCAATAATTATATTATGTCAAGATTATATATTAAATCAATTTTTTAAATTATATTTTAAATTTAGTCTAAATAATAATATTTGTTACACATAATCACCACATCGATTAATTCTCACATTAATGTTATGAACATTATAAGGGTTCTTCATGTCAAATTATATTCATTGTGACATATATTATTTTATATTCCTATATTATTTTATAATTTTTATCACATCCCCCTTTGTTATGATATATCATGATTTCTATTTTATTCATAGTATTTAATGATTCATTTTATGTTATTTATTTCTGGGGATTATCATTCAAATGGAACCAAAGTAGTAAGTTGTTATATCATAATCTCATCATTATTCAATATTTTATAAGTTTAAATATAAACTAAATTAATTATATGATATATATATATATATTATTCTCATATTTATTAATTTTAAAATTTTATTCTTTACATTCATTTTTCTATTTTTTGTACACAAAATATAAAAAAAATTATGAAGAAAATACTGTATTTCCTCTTTAATGAAGAATATTATTACTCCATGTCCAGGTTTTATAAAAAAATAAATATATTTTTTAATAATTCCACATGATTTTTAAATTAATTTTCAAACATGATTTCTATATTTTAAAATTGAAATCAATATTTTTATTTCATTTCAAACAAGTCACATATTGAATATTTATTGAAAATAATAAATGATTATTTTATTTAACCTAGTAGAAAATAATGTAAATTCTCATAATCATTACCACTCAGATATCTTATTATTATATTACATGTTTCCATGGTTCTTGTAAAATATTTTATTTCCTAATATTCAAGAATTATTTAATTTTTGAATGTGAATTTCGAATTAAAAATGGTTTTTTCTGCTCGAATGTTATAAGGAATATTTATGGAATTTAAATTAATACATGAAAACAACCATTTTATTATATAATGGATTTTTTTATAAATATACCATTATTGTTATTATTTCACTCGATGGTTTATGATAAGTTTTACTGGGAAATTTATTGATATTTCTTTTGATGGCTATTCTTTTATAGATAGTTTTGGAATAATATATATTTATCAATTTGTATTGTTTACTATATGAAGAAAGAATTAAACTTAATAATTGACGTTTAGGGTATGAAATTACCTTTCCCGATGATGCATCTATAGGTATCATTAGGATTACCAGTTAGATAGCCTCATTAAATGATTTTTGGTGCATTTTTACCTATTGTTTAAAAATGTATTAGAATAAGGCCTAAATTGTATGTATCAAATGTCTAGGAGTATTTGATCCACCATTATGAAATAAATTAATAAATTCCACGAGATTATTTTTAATAATATCCATGGAAAAGTTTCAATCAGATTTTATTATTTATTTGGAATCTTTTACTACTGCTTTACTCCATATATATTATTAGTCATGCTCAATTAATTGATTATATGGTATGAAGTTTCAGTTATTTACTCTTCCAAATTGATTATTTATTGTTTAATCATGATATATTTTGTTGAAATTAACCCATAATGAAAATATAAACTCTAACATATTTTATTTCCTTTCCCAAAAATACTAAAAAGGAACCTTTGAATGAGTTCGTAGATATGGAATATTTACAATCATTATGTTTTTTATTTTGTGTTATAAAATATTATTTAAGAATCAAGTATTTAGCTAGTTAACCAAAAATACTAAACTATTATGTCCATTGGGATATGATCACTTATATCTTATCCCAATGTAAAAAAGTAACAACTAGGTTTAGGCTTAGAGGTATGAGTCTTTACATGGTACTTTTTACTATTACTAAATATATTAAAAGTGTTTTTATTTTAATGTACACCACGTTAATGGATATCCCCTAAATGAGGAATAACATTTCATTGTTGGTTCATTAATATGTTTCCTTTGTTATTTATAAAACTTCTTCCTTAATATTTTAGAAATTTTTAGATTACAAATAAATTATATCCAATTTAAAATGGAATTATACTCATGAAATGTGTCAGCAACCCTTTAAGGGAATATATAACAACATCCTTTTATTATTATTATTCATTAATAGGGATACAATCTAACTCTGAAATATTTATTCTTTCTCTATATGGTTTATTATTACTATGTTTAAATGTTTGTGAAAATCATATACGATCTAAATGTTATGATAGGGTGATATGGTTTTTATTTTGTGATCTTGTGAACCACATGTGTTTGGTTTTCATAATGTGATGGGTGGAACATAAAGTCGAAAACTCTCAAATAAATTGGGAAAATACTAATATCTAATGATAAACTAAGGGATCTAAGGTGGTGTGAACCCAATTTAGTAAGGGATATTGTCAAATAATATTGTCTTGGGAGAGAACATTGAATTCGTAAATGATGGAAATGGGAGTGAACATGTTCCACTATGATGTCCTTGGTAATGATAATTAACTATAAATATATTTTTGAATTATTTTATATATGATAGAAACTAATGTTTTCAGATTATTTCATGTTATCATAGATCATGATTGACTTGATTTGGATTATTCACTCATATGGCTAATTTATTTTTCTTGAAAATACATTATTCCATGATTCAAGATTAATGATGTTAGACTAATTGGGTATTATTATTAATGATTTTGATCATTTTATCATACCCTTACTCTTATATTATGCTCAGTTATTATTTTTGATTGATATCACATATGTTAATGTTTACTAAGAATATGATCTCAAAATTTCTTATATTTCTCTTACATAGGTTATGAAGGAAGGATTTATGTATAGTATTTCTAATAATAGTTTTAGTTATAGTAAACATAATGATATTTTTTGTTGATATTTTATGTTCCAATTATTTATGTATCTATGTTCTTATAATACACTATACATTTAAAGTTTCGGAAAAGATCATATTGATATGTAATGAATATTCCTATAATAATATATAGTATTTATGTATTAAATATTTTATATCTATAAATAACTTCAATTTTTGTTGATGATAAAACCCTAGGGTGGAATGATTTATCTTTTTAAAGGGGGGTGATAAGAGATTTTGATATGTAAAAATATTCTATATTATAAACATTGATAATGACCAGTTCACATATTGGTATTGAAAGGATCCCACTTACCTGTTTATATATTAAGGTGATATAAATGAATTCTATGATATATGACTCATTATTATAGTTTCCCTACATTCTTCTTTATTATTATTTAATAAACCTTTCAGGGTTTATTGATGACGGATTTTAGGAAAAATCAAAATCCCTACAAATTTACTCTTTCATATTTCCACCATTTGACATTATTTTATTTAATTTTCCTTCCCAATGTTGGATATATGCTTGATTAGTGGTGGTTAGACCACAACACCAACCACCAAAAAACCGATTTCCCTGGTTCTCCACACCTATTTCCTTGAAATTATCAATTTAGGATTTTCTAACACTATGGAGTCAAAAAACATAGTAAGGGTTAATGGATTGTTGGTATCTATACATTCATGATTCTATTTTTGAAAACAACCATAGTAAAGGGGAGAATTGGGATTTTTGGTGTGTGATAGAAGGATATTAGAATAATGGGAGTTTGGGAGATAGGTGTAAAAAAATATGGATGATTTGGTTTTAATTTGAATGGGTTAAAAGTGTTTTCCTAGGAAAGGATAACCAATGGGGATTCTATGAATTTTAATGTTGACCTCGGGATGTGATGAGATGAAAGATGATCCTGATGGGATGGATTTTTCTAAAATACATGGTGGAAAAAAAATATTAGTATAATTTCTTTTTTATATTAATTTTTTAGATTGAAATACTTTTCAATTGATGATTTTTATCTCATTCACATGTCATTTATCTAATTCAAGTGGAAGAAATGGTTTTTAATAGTTGATAAATATCACCAATTGTATATATAAAATGATAATATATTTTATTTACATCATTAATCACATGAAGTTATTTTTCCTATATTAATTTCATGACTGATAAATTTAATTCACTCAAAAATAGGTCATAATTACATGTCATGTATGATTATGGGAAGCTGAATCATAGTGTGGGAGACTATATTTCATTCGACCCATCTGAGAATAAATTATTTATAAAACTTTTATATGGAATTTATGGGATACATGACATAAACTAGGCCAAATTACATATATAATGATATTTTTATAGAAATAAATCATATGTTCAATGATACAATCTATATAGTATGTGACTATACTAAATGGAAAACAGTTATTTCACATTTAGTATCTCATGGTCATTAACAAATTTATACTATTTTGTATGCACAATATATATCCACACCCACAAGGCTGCACCTAAAGTTGTACACAATATAAATACTAATATAATTTCACAAGGAATGTCCCATACCATACATGCTATTTTCTATTTATCCCCTTAGGGTTTTAATGATTTCACACACGAGTATCAGATTTTTTCACATGAATATTCCATTCAATTTCTTTTAATTATTGATTATAATTATCAGTTTTAGATATCCGTAGCATGGCTATCAAATTTTTTTAGAGTAATTCATGGATCTCATTCCCTTAGAGGTGATGGATAGGAAAACATGTGATGATCATAATGGATACAAGGTTTAGTTCACCCCAATCAATGTGTTGATGAAACAGTTCATGTTTGTTTATTTCATGAGTTTGGTGATCCCTTAACTATTTATAATAATAAAAACTGGGTTATCAAAATTCTCCCTAAAATTCAGGATTCATCCACATACTTTGGGTGTAGGTGAACAATAATTTTCATGACGTTGATACTCTCTTGGAACTAATAGGTTTCTCTTCTACCACCGGGAATCTCTAATTATAAACATGAAACAACTAGATGTTTTTATGAAATATTTTCATTAAATAATTTTGAATCTTCAATATATTTCATTACACGCAGTCACAAGTTTAAGAAAACCATGATACACCCTTATTATAAGATGACCATTTTATCCTACCTATATGGTTAGTAGGAATAAATATAACTAACTTATGAAATTTTCTGGTGAAGTCATTCACTACCAATTAGTTATAAAAAATATAAATCAATTATATATTTGTGTTTTTTATTTTGGTTAAGTAATTTAAAATTAATAAATAAAATTAATAAAAAATATTTTCTATATATTCAATGACATATTTTTTTATATTCATCCAATAGAAATTTTTCTTTATAGGGTATTAATAAATCCTATTTGATGTATCAAAACCTATATTTTTCAAAAGGTTAATTTTCTACATTTTAATAGAGAACCCTTTTTAAATTATGATTTTAAAACATTTATAGTTTTTATAAGAAAATATAAACATGTTATTTGAAATAAATATATAAAAATATACTTTGGCATAAATTTTAATATTTTTATGAAAATAATCAAACAATATTGACTAGTAAAAATACAATATATTTTTGTTAAATTTTTTTTTTCATAAAAATAATTTATAGTGTAAAATTATAATGTTGAATGGTTTTAAAGTTTAGTATAATATATTTTTATAATTAACAATAATGTATGTCATTATCATTAATTTCACATTGAATTCAAATGTAAAAACATTTCAATCTTTTGTAATATTTTAACTTTTAAAACTCATTCTTTCATTTTGACAACGAGATTAATTTTAACATAATTACTAAAACTTATATGTTTTGAATTTTTAAAAAATGATTCTATTTTTGGAATCCGTAGGATCAAATAATGTAAATAGATTTATTTTATTTTTGGGAATCATGAATAGAAACATCAATAATTATTTATTAATACGGTAAGAGGGTAAACCGAGTAATTAAGGATAATAATACTATTATAAAATTACTCTAAAACATTTATTAAGATATTTGTATAAGTTTTTTTCAACCTAAATAATACTTGGGTTGAAATTCTGTCATTTGGAAGCCACATGGACGTGATTAGGACATTTAATTTATTTTATTTATAGAAAACATTAATATGTCTAACTAAAATTTTATTTTCTAAATAATTTTTCTTATAAGGTTATACATAAGATAAATTATATTATATATACACCTTTTAATTATAAAATTATTTTATTTATCATGGTAATTTATTTGTAAATTTTAGAAAATAAATAATTACCTTAAAGACTAATGCTTTGAGGATGTGAAAATTAATTAATTTATGACAAATCAATAATACAATTATTATTAATATACTAATAACCATAAAAAGACAGAAACACTTTACAATATAATATTTGTTGAGTATATATAGATCATAACAAACTAAGTGTCTCATTAGTGACCATTTGGATTCTTATAGAATTGATTGTGACACTTATATTATTTTATTTAAAGTGTGGTTAATGTTGTGACATTCATAATTTAATAAGTATAACATTTTAAATATTTGATTTTCTTAAAGATTAATTAAAAACATATATTATTCTAAAATATATTAGATTTATCATAATCATATTATTTTATTTTTAATTTTTATTCAAAAAACATGTGTATTAAATAATTACACAAAATTGACGTTGTAATTATTTTATTAACAGAGATAAAAAATAAATGTTATTAAAATATTAAAATAAATAAAATTTCAGATAATTTATATGTCCTATAAATTTTATAAATTACTATCACCTCTAAGTAATATAGTGTATTTTAATTTATCATATTATTTAAGTATTTTAAAAACTCAGAGAAATAAATAGTGTCAAAATTGACACTATTTATTGTTTATCAAAATAATGTTTTATTAAATTATTTAAAAATAATAAAACACTTTTTAAAAATATATAATAATTATTATATAGTCTGAAATGTTTTACTTAATTTATTTATTATCTAATTAATATCAAATAAAAGTATATTTCACCCTTTTAATATTGAAATATTTGTTACCATAGATGAAGATGAAATAGAATAACTACGTGTTAATTAAAATGATAAGGTTAAAATTGATTAAAAACACCTATGAAAAATTTATTTTTTGATGATATTAAAACCCTATCTCATATCATATTATATATTGGGACATTTTCGTAGTTTTTTATGGGGATTGATTTTATATTAAATTAATATTTTTGGACATCCTAAGAGTGCCTCTCACCACAATTATAAAATAACACCTCCAAACTCAAATATTAATATCTATTTGAGCCTTAAATATTAGACATATCATATAAATTTCCATTATTAAATATCATAGATTCATTCAAGAGGTTCTGATTTTCATCAAAGACAAACTCCAGTGCTATAACAGGGGATTTTGAGGGAGCACGTCAAAGAAGATATAATCCCCTCTACCGATTCTTTCAAACTTGTTTCTTCTTCAACTTATTCTTTATGAGATATTTCATTATAAATTAATAAATATAGTATAAATTATATAATTATATTTTATTATTATTATGAAAAAACTATATTACATCTTCTATCCATCCTAAAAAAATTAAATTACCACAAGTGCGTACGTACAACTTACCCTCTCCGTATCGTGGTGTAATATTTTTTACCACCACCTTACTTGAAAGGGTACAATTATGGAAATAAAAACTACATATGTTTATTATTATAACATATTTATTCTGAAATATTATACACTATTCACTTCAATACCAATCTACAATTATGGGAATGATATGATTGCTCGTGCGTCTGTATGGCCTACCATCACCACGATGTGATGTGATTCATTATACATGATCCTCATTATAGCATGATTATATAAATGTATATAATTTATAAATATGATATATATAATTATAATATAATATTTTAAGGATATAACTATGAATTAAGATAGAGAACGAGAACTTATTCAACAAAACATGCATACGAAAATGAAGTAATTAATACTCGAATAATAAGTAATAATGAAATGTAATTAACAAAAAAAGGATAATATGATTATATATGGTATCATAAAAATGACTATTATTTATAAATAAGTCAATTAAACTATTTAAAACATTATATTGGAGGTTTGGATACATACAATGGAAATCAACCCTTAAAGGTCTGGGATAAAATCACAATCACTTTATTATCTTAAACTATTTATTCATAAGTATTTACTGGGTATATTTATTATCCATATCCACATTTCTAAAATAAGTAATATTATTTATATTATTATAAAATTTTTCATTGTCAATTTTAAGAATGGGTTATTTTGTATTACACTGTATGAATGAAATCTTTTGTAGTTATTTGATACAATGAATTTTTTTTAATTTTCTGAAAAAGGTATAAGGAAAAAGGTTGTTACATATATGGTATAAACAGATTTGTGTGTCTTAATAAATCCTTATTTCAATTAATCTTCATATACATGATTTCATTTTAGTTTTCTAATAATTTTTTTTAAATTGAATGTCATTTTCAAAAAAAAAATTGAAGAAGAAAGGATATTTTCCTCAAGAATTAATTTCAAGTGTTAAATAAAAATTATTTTCCATATAATATTTTATTTTGATATAGTCATGTTCTAAGAATAATATCCTTATTGTATTAATTATTATATTTCGTTTATGATAGAATGTTATTTCTAAAATCCACTTATTCTACATAGACAATATTATGGTAGAATAATGTTTTATGGAAGCCATTTTATTCCTTTGCTTATGGTGAATGAGTTATGTTATTTTGGAACATATAAGAATGATTTAGTTTTAAGATGGGTGGGACCTATATATCCCTCCAATAAATTAGGTAAATATTTATATCTCATGAGATAAACATGGAAGGAATGCGAAATGATATTGTTTCAGTAATACAGGGCTGGAAAGAGGAGTGAACTAGTTTCGGTAATGGACTTTATCTACTATGATGGTCTTGGGAATGAGCATTTATTAGTATGAAATTATTTTATATTGTTATGTATATTCCTCAAAACCTCATGTCTTATTTTATGACTTTTGAGATTAAATTAATTGATTCATACGAATTTCGTGATTTATCCCTAGGCATGATATCTTGATCTTTCATATGTTTGATAATATTTTCAAATGTTATGTTCATATGTCTTATGATTATGATATGATTGATATATCCCTTTTTTACCCTTACTAAGAATCTGATCTCACCATTTCTTATGTTTCTTTTCCCTAGGTATGAATTAGGGTATTAAGTAAGATATGTAAAAATGAGGTCTAGTAATGATGAAATAAGTGGGATACAATGAAGATTCATTATGAACTAGTTGATTATGTTTCACATTTTCCAATGACATTATACTTATATGGTCCTCTCATGGCATTGTTATATTTTGTAATTAATATTCTTTAATTTTGATGTAATATCAATTTTTGTAAAGCATGAGTCGTTATAGTTGGTTTTAGAGGAAAGGTATAGTTAAAATTTTGAAACTAGGACGAGAATGACATAGTAATAATCCAAAGGATATGTTGATGTATAGGTTATAATCCTAGTGTTTTAGAAATTATCATGAATAACCTGGGATAAAAACTAAAGTTTCTTAAATTGAGATTTTATTATTGATTATGTGGTTTTCCCATTATGATTAGTGGTACTCACTCATAGCTTCTTATTTTTAGTCAATGGATGGAATATAAATGAAACATTTTAATTCTTAATGTGATGGGAAATGAAAATATTGTACTCTAGAGAAACCAACTATTATGCGAGGTGAAATAAAAAATATTTTAATGATTCCCACACAAATTTCTCAAGATATAAATCATGCAGGAATTCCAAATGAAATAGGGAACAACATTCTATTGAGTCCTTGATTAGCGAATGTCCACCTACATTCAATGGGACTTTTGATACATTATAGGCTGAAAAATCGATTAGTACCACTGAAAATATATTTTCTGTTATCCAATTTTTATAACATGATTATGTCATCATAACAGTCTATCCTTTGGATGGGAAGATGATCAATGGTGGAAGCATAACATGAATGTGAGGAAAAGAGATGAAATTTAATCTATGGAATGGGATGAGTTCAAGAACAAATTTTTTAATAATTAATTTCCTTATATTATTATTACAAACATAGAGACGGAGTTCCTTGATCATTAAAAAAATTGTGATGAATCTGTTGTTACCTACGAAGAAAATTTTACCAAACATGTATGGTATGATTCTAGAATTATTATCCAACTTGTGAGTAAAATGGATCTATTCTTTAGTGTCTTAAAACAATTCCATAAAGGTAATTATCCATAAGGGACCTCAAAATTTTTGAAGAAATCATTTTATGTGCTCTCAATTTTGACATGGATATTGGAGTAACCCATCAGTTTCATGTGTTTGATAAGAAGAGAAAATTGTAATTAAATGGAAAATATATGGACCACACTAAAAAATATGGTGAGTTTTCACTTATGTTTAGTGTGTGGAATGAAAAATGGAGGAAATGTTCTTTAACATACTAGAAATTGTTTTAATGGTGGAAAATAAGGTCATTAGGGATTTGAATGCATATGTGATGGAAAAAAGAAATCCAATGATGTGAATAGTGAAAATGATACACAAAATTTACCTCATACACTTCGATGATACATGTGAAAGGAAATGGCGAATTATTCCAATCAATGCAAAAATCATAGGGTTATTTATGATAATTGAAATTAGAAAAATCATAAGGAAAAAGACAATGGCATGTCACATGTGATCACTCTCGGAAATGTGGAATATGATAATAAAGTGGTGTATGGTCTACTTACCATCCACTCTAAAGTAGAATGTGTTTTATTGAATTCGGGATCCACCCAATATTTTATTTTTTTGAGTTTTCTAAGGGTATCAATGTATTACCTAAAAATTTAGATATTGAGTTAGCTGTGATAACTCAGAATGGAAAAACTATTACATCAAGTGTTTATAAATCTAATTTGGTGAAAGATTGTGGGAATGTGATTCCTAAAAATATTGTGATACTTTATATAGTGTAATTTTATTTGATTCATGTCATAGATTGTATTTCTCTATATGGATATCATATAAATTTTCAATTAAGGGATGTCACATTTCATATTCTAGATCAGTACCTGATCATCTAATGATAAAAGGATTAATATAACCTTCTAGTAGAAATTTCATTCATCATATTTTTCTTAATCCATATAAATGATGCCTATCTATCTCAAATGGTTGGGGAGAAACTCACAATTACGAATTCACCCATTGTAAAGGAGTTTGATGATGCCTTTCCAAAGCAATTTCTTTGTCTTCCACCAAATCACGAAGTTAAGTTTTCAATAAAACTCAGACGAGGTGTTATTCCTATTTCAAAGACACCTTATTGAATGAACATAATTGAGTTGTAGGAATTCAAGGGGATACTCCAAGAGAATCTTAACAAGGGATTAATATGCCTTAGTGTGTCACCTTGGGGAGCACTGATTCTGTTTTTTAATAAGAAAGATGGATCAATGAGACTTCACATTGATTATCAAGAACTTCACAAGATCACTATAAAAAAATCATCTTCCCTACATTAATGAATTATTTGACCAACAACAGAGTGATGAATAATTTTACAACATTGATCTTTGTTTAGGATATCATTAATTCAGGGTAAAGAATGAGGATATACCAAAGATGATATTCTATATAAGGTATGGATACTATGAATTTATAGTGACGCCTTTTGGTCTTACTAATTCACCAACTATCTTCATTGATCTAATGAAAAGAGTATTTAGAGAATATCTTGATCATTTTGTATTAGTCTTTATAGACAATGTACTTTCCTATTTTAAATGAAAGGAATTGCATGATGATCACTTGATAATTTTACTAAAGACACTGATAAAGGAAAATCACTATGGAAAAATTACCAAATGTGAATTTTGTCTATAGAAAGTATCATTTTTGGGTAACAAAATCTCAATAGGGGGATATCTGTGGATCCAACAAAATTAGATGTTTTTAATGTATTCTGAGATAGAAAACGATAATTATGATCTGATGTTTTCTTGTACTAGTAGGATATTATCGATATTTTGTGAATGATTTCTCATGATTATTTAATCCACTCACCAAGTTGACTCAGAAAGGAGTAATGTTTGTGTGGACATAGTAATTTGAAGATAATTTCAAAGTGCTAAAAAGAAGGATATCCAGTTCACCTTTGCTCACACGGTCTTGTAGTGGAAAAATGTTTGTGATCTATAGTGATTAATCCATGAAGTTACTTTCTTGCTTTCTCATGAAAATTGATATGGTGAAATCTTATGCCTCAATGAAATTGAAAATCTATGAGAAAAATTTACCAACTCATGATTTGGAGTTAGCTTTGATAATCATGTCAGTAAAGATACAGAGGCATTATATTTCTGGTGAAAGGTGTTCTATTTAAATTGATCATTATATTTTAAAGTATATTTTCACACAAAAGTATATTAATATGAGTCAAAGAATATGGTTGAGGTTGATTAAATATTACAACTTCTAATACATTACCATCATGGGAAATAAAACTAGTTAGAAGATGCTTTGAGTTGAAAAGACCATGCTAGCATTTTTATGATGAGGATCATAAAATATCAAATATTTATTGATTTTTAATATTTATATCTTGAAATTTTAATGGAATTGGATAAATCATATATTTCTCAATTGAATTTTCAACCATCTATAAAAGTGAAGATTGAATAGGCACATAAAAAGGATGTATATCTACAAAACATGGTGAGAAATGTTTCGGAATTCAACTGTGATTATGAAGGAATAATATTGTTCTGAAAGTGGGTTTGTATTCCTCCCATACCATAAATATAGAATGAGTTATTGGAGGAGTCTCAATGTTATTCATTCTATTTTCAACATGTATGCACAAATATGTACATAGACTGGAAAAATAATTAATGGTGGGATGGAATTAAAATAGATGTTTTTGAATATGTCTCACAAATCATGGTTTTCCAGCATTTTAAGGATGAGAGAATGAAGTCTAAAGAGAGGTTACAACCATTACCAATTCCATAATGGGAATGGGAAAACATCACTATAGAATTTTTCATCATACATCCCAAAATATCTACTTTCCATAATTATATATGGGTTATAGTTGATGGATTTACATAGTTGGTACACTTCATCGATATTTGTGAGGATTTCTCCCTTGATCAGCTTGCCAAGATATATGTAATGGAAGTGGTGAGATTTCATGGAGTACCAATTTACATTAATTCTGATCAGGATCTGAGGTTTACCTCAATGTTATGGTGAAGTCTTAATTAGGTTCTGAATATAGAGGTAAGTTTTAGCACTTCATATCATCCCTAAAGAGATAGTAAGTTTTAGAGGACACTTCAAACTCTATAATACATTTTGAGAGCTTTCTCTATGGATTTAAAAGTCTATTGATATCAACACCTACCTTTGGTTTAATTTTATTAAAATAATATATTTCACTCTAGTATTAGTATGGACCCTTATGAAGCCCTTTATGGTAATAATTGAAGTACTACAACTAGTTAAGATGAAGTTGGGGAACAAAAGCTATTCGGACCCGATCATATTAATGAACTGAAAGAAAAGGATAGATTTATTCAACACCACATGAGAGAAGATCAGAGTTTAAAAAGTGTTTTGCAGACAAATAGTGAAAATTAAAAGACTTTGAAGTGGGAGATAAGGTGTTTCTATGAATATATCCCTGGAAGAGAGTAATTATATTTTGAATGAAGGGTAAGCTGAGCACTTTGTATATCTATCCTTTTGAAATTATGGATCGTGTTGGGAAGGTGACATACCAATTGGAACTTCCACCAAATATCTCTCAAGTTCATAATGTGTTCTATGTATCTATATTGAGAAAGTACATACATAATCTTTCACAAGTACTAAACTCAAAAGTCATAATACTAGAGAAAGATCTATCTTACGAATAATAACTAATAGATATTTTGGATCATAAAGAAAACATTCTATGAATCAAAACTACACGCTTGGTTATAGTTTTGTGTCAAAACCACTAATTTGAAGAAGCTTTGTGGGAACTTTAGGATATGAAGTGGGAGAGATATCGTCATCTATTTGTATCTAAGTGATGAATTTCAAGGGTGAAATTCATTTTCAGGGGGTATAATGTAACACCTATATGTTTTTATGAAATATTTTCTTTAAATTATTTTAATTCCTCCACAGCTTCCATTTCACACAATCACGAGTTTAATAGAACAATGAGATTTCCTTAGTATAAAATAATTATTTAAACCTAGTCGTTAGGCTAGAGGGAATAAATATAACTATCTTATGATAATGTGTGATGATGTTATTTTCTAGTAATTATTTCTGTAAAATATTAATCAATTATATATTTCCGTTTTTATATATTGTTAAGTGATTTAAAATTAAAAAATTAAAATAATGAAATATATTTTTTATATATTTAATAAAAATAAATTGATATTCATTTAATAGATATTTTTTCATAGTGTATGAATAAACCCTAGTTGATGTATACAAACCAAATATTTTCAAAAGGGTAATTTTAAACTTTTTAATGGGGAACCAATTTTTTAAAAGGATGTTGACAAATAAATAAATTTTATATGAAAAAAGAATTTCTTTTGAATAGGTGTATAAAAATTTATCTTGGATGAACATTTTCAATTTTTTCTGATAAAATTCAAACATTAATGAAAAGTAAAAATACAGTATATTTTAATTAAAAACAACTTTCTTAATAAAAAAATTTATATGGTAAAATTATAATATTAAATGGTTTTAAATTATAAATATAATATATTTTAATCATTAAATATAATTTATATCATTAGAATTAATTTTATATTTAATTCAGTTGTAAAACTATTTCAATATTTTTTAATATTTTAACTTTTAAAACATCTTCCCTCTTTCCGACAATGAGATTAATTTTAATTTATTTATTTCAACATATATGTTATCAATTTTTAAAAATGTACTACATATTTATAATCTTTATGTCCTAATTATTTAGATATATTTTTTTTTATTTTTCAGCATTATGAATAGTAACTTTGTTAATTTTTTATTAATACGGTAAAAGGGTAAACCTTGTAATTAAGGGTAATAATAGAATTATAAAATTACCATAATAGTTATCTTAATATCATATAATGGGTTTTTTTACCTAATTCATCCTTGGGTCGAAATGGTTTCCTTTATAAGCCACTTGGATGCGATTAGGAATTTTAATTTTTTTAAATAAAATATAGTAAAATACCTATCACTAAAATTTTAATAACTAAATAATTATTTATACAAGGTTATAAAAGATATATATTACATTATAAATATTCATATGAAATTTAAAATGTTTTTATTTATCATGGTAATTTAATTATAAATTTTAAGAAATAAATATTTACCTTAATGACTTATACGTTGATGGTGTAAAAATTAATTAATTTATGAGAAGTCAATAAAATAAATTTATAAAAATAATAATAACCATAAAAAGACCCAAAAACTTGACCAAATCATATTTTTTTGAGTATATCTCAACCATAACCATCCACCGGTCGGGTTAGAGACCATTTTGAGCCTTATAGAATAGATGGTGACCCTTTTATTATTTTATTTAAAGTGATGTTAAAGTTTTCACATTCATAATTTAATAAGTATTTCATCTTTAATGTCAGATTTTATAGAATATAAATTGGAATAAAAATAATCTTCCGAATTATAGTATATTTATCACCATCATAATATTTTATTTATAATTTTTTTTCAAAAAATAAGTGTATATAATAATTACAAAAAATTAATGTTGTAATTATTTTATTAATGGACATAACAAATAAATGTTATTAAAATATTTAAATAAATATAATTTGGGATAATTAATATGTAAATAGAATTTTATATATGACCTTGACCTCTTAGGACTATAATAAAATATTATTTTTGAAGTTATCTTTTTTATTTTAATGTTTTTAAAAATCAATGAAGTTAATAGTTTCAAAATTGAAACTACTGATTGTTTATCAAAATAATGTATTATTAGTTTTTTTAAAAATCATAAAACTTTTTTTTTGAAATATAAAATAATTATTATATGTTAGAAAATTTTCTAAGGTAAATATTTACAGTCTAATTAACATCAAATAATTATGTATTTAACCCTCTTAATATTGAAATTTTTGTTACCCTTGTTAGAAATTAAATACAATACCTAAGTGTTAATTAATATGATAAGGTTTCAATTGGCATAAAAATATGTCAAAAATTTATTGGTTGATGATATTAAAACCGCATCTCATCTCATATTAGTAATGGGGACATTTTGGAGGTTTTTAGAAGCATTTAATTTTATATTAATTTAATATTTATCTAGATCCCAAAAGTTCCCCTCACCTCAATTATAAAAGGGAACCATGTCCATCAAGTATTTACATCACTTTTAGATTTCAATCTCTAAAATAACCTTCCCATTTCCATTATAAAATTCCATAGTTACATTTTATAGGTTTTGGTCTTCTGAAAAGATCAACTCTAGTGCTTTAAGTAGAGATTTAGAGGGAGCCTGGAGATGAAGAGGTAATCCCCTCTTCTGATTCCTTCTGACTTCCTTATTATTCTATATCCTCTTCAAGAGTTGTTTCACTATAAATTATTAATTCAAGTATATATTTTATAATGATATTTTATTATGATTATTAAATTATCATATTCCATCTTCTTTCCATCCTACGAAAAACTAAATCACCATGCATGCATACGTGTAGCTTACTATCTACACTTTGTAGTGTAATAAGTCTTTCAACACCAGATTCCAGGGATAAGTATAATTATGGAAATAATAACTATATTGGACTATTGTAATATTATATTTATTCTGAAATGTTATATACCATTAACTTAAATACCATTAAGCATTTATGGGACTGTTATCATCGTTCATGCATACGTATGGCCGACCTTCTCCATGATGAGATTTCATTCATTCTACCTGATCATCACTAAAGAATTATTATATAAATGTATATAATGAATAAATATGATATATATAATTTTAAAAATCCTTTCATAATGATATAACTATGACCTATTAAAGGGAACCAAAATTTACACGACAAAACATGTATAAGGAAATGAAACAGGTAATACCTAAATAAAAAGTAATAATGAAATGTTATTTACAAAAAAGACGATTCTGTGATCATATATGATATAATATAAACAATCTACCATTCTTAAATAACTCAATGAAATTAATTAAATAGTTATACTTGAGGTTTGGATGCATAAAAAGGAAACATGACCTAAAAGGTATGAGATAATTTTGCTATATCATTATTATCTGATATTGTTTATACATAAGTATTTACTGGGTTATATTTATCATCCATGCCTATGTTTCCTAAATATCTAATATTATTTCAATTATTATTTTTTTTAAATTTTTCTTTACCCAATGGTGAATTTTTTAATAAATGGTTTGAAATTAATATTTTTTTGTTATTCGATACAAGGTAATTTTTACATTTCCAACATAAGTGTGAGAAGAATGTTTATTAAATTATACGGCATGAAAAACATTTTACATCTTCATAATGCCTTATTAACATAAATATTACTATATAATATATCATGTTTATTTTCAAATAAATTATTTTCTTTTAATTTGATTTGGTATTTTGAGGAAAAAATGTTTTTGAAGAAGAATGGATATTTTACTCAAAAATAAATTTCATTTGTTATATCAATATTATTTTTCATCTAAGATGTTATAATTTTATCGGGTATGTTTCACGTATAATATCAATAATTTTACAATGATTTAACTATGTTTATAATTGAATTATATTTATAAAATCCACTTGTTTTACATGGATTATGTTATTATACAATGATTTTTAATGAAACCCATTTTATTCATTGGATTATTCTAAATGATTTTTTTGATTGAGGAAAAAAAGAATAATATTGTTATGATATGGGTGGGAACTATATCTCCCTCTACTGTAATGGGTAAATATTTATATCTCATTAAAAAGACACGGATGGAATGGGAAATGATATATTTTTAGTAATGTAGGTTTGGAATGAAGAGTGAACTTAGATCAGTAATAGACTTTGTCTGCTCTGATTTTCATTGGAATGAGACTTGGATAATATGAAATTATTTTGTATGCATATGTGTATACAAAAAAACTTTAGGTCTTATGTTATGATTTTTGGGATTACGTTCATTGATTCTTATGAACTTTCATGAATTATCCCATGACATCATATCACGATCTGTCATATGAAAGATATGATTTTCAAATTTTATGTTCTTATGTTTTATTATTATGATATGATTGATATCTCCCTTGTCTACCATTATTGAGCATCTCAAATCACCCTTTATTATGTTTGTTTTCCCCAGGTCATGAAGAAGGGTATTAAGTAATATATTTCAAAAATGGGTCTAGATATGACAAAATAAGTGGTAGATAATGAAGATGTCTTATGAGCTAACTATTTATGTTTCATAGTGTCTAAAGACACTATACCTATATAGTCTTGTCATGGATTTTTTATATTTTGTAATTAATATTATTTAATTTTGAAGTAATATAAATGTATATAAATCATGGGTACTTATTAAATTACCTACTTTATTAGGGTACATGGCCTCTATCTATGGAATTGGGTACTCCCTCATTTAATGTGATTTAATCAATGAGTATGGATTCCTCTATTAGTGTTTGGTTATAGATCAATCAACGTGTACTATTGGGAAAGGAATGGGACCCCATTAATGATTATGTGAGGTTAGAAGGATATCAGATGTCATGGATGTTATAAAATATAAGTGTTTTTACTACACTGACTATGTACTATTCAATGAAAATGTGTTGATTAAACTATATTTTTAGAGGCGTGATGTTTTTCTCACAGTTAATCAGGTATGGTACTTCCTCAACTATCTCACATAGATTTGTGAGTTATGATTTCTAACTATTTATTAGGGATATGTTATGAGATGGTGTAATTGTAAAGTTGTTCCATTAATTATATGTCCTCATGCATTCATGGTTTCCTTCAAGATGGAACTTATTTCTAGACTATCAATATTAGTCATTATTGTCTTTATTTTACTCTTTGAATCATAAGTGGAATAAATAATTTGATCCTTAATGAGGTAGTGTTGTGATAACTAGTGAATTGATATGTTACCCTCAGTACATACACCAATAATGATAATTTTGAATCATTATTTTTTTGATGACTCTCATATTCTTTTTTTAAGATATAATAATTTTTTATCACACCTGTGTTATTTTATTTCATCCTACCATGTATGTTTATAGTCACCCATATAATGGATTTATGACCATATGTTGTATATATTTTGATAGATCATAGTTTAGATGTTATCATAGTGGTAGAAGAGCTAGTAAAGCTGGTCATACTGATGATTAGTTGTGTAGGGTGGTATATAGAAGTGATGTATTTTCACATACCATGTTCCTTGAGAAAGGAGGAGTTTTCAATTGCATAGTGTATGTTTTACATGATGATGGTCATTTATGAATATTTATTTTTACTTAAAGGTAGTAAATTTTGTGGTGCACTTATGAGATTGGGGATTATACATGAAAATAATAAAATTTATTATTTATATATATACTATATTATCTTTGTTATTATTTCTTATTGTCGATATATGACTATTTTTGGTTGTTAATGTCAGTGGATTGTAATTATTTTTAATATTCATTGGTGATAATCATCATCCCCAAGCCTAATTGATGTAGGTTTTGGTTTTTATTCTAATATTATTTTAAATATATTTGTGACCATATTGTTTTAAGTGATGCTAGTGATGACTTATGTGAATTTTAATTTGGTTAAGTAAGTGAAACAAGTAAGAACCATACATCAAGTACCACTATTATTTCATGTATTATGTTAAAAATAAATCCCAAAGATAATGCTCTATAAAAATTGGTCAATTTTCAAAAGTGTATCTGACATTCCATTCAAGTTGGTTGGCTGGTGTTTAGAAAATATTTAATTGAGTTGGTCATGGTTATGAAAACTCAAATCCTAATCGTTCCTAATATAAATCAATAATCCATGAAATTAAATTTGGTTTACTGAGAAACAATATTCTCATTTTCAATAACTTATATGGAGTTCACATCACCATAAGGATTTGTACCACCAAACAGTTATACTATAAAAACATTTCAATGAAAAAATGATGAAAAAATAAAAGATATAAAAGTTAAGTCAAACTCTATATGATATTTAGAAAATAAAAACTTTTTATTAAAATATTACATATTGAATTGAAATTTTTGTATGAATGAAATCAGATTCATATGAATAAAATATTTATAACTTTTATTTAAAAATAGTAATATTTATCTTCTATTTTTATAGATCATGGAAACTGATAATCATGATAAATTTTCATATGATTAGAATTATTTAGATTGATTACTCCAAAGGACATGATACCGACAACATTAATTACAAAATGATTCACATAGTTTATCCAAAATAGTAATTGATAGAAAAAAACAGGGTAATCATTACCAAATTCACAATATAAACCCAATATATACTGTTTAATGAAATTATATAATGAAATTATATTGAAATAATTTTTTATAGTATTCAAATTAATATGATCGATATTCAAATGGTCATAATGAATGTTTTTCTGTAGTTTTTTATGTAAAATCAATTCATTATATATATATATGTATGTATGTATGTATCAAAAAGGTGATCAACATTGTCTTACTAACCTAAAATTCTATATGTTTTTTATAATCATCCCTATGATGGGTGGATTGTTATAGACTATGTGAAAATAAGAGTATTATATAATATTCTAATTTATTAAGAATAATTGTGTACTAAATGTGAATCTAATACAGAAGAAGAAATTGACCTATTTATCTATGAATTAACTAATAATATTATCCCAAAAAACAATGTGTGATGACTAGGGTATCAAGTTAATGATTTCTGTTGAGAATTATTTTTAAATAATACAATAATAAATTCATTCGTTTTTAATATACATAGTAAATAATATTTTTTTATATACTTATAAAAGATATATTCATTGATGAATATATTTTCAACCATAGTCTATGTCAAAAAAACTAATTTCAGAAAAAATGGAATTAAATTGTGATTTAGATAATTTTTATACATTTCAAATAGAAACATTCATCATTAAAATTAAATATTGTTGGGTAATTTAATATCTCCATGAATTGAAAAATTAAAAAGTTAATGAAATTTTAATAAAATAACTATTCATATATTTATCATTTTATACAACAATAATGACATTTTTTGAAACAAATAATTTATGTTTATTATTTAATATTTGTTATAAATACCTACATGTGATGCGATATTTTTTTTATAATTTCAATGTTTAATATTTAATTATATCACATCACATGTTTTAACTAGTTATATTTTTTATTATGTTTCAAGAATGATTATGTGGACCTAATATTTTATTGACCATAGTATGTCTACACATTCATGTGACACACCACTTTTATTAGTGATGGTGCCTTTTACATTAAGTAAATTTCATTCTGAAATAAGGATTCTAGTGGAATATAGTGTTATGGTATATTGTTATCCAGTAAAAGACACAGTTTTAAATTTACATATTATGACACTTATTCTATGAAAAAACTATTATAATATGATTATTATTTGTTTGTATTTATTTATCAATATTAATATTATTTCATAATTATAAAAAATATTTAATAGGTTTCTTAAAATTGATTGAAAAAATAAAAGGAAATGAAAATTGAAAGAAATAATTTTTATATAATTACAAGAAAATGTAAATTATGTTGTTTTATATTTTTAGGGTGACTATAGATGATGTTAAAGATGTGTACAAATAGTTTTTTGGGGAATCAAGAAACTAATATGACAAATCACCCCATCATGTATCAATATTCGATATATATTTAAATTAATTTATAGAAATAAATATTTGATAATAAAATAAATGTAAATGAAACTAATTAATTATATAAATTTTTCTATTTGATAATTTTATAGATATTTTAATGATAATATATACCAAATTCATTTCCCAACCATTAGTTGTGTGCTATAAAGGGTTTGGGTGAGGGACATTTTATGGAGTTATGTCCCCAAACCTACTTATTAAATGTAATTTTATTCCTTTCATTGTGTTCTACTTTGTTAGATGTAATTGACCAATTAATAAATATTTATTTATTATAGGTTATCAATTTTTTGGTGAATGGAACTCATGTACAATAGTGGGATTCAAAATGATTTTTTTAAAATGGAATGAAACGAAATATAAGATATGGTATGAGTATAGTAATAGATCATTAACCCCCTAAGAGATTTATGATAAGGTATTATATTGGGTATATAGAGTTTTATATAATACATTTGTGTAATAGTTTCTTATCGATCCATTCAATATAATTTTTATGTATATTTCATTAAAAAATGTATCAAGTGTTTTGAAACAGTTAACCACCCACAAATTTCGGTTAATGTATTTTTCTATAGAATAAAAAGTAAGTTACTCCTTTAATAATTAAGAAATATATATGTTTTCAATGAATAATAATTTATATTTTATATATTTTGTTAATAAATTTAATGATATGAGAGAATGGGTTTTGGTTATGACATTGGAAAAAACATTATGTTGTTTGATTTTCATAAAATGTCTGATCAGAGTTATGGAAATTAATTAGTTTACATTTTTGAGGAATAAAATTGTTAACTAGTACATAAATTTTCCATAAATTTTTTATTTTACTGTTTTCAATGTTTAGGTAATGTTTTAGAAGGTATATTATCAAAGTATGTCATTTTAATAAAAAATTAAACATGAATATATTTTTCTTAGATTTTGGGTAGTGAGAATCTAGGCTAATTATAGATGATGAGTTCTATACTATCCCTATCATGATTATTTGGAAGGTCTTGGGCATTATTCACATTGATTAATTCTCCTAACCTCAGTCACAATAGTGGTCAAGTTCCATTATCATCATATAGAAACCACACTATCAAACATCAACTACAACAATATTCCACTAAAACAACACACTATTATCCTTTACTCTACTATTGTAAACACACTAAAGTAATTCTAACTCATCCACTATATAAATAAAAACAATACAAAAAATAAAATAACAAAAAATTATTCATGATTATGAATTAATTATCACTTATTTAATAATTCATAAAAAATAATAATAACCCACATTTTAATTTTGTATTCTTATTTTTATTAATACATTTTAGGAAATTCAAAAATTTATCCTGAAATAAAAAATTATAAGCTATATAAAATAAACAAAAAATTATAATTTTAAATAATAAAACAATTAATTAAATATAATTTATTATTAAAAAACATCTCATAACACTTATAAATTTAAGTTTATAATATATAAATAATTTTTTGGGTAAATCTAAACACATTAGCTATGGAAACCAAAATATTATAATTTTTCATTTCATAAAAGTGGAAATATTTATATCGTGAATTATAAACCTCATTGAAAACATGAATAACCACACCACAATATGAAGAATAAAATTAATTTCAAAACCTACCAATATCATAATAATTTCCAATAGAAAATTATTTATGAGTTATTTATCCAAAACTCAACTAGATAATCATACTATCATGAGACATAAAATTATACTAATCATTTCTAGAAAATAATATATCGTTATATGATAACCAATAGGTTATATTTAAATTAATCTATATATCATCATTTCAAGAAACCTAAAAATTATATAAAGTAATATAAATTAGGTAAAATGTTGGTTTTGATATCAATCAAGAATGAAAACAAAATATATTAATGAAATAAATTGGTAAATTTAGTTAATAACATCAAGTATAATAAACCCAAAATTTAATCCCTTGATGTATATGGTTGATTGGTTCAATGGAAAGAATTATATATTTTAATAAACTATTTTTAACACTGATTCTTATTTTTTCATTTAATACAATGATTCCCAAAGTGTTATGTCAGTAACCTAAAATGATTCATCTAATACTAAATATTATTGAGTGACTTATATTTGATTTCATTTCAAAAAAATTGCAAGGAAATATAAAAGGAATTCAATGTGTTTTATAGATCTTTATACCTTTCCTTATCATGTCTCCATAACTTAATTGGTTAATGATATGGGTGAAATAATGTGAATTAAATCAACTGATATGAACGATATAAGAAATGAGATTTATTAGTGAAAAAATAAATAAAGATTAGTGTGGGAAACATCACATGTGTGGTTCCCCTTTACATGATCATATTAGAGTGATTGGAAACTGTAGATATAATATTAAAATAAATAAAACTGGAATCAACAATAAAGAAAACATTCCCCATATAAAATAAAATTATCATTTCATAAATATAAAATAATGATCATGGGTTTCACCAGGATCTTCCCTGTGTGTTAACATGTTGTCTAGAAGTTTATTTTGAATAATTAAAGAGAAATTAACAATACAACCACTCTATTTTTATTTTAATTACCCATATAGATTATTAGACATTTAAAATAAGATTATAGTGGATTTAAATGAATTTTTAAAAACATTATTCAAATGAAAATTAATTTTCATGGTGGGAATGTGTGCATTATTTAACTATTGGGTTCCCTTCACATGAATACATGAAAATACATTCTAGATTAGAAAATCATGGCATGATATTTTATAAGTACATAAGTAATTACAATATTGTTAGTTTTTATCCTCAAATTTGAATTTTTATAGAACAATATATAGAAAATTACCTAAATATGAGTTTTCTCTCTCTACTCAATAATATTCTAATTATTTTTCTTAATTTATGCCCTATTTCGTTTGATTTATCACATATTCTAGCTCAATAAATTAATACCCAACATGGATGGAATCAAATAGAATTGAAATTTTCAGTATTATTTAGGATATTGAATATTATCGATAAAATATAAAAATCATTTTTTCTTTAAAAAAAGAAGAATTATTTTTACATTTTAATTGGATTCATTTAACTCAAATACTGTAATATATATACAAAATTGTACTGATTTCTATGTCATGAGTAATCATATATCAATTATTTATATGAAATTTTTATTTCTATTATATTTTACATTCTTTCTATAGAATGGGAAGACAAAATATATTAAATAAACTATAACTCAGTAATAATATTCATTAAGGTTCATTGTTTTCTCTACAAAATAAGAACCATAATTATAGAAACAAAATAAAAAAATAATTTCATTATTTTGTTTTTTTAAACATAAAACATAATTATATAGCTTTTCATTCCCCTAAACATAAACATTACTCTTTAGTAAATGTTAAATTAAATTATCTATGATGAAATTTAATGGTGTTAAGTGTAAATAAACAAGCTATATGTTGATAATAAATAATTTGAATATTTGTGAAGATTATTTTTGAGAGAACATCACAATCATTTCCCACTTATATTTGGTTATATGTAACACTATATATCTCAATAATCAATGGTTTTTTACATCTATTCTACATCCAAATTCATGAATATATGATTTATTGTTTTAAAAAAAAGTATTCTTTGAATATTTTATCCTTTACGTTGATTGACAGATACTCTATTATATAATATTTCTATATATCATAAAGAATAAAAAATGATAAAAGTGTACAATTTTAAGAATCATTTGATATAAACTATGATTCAAGGAAACAATATTAATGAAACAACCCATTTCCCATTGATAAACTAAAATAAATCAAGAATATAAAAATAATTTTTTACAATATTCTATGAAACCAGAACAAGATATTCCTACTCATCTTTTGTTATAAAATAAAGTGGTTTTTTGGAATCGATTGACCTTAATTTCACTGTTTCCAATTTTTGAATAGAAAAGTATATGTTGTGTGGTTGTTAGTGGTTAGATAAACTCATCACATTGGATAATAAATCAATGTTAATGATAATCAATAAATTACACAAATTAAACTTCTTATTTCTATGAAGTTCATTCTTTTATCTTATAATATTTTCCTCTATTTAATTTTCATATCAAATTTTTTCTTGAAATTTGATATAATTTAATTCTATTTAATACATTAACACCTGAATAAAGTTATTTTAATAGTCAAATTTTCAATACAAATAATCAATAAATTATCAAATTAAGATAAATACATAAAATATAAACATTAAAAGAAAAAATAAATGAGAAATAAATGGAATTTGTATAATATATAAGAAAAATATACATTGATAGAATATAAAATTGATTAGTAAATAAAAATAATATTAAATAATCTAGGATATCCTATAAATGATGTGAAATAAGATTTGGTTTTGAGAATGTGTCAAATTAATTTATTTACTTTTTGAGTAGATATTCATTAATAAATTTATTTCTATATTCCTTATCCTATAAATACTTATATAAAAAGTAAAAAACATTTAAAAATTATATAATGTAAGGGATTCTATTGAATAAATTATTTCTATTACTCAAAAAATGAAAACATAGTAAAAAAATATACAAATATATTTATCATAAAACAGAAAAAAAAATTAACCCTAGGAGATTCACTTATTATTCATTCTTCTTCACATCAATAAATAAGATTTTTTATTTTAATCCTGAGTTTATAAAACGAATAATTATATGTTTAATTAGTTTATAGAGTAATACCTTATGTTTTTTTGGTCAAAATCATAAAATGATTCACCATCTACCACTAATGATCATGTAATTTATATTCCACTTCACACCAAAATAGATTAAATATAATCTTTGATAAACAATATTAATTATCTCAGTTTTATATGATTTTTGATAATATGAATAGAAAATAGATAATTATGGTAATTGGTTCTTATATGGATTAGATCAATTAACATAATTCACAGAAAATCCACACATGAAAGGAGGAAGAAGAAATATTTAATGTTCCATGAATCATTAGATTAATGGGTAACCCAAAATATGATCATTTTTGTTTGAGTGTAATGTAATAGTGTATAAATCATGGAATGAAAAATTCAATATGTGTATAATTATTATTTTGGTAATAAAAAAATTAATCTAACTATTTACATTAATATCTTTCTTGGGTGGTCATGATCTTTCTTAATTTTAATGATGGGTGAGAATTAAATAATGAACAACTTAAAAAATAACATTTTAGTATCAGACTCTTATGGATAACACAAGTCATTTTAATGAGGATCTTAGTTCATTTATAGATAATTTTTAAATGATCCAAAGAAAACTCAATTTCCAATGTTTCAATGTAAATATAATTTATTTTTCAGTTCCTATTGATTAAATGCATCTAAAGAGAAAATAAAAAAATCTTGATTTTTTCATATATATATATAGATATTCAATTTATCTTTCATTATTCCCTAGAATAATCCCATTTGTAGTTGTATATCCATCATTATGTCCCATTTATTGAAGATGGGTTTGTTTTACCCACCAATGTATTTTCAAATTTATATTCTATATTTATATATCATACATTTTGATTTAGTACCCCATCCAATATAATTAAATGATTCAAAATGACAATGTATTATTAAAAGAATGAAATTTTTAATTTTTAATACTATAGTGAATTCTATGTCATGATTATAAAAGTTAAAATTTTTAAAGAAAATTTAAAAATTATTAGAGTTTCTGATTTTTATTGTTTCTTAAAATAAGTAGTTAAAAATGGTTTAAATTCAAATTGATTGGAAAATGTAATATAAACTCAAATATTATTTGAAATGATAAATTTAACATTGAAAATATTGGATATTTTACTTCATAATCAAACTTATACACTAAAACCTATGATTTTATAATAAATAAAATAACCCTAAAAATTTAAACTCATAAATAACTTTTTTAATATTATAGATATTAAAGATATATTTAATTCACTAAATTGCATATTAGAAATCATTTATCTTTACTTTTTTCATTGTTTAAAATAAAATTCATTAAATTCTATTCAGTCACAAATAGAACATATAACATCATAACATATCATATTAATTTTTTACAAGGTATAACAGAAAATAATGTTTCAATGCTTAAATAAATTTGATTTTGTAAAACTTGTACCTGAATAATTCATTCCCATTTCTTATTTATCAAGATATTGTATGATTCATGGAACTAAATATTAGATAAAATACACATTATGAATTAAATAAATATTATAGGTAACCATAAATGTGATGAAATAATTGGTTTAGAGTCCCTCATTGGGGAAAATAAAAAATATAGGATATTTTAAAATGTAAAATGGTTTTTAATACTTCATTAAAATATTTTGATTGTTTTGAAAAGAAAAAAAAACCATAAAAGGATTTGAAATAAATATTCAACTTAATATATTATTCTAAAATCATGGAATATTAATCTATATCAACTAAATTTTGAATAATGATTATGGAAATTTTCAATGTATATTTTATTACTTTAAAGAACATAAAAATAAAGAATAAAATAACAGAAATAATTTTTTTTGTAATATTTTGTTTTCTTATTGTTAATTTTTTGAAAATCTACCATCCAAGTTAAATTATCTTTCCCTCCCCAAGATATATTCAATAAATTTTCATAAATGATAAAATATTATAAAATGAATGAAATATATGTGTGCGATAGGAATGAAAAATCCATGGTAATAGATTATCTATATAATGGGGCTGGTGATCCGGTTTTTGAGAACCGAGAAAAATATTTTCCCTTTATATTTGGGTTAGTGGAAGATCAAGGAAACCCATAAATAATTAAATTTATACAACAAATACATCCCAAAATTCATTAATTTTTTAACTATTATTCCCATAATAGAGGTTGAGATGAATAATGTTTCCTATCATTTGGTTGATTATTTCTCCATTCTATCACGTTTCTAGATATCTTAAAAAAGAAAAAAGATTCAAGTGTCAAGTCAAATGAATTATTATGAATAATATAAAATTGAAGAATTCTACAAGCACACCACTTCATTCCCCCATTGAGAATATATTTCTTGTTGAAAAATTAAAATTTATATTTTTTCCAAAATACTAGGGTAATATAATATCAATAGTGGATATAGAGAGTTACCAAAAATGATGGATGGGTGTTTGGGAAATGATCTACGATAAAATCATTTTCTATAATTTTTTAATCACTATATTTTTTTGGGTGTGGGAGGTTGGATATACAAGATAGACTGGTTCATCATAGAATAATGATCTTCATCAATATATTCATCTCTCATATACATTTCTTTCTTTAATGATAAATATTTTTCATCATTAAAAAAATACAACATCTCAATAAAATATTTTAATTTTTCGGAAGTTTAATGTTTTTAACTTCATTTGATATAAAAATTTTAGTTGAGAATGATGTTAATGATATATTTAATTTAAATTAATATGAAATTAAATTACTAATTAAGAAAAAACATTAAATAAAAACTAAGAATCATAGAAAAATAAAATATTCATTAAGTAAAGTAGAAAATATAAAAAATAAAATATAAGATAAAAAATAATTGAATATAATGTTGAAAACTATACAATGCTAATTGATAAAGACCTATTCATACTTAGAACCAATGAAAAAAATAATCACATTATAATTACTTCAAAAAATATATAAATTAATTTTACTAGAATGTTTTTATGAAACATGAAAACAATTTCATATTCATATTAATACATTGATAATAATATTGGATCAATTTACAATTATATAAAAAATGGATTTTTATAAATATATTGATTTTAGTATCAATAAAATAGTATATATAAGATAATAAAGAATAAATGTATGAAATTTAATTTATAACATCATTCAGGATCAACCTGCAAAGAATCCCATGAATCCAATCCTTCATATCCTTAAAAAATAGTCTTACATCATTTATAAATAATTTTTAAAATCAATAAATATAATGATATTTTTTACATGTTGGGATTCCTTCATTGATTTGGTCAGAAGCATAGTGTTAATAAATTAACACATTCATTTGATGATTAACTTGTATCGAACTTTGTACCCAAAACATATCAATGTAACACATGAATGATCTGATGTATTCCTTATGTCTATATGATTTTGATAATTAAATCACAAAATAAAAATGAATAAAATTAACTACCACCATGTGGAATCTATCAACTGATATGTTTTAGAAAAATACTATGATTGATATATAGATATATAAATAGTGACCAATGTGTGAAACATCATCTGAATAACCGCAATCACTATAATTTGAGTGTGAGTGTTACCTGATAATAGACAGATCATTAAATAGAAAATGTATTATAGTGAAAAATAATAAAACATAAACTTATAATTATTATTTATGTAATATAATTATGAATCATGGGATTTATGTCATGTTATTTCTTTTGTGATCATAATTTATCTAGAAGTTTGTATGGGTAAATAAAAAAACCTAAGCTTATTAATATATAATTTTACCTACAATATGAAAAGTATTTTAAAATATGATTATAGTGAATTTAAATTTTTTTTCATGTTGTATCCAATGTAAAACCATTTCTCATCTTGGGAATATGATTTTTCTTTGACTATTTAGGGATGTCTGTATTTAATCTTAAAATAACCACCATATTTATGTAATCCAAATTTGATATTTTTGGAATATTTTTTTTATTCATGATAGCTTTCATTATCTACTATATTAATCCCACTTGATGTTTTTCTCTCATATTAAAATACCTTTAGTGTACACGAGTCATTTCCATCAACCTACTCATTTATCTATTTTATGCCTTATTTGAGACTCATATGTTTAGATTAAAGGCTTGGTATTATTTAAGGAATATTATTCCTATAAAAAATATTCCTTCAAAATATAAAAATTAAATTCTAAAATAGTTTACATTTTTATAAATCTATATTATTAAAATTCTCCCTTTTCATGAAAATATAAAAATTCTTAAATTTGATAATTTAAAGGTATTTTGAAATGAGGAAAAATATTTTTTGAGTAAAAATATTAAATGATGAGATAAAAAGATGTAGAAACATATTAAATTACTATTTTATGGCGGAAAGTATTGGATAATATATTCCATGATCCCAAAATATCTATAAAATGGATTCTAAACAGCATACACTCCCTAAGTGAAGAATGATCAAAAGAAGAAAAAATGAAGAAGGGAAAAAAGGATCCTCAGAATGTATAGGTTATATATTTTAAATGGGAAGGAATTATATCATTAATGATAATTAAGGATGACCAAAATTATGAATTAGGGTTATCTAGTTTTTGAAAGAGACAAAAATAATATTTCTAGAAGTAGATATATGATGAATTTACAATAAAAGTTTATATAACATTAATATGACTTAGTGAAGGACACAACACATCAAAGGAAACCCCATTGAAGGAAACATAATAGTAAATAACATTACATCTTCTTCAATAATGTCATAATTTAAACCCAGTATGGTAAACATATATTGTAGAACCCATTTTATAAAGGATCAATAAATTAAGTCAGAAAATCTCATTTATTCAAAAGAATTATAATATCAAGATACATATTAACTAGAGTGTCTCTAGGAATATTCTTTATCTCGAAAAAAATATATTATATAAATGTGAAATTTAAATATAACTTTTCATAATAAATAGGAAATTCATTAACAAATTCTAAAAATAGAAGCACTTAATATTATATAGATACAAGAATAAACTCCTCTAATACATTAGGAATCATCTACATATGTATATGATCTAATAATAAATTCATTATTCCATTAATAACTATATGATCACCTTCAACATTAATGAGAACCAATATTCTCTAAATATAACAAATAACCTATAGCATTAAATACAACATATCAATACTAATTATGACATCATATGGTTGTATCTATAAAATAAAATTCTATGTAATTTACCAATATTTACTCATATTCATCTAACATCCCTAACACACATCATCTTAACTAGGCTAACCACTTTCTATAATTTTTAATAAAATAGAACTAGAATACAATCCACCATAAGTGTAAAACCATAGAAAAATTCCATCAAAATAAAGGAATGAAAATCTCCAGAGTAAAATATGGAATAAATTTGTTTGGATGAAAAATATACAGTACCTATAATTAAATCTTGTCAACGTAATACTATGATATCTATAATAACTAAAAAACCAATCCATGCTTTACTTCCCTACTGAACCTAATGGAATCCAACTCCATAACCACACTCATCCATAGGTCAAATAATAATAAGTTCATTGGATTTATTAAATTTGATCAAAAATCCAATTTGGTATAATAAAATCTCAATTTCGAAGGGTTTTAATCCTATTTTTTACATTGGTATGGTGAATACAAAGATATAATTATTTGGGTGATGATGTGTGGGATGAATTGATAAATTTAATGTAGATTTATTATATTAAACATTATATTATATATGTGTTTATGGGTGAACTGTATAGATTGATGTAGAAAATTTTAAAAAATAGAATTGATTTATGTAACATCCCCAACACTAGTATCCCAATTTTGGTGGTTTATTAATTAGATAAGAATTAGATACACATAAATAGATATTGAGGGATTTAATAGTTAAATTGTGTTCGAAAAGAATATACATTCTTGAATATCAATTAAATGTTGAAATAAATACATCATATATTTTTATTTGAGACAATTTAAATTATCATGATAGTTTCATGTCATATAAATCATAGTGCAATTTATATAATCTCATCGAAATGAATCAAAATATTAGCATGAGATCAGATTCCTAGAATGGGAATGCATACATCAGAAGCTATCAAAGAAGAAATAAGGCATGAACAGTGTGGTGGAAATAAGTTATGATAATAAAATTCTATATAAATAATCTCATTATATTGAAACAATTACATGGAAAACATAATTATTAGAATGATCACATTGAAATTAATAACATATTTCATAATGATGGAATTTATACTACCAGGAATCATAAAAATACTATTGATGCCTCATTCCAAGAAATCATAAATAAATGTATATGGACTGTTGGAAATTCAAGACATATTTTTTATCATGATATCCAATGATTAATTGTGGTAATATGTAATTTTGAGAGCTACTCATCACTTAATAAGTCTAATGAATTCATCAAATGAATACCTAATACAACATAAACAATATTACATAATTATAAATAATTATCTATATCAGATGAACTAGAGTATATAATATCAATAATTTCCCCACAAAAAATGATCATAATCCATCAATATAACTTTTGTGAAATTTATCGTTACTTTAAATGCTTTTTAAATCATTATATTCATTAAATGAAAGGTCATGACCCATAAAGATGGTTTTCCCCTATTAAAATCTTGATTTTAATATCATTAAATAGGATAAATAAATTATATAAAAGTGTATGGTAGGTTTTGGGGGGTGTCTAAGGGGTTCTATACATCATATAGGAAGAGAATAGGTTATACTCTATAGGTCATATAGTTTTCAAATGTTTAGTACTATCCATGAACATTAATCATTCAACTTGTTAGGGGATAGTTCCAATTTTATAAACCATGAAACGGGAAGATAGAAATAGTGTGGCCATGGGCAGAGCAAGAATCATGGCCTATACATGTTTATTCTAACGATGATACCCCCTTAAAAACCATGTTACCTATACCAACTCTGGGATTGATGGTTCCACACGGATGGGGTACGATTTTTCTAACAATATAGAAAAATTTTGAGTCCCGTTAATGGAGGGAAAAATTCTTCTCCCCCCTCAGGATTAAATTTTTATTAAAAAATAATTCCTATAATTCTCAATTTATAAACATAGGGTAGAAACCATGTCCTCCTATTCTTACCAATGGTGTATCTCAATTTATTCTTTGGTTTTTGAAGAACCATTGGTCAATAATTAATGCAATCAGTTGGTCTACCACTTCATTCCCATCTATTTTATATGAGAATCATGGTGGGAAATTTTTTATCCATCCAAAACCCTAATAAACAATTTTTCTGGTGTATTATTATATTTTTCAATGAGGGTTGTTTGGTACTAAATCAAGGGTTGTGTTAATTGAGCTGTTTTCTTTGAACATGAGGTAAGTGGTCAAATAGTTAAAAACTATAGTACTATAGGGACCCGACCTTAAAACATTACATAATCATGAATTAAGTGAATAATTCACATTGAGGATCTTTTCATGTTTAGAGTTTTAGAGACTTAGGACATTACTATTACATTTAAAAATATTACAAAGTAGACACTTCTACACAGTTTCCATTTTATTCATCAAATAAAAACTCTTGAAAAAAAAAGAGTCATGTCTAGTTCCATGTTTAAGATAGCATGTCTTTTCCTTTATCACATCATTGACCATATTCCACATTATGTCATGTGAGAAACATTTCAAAAACATAGGATGAGCATTAAAAGCTCAATAAGGGATACACAAAGAAAGAAAATAGTTAGTTTTTCAAAATAATAATTAAACCATGAATACTTTAACATAAGTAATACTTTTCACTGTTATGAAGTAGTAAATACTCTTCACTAAATAAAAGATCATTACTTACCCTTTTGTAACCAAAAGATTACCATAAAACCCATATAAAGAATACATAACATATAAAGGTAACTTGGGACATAAACATACTTAAATAGAATAACCATACGGTTGACTTCAACACATATTACTAAATGGAATAGCCATACGGCTGACTTCCATACCTAATGCATTAGAGGTTATAACGTAACCACCCGTCCTGGTATTCACAGCACCACCCGTCATTCGGTTTATCACGTAACCACTCTTCAAATGTCCAAGTACCAATATAAAATCATAACACACACAAAAAATATAAAGGAAAGAAAAGATTTCCACATTTCAATCATAATATATCACTTAAATATATTGACATAACAAATCCATTATCGAAACCATTTTCAATACCAAAATACATAAAAGAGTATATGGTATTTATTTTCTTTTAAAAACATTACAACTTTTTGAGGAAGCCAACGATCAAATAATACTCACAGTGGTGGAAAAGTTCATTATCACCGCTTACATTAAATGAACAATCATTATTGTCATTTAGTAAAATTCTTTGTAGAAAAAGATTCCCTTTGAAAAGTCAAGGGTGTTTATTCAGCGTATAAAAGAAAGTCGTGTTTTAAAACAAAATATTCCTCAATGAAAGGAGATTGAGATGAAGTCCCTTACAAAGATCATTTTGAAAATAAAATAGATCGATTCTTCTGCATTAAATATAATCACACATAATGAATTTATAAATACATAAAAATTCAATTATCACATAATCAAAGAACGAAATAAAAAAAAAGAGAAGATCAACCCAAAGAAAAGAAATTGGGTTAAGAAGTTCCCTTGCCTCATGTCCGACTTGACTTGATCGTTCTTTAATCTCCTGAATAATAAACTAATGTTAATTTATACTTTATTAAGAACCTTTTTCAAGTTTGTTATTACTTTTATATCACTTATTACCATTTTATAAACATTATGTAATCATTTAAGTTAATAGTGTTCGTTTTGTCGATATTTGGTACTTGAGTCAAAAATGAACTTCTTATAATTACATGTTGTTCATGTGGTCAATAGTTCATTTTATCAAGAATTAAATTCATTATTTAGATATCATATATATCATATATATCCAGAATATACATGTATGTATAATAGTACATAACATTTAGAGGAAAGAAATGAAATGCACCGTTCATGGAGACGGTAAGCCGTACGTATGCATGAATGCTACTTCCATTTCTATTTCATATTTAATAGAATTAAAACATAATGATACATAGTTATATTATAATTCCAGTATAATATCATATATAATATCATCAAATATATCCTTTATACATCCCATATAAGGCATTAACGAGTCACATCACTTTAAGGGGGTGGTAGTCCGCACTTCCTCAAATGAGATTATCGTATTTACCCACTATGGAAACCATAAAGGCTTGATATAATTGGGAAGTACAGAAGAATAAGGAAATAATTAATATAATATATATCATATATAAATACATTTCCATCATAATGGCCACCATTATAGGTGGTAAGATGTAATTGAACAATCATCATTTTGTGAGGCGTCAGTTTTCCATCCACAAAAACATTGGGTTCTTCATACATTAGATGGAGGTGTGTGTAAGTGTAGTTCTAATACTTCTCATAAAAACATACTAGTATATTTAGGATACTGAGTTTGTTACAAAATAAAGGAATAAAAATAGTTTAGGGGTTGGATAAGTAAAATAAAAAAAACAATTTAAGAGAAACTGTTACCTTTAATTTGGGTAACTCCCTTTGGTTTGAGCCAAAGTACTTCTTGAAGTGACTTATGCCTAAGGTATGGCTTTTAAAAGGAGTATAGGGGTGTAGGGAGTTTAATTGGGTAGAGTTTGGAGGAACCAAATGGCTTTATAGGTGTGAGGAATTAGTTAGTAGTGGTCTCCATTTATAATGGAGAGAAGGGGCTCTTTAGGAAAGTGTGAAAATATTATTTTATAATATAATGATATTAGGTTTCTAAAGGTCAAAAAATCATTATAGTAGAATATAAGATGACTCATGGTCGAAATATAATCATCCAATAGTAATTGGTCAGGTTTTGTATAATTGTTTAATAATTATAATCTTATTTATTTAAATCATTTATTAATGAGGTAAATACTACATCATTATTGTGTCATGAATAATTTAATTTATTAAATGTCTAAAAATTATAAAAAAATACCATGATGTGGGAAATATTTTTATATTTCCAAAGAATATTTATATTTGAAAATTGGACTTATATAACACCATATAAAAATTAATTACTAAATGATTTTTGTTAATGTCAATTTTATCTTCACATTAAATTAATTAATATAAATTGTCATTATCACTCCCAAGTAGCTCCATGGAGTCCAAAAATCGACCCAAAGATTACCCGGTCCTAAATGACTCAACTAATAAGGTTAGGAAAAGTGTTAAGGTAATTTTGAATTATTATAATATTCTTTTTACCTTGAATTAACCTATTTACCTTTAATCGCGGTAAATAAAAGTCAAAAGTTACTATTCACCAAAAATTATTTTCATCTTAATGAACCACATTTTACTTTTGATAACAACCATGTATGTCAGATTTTTGAAATTCAATTCACAGAAGTGGTAAAATTTCATTTAAATGAAAAAGTCAGTTTTTTTAACTACCACCAAGTGGTTTCACTATTCATCAAAAATTGAAGTTTTTCAAAAAATACCAAACAATTCAGCCTAAGAATTATTTGATATTCCGAATTCAAAATTGATGTATATTTTTACAAATTCAAAACATATAATTAGAATTAATTAATTTAAAAATTAATTCCCGTTGTTAAAACAAATAGAGCGTTTTTAAGAAATAATAACTATCAAAAGATTGATACTTGCTTATGTCCAATTTCAAAGTGAAATTAATTCCAATGACCAAAATTGGATTAAGTGGTAATAATATATTTTAATTTTACTTTAAAACCAACTAAAAAGATAATATAACCATATAAATAAATTATATTAAAAGGCACTTTTGAATTAAAATACAATATTTATCACTATTCAATAAAAAATTAACTTTATCAGAAAAATACAAAACAAATTACCCAAAGTAAAATTTGATGACCCCAGTCAAAAGAAGGATTTAATTTGGTCATATAGAATGTATTAAAGTGACCAAAACTATATTTAAATATGGTTCTCCATTAAAAGGCGGTAAATCGGCCTTTTAGTGTAAATTATGCTTAAAATTAGATTCATTCATATTTTAAGCCTCTAACTTTTTATTGGATAAATTGAAATACATTTAACAAACATGTATAATCATATTGTAGTTAATTTCGTTCATTCCCTCTAATACAACGACTAGGAGTTAACTACCATTTTAAATAATAATATTATATTATTAGTGTGCAATGTAAGATTTCAAAGAAACCTGTTGTTGCGTATTGGGTACGCTGTCAAACATAGAAACCCCTTTAATGTAAAATTAATATTTAATTAAAAAATATTAATAAATATGAAATATGTCTTATTCTTCATTTACCTGGGATGTTACAAGTACTGATGTTTATTAATATGCATGTGATTGTGATTTTGTTTCATTGTTCTACGAATTTAATTTTATTGTATTTGGGTTTCTAAAAGATTTGCTAGATGTATCACAGTTATCATTGAATCCATTGAGAATGATTAAACTAGGTATATGGTCACCATGGCTTGTGCGAGTCCCATTTATTTTCTAAAATATGTTATAAAATGATATTTTTCCAGGATTATGATATTAACGAGTATAAATTGTGTATGACTTGTTATATTGGAATATTGGATTTGTTATTATATATTTTAGAAGAATAATGAGTTACACAATGTTAATGGGTATATGTGATAAACTTTTAGAGCGGCATGTCCATGTGGGTAAATATTTTGAAAGGGGGAGTAATGATTGTAATTGGGAATAAATGATAAAATGGGATAGATATATAATTTATTAATGTGTTGAATTTAGAAAAACCTGGTTATGTGATAAATGAAAACGTACAACCTTGCTGTTATTGTTGGCTAAAAAAGTCACAGATGATGAAAAATTGAATAAATGATAAATAGAATGAATGATTTGTTGAAACGAGGCTCATATCACTTAGGTCAGGGTGAGAGATGCTCTAGGCCCCACCAAATTATTACATGGTTTTGGATACTGGGAAGATTCTCCTAACTATTAATATATTGACATGAGATGGATACTTGGACTGATGCACTATATGGAATTTTAAAATTGATTTGATAAATGAGTGTCGATGTGATGTAAAGTGCTTGAGTATCATCGTATATTTTTCAAAAGAATAGGATGGGACTATGATAATTTGATGTGCTTGTGTATCGCATGAAATTAAGATAAAAAATGGTTAATTTAATAAATATTAAACAATGAAACATGTTTAAATTTCATTCTTTCCCATTGTTTACTTTAATTTAGTATAAAATGATTGAAACTAGACTATATTGTAAACACTGTTTATGGTGGACTGATGAGTTGTACTCTCACACTATTTATGATATCATTGAGTACCTAATAAGACTTCAAGTTTTCTGGTTCATATATGTTCAAAGGCTCGATGTTAGATGAATGATTTGTGATTCAGGACGGAGCATGGATGAGAATACCTAACATGACATCATGACCCACTTTAGTGATTTTTAGTGTCTCATTATGGATTTATTCTCTTACATGAATCTATTTTAACTTCGGATTCATATTAGTATGATAGTGGGATCATAACAATTTTTTTTGAATTTATTATATGTTCCATGGTTGTTGATTTATATTACTAGGTTATTATTCATCTTGTTTTTTGTTGTTCTCTTACTTTGGAAAAGTGGTTATAGTCCTCCAACATACCTCATTACACCCTCACTTCTAGTCAACAATCT
The DNA here is from genome assembly GCA_963277665.1 of Viscum album. NCBI lineage: Eukaryota > Viridiplantae > Streptophyta > Magnoliopsida > Santalales > Viscaceae > Viscum > Viscum album. The sequence goes on from OY728138.1 coordinate 1,416,261,020, forward strand.
CTTATATATGGTGAGGCACAATTGAGGTCATGAGGAACAGTGGATTGGGGAACCGCTTTATTGGAAGAAATGTCTGAGATGTTACATGGTGGTATTAGATGCCTTTTCTATATTGGTTCCTTATTTCGAAATATTTGAAAATATGTTATGGTGTGTTAGAACATAGAAATTAGTTCATATATTATACAAAATATCCCATTGGGTGGAAGGATAACCCATGTACCCATAAAGGGGTTGCTGTTCTCAAAGTTCACTTATTATAGTTGGAATTTATTTCACATTTAGTTATGTACATGTTATGTGTTGTTGTTTTTAGAGGTTTTATTTGTTGCATGTCATGAAATGTTGTTGTTTAAGCATTCATTCTATTCGTAACTCATGATTTAGGTGTTATGTATCATACTAGGAACTCATGGAAAAGAAGTTTATAGTGTGTTGTGGTAAAAAAATTTTATGTTTTCTCGTAGTTTTAAGAAATGTATTCATAATAAAAAAGTTGAAAATTACTATTGTTGAAAGAAACTAATTATAATGGTTGAAATATTTCCTAATGTGGATGTTGTAATAGTTTTTTAATATAATGATCATTTAATGATGTCAAACGGGTTGGGGGTGTTGTAAATTGATATTTGGTTTACATTGAGAGAGTTATGGCCCATAATAGGGTAGGTGTAGGTTGTGGTCATGTTACTATTATAAAAATCAAGTTAGTGTATGTGTAGTATCTTATGTTGGGTAGTGAGACCCCTCCTTTTTAATTTTTTTTTAATTATATGTTATGTGCTCTGAAATTATTATTTGGCATTGTAGAGGGATCCCACCATATTTACATTTACCTATTGGGAGGAAAGTGTAAATCAATAAAAATTCACCTTTAGTAGTGGGAGAATAACCCCCTTGTTTCTGGTTATTAGAGGAAGAGATGTTCGAAGATAACTTATCCAGTTTTATGCGGTTCCAAGAGAGAAACCTCGGGAAGGAATAATCAAGTATGTTTGATTTGACTCCATTGTTTTAGCTACAACATCCTATAAAATTTATTGGGGAGGGTGGAACTAAGGTATTAATGTTATGGATATATTATATCCATATTATTTATGATCACTTAGATACTCTTCCAGAGAAAAGATACAATTTTGAAGAATATAAGTTACATAAACTAGTGAAACACTGATGGAATAACCAAGTCCATACTAAGATGAAATAGTGTAAGTTTAGGAAGGAATTCTGTGAACATTTTTTTCAAAACAATTATATATGGAGACTCTAAGATAGGGGAGAGGTTTTCTTATTTATGATTTTGAAATAGAGGAATTTTTCTTTTATATATTACACTAGCTACTTAACCGACTTACAATGATTTGTTCCCACATTGTTCGCGGATAAAGAATTAGTAGTGAGTCATTTTTATGATGTACTAATGTGTTAGATCATTTCCCTAATGAATATAATTAATTTAAATACATTTATGGTTATGGTGGATCTAGACCTCATTTCAAAATGAATCCTAAATGATTTTTCTAGTGGTGGACATGTAGTTTCATATAAGAAAACTAGTTATATAACTTCTAATAGTAGGAAGCATCATTTTTTAGATATTTCACTATGAAGGTGGTGTAATGTTTATCCAGGGTAGTGTATTGGACACTTTGGGTAGTTCTTAGGTGTAGTTCTATTAGTAAAATAGGTCGAGACACATGTGACGTCAGTGTTCCCAATATACAGTTGAGTGCCAATCATGTTGTTTGATGGGAAATTTATAGAGGTTTTGTAAGAACCCTTAGTGGGTGGGAAGTAATGAAGTATTGAGACCGATGAAAGGTTATGGAGGGGGTGGTGGTACTAACCCATACTATGAAGGTAGTTGGATTTCTACCAGTTATAATTGTCATTGTGTTGGATGTGGTTCTACAAGAAAAGAGTTTTTGTGTTAGTAGGGATGTTCTGTGCACATTTCCCAGATAGGAGTTTTGGGAAGAAGGGTAGGTTATCTACATTTATCTAAGATGTACCCAATGGTGGAAGTTATGGGCCATCAACTAGTTGAGGTATTATTTAAATCAATTATACACTTTCTAGTTCATTATTTGAGGTTAGATCCTCACATTATTTCATATATTTCAAGCTTGACTATTTTTTGGGTCCAAAAATGGAGTATATGATTGGGTCTATGTCAATAAAAACCAATGGGGTTGTGATCATAGGTTATATTTAAATGTACAAATTACTCCCTCAATTTTTGTGGGTATCATATCCTTTAAGAGTTTTATATGCATGAGATGATAAGTATTTGTGTTATTCATGGGATGGACTTGTTGGTTACAAACCAATATCACATTGACTATTACAAGAGGATTATGAGTTTCAAATATTTTAAAAGTTAAAGTTATATATATTGGGGAGAATGGAATATTCAAGTAGGCCATAAATGTTTAATTCATCTAAAATTATGTGATATTAGAGCCTATGTGTAATGTATTGTGCTTAATGATAAAAATGTGAATATGATGTTTTCTCTGCAATAGTGTAATATTTTAGGGATGTGTTCCCTAATGACTTTCTTGGGTTCATAAATGAGAGATAGGTTATGTTCATGATTGAGTTGATGCCTAGGGATGATACATTTTCTATTCCTCTATATTGAATGTAACCAGTAGAGCATATAGATATCAAGACATTGCTAGAGAAATTAGAAGATAATATATTTATCAATCTGAGTTCATATCCAAGGTAACTCAAGTATTTTTTTACTAATATAAGGTTATAACATTACATTTTTTGATTCTTAGTGGATGTAAATTCAAATTTTGGTTAAAAATTGATGTCTTGTTCAATGATTGGAAAATATATTTAACTAGATGAGGGTATCAGGTGTGTTCTCCAAGATCATTTTGAGGTAAGGGTGTCATCAGTTAAGACTAAGACTATCTTACGTACAATAAAATTCATTTATTAGAATGTATTGGTTGTATAAGTTTACCATAATTCTAGTCAGGGTAATGATTTCTCCTTATATTATTATGGATTTGATTAACTAAATATTTCACATATACATAGATCAGTTTGTAGTTTCATTTGTTGAAGACATCTTGGTGTACTCCTAAACTCATTACGATCAGGCCCAACATATTGAAATCATCTTGAATACACTAGGAGTGAATCATAAATAAGGGTAAACATCATAGTGTGACATATGTGTCCACCAAGTACATTTCAAGGGTCATGTCATCTCACAGAAGGTGTGTTAGTGATCCTAGAGGTGGTTCAAGCAATTGTATATTTGGATCATCTAAAGAATCATTTTTTATATTCTAACATTCATTGGTTTTGAAAGATATTACCACAAGTATTTAAATGAAACATCCCACTTTGTAGTGGTGATATATGGATTGACCATAATTTGTGTAATGATTCAGTGGTTCTGATTGTGTGAGTATAATTTCTAGAAGAAGAAGAACCATTTCACCACTACAATGACCTTTTTCTTACCTAAGTCAGGAAAGGATTATACCATGTTTTTTGTCACATATCTGACTGGCTGTTTTTTAATAGTGATATATTCTAAGAACCGCATTCTTTAATGAGTTACGTATCCTATACCATCAGTCAAATTTTTGTGTAAATATTTATATATTGCCTAATATTAATTCCCTTGAAGGACATGAAGGTTTTGGGGTGTTTGGGGCTAGTTAAGGTCCCAAAACCAATGTTTTGGGGCGTGGTAATCCTGAATCATGGTTAGTTTAAACTCTTTTAGGTAGGATTCATAGTTAGAAAAAAAATATTGTATGCTTGGATTGTGGGAAGCGAAATGTCTTACGGTTAGATAAAACTATGAAAAATGGGGCGCACAGTTGTGTGACTATGTTTTCAACTTTGATAGTGTTGTATTTTACTATTTTGGAATGGTTAGTCAAACCATACTTTTAAAAACATGTGATGTGCCCTTTCCTATAGATAAGAATGTGTGGTTGGAACATTGGTTGACCAAATTTTGTGGCCAAACCATGTGATTCCCAATTTCATGTAAAATTTAAATTCGACCACGAATTCAAAATCTATTTCTAAATTTATTTTAACTTTTTCTTCCATGGGAAAAGGCTCAATTTTAGAGACCCATTGGTCGACTAAAGTTGGGATTGTTTCATACTCTTAGATCAATGTATGATTTATGAACCGATCATCTCATTGAATCTACATCTCTGAGTTTTCAATTCCATTTACGAAATTCCTCTTTTGGTTTTGTATTGGATGCTCTATTTAGGTGGTATTTAATTTCTCATATTATAGGTTCTTCATTCTTAATTCAATTTAATCTCTATATTAGTCAAGTTAATATCTGATATTGGACGAGCTATCAAATATGGACCTATGATAGGTGGTCTAATTACATTAATATATTTTAATGTGGTTATATATATTCTATTGTGTTGCATTCCAAATATTTAGAGATTCTTCCTGTAAATGAGTTTTAATCCTTGAAATTAATTTTTTACCACGACCTATGTAATTAAAGAGGCCATCATTTAATGTTTATAGGTTGAGGAAATTGAAACCAGAACCACCCAATTGTGTGTGTTGTTTAATTAAATAAACCTTTTATATGGTATAAGAATTTTGATACCATTGAGGTATGCCAATTTTACCCCTTTCCATGGGATTAGAATTGTGAATTTAATTTTAAGTCAAATTGATAAATTGAATTATTAATTACTTTTTAATTTGAATTATAATATTATTTGTAACTAGAATTGATTAAAAATATGAGATGTATGTCAGGCCCCTATAGGCATGCTTTGAATTGGTTAATTAATCATAATATTCATGTTCTAAATAATATCCCATGTCATTACATGAAAGAATAAGAATTCCATGATTGGTCAATGACATAAGTAACCTTATTATAAGAGTTTTAATTGAAATTTTCTTGGTAGTGACCATGACATAGTTGAATGATAATGATTAAATTACATTGAGTCAGTTAAATGTCTATATTCCTTGGGTGAACCGTGGATTCAAATGAAAAATTCCATGGACAGACTCATTTGTACTTTACCATGTTTATGAATTACTGATACATGGAATATGTAATAGACTTCCAAGGATAGAATATAAGGATTAAACATTAAATTACTAGTGATAATAAGATTTTGTATATATTTCCAAGTATGAACTCAATGCACATTGATCATATATTCTATGGGTGATACTTGGGCTCCCTTAGTGAACCGAAAATGATCAAATCACGTGGAAGTGATGTTGTACCACACCAATATTGATACCTAGTTTCTTAATATGTTATCCATGGATGGTCTTAAAGGGCATTGGTTTATATTATACCTAGAGTGATAACTATATTACAATTTAGTAACTCCATGTGTGGGCTCAAATTTATAAATTAATATTGGACTAAATGAGTTAGATGATGTGTCTTCTAAGACAAAGTATAAGATTATATTTGGTATTTTTTATACATTATGTATGGTTGAATTATGAATCTTATGATTACTATTTCATTGGAAAAACAAGGATACACACCCGGTCTCAAGAAATATAAATTTAAGGGATTTGAATGATTACATGAACTTATTTAGAACTGAAAACCTAGAACATATAAGATGATTACATTCAATACGTCCTTTTCATATTTTATTATTTCTTGCACACTATGACTATTATATATTTACTAACTGCTTATATGTTTACCTTGGGTTTTTTATTACAAGGATTATGTATCATTCCCTATTTGTTTCACCTTTGTGTACCCAAATAGACAATATACTTGTGATTATGGATTAGGGAAAAAGACCTGATATAGGTTCTTGATGGGTTCTTAGAAAATGGGGAGCATGGGACTGAGGTGAGGCTCATGATTCTAATAAATGTTTTTTTGGCATGTTGTACTTTTAGATAATCGTATTGTATTTTAAACCTTCTTTGAAAAAATTTGTTGACTACTTTACTAGACACATGACATATATCATCATCACTGTATATGAGATTCCATTTAATATAATTATCTATTCCCACTATTTCTATATTGTAATTACGATTTACTTCTTCCACTACCAGTATGTTATTGATATTATATTGTCCTACACTCTACTGATAAGGGGATATTCTTCCAACATACACATCTAGCCCCAAGCTTCCAATCATTAGGCCATGGTGTTTGGTGAGATTTTCTTGAGTTCATGAGACTTACTAGGTTCATTGAACCTTTTAGTGGCATTAGTGTCTATGATGTTACTTGTATATAGATCATGTCATGGAATAAAAATCATGATAGTTTGGAAAAAATAAATGGGATAATAATATAAATGATCTCAAATTTCAATTTCATGGATTATGACTTGAAATGTTGTCCTAAATATATTCCGTGTGAGAATTTTACCTTTTCTAACGACCATAAGATCCATAAATAAATATTTTTCCAATGTGATTTAAATCATATAAACTGAAGATGGGTTGAGTACATGCAGATTTTTGATGTCGATATGAACTATACACCTATAAAAGGAAAAGATATTGTGAATTGATTGAGTTGGAAGACATAGAATCAGAAATTTCAGGAGTCTAGATCTTGTTGAATGATGATGAACATAGTTTATAAGACGTATATAGGTTTTCAAGAGGATAATGATATAATGAATCTAATTTCCATTCCTATTTATCAATCTCTACTAAACTATTTTAAGAGGAGGTATTATGAGGTTTTACAATGTTTGACTTTGAGAAATTATTTTGAAGGTGGGGATCCCCCTTCCATTTGGACAATTTATGAGGAATATATTTTTTTTGTTCGTGTCTATTATTTTGTTACTACATGACTGAGATATGATTTTATGCATAAGTTTCATGTATTTATGTGGGTTGTTTACTAATATTTGACCAATATACATCAAGATATTTAGAAATAGTATTAGTGGAATGGAATAAAAAAGAAGACTGAAGGTTTCATGACATGATGCAACATTTGACAGTAGGCGAATGCTGAGAATTATTGAAAATCATTAATGTTAAATATGTTTCCTATTATGAAATGAATTTTGGATGATGTTACCATGGATTTTTGGAATTTTTCCTCAAGTATTACATATATTATGTACAAAATTTGTTCAATTCAGATCTATTAAATAGGTAACTCACTTATCACTGATTTGGGAGACTTTAACCGTTGACCAGTAGGGTTACCTGTATGTTTGAGAGATTATATGATTTTAGGGGGAACCACCGAAATTATTCTACAATCATGATCGATGTCTTAATATCCAATTATTGAAATGTTTAGATATATAACTTAGTATTCATGTGGTTTTGAGTACATATTTCCACTCATAGAAATATAGGAAATCATAATATACTATATCGTTCCTAAAGGTCATCTTAAGGGAATACGTCCTAGACTTGGTTTAATGATGGGAGAAACACTACCATATTATTTAGTTAGCTAAGAAAAACAATTATCAAGACACTATTCAGATAGAACCACTACAACATATATATGGTATGACGTGTTAATCTCCAATATATTGGTTGAAATCAATTGAGTTAGAGTTGATGGGAAGGAGTCTCATGTAGGGGATGTCATAGCATGTTTTCTAAATTGAGAGGAATGTAGCTAGGAAGAAATGTATATATAATTAATATGAATAAAAATGTCTTCATCATATTGATTTCAATGGGTGTTTTTGTGTGTTTCTTTAGGTGTCCTTGTGTTTGGGTCAAGATCAGATTATTAAATAGAGAAGGTTGGCCCCCATATATATGGGATTGTTTATGATTGTGGGGAGTATATGACTAGTGGAATATTGATTGGATCTACCGTAGGGGGATAGGGGTACTCGAATTGTATTTATTATATCACAAATTCTTCATTATCACCCAAACCCTTATCATGTAAAGATGTTCGGGATATTGAGATTCATGATAATTCATCATTTGAGGAGAATCAGGTTCATATTATGGATTGTTGTGAGAATACTCTTCATGGTAAGACAGTGCCTTTAGTTATGGTGTTGGGGAAGCATGCCTGAGTTAGTGACGAAACCCGGGGTAGGGATAATGATATGTGATCCTATTGGATAAATATTTTTTATCTTATAGGATTAGTAATTATGGATAGAGTATCTCTATGATGAGCTATTATAATTTGGGTAGGTTCTAAGATCACAACCCATCAGGGAGATACATATTGATTTAAATTGTGGTTTAAATGCCTTTATATTTTGTATTGGGGTTCTTCCTAAGAGTAAAAAATATTTTTGGACTGTCCTGATGGTTTAGAATATGAAAGACGAAGAAAATAGGCTATAATTTATATGGAACATTATTAGAGGATAGTTAATACTAACAATGCACCATAAACATAAATCATATAGGAGGATGGTGCATTGATAAAACATAAAAGGGGAGGTATTAAATAGCACAGCCTTGGATAGATCCATATTCATGTTCACTAAATGAATATCTAATCCGTATGAGATTACTAGAAAAACATGTAACCTAATCCCCATCTTAGACATAGCATGCCACATGGTTGGCCTATGTTTTGGAAAACTATACTGCCAAATCATGTACCTCATTAAAGGAGGATAAAATTATTTTATTTCCCCATTGGTCCTAAATGTTTCTTACCCCATTTTTTCCCATATTAACCATCTAGAATCTAACGGTAAAAAAGAAATCCAATAAATCATCCCAAGTGAGAATCTCCCTTGATTCATAGAAATTTAAAGTGCCATTGGATTTGAATAAAATTCTAAGGTTACACTACCACTCCACATTATTCCATTTTCTAATAGAGTCATAGTGTAATGTTCTTCCTCATCTCAAGCCCAAAACCTTTTTTCTTATATAATTATTATTTTGGTCATTGAGGGTTGTTTGGGATTCAAACAAGGGTTGTTTTTAAGAGAGTGTGCATATACGAACTTGATGTAGGTGGTATATAAGTAATTTACCTTAGTCTTGTTGTTTATTCATGAGTATATGGTTGTTCTGTTGGATTTTCGGGATGCACATCTGATTCATTTCTGTGAAATGAAAAAAAATGGTTTTTAAAAATTTTCATGGACCCCTCACAAAAAAAATTATATTCATTAAGAAAGATTTGAACAAGAATTTGGTCACACATGGGTTTGACACTCTCTTTGAAATAGTAAAATTTATTGTTAAATTAATTCTTGACAGGTTTTCAAACATTAACATGTATTTTTTTGGATTTTTTCATTGAATAATTTAATATATAGCTTAACTTATCGAATTTTAATGAGTTATGGAATTCTAATTATTAAATGAGATAAATGGTTAAATAGGAATGTATATATGGGTAAATGGTTTTAAAGGGGGTATAGTGATTTTAATTGTGCATAAATGATTAAATGGTATATATATGGAAATGAGTATGGTGTTGCATATAGATAAAATTGGTAATATGATAAATTAAATGGTGTACCCTCATTATTATTATTGGTTAAAATTGATTATACTAATGATCCTTGGAATAAGTGAATAATAGTATGGATGATATATTGGACTGCAGATTCTCTGCCCTGGGTCTGGAATGACTAATTCTCAAGGCCCACTGAATCATTGTGTGGTTTATAATATTAGATTTATGATCCAATATCATAAAATATGACCATTTAAGGGATACCTTGACTAATCCTTCAAATTAATAAGTGGAATTAATTTGATAAATAAAATCACATGTGATGTAAGGTGATTGAATCCCTATTTATATCGTTCAGATGATCGGTATGGCTTGAAGACTGATAGATATATTTGGTTATTACATGTTATTATAAAAAATTTCAATTTTAATAATGTTAAACAATGTAATATATTTAACGTTATAGATTTTCCATTTTTTGTCCTTTAGTATTCAATATGGTAGATGACATATTATTTGAGACAGCATTGGTGGTAGTCTATTGTGTTGTACTCTCAGACCACTATGGCCACTCTTGGTTACCTGATTAGAATTCAATTTTTTAGGCCAAAAAGAGAAAGGGACGTATTTGTTAAGGTTGATATAGGAGTCAAAAAGGTGAATGGATGAGGGGATAAAACATGATGTGAAGACCCATTTTGGGGATTGTATATAGTGAATAATTTCGGTATTCTTTTGGAACTTGAAAATAGTGTAACATGTTATGTTTATCAATATGATTGTGGGATCATAGAAATTTTGTGGGGTTGATTATACGATGAATGGATGTTGATAATTGTTATTAAGTTTTTATTTATCTATTTTGAGTTGTTTTATTTCTCTCATAAACATGTTATAGTCTCCCCATGTACCTAATTAAACCCAGAGTAACTGTTAGTAGCCTCCATAATATCTGGAGGCATGGTTCATGTCATGTGGTGAACAGGCTCATAGCACCAGTTTAGTTTCACCTAGTATGATATGTTTCTTTAAAGGATATTGAAAAGGATAAATAACTTTTAAAATATCACTAGAAGTTTTTCTCAGGAAAACACTAATATTCATTTAAAATTCAGTTATTTAAAATCAATAAATTTCAAATAAAAATGGTAATGAATTTAATATTTAATGATCTAGTTAATCATTTAAATTAATCCTATAATAATTGTGTAGTCATGATAGTAGGAAAATTCATTTTGTGGTGAAAGTTAAAACAAATATTTCATTCACACCTTCTGTAAATAGTACATTTTTCAGAAAATGAGAATAAGATTATATTTATATATATTTATTAAAATATAAAAAGGGTAAATATTAATTTAATTAATCATTTAATATTAGTAACAACATTATGGAAACTTTTTAAATAAAATATGAACATAGAAGAATTTTTTATCACTAATAAAAATAACAAAGTTGATTTTCCAAAAAAATTATCATTAAACATTTAGATTATATAGAAAGAGTAAAATGCTTGAAAAGAAGTTAATTTCAAGATACAATCAGAGTAGAAATAATAGATGGGGTTTTGAAAATAATTATTATATATTTCCCCAAACAAAAACATAGTCATAATTTTTTTCTAATAAGTATGATTTAAAAAAAAACCCTTACCTCAAGTATGAAATGCATAATAAGTGATTTTACCCCCCTTTTATCATAAAATTATTATTTATAAAAATATTATAAAATAACCATATAAATATTTAAAATTTCATATATGATCCTATTATTCAATTTTAACACATATTTATTAACAATTATTTAATAACATTTTTATTTCTGAGTGGTAACCATTTTGTTTTCATCTAAGTTTCACTTTGTAATTTTTAGTAGATTCATAATTATCATGTTTCCATAATCTAAATGATTTTAAAAATGGTGTAAATATCATAAAATTTTTTTTTATAAAAAATTCATAATCATCCTTGAATTTTGTTCAAGAATAATAAATCACTTCGCCTCGTGGATGTGGAAATCCACAAGTACACAAGAGCGATGTTATAATTTTTTAATATGTGGAAGGGTAAGAAAGTAAAATACTTTTTTCTAGGATTTTAATTATTTCATAAATATCATATATACTCATTAATTATATATATATATATATATTCATGTAATTTAACTATAAAAATTATCTTTTACCATATTTTGGAGATATATGTCAGACTTGTGCGTGAGTGACGTTTTCATTTTCCATAAGAAGAAAATGAGATGAATATTGATAAAAAATTCATAATAATATATATTATTCTAATACTAATACCTATTTTATTATATGATCATTTTTTTGAGGATTTTAGGTAATTACAAATTGATAAAATAGAAAAAAACATTGATAAAATTTATTCATGTTCTTTGAAAACAACATTTGGCTTACAATTTACGCACTATAATATGGTTCACTAGTGATACGAGAGCCTATAAGTCATGGATAAAAAGGTTTTTTAGGGGTTTTGGATGGTAATATTCTATATATGTGGCTCAAGTGGTTTGAATTAGATAGGGTAAGAGGCTCCCTTTTATAAGTGAGGGGAATGACATAATTGGAATTACATAAACTATTTTTATGATATAAAGTCTTTTCCTTATCAATATTGATCAAAATTGACAAATAATTAGACGTGATAAATATAAGGTCCAATTATTATAACAAATTATGTTTTATAATGACTATTTTCTTATATTTAAGAGATATCCTTTAATTTTTTTGACCCTTTTAACCCATTTTAGCTTTGACTGAGGTGATAAATATTTACCACGGTTATATTTCATTTTGATAAAAGAGATGTTGACCATATTACCATAGAGAATTTTTTAACTAAAAATATAGTATCAATTTGACATTATAAAATTCTAAAAATTTGTATAAAATACTAATAACATATGTTTTCAGAACACATCATAAATCATTTTTAGAAAAAATGATTATATTAAGCATAAAATGATTTCATAGAAAGAAAATTTTTAATGTTGATCCCAATGGAATTAGTATGATTATTTTAAATAAAAGTATAATTATTTTTCATTAAAATAAAAACAATAACTAAATTAAAAATATGGGAAAATGATTAAATGTGAATAAATAAAAACATTTTTTATTTGAACAAAAACATTATTCAGATTTTCAAAATGCAAAACATATATTCTTAAGTTAAAAAATTAATTTTTCTATGAATTATAAAGATTATATTTTTTATAATTTTTATATAAAACTGTTTTTATAAATAATAATTTTATTTTTTCATCATTATATTATCATCAAAATAACATTTTTTAAAATTAGTATTATCATTGTTCACCTTATAAATATTTTTTTTCTAGAAAATATTGAAAAATATATACAAAGATAATTATAACATGATATATTTGAAAATTGAATTAATATCATAAAAAAATAAAAAAATTGTTAATTTATATTTTAATAACAATCTTGGATATGTCTATTTTCATTATATTGTAGTTTCTTTCGAAAGAAATGGTCATATATTTTAATATATTCTTGGGAGTTAAATTCTTACATCCGTTAAAAATATCATCATATAAATTTCTAGAATATGAATAAATGAATATATATATATTTGTAGTTAATAAATATTGCATCATCAAGTTTTCACATTGCTGCTTCAATATTTATATTTTTTCAAATAAACATTACTAGACCACTCATATGATTCAATATCACTTATTATATAGCGTCTATAATCAATATTCAATCATCACAGTTAGATAAATCTAGTTCAAATTATATTTACTAAAAGGAGAAGACATTCTTTAGATTTGGAATGCGCTTACTTAATAAATTCCTATTGAAAAAATGTGAACATTAAATATGATAAGTGGAATTTCCAAATGGTAAACCACATCTCTAATTACATATTTAATTTCAAAAGGAATTATGTTCCTATGAATTAGTTATCTTTTCATTACGAATCATATAACATAATTCCATAGACATTTATTCATGGAAACATAACCCCCAATAAATTTTTTGAATAATTATTTTGATCGTCATCAAGAAATTTTTGACTACATAGATCTTTTTAATATGATTCAGAATAGTATTTACTTTCACAATTCTCAAAGTGATATTGGAATACAAGATTCCTTTCATAAAATTCCTTCCATCAAGTTGGAGTATGTCATCACATTCTATACAATGCTTCATGTGTTTCAATTTAAGTTCTTCAATGGATACTATTTTTATATAAAAATTACATCAAAGGAAAATACTAACCAACATTCCATGAAATTAAATAGATCATGCCATCAAGATATTTTATAATTTATGAATATTACTTTCAAGATTTCCATATTTTTGTGGATGATATGTGTTTATTAATCATAGATCGATGTCATGAGACATCTTAAATTCTTTAAAAATTTCAATTTAAACTATAGGTTATGATCAAATAAAATCTAAAAAGGTGTCCCATGAAGTCTCAAATTCATTAATAGAGAGTTTTTTAAGGAACTCAAGAGATAGATCATATATTATATTAGTAAATTTTTTAAAGTATGTAGGTCACTAAAAATAACCCATATGGCATTATTTTTTCAACGATTCATTGGAATTCTAGTGACAATGTATATAGTAATATCATTATATTTACAAAACAGAACAGATAGAGGTTACATGAATCCTTTTGGGTTTTTCATATCAACTATTACCTATTTAAAAAACAATAATCTTTATATATAGTATCAATTTTTCCATTTTATATAATCCTTAAAAAAATTTACATAAAATTTCAATACAAGTCGGAGCTTCATGTGTGTATAAAGATATTTATTCTATCAAATAAATCAAATAATCATCTCTTCAACTTTTTTATAGATGTTACACACAAAAAACTTTCCAAATTTTATTACGCCATCATAATACATGAAATACACTAGTTTCACATCATTATAAACATCAATTTTATTCTGCAAACTCATATCATCATGAAAGGAATAGTTTATCTTTTTTCAATAAATATGGTATGGTAATCATTTTAAAAAAGAGCAATTTTATCATTTCATAATATATCAAATATCTATCATTACTATATACATAAATAAGAAATCTTTTTAAATCATCATATTATTTATAAATCAATGATATTTTTTACTCAACAAATTTTATATCATGTAATCCTTCTTGGGGTGGTGGTGTATTGAGAAATTATAATCCATAATAGATCTAACCATATCATATGACACATGTTGTTCCATTTCCATGAAGATATGAATTTATTGGTCACTTGATATATATATATATATATCATAATTTCCATCACATGTATATTTCCACTATATCATGAAGGAATCAATTACGGGTGGAAACCCATGATCATGGGTTTGATAGTTTTTTTCATGGATCTGTATCTGCATTAATATATAGGAAATTCATTTATCATTTTCAATAAGGACACATACAATTACAATAATTTATGTTTCATTGTATAAAAAAATTCAACCTATCTTGAAGATAATATCAAAACTATTTCATTTATCATCATCATATTTAATTATTAAAAATGTTTGTTATATGCCTTTGTCTATAAAAACTGAGACCCTTCCCATTTCAACCTTTTCAGTTACTTTTCTAATTTTTAAATTTCTTGAATAAATCACTCATATCAACCTAATAAAATAAGGTAACTACATATATTTGTTATATTAGACATCATATGACATTTTTTCATCCATTTTTTGTTGAAGGAACACCATATATTACAAATTAAAAAAATATGGCCACAAAAAGAAATATCCAAAATCTTTAATTCACTCTTTATTTATTTCTTATGTAACACCCTTTATCTAAAAGTCCCATGAATGATTCATAAATTAATATTATGATTTTCATAACTATTTGAGTATAATAATGTATAATTGAAAAAACAATTCAATGACCTTATCATGATTTTCCTTGAATAATTTATTAATAATGACTATAAAAATATTTTGTTACATAATGAATCCAATGTTCTTAACTAAAATATCATAATATCATACATCCTTAGATATCTTTTATTTTTAACAAATATTTTCCTTAATCACAATTGAGGATAAAAAATATGATGATCAATCATTGAAATATATTGATCTTCACGAAGTTGATATTTCATGTCATAAACAATTCGATGAAGATTCTAATACATCATAGAATTGCATTTATTTACCTATAATCATCATGCATCATCATAGTCTCATCATTATTTTTCAAAAAAGGAACTAGATATCCCCAAGGTAAACAACTTGGGTGTTTTAACCCCATATCAAAGAACCCATGTAGATGTTTTTTTACCACCATTAGATATTTTTGAGCTATTATTTATGTATTAGTAGATATAAGTTCCATGTAATTGTGGAGTGTAATATAAATTTATATTTACCCTTAAGTGTATGTATGTGTTGTTATTTATGAAACACATCAGTTTATTCTTTCATAATTCAATCATATATAATCCTAGGGTTACCTCCCCCAACAATAGGTTGTGTCTATTTATTTTTATATGAATTTAAATAAGGATAGATACTGTGGTTTGAACTTGGAATGATTCAAAATACCAATGCCAC
Source organism: Viscum album (assembly GCA_963277665.1). NCBI lineage: Eukaryota > Viridiplantae > Streptophyta > Magnoliopsida > Santalales > Viscaceae > Viscum > Viscum album. Next base: position 1,416,277,017 of record OY728138.1, read on the forward strand.
TTATCTTGAGAATATAATTCATAATATTCAAAAGAATAGTGATATACATCTCTTAGAATTATATTTTTGTACAAAACATTGAAATCCAATACATACCAAGGATTATACAAAAGTCCATAATATTTATAATAGTTAAATTTTATAATAGGGTTTATCAGTTCATTATAATGGGGATTTAATGACATTTCATTTAACAAAATATTTCCTTTTAGTTTCTTGATTTGTAAATCAGTCTGAAGAGTGATTCAAAAATATTTAATTTTCATGGAAAACAAAGTATATATAAAATTGAGTGTGTATATAGAATTAAATAAACAATTAGCTAGCTGTGAAATTATGGTCAATGCATACACCCACACATTCCTATAAACTATCACTATGGATTTAGTAATTTCATAAGATTTGAATTCTCCTATTATCCACTTTAATGGTATGAACCCTTAATGTTATTAGAATAGGTTTGAATAGTTCCCCATCTTAATGCCATAAAATAATATTACTCTGATGATTTCTCATTTACCAATGAATTCATGAGACAAATGGCCTTACTCTCTTCACTTGTATAAAAATCTTGCTCAATTTAAACATGTTCATGTGTTTTTAATTATACAGTAACCATATGTTTTGAATTACCCCATATCCGCTTCCCCTTATACATTTTTTTCATTATGATGTATTCATCCAGCATCTTATTCACTTTAATTCTATAAATGTTTAAATAATTGTATAATTATTTATCTTTATTGATATCACATGATATTATATCCTCATATGATTTTAATTATTGGGTGACTACTTCTCATTGAAGGGTTTTATTTATCCCATTAAGGAATTGGGAAATATTACTCTTTGGAATAAATATATAATCCACCACATTCCATGATAAATGATTAATGTTTTCAAAAAATAGAAACAATATTTTTCTCATCCCTTTATATTAGAGTTAAAAAATTTCATTCCAAACTCACTTGTTTCCCACAAGGGAAAAAAATATTTGAAAAGTGGCATTAAATTCTCCAAATTCATTCTCCTTATTTATAACATATCCTTAGTGTTTTTAATCTAATACCACCATTAATTTTCATCCAATGTGAAAAAAATAAAAATCCATGAAAAAAATCCATTTAATTACATAAAAATAGAAAAATATCATTTATATGGAACATAAACATTTATTAGATACTGACATATATTTGGTTCCATTGAATGATAGATGTTGTTTTAATAAGAAATAGTCTGACATTGTAACATCTTGTTTTGAATTAGAAGGATAATCCATACATGCAAGGTTGTTGGTCATAATGTTTGTTATATTTCCAAATATTGTAATTTTTTTAACTCTAGATATATTTTCAGATTCATTATCTTTCCAATAACTAAAATCCCTATATATAATATGTGCATTGATATGGTTTCCAATAATTCCACCACAACCCATTTATAAACAAATTTATATACTAAATTATCTCATAAGAATATTATTTATCAATCAAATTATATAATTCAAAATTTGGTGCATCATATAACATATATTGAAAATTTATGCATATCTAATCTCAGAATCATAAACATAGTATCTTTGGGAATATTATCCAATCATGAAAATATTTTAAATTTTTTCATATTGGTTCTTAAAGATAATTTATTTTAGGAAAAAATATATCCAAGAAATTTCTACCAAGGTGTGAAATATTAGGCCCACTCATCCTGAACATGTGTTGATCAAGTAAATACCCAATATAACCCTTTCAGAGATGTTACCTAACAACATATATTTGACACAACTACACCAACATACCTATAACAACCTTTATCATTATTACGCACATAAACATGATTTACTACATAATATTAACTTAATACAACTCTGAGGATTGATATTTCTAGTGTCTTGGGAAATTAAGAACATTACCTAACAACTTAGAACACAACAACTTTATTGAAAACTTCTTTTACACGACGACAAACTTCCTCTTTACTTAGCATTTCACTGGATAACCTTAGGACATATATAAGAAAAGGGTGACATATAAATCCCAATAAGGGAGTAAACAATGCATAACATTAAGAATATAGTTCATGTTTGTAAATAGTCATATCAATTGTGCATAAGAGAAACATGAACATAAAGGTATGATATTACAAGATTATCATAAAATTGAAATGTGGGAACAACATTTTACAAGATATTAACATGAGCCAACAATCATTTCACATGGAGAATAAGTAAACCATAATTTCACTTGAATTATCATTAGTAAACCGTCATTTCACTTGATGTGTTAGGATACTAATTATTACCCAATGCATTGGAGCGTTATCAGGGTGCACCCTTCTTAATCATTTCATTTTTTCCTAAGTGTGCCACATAGATAAAACAACATGGATTCATTAAACACCATCATTTATTACAAAATAAAAGAATATGGAATTCATACATGAGACTCTATAATCAATGTGTAAATGTTAATAAATTTGAATACCCTTTATGAAGAAATTGTCATGGTATTCACTACACAATGACTTTGGCTTGGAGAATCGTGGTGCAATTTTGGAAGCATAACGATGTGACATAAGAATTAATAAAAATGGATGATGAGATGGAAAATGGTGTATTATCATATTTACATGAAATAAACATTGAGGGGTTCATATAGATACATTTACCATAATATTTAATGAAATTTAGATTCATAATATAAAATAATTGTTTGAATGTAAATGAGAAGAGAGAAATTCCTTACGGAATTTTGGTGTGGTAATGGGTGTACATGGGAGGCATAATGACAGAGAAAGAGATATCTAATTATTCAAAAATATGTAAATATATATGGGGGAGGTTCAGAATTATACCCAAAACATTTTTAGTTGATATAAAAAGGGAATAACAACAAAAACAATTTGACAAAAATGAGAAAGGATGAAATCCCTTACTTGGAAGTGTGATCCCAATGGATTGGGAGGGGATTTAGAGTTGTTTCTTGGAAGATTGGGGTTTCTTGCGAGGATTATAGAGAGTGGAGGGAAGGGGATTTTTAAGATCCAAATGTTTTAGTGAAGAGAAGTTGGAGATTGGTTGGGTTTATATAGGAAAAGGGAGGGGAATTCTTTAAAATTTCACAAACATGGGTTTTGGAATCTATATAATTAAATATTTAATACCCAAAACCAGCCCATGGTTTTTTACCACAGTTTATTCCAAATGGGAATGGAAATCATTATTTTATAAGGACAATGGCCTAACATATTAAAATATTAGTCTTTATTATATGTTGGTGAGTCACACTCTCAAAGAAATTATATTAAAAAGAGAAAATGTTTTATAATTCTTGGAGGGTCCACTAACGCACCATAAATTAATCAAATTAATATAAGATCACATTATTTTAAAATTAAAACTTATATTGGCAGAAAATAAATTTTATATTATTTTATTACAACACTATTGGGTCATTATGATGTCATAAAACACTTTATATTTTTAAATGGTATTTAATTTTTAACCAAAAATTCGACTATCTTAAGAAATTCTGAAAAATTCACCATTGGATAATTTCAATTTCTTGATTCCAAAAATAATATTAGTTTTATATAAATAATATTCTAAATATGTGAAATTTTTACTTTTAAAATAAAAACTGACATTTTATTAAAAATTCATGGGGTTTGACGAAAATAGATTTCAAACATTCATAACCATTACAGTTGTATTCATAAAAATTATATGTTTATTTATATTTAATAAAAGGTAATTTAGTAAAAAAGTTTTATTAAAATATTATTTAATTCATAAATCAATTAATTCATCATAATAGATTTCTTAATTGAATATTAACTAAATTAACTATTTAGGCTTTAAAAACTATTTATAGAGTAACAATAATAAAATGAATGTATATTCATTATTATATATAAAAATAATGCACATAATCATAGTTCTAGGGACTTGTTACATAACCCCTCATGACACCCACATTAAACCTAATGGTAAGGTGTGCGATGGAGACAAAATATTTGGGTGTCTTGGATAACATAGCTCGGGTGGTAATCTGTATCAACTTCAACTTCTCACATAAGAGGTTCTGTTCAAGATTTAAGAGTCGAAGAATGACGGGGGCTTGGTCAAGAGTGAAGCCCAGTGATGCCATATTATTTCTGAGCATCGATAAATGGGCTTCATATGGAGAAATTCTACTAGATGAGGACATCACTTCCTTTGATTAGGTAAATTGAATTTGTTAAAGCCCTATATTTATACTAATTATGTGATCACTATTCAATGTCTATATTAGCATTGGTAACTATTCGTAATAGTATTTTAAAATACGAAAACATAAAACCAATGAAGTGAATATGACTTATATAACCATTTGACATAAAAATACATTTAATTAGATCAATTGGAATTTTCATTAATAAAAGTATGGGTCCTTTAAATATTACCCCCTTAAAAATTTAACCCTCAAAATTTTCTTTTCCGATAATAAAATAGATGTGGCCATCAATGCTTCATCACTTCCTTTGATTCTCAAATTTCTTCTTCAGAAATGTGGTTTCTCCACAACAACTTGATGAGGGAAATTTTCTAATTTTTTAGAACTTTTTCTCTATGATCTAATATCATCACCAACTTCTCTTGATAAAAGAGGTTATTCTCCAATGGTACCACATCTGGATTGAGTATATGTGATTGATTAGTTATATACTTCTTTATGTGTGATACATAGAAAAAATCATGTATTTGATATAAGTTTGGTGGGAGTTCTAGTCGATAGGTCAATCCTCAAAGTGATAAAGGATCTCAAAAGGGTCAATTTACCTTGGAATTAGCTTTACCCTCTTCCCAAATCTCATAACTCTCTTCCATAGTGATATGCAGAGGAATACCATATCTCTAATGTCAAAATCTAGGTCTCGTAGATTATTATCAACGTAGCTCTTTTTTTGACTCTAAGCAGATTTAATGTGTTGTTTTATGGTCTTAATCATTTCTTTGAAAATATTGGTTGGAATTTTTGCTCCCAATATTCATCCCAACATTCAATTTTCTACTCCTCTTCACATAAATGGCTTCATAAGGATCCATTTGGATGCTTGAGTGGAAACTGTTATTATAAGATAAATCAATTGGAGGAAGACGTTGATCCCATCCTCCATTTAAGTCAATTGAGCATACACTCAACATGTCCTCAAGTGTTTGGATAGTCTCCTTAGATTGGCCATAAATTTGAGGATGATAAGTGATACTGAAGATCAGCTCAGAATTCAGAGCATTTTGGAGACTCTTCCAGAACATAGAGGTGAATTTTGGATCATGACCAGATACAATAGATAGTGGTACTCCATGCAGCTTTACCACTTCTCTGATGTATATCCATTCTAGATGAACCAATGAGAAATCCTCTCGAATTGCAAGTAAGTGTTGAATCTTTGTAAGATGATCCACAATAACCTAGATAGCATTGTTTTTTTAACATTTTTAGATGTCCAATGACAAAGTATATAATGATGTTCTCCCATTTACATGTTGGTATGGGTAATGGTTGCATCATCCCCTGAGACTTTTGCCTCTCATTCTTCACTTACTGAAATACAAAGCACTTTTTTTTATACTCATTTACTTCCTTTTTCATGTCATACAACAAATAATTCTCCTAGATATCTTGATACATATTTTGGTTTCCTGGGTGAATAAAAAAATTCAAACTATGTGAAGCATCCAAATGATCATTCTTTAACTGAGGATTAGATGGAACAAATATTTTTGACCCTAATATCACAATTCGTTCTTCATTAACATTGAACTCTATAGATTTCCATTTTATGATAGTTTCCACATTCTTCTAAATTCCCATGTCATCCTTTTGAGCATCATTTAAACTTTCCAAAAGAGATGGTTCAAAAATAATTTGTGAAAGGATTGATGATGTTTCCTTGTTTATGATTCTCATGTCAATCTTAATCAAATATAAGATGTTTGGATCCTTTTCAATTCTCATCGATGATAGAATTGTTGGGACTTTTCTATATAGAGAATTCTCTAACTTGTTCACTTTCTTAGGGTGGTAATTGATTTAGTAGTCATAGTATTTGATCATGTATAACCATGTTTGTTGGCGCATATTCAAATGTTTCTCTATGATATATACATGAGGCTTTTACGATCCGTATATGTTTCACACTTATCCCCAAAGAGGTAATTTTGCCAAATATCTAAATTGAATATTACTGAACCTAACTCAAGATCGTGTGTTAGATAGTTTTTCTCATGAACATTCAATTTTATTGAGGCATAGGCAATAATATTTTCATTTATAATCAATACACAACCCATTACCTTCTTCAAAGCGTCACTAAATTCCATAAAAATTTTCCACTTGTGGGTAGTGTGTGCATGGATGCAGTGATAAGCCTCCTTTTTAAATCCTTGAATCTCTCTTTGTATTCATCACTCCAAGAAATATTGACAGCCTTCTGAGTTATCATGGTAAGAGGGTTTTACAATCGTGAGAAATTTCTCACAAATCGGCGATAATATCCTGCTAACCCTAGGAAACTACAAATATCAATGAACAATGTTGGCCTCAGCCATACCTTAATTACATATGTCTAGGAGGGATCAATATTTATCCCATTTCTTGTGATGATATAACCCAAGAATGAGACTTCATTCAACCAAAACTCACACTTTTCGTACTTTGCACAAAGATTCTCCTTTCAGAAGGTCTCCAGTACAAATCTTAGATGCACCTCATGTTCCTCCTTGGTTTTAAAGTATATTATAATATCATCTATAAATACTACCACAAATTTATAGAGGTAATCTATAAAAACAATATTCATCATGTCTATGAATATTTTTGGAGCATTAGTGAGTCCCAAAGGCATTACTATGAACTCATAGTGCCTGTACCTCGAACGAAAAGTAGTTTTGGGGATATCCTCCTTCTTCATCATTATTTGGCAATATATTAACTGCAATCTACCATGGAGAAGAATTTTTCTCCACATAGCTGGTAGAACAAGTCATAAATTCATGGTAGATGATACTTGTTGTTTATTTTGATTTTTTGAGATCATGATAATCAATGAAAAAGTGCATTGACCCATCCTACTTCATGACGAAGAGGAATGGTGGACCCCATGGTGAAGCACATGGGCGAATAAACCATTTATCTAGATTCTCCTGTAGTTGTTCATTCATCTCTTCAATCCCCACAACATCCATTCTATATAGAGTCATGGATATTGGTTATTACCTTGGTATAAAATCAATCAATAATTCAACATCTCTTCTTAGAGGAAGACCTGAATATTCCTCGAGAAACACTTCATCGAAATCTGTCACAGTAGTCGTGACTTCAAGGATGGTAGATTCCATAGACACAATCATCTAAGATAGATATTCAAGATCATAGGGTTGTAATATCCATGCTTGTGAGGATGGTTATTTATAAGATTCACCCCTATAATTGTACAAAATCGGGGGTCAATTCGCCATATGGATAGTGATTTCCCTCTCGTGACAATTTTTGTTGGATCTATATATATAAATCTAATCCATGCCTATAATCCCATCAAATTCCACCTGACGGAGTTTGAAATGGTTCAAAGGGATGTTCAATCCACAACTTTTGACAGGGGAGGATTTATATTCATGGGTTGCAATGATTTCCCCTTTTTTCTATCTCACCAACATCATTATTTGTAAGATTTATGGTGGTGTTGGTAATCTTATACTAAAATTTTAAAATATAAAAGAATGTGCAGAACTATAATAAAAAAGTATGTTTTCAATTACTGATTGAATAACTAGCATACATGTCACCACATCATTTCCAGGGTTCTATTCAGTGGTAGTGATGGGAAAATCTCACCCTTGATGCCTTGGAGGCTGTTGGTTTCCTTCAAAAACCCTTGGCTTAGGGAACTGGTTTGTAAAGTGCCCTTGTTCCTTGTAGTTGAAGCAATGAAAAATGCATTGAGGGTCGAATGGATCATTCCTTTCCTTTGTCCCAATAGTGAGTTTTTTCTTGGAGAGGTTTAATAGAGAGGTGCCCTTCTCTTCTACAGCTAAAGCATTTTCTCATCCCTTTCATGATATTTCTGGGGTGGTTCATCCCACACCTTTTCCAAGTGGGGTGCTGTAATTTCCTAGCACCGTTGGATTTTTTCATAGGACCATTAGAATTAGATTCCACCTTACACTTCTTGTCCCCATGATACCCATGAGATTCATTGATCTATATTTTGAATTTGAGGGCCCATCAGACGATTTTCTCATAGCTATCAAAGTCATGGATCTCTATGGATTTCCATATGCTAGGTTTCATCCCACCAAAGAAGCGGTCAATTGTGTATTCATGGGTAATGACAATGTTGGAGGTGTATCATGAAATCCTTGTGATGGTTTCCTCATACTCTCTAATGGATTCATCATCTTTTTTCATGATGGAAAGGAAGTCCCTCTCCATCTTAATTTTGAGGGTTCACAAAAAATATTTATCAATTTTTTTTCTAGAAATCCTTCCATTCCAACACCTCGATCTCCTCCTCATGCTTTGTATTTTCGATCAATTCCCACCATTTAATAGCTTCACTGTCTATATGATATGTAGGTAGACAAACATTATCTTGTTTGGAACATTGATGGATAGAGAAGATATTTTCTTTGGATTTGATCCATTATTCAGAAATTGAGGGATCAGATGATCCATTAAAAGTAGGAGGAAATTGTCTCATGAAGATCTCAATTGCGACTTGTTCTTTCTTGGGGGGTGGGGAGGTTGAATATTCCTCTTGACCCATGTTTCAATTCAAACATTACTTAACTGAGAGAGTATCATGACAATGTTTTCGATTCCTTCTCTCATTGGATTGTGAATCTCATTAGAACAGTCGTCACATTGATCTTCGTATCGGTTGTTAGAATGAGTCCTCCTATTACTATCCATGTACTAGAATAAAAGGATTTTTTGGGGTAACACATAAAAGAGAATCCAATGTAAAAAATGGATAACTTATAAAATACATTTTTTCCATAACATATGAATTTATAGGGGTTCAATCTATGTTATCCATGATCTACATCCCAAAATATATTCTTAGGGGACATTATTTATTCCCTTAATAATGGTTCATACTAAGATTATGAATTTACCAAAGAATATCACCCGGGATTGTTGTAACCAAGAGTTCATCAAGGCCTGTTGTCGTTCACCATTTCCCTTTTGATTCAAGCTCAATGCATTGTTTTTGGGTTTTGCCCCCTAGAAACATCTGTTCCAAATCTATCAATACCTTCTTGTATCCATAAATTGATGTATTTTCTTAATAAACCATTTAATAAATACTCATAGAAATTTAAGGATGTTTTTATTATACATAGTCTTATCCATAAGGCCTTCAATATGGTTTTTTTAATCATAATCCCATAATTAACTAAACCTCCATCTGATACCAACTATAACAATCCGGCTATTTATTACACACATAACCATGATTTTTTACATAATCTTTCACTTAATACAACTCTAAGTATCAAGAGGTGTAGTGTTTTTGGAAATTATAAACATTGAATAACAACTTAGAATACAACAACTTTGTTGGAAGCTTCTTTTATGTGACCACTACATTCCTTCTTACTTAGCATTGTATGGGATAACCTGAGGACATGAAAATGAAAAGGGTTATCTATAAAGCCTAGTTAGGGAGTAAACAAGGTATTACTTGATGAATACAGTACACATTAGAAAATAGGCATATGAATAGATCACAATAGAAACATGAACATAAAGACTTGATATAGTTGAATTATTATAACATGGAAATGTGGCAACAACATTTAACATGATATTAGCATGATCCAAGGCTCATTGCACATGAAAAATTAGTAAACACTAATTGCACTTGAATTAGCTGGATTAAACCCTTTATGAACTCGATGTATCTTGATACTAATTATTACCCAATGCATTGGAACTCAATTAGGGTGCACCCTTCAAAATCATTTCATTTCATTAATAAGTGTTCTATATAGATCATACAACATGGATTCAATAAGTATTATAGTTTATTCCATGAGAAGGGAATGTGGAATTCATATATAAAACTATATAATCATCAAGTAAATTTACATAAAGGTTAATACCCCTAGTAGAGAAATGGTCATGGTATTGAATACACAATGACTTTGGATTGGAGAATCGCGGAGCAATTTCGACTGCATATTAGCGTGACCTAAGAATTCATAAAAATGGTTGATGAGAGAGAAAGGGGTGTATCATTATATTTACATTAAATGGAATGTAAGGGGGTAATATATGTACATGTCCCAACATATTTAATGGAATATATATGCATAATATAAAATAATTTTTTGAATGCAAATGAGAAGGGAGAAATTCCTTACGGAATTCCAGCATAGTAATTGGTGTACATGTTATACATTAATGAGAGATAAAGTGGTATCCTATTGTTAAAACATAAGGAGTAGAGTATGGGGAAGGTGATAAATCATAACCCAAAATGTTTAATTAAAAATAAAAGGAAATATAAACATAAATAAATTTGGACAAAAATGATAATGGACGAAATCCATAACATGGAAGTGTGATCCCATAGGCTTGGGAGGGGCTTGAGAGAGGCTTCATGGGAGATTGGGGGAGTTTTTGAGGATTATAGAGAGTATAAGGTAGGTTTTGGTATATCTCCAAAGGTTTTGAGTGAATGTAAGTGGTATCTTGGGTGGGTTTATATAGGAAAAGGGAGGAGAATTCTTTAATATTTCACAAACATGGATTTTGGAATCTGTATAAATAAGTATTTAAAATAGCAAACTGGCCCATGGGTTTTGACCATGGTTTTTTCCAAAGGGGAGCAGAAATAATTATTATATAAGTCCAATGTCCAAACTTATTAAAATATTAGGCTTTCTTAGGTGGTGGTGAGTCACACGTTCAAGGAAATTATTTTAAAAAGGTATAATGTTTTATAAGTCTTAGAGGGTCCACTAAGGCACCATAAAATTAATTAATCATATCCTAAATCACATTATTTTAAATTTAAAACAAATTTTTCCCGAAAATTATTTTTATATTATTTTATTACATCACTATTGGGTCATTATGATGTCCAGAAACACATTATATATTTAAACTGTATTTGATTTTTACCCAATAATTTTACTGTCTCATAAAATAATGAAAAATTCACCACTGGATAATTTCAACATAATTATTCTGGAAATAATATTCATTCTATCTAAATAATTTTCTAAATATGTAAATTTATAATTTTAAAATAAAAACATGCATTTTATCGAATATTCATGGGTTTGACAAAAACTGCGTTTAAACCTTAATAATAATTACGATCGTATTTGTAAAAATTATATGATAATTTATATAAAATAAAAATTAATTTTTTAAGATTATTTTATTAAAATATTTTTTATTTCAAAAATCCATTACTTCATAAAAATATTTTTCTTAATCAAATTTTAACTAAAAATCATATTTTTTCATTAAAAACTATTTACAAAGTAATAATAATAAAATCAATGTATATTATTTATTCTATACAAAAAATAATACAGATAATCATAGTTCAAGGGCATTTTAATATAACCCCTTATAGAACCCTCATAATACCTATGGGTAAGGTGTGCGGCGGTGACAAACTCTTGGGGTGTCTTGCATAACATCGCTCGGGTGATAATCTCTATCAACATCAACTTCTCTAATAAGTGATTCCATTCAAGCTTAACTTATTGAAGCTCATATTGGGATAGGTCAAGATTTAAGCCCAGTGATGCCACCTCTTTTCTAAGCTCTGAAAAATAGGCTTTGTATAGAAATATTCTGCTGGATGAGGCCATCGCTTCCTTTGTCTAAGAAAATTAGATTTGTTAAAGCCCTATATTTATACTAATTATGGGATCATTGTTCAATGGCTATATTAACAATGGTAAAAATTCTTAACGGTATTTTAAAATCCAAAAACATAAAACAAAAGAAGTGCATATGTCTAATATAACCATTTTACATAATAATACATTTAATTAGACTAAGATAAATTTTCAATAATAAGAGTTTGGGTTGTTACATTTCCTGTAACCGAAATGGGTGTATTTTCAAGGAATCACACACAAAATCAAATTTAACAAAACTTTTTGTATTAACATATTCATGTAATTATACATATATTCTATTAAATTAAACTTTATTTATTCCATTTTTTCTAAATTTAGTTCCCAAAAATTATATTAGCAATATAAACTACCAACCGTAACAACCTAGACTCTAGTATCATATATTATGTGATTACATTATTAAATTTCCACTAGATATAATTGACTACATCTCGAGGGATTGAATAGTGTTGTTTTATTTTATTATTAGATACTAAATTTAATCTCACATTACATTGGAAAAAAAATTAATATATTATTTTCATGGATAAGTTTATTATTACATCTACAATACCCTTTCAAATCAATTGTAGTACAATTCCTTTAATCCTAGAGAAATTAAACAAAATAAAAGTGTAAGATTATATGATCAGTAAGGGATTGTGTACAATGAATGTTATCATAGAATAAATATATCAGGAATAATATTGTAGGAATAAATGATAACCAAATATTATATATCAAAAACTATAATATCTAGAAACATGTCTATGGATCTAATAAGTAATAATTAAATTAGATTTTCATTAATAAATTATTTAATAATGGTAGAATGAAAATTTTTAAACATCTTAAACTTACCTCTATTTCCTCATTTCAATATATCATATATAAATGGGCAAAAAATATTCCAAATATCCAACATTAATTGTTTTAGGAGACCTAATGATGCGTATAGTGTCCATTTAGTCCCATGATAATCCCTTTACATAATATTTCTAATTAATTCATCATTAGAAAAAATATAACTTAATCAAAATACCTTTACAGAAAAAAGTTTTCCTTATTAAAAAAACTAGCACAAATATTATCAATTATTTATATAGTTAATATGATGATAATAAGTCCTGATAAATATGATGGATGGTGTCATTAAATTATTTCCTCGTAAATGAAAAGTATTTTTTAAATGATGTTCACATTTTTGAAATTATAATTTAAAGGTAAGTGAAGCATTTCATGATGAAAGGTCCCTTTTAACTTTCAAATCAATTATTTTATATATAAAAAAGTGCAAAATAAAAATAATTTTTTTTATATAGAATTTAACATAAAATTTTTTAGATGAATATTTAAATATATGTGTAGTCATGATGGTGGGAAAATTCATCTATGTTGTGTTTTTATAAGAATTATTCTGTTCCTGCATTTGGTAAAAAGTGTTGTGTCTTGAAAACTCAATGAAAATTAATTTTAAACCATTTTATCGAAAGAAATACTTTTTTAATAATGAATTTAATTAATCTTTTAATATTATTAAAATCATTATTGAAAATTTTTAGAAGAGAATATAGGTATAGTATAAATATATTCACAACCCAAGAGAAATACAATGACTTTTTCTATAAAAATATTCCTTTAGTACTTTAAGAAAATAATGTTAGGAAAATAAATATAAGAACAATATTTTCTAGAAATATTCATATTAGAATAAATTATATGGATTTTATCATATAAAGATCACATAATTCCACCAATGGAAACAAAAACATAAGAAATCCAGAATAGGAATGATATTATGAAATAATCCCTTACTTGAGGTAAGACAAGCCTCATATGTGTTTTTAAACTCATTAATAACAAATTTTAATGTATTATAATTATATATATTAATAATATACATACTTATAATATAATATATATATCCTCATAATAACATTTCAATGATATTTTATTAATAATCTTTTTACTAAAATCATTATTTCTAGGGTTATATATTTTAATTCTCATTTATGATTATGTTCGATAGTATCTATTAATTCATCTTGGTCATGATTCCCTAATATATTTAATATTAATAATGATATAAATATAATACATATCAATTATAATATTATTTAAAATCATATTAGAAAAGAGGAAATGAAAAATTAATCACATAACTCCGTGGATGTGGTAATCCATGTATATGAACAAGTGACATTTTCATTTATAAAAGGAGTACATGTAAGAAGGTAACTGATGTATTATATATCCATATTAATAATTAGGTCATAAAATTCATATATATTCAACACTTTCTTCTTTGTAAGATTCTTGTAAAATTGGGGATGAAAAATTAAGCACACCACTATGTGCCAAGGCAAGTCGAATGCATGCATGAGAGATTATTTTAATTTATATAGGACATAAAGGAGGTGAAAATGGGTTATTAAAATTCAATAATAACTTTTATTTATATGATAAGAAATTATTTTATAAAATTATAATTGTTTTAGAGTATTTTAATGAGTTCTATGAGGAAGTAAAATTAAAACACTAAGCTAAAAGTTAGACCTCTTCTTTATGAAAATAATGTTTTTATAAATATTTTCTTCTATGAGTGTCCATTAATGAGAAAATAGACTATAGGTCATTAGGTTATAGTGGGGAATGGATTATGGATGTTATATTATAGTTATTTTGAATAAGGGGTGTGAATAATATAGGAGAGTTCATGCTTTTTTATAAGTGATAGAGAAGACGCACGTAGAATTTCATAAAATATTTTTATAATATAACACCTTTTTACAATGAAAATGGATCAAATTATTCATTTATTAAAATTTAATAACATTAATATAGAAATATATCTACCCAATTTGGTTTAATCATGTTTTATTTTACTTTTAATCCTTATAAATTTATGTTTAACCATTTTCAACCATTTTTCCCGTATCCTTGGTGATAAATATTTATTATGGTTACTATTGAATATGAATAATTATTAACATGATATTATTACCAAATATTTATTATTATGATTCCAAACATGTAATGCATTTCATTTGATTAATATCATATAATTAGAAGAAATAGACTTTTATATTACATAACAAAACATAACAAAAAATGTTCCTAGAAGATTATATCTGTCATGTATAATAATGATTTTATAGAATAACAAAGTATAATACTGATCCCAATTGTATTAATAGTATTATGGTAATAAAATGATTCATATTTTACTTTAAAAATAAACAAAAAATATTGAACAATGTAAATAATTAATTAAATGAAATGAAATCGAAATAATTTTTATTTTAGATATATTGTTACTTGAAAAAATGTTTCAAAAACATTTGTGTAATTATTTTATCATTATGGTGTAAAAAAAGTTTTATAGAATTATTATTTTTCAAAATTCACCTAAAACAACACCATTTCAAAGAAAATATCAAAATAACATTCTTAGATAATTTTTACATGATGAATTATATAATGGAAATTATTTTGTCAAACTCGATTTATAATATTTTATTATTTTGGTTATAATAAATTTCATTTAAAAATATATTTTCAATTTGTTATATTTTATTTAGAAAGAAAAGCTTACGTACTATAATTGACCCTCATGAGTTATAATGTAATGGGTGATGTAAGTGTAAATTTTTTTTCTTAAGTACCATGTGTCGATGAATATGAAAAAATCTAGCATTAAAAAATTAAATAAAATACTAATTACAAATAATTCCATATTGGGTTATCTACATACATGTTATTTATGTTATGAGGCACAATGTGGTTCTTTTAGACCATGGGATGCTGTGAATTGAGTTTATGATATATGGAAATGTTTCTAATAAATCCCAAAAACACTTAGTAATAAAAATATATTGATGCATCATTAGTTCTATGCTCAGATTTCACCTATCATGTTATCACCCCCACAATCATTAATTATCCATTAAAGACCATGTAAAGTACAAAAAATCATATATAATTGATTCCAATGTCATACAATTGAATAGTCCTCATCCAAAAAAATTATATAAATGGAATATAATACAAATAAAAAAGGAAAATACTGGGAAAAAATAGTCACTCCCATTGTGTGGTACATTTCCAACAATAATACATAGTCCTTGATTTCATTACCATTTTTATAGGATGGATCTGAATTATTAATAAATAGTGAAGTGTAATCATTTTTTGATTTAATAAGATGACGGCTGTGGGTGAATTTGAATATGAAACTGTTTTTAAAGGTGAATTCAGAGGTATGAAACACATATCATCTAGACTAATATGTGTATATTAGTTAGTGATATGGGATTCCCTCATGATGTTAAATTCTATCCAAATGTCCCTTTACCCTAAATTATATTTTGTGTCTTGTTATACTTGTTTTTAATAATGTTATAGGAAATTTAAACTCTAATCATTTAATGAATTCATAGGGGGATGTGAAACCCCTTCTATCTCATTGTAATCATCATCAACATGAATTATTCAAAAAAAATCTCTATTTTGGAATAATTTATATATATATTATTCAGTCATTTATTCAATCCACATGACATACAAATGTGATATCTTTTTGAAATTACCTTCTAAACCCACTCCCTTAAATTTGGTAATATTCATAACATTTTGGTTCATGATATGGTAATATAAAGATATTGAATATGGTATGACATCAGATGAGATCAAGGATATGTTATAGAAAGAGAGATTAATGTGTGGGCTTGAGAATGTGTTGAAATTTGAGATCTCTTTGATAAATCTCAATATATTATTATGGTTAATAGAGTTGTTGATAGAACTAAAAATTATATAGAATCGAGGGATGAAATTAGAAAACTCTAGGGATATACTATCCTTAAACATGAGATTTAGATATACTAAAAATTCACATTATTCTTTCAATCACCATATATATTCTTACATGATAATTCATTCCATATATTTTGGTAGACATCCCATGAAGGAATTCAAAATTATTCTTACGTGACCTTGTAAATATACTTGGAGATGCTAAGATAATCATGTGTATCAATTATCTACACCAATATATTCTTACACCATCACTAATAACCTCATATTTAATTTTATATATCTCTAAAAATATTGATTAGAAGAAAATATATAGGAATTTAATCCATTATAATCATTCAAATAGTTTTCTAAATATTGTTTATTTCAAAATTGTTCAGTCATTTAATAATTAATAATATGAAACTCGTCAATAGTTATCTATTAAAAAATATCAAACATTTAGTGTATAGATTTTTAACTCAAAAAATAAGGTATTTAACAAAAAATTATATGAATCTAAGCCATAAAATAGAAAGAAAAAAAATTTCATTCTAAAAATAATGTAACCAGTAAAAAAAATACTCAATTGAACTTAATAAATTAGAAAAATATATAAAATCATATTATCACATTATAGTTAATGAAGACTAAACACAATCCCACCCACTTGATTCTTACATATTCTTATGTATATTTTATCAACACTGATCTAACCATTATTTTACATCCCCTCAATTATAAGAAAAAATATTACAAAACTAAATAAAATTTCTTATTTGTTTCCAAATATTTTTAAGAAGAATCCATTCAAATCCTTTTCATATTTGTTTATAACTCCACTTCATTATTTAAAATAATAAATTATTCTTCACAATTTTTTTACTAGATAAATAAATTTTTATTATATTTATATCAATTCAAAATTTATATTGCCCTTTTATCTCTCTTACAGAATTATGTATTATTTAATTACAATTACCTATGATATTTTAATTTTAATTATTAGTGAGTATGTCCCACCTGTATCTTCACTATCACATATATATGTATCCCTTATGATTATTATCAAAAAAATAGGGTTTGGATGAAGGGTAAGAGATGATGGTTCATTTTTTATTTATTATTATTATTTATTTCTTTAATAAATCAACCATAATCTCATTTACATTGTCTTTATTGAAAATCTATTTTTAAAACATTTTATAATACTAATACAATTTTAATTTATTATCTTATTATTAATTTTGGTTAACCATTTTATAATTACATTTCATAAGAAAACATTTATCACCCAATATTACTTTCATCAAAAAGATACATGCATTTCAAATTTTTTAAATTTAATTTCCTATCTTTTATACCCTCAATTTATTTTTTTATGAGTTTAAATTTGATTTGAGTTATATTTTTCTCATTGAGTATTTATGCATAGATTTATATAAAATTTTTTATTATAATATCAACATAAAGACAAACCCCATCCGCCACACCAACATTATTTTTAATGATTAAGAAATATATTCCAAATTTTGGGGATGTAAATTAGAATTTAATTAATGAATTTTAGAACATTGTAAATTATAATAATTGAATTTATAATTCCCCTTCATCTATTTTCTCTTGGATTTGTATGTGTCATATTTGATCTCAAAATGTGTAAATCCATTTTATTCTAAACTATAACATATTCACTTAATTGTAAAAAAATTATTTTGTATTTATTTCAAATTTGTTGAAAATTTACCATAGATAAAGAGTAGACATTACATAAGTGTTTCCCTATGATTATACCTTTGGATTTTTTTTACATATGTTTTTTATTTTTTTCAATATATTTTATTGTGAACCATTTTTTAAATAGGTTCGAAAGAGATATTGAAGTTGTGTAAGATCCTAGATTCTTCCTTATGGTATAACCTTGTTTACACTTTATTTTATGTCTCTTATTTTAGTTAAATAATTGTTCCCCCATGTTAATGAGAAGACCCGTAGGTGTTTCGAGGGTTCGAGACATGAATAAGGTAGGAAAATGAGTTTTATGTGCATGTTTCAAGGTTTGTGCATAGTTTTCACAAACCATGATGAGTATCCCAAGAAACTGTTTGGGGGATGATTTTGGACAGTATCTCTCGCACGTTTTGTGCACGGTTTGGAAACTTTTGTTGGTAAACTCTGCATCCCAAAAAAGATGAGAAATATAAAATTTTTCCAATACATGATTTTATGTATTCAACCAAATTTTTCTTCCCTTTCTTCTACCACCATTCATAGTGACGCCCTAAAAACCTCAAGAGCTCCCATGGATCAAACCCCAGATAAGTAAAATAAATTTCTTGTTCTTCTGTTCTAAATTAGGGATTTTAGTTTCTCTCATCTATTCCTGATGCTCTAATACCCTATTTTCTGATGGAACATAGGTTGGAATTCAATGGGTTTGGATCGGGATCTAAGGATTTGTTGAAAAGTGTGATCATCATCATATTTGATGTAGGTTGTCTATAAGTTATATCCCATTGGGATGTTGTATATTTCTGCATATGTTATGAGATGTTGGTTCTATTTTATTGTGAAATTATCACCTTGATTAATATTTGGTATGATTAATGGATAAATAATTACTTAGACCACTCATGATTCATTTTGGAAGCATTGAGGATGATTAGAACAATTTAGAGCCACCGATGGGGTACAACGGATTTCCCAAACATAGACATCATTGAGGATAAATTTAGGGTTGATGTGTAATAAGATAGGGACCTTGTTGAACATGTTATTATAGGTAGTTTAGTGGAAGATGTAATATTGATAGTTTTTTCTTAGGGATGTTAAAGGAATAAGGGAATGTTTTGTAAGACTTAAGAATGGTTAATTGGGCTAATTGATATTATGTCAAATGAGTTATGAATTATGTTGAAATTAAAAAGTGGGTTAGTATATATGAAATAATGAACATGTTAAATTGGCTATTACTTATGAATAGAATGACATGTAATGGGGTCGTATAGTGGAATTGATGAATAAGTTTAATGGGCTATCATGTGGAAATTATGTTGTATACCTCATTGGTTGAATGTAATTAAGCAGACATGCTACATAAAATAATAATTATACTTTTAATGTATATGTGGAAAAATTCTTGTGAAATCGTAATAGGGCAAATGGATTAATTTATTGTAATTGGTTCATAATGGATGATGTATTGTAATTGTTAAACAGGTTTGATGAGTTAATTCATGAGATTGGGAATTGGATGAAATAGTACTGTAAGGCATATGGAATAGTGTTATTCACCATGATGATTGTTATGGATTAGTATTGTTATGTGTCTTTTTTGTGTTTGGTTGTGATATGTAGTTGTGTGATAAATGGATTTGGGAGGATGGAATGATTATAAACTCCCCAGTGCACCGTGGAATTTCGAGGAAGGATTGATGCTTCTTAACCCAAGGGTATAGACATTGCGTTCCATATCGAGGTTGGTATGGTCAGACATGATGTTCAGAGTCCCAGATAGATTCATTGGCTGATTCTCTTAGTTTGTTGATTGATGACCTAGTTGATAGGATAGTCGGGCATGGTGTACCTAATCCCATTTGGACACTTGGACTGAGGCACCTTGTTCGTCGACCAATGACCATTGTGAAATATAGTTAACATGTCATACTAATACCTAGTGACCCAATGGTTACATTTCTTGAAATTACCTCCACTGGTGCTCTAAGGAAAGTGAGATATATTGATTTTGATATGTTATTCCATGGTGAGATAAGGAATTGATTTATTCTCTTAAGAATATTGTGGTATTTCCTTATACACATATTTAGATGATGTTTTTGGCTAACCTATGGAACACATGATAAAAAGTGCTTATGCAATGAAGATGGTATAGATGATGGAAATGGTAATGAAGATATAAATGGATTAAATGTATCCCTGTATCTAGTGTAACCAGAGTTTTTGTTTTGTTTATCTTACTATTTAAACCAAATTTACATGTACTATCTATTAGACTTGCTATTTTGTATATACCATTGGTGGTGGTGTACAGAGTTGTACTCGCACCCTAATTAGGATTCTGTTGGTTAACCAAGAAGATTTCATTATTGCTGGTTTAGATATTGGAAAGGGAAGGTGCTTGGGATTTGAATTGGTCTTGGGATGTTTGTGGATGGGGTTACACTCTTGGATTCTATGATGTTTGTGGATTTAGATTATTTTCTTTATTTTGGTGTTCCTACACTTGTGGAACTACTAGTATGGCATGGCCTGGTTATATTTGTTTTCGGTTTCGACCCTCTTCGGGGGATGCTAGGCTATCCATGTTTATTAGTTGTTGTGTAGTTTTTCTACTCTATATATTATGTTCTCATGTGGCTTACTCTGGTAAGGATGTCATAGTCTACCCATGTCACTCATAAGACCCTCACCGCTAGTCAAAAACCTTTGGCGTATGGGGAGGAGTGGTTGACTTCATGTGATTACCCGACCCATGGAACCTATTTTTTCGATCCTATGTCGGGGATGTTACAATGTGGTATCAAAAGAGTTTCCTTTCTATTTTCTTTATCATACTATTCACGAATGGCATATCATAGGCTAGGAAGTGTTGGGCCTTGGTAATGAGCTTGTTCTTGGGATTAGTTGACCCATGTACAGGAAAAAACCCATGTTACCCAGGGCGAATTTTTTTGTGTGTTGTTACCGTTGAATGATATTTCACCATTGGGTAAAGCACATGTCTTGCGCTTCTAATGATTTATAAATTTTTTCTCATGGATGTAATAGAATGTGGTTGTGTATTCATGCATCATTTTAGGCACCTAAAATTGTAGGTGGAACACATCATGATAGGCAAACACATGATGGGTGTATGAGGCATTGAAAGTAGAATTCATTTTTCTTCGTTAAAAAAATTTGAAGGAAAATGTTTTCTCATATTGGTAATGTATGTTTGAAAATGAAATGAATGTAGATTTTATCATTAATGAATATTGGGTATCAAGAAACGTCATGAACGAGTAAAAATTTTATGTTTTGTTAAATTATAAAGACTGAATTTCACCTAAAAGAGAAATATTTTCTTAAGTGATTGTGAAATAGTCAATGAATTTGTCTTAATGAGGATTTAAAATGAGTAAAATGATGGTTATAACAATTTTGGAGATGATAAATGTTCCTAAGTGAAAAAAATAATGTTGTAGAGGAGAAAATGGTTTAAAGAGATTTTTGAAGAATGACTTGTGATTAACTAATTTAGTTTTCCCCAATTTGACCATGGCCTGTGGTAAGAAGGGTTTAGGTAAGTAGTAGAGATGCGAACACTTCTGTTGGAACTAGGTATGCCGACTGGGGTGAGTATGGGAGGTAGTCCATTATACTGTTACGGTCAATACTGATTGGACTTCTATTAAGATATTTTTTTGATGAAAATGTATGGGGAATATGAATCCAGGTAAGAGGGGATTTGTGAAATTTGGGTACGTATAATGTTCTAAAGTATGAACCTTTTGGTGTTCGTCATTGTGTATTTAGTTATGTAGTCGACTCGAAGCCTTAAGGTGCTGTTTGAAAATGTGATAGTAGTAATCATTTTGGTTTTTAACTACATGAGTTATATGATGGAATCAAGAATGAGTGTCTTGGTTGTAGTGTCATTTGAGATGGGTTTTGTTGCGGGTGTGGTGACCCATGTGGGTTAAGACCTTACGAGTTGTATCTTAGACCATAGAGTGGGGGTTGGCTTGTGGTACAGATATATGTGTTCTCTAATCATTGGGGCAGGACCTAGAGAAAATGACCACTTACTGTACTAGGTGTACTATGTATCGAAATCGGGGTGGGAGTGTCGTTCACAGACATTAATTCATTCGTAACTCGATGTATAGGAGAATAAATGTCCTTTGTCTATTGTGACTCTAGTTTAGGGAACCAAAATCACTCAACCGTAAAGGTAGCCTATGAGAGAGGTTGGATGGTGTCAGTGCTCTCAGTTTTGTGTCATATGGATGAATGTTGGACCTCGACATTTGGATATAGAAGATGTCATCTAGTGTGGGTTACCCAAGAGGGATAAGTGGAAAGGTTGATGTTTTGGTTATGTGACTAGAGATATGGTGATGCATTGATAGTCTTAAGGAGATCATGGTTGACCTCCTAGGAGTATAGCCTAGTGATGGAGATGATTAGAATAGGAGGCATGGAGAATGATTCAAGGTAATATTGATGCATACCGATACCTTTGAGCTTTAGTAAATGGGATTACATGGATGTCAGGCTCGTTAGTTTGATGATGGTTAATGGAGACCTCGGTGTTGTTTTCTAGTGAAATTGAAAAGGTTGACTGAAGCATGGTTAGATAGTTATTTTGGAATATGACACCCAAGGTGAGGGTGTTCACATGATTGGGTCTTTTGTAAGAATGATTAGATTGTTGGTTGAGATGTTGAGAATGACCTGTGATGATGAAGATGACTAACCAAGAGGTAGGGTTAGGTGAGTAAGTGGGTGTCAGGAAATGTCAGTTGATGGTTGGATTGTGGGAACTAAAGTCGATATGAGGATGGTTGATGAAAATTGAGAAACCTTGCTATGAGGTTTTGTTGCATAAACGGTTTGGTAAGACACAATTCGAATGGGATAAGTGTTTTTCATTATTTATGAAACCAAATCATTAACAATGGTTATGTTGGGGACCGTTGGTTTTGACTAGCATGGTGAAACATATTTTTTGGTCATTAAATACTAGGGATGTACCAAAATAACTTGAGTGGTGTGGTGGAAGTAGTTCCAAGGAGAATGTTGGTTCATGACTACTTGGTGGGTGGTCATGGAGTAATGGTGAGTCATGAATAGAAATCATGCCTGAGGGGTGATGGTTGAGTGCTTATAAGATGTGTGCAGTAGGGAAGTATGAGATCCTTGGCAGAGAATGGCGCCCAGTGGCGGGAGGTTACATAAAAAATGGATATGTTGGTAGTGGTTTTATTAGAAAACTTATTAGTGTACCTCAACTAGTGCCAATCATTCCCAATATATTGACATCATCGTAGTTACATCTAGAAACATAGGATTTACATATAGAAAAATGAAGGTGTTTCAATTGGATGAGGGATATCATGGAGTGAATGGTCATGGAGATTGTACACGTGAAGTAGAATGGTGGGATGTACACAATCAGTGGTTTTGGGTGAGGTTCTCGGAATGGATTGGGTGTCAAAAAATGCTATAAATGTCATTCTCAAAAACTAGGATCGGGCACTAGGTGAGGTTTGTTTTATATTTCTTAAAAATATAGATAATAATTTCCATGTTTTCAGATTCATCCTATGACCTTGGAGTGAACCATGGTGGTTAGAGTTCCTTGAGGAAATCAATGGTAATGACACTCCTAAGGTGGAAAGTGATGAGTTAGTCATGGATGTGGAGAAAAGTATGTTCAGTTGATGTGGAGGCACTGATATGATAATGATAAACTTGTGAGGTTCATGCTAGGTCACCTAGAGGGGCTAGGTAATCCTTTATTACAGTGGTTTATTGATCCAAAATTTGTCTTTGGTATCATGGTTGTTCTGAATGGAATTTTGAGATACTTATGTTTATTCTTCAAAAAGTGTGGTGTGATGTAACATTAGATTATGGTAGGATAGGTTGTGTTATATAACTCTAATATATATCAAAATTATACTCAGCTAAGTGTCCTTATGAGGTTTGGAACAACTTTAAGTTTGAAGGCACCTTGGCCATGGGATGTAGTGTCATGTAAATGGTGAATCTATGCGTTCCATGATGAGTCAACTGGGGAAACTCGACTTGACTGTGAGAAAGGGATGAATGTGGAGAGTGGTGAATCAACTTTTATTGATGTTGTGGGTGGAGTAGTGTGTTTTGAAGTATTTAATGGTCTTGAGTGATTACATATCCATCTTAGGTTAGTGAATTAATTATACGTGTGTTGTTGTTGGGAATGTTGGTTGGAACGATGGAGCCTGAAAATAGAAGGAATGCAATGCTGCTGGGATGAAGGGATTATACTGGAAGATAGGGAATAACCTTAGTGGGGTTTTGAGGTGTGATGTTAACGTTTAGTTGAGATTATGGTAGTCCTTCATCAATAGTGGAGGTACCAAGTAGCCAAATACAGTGAAGCAAACCATAGAGAATAAAAGGATTGTTGACGATGTGATTGGAGTTTTGGGTTGGAAGGACTCGACCGGTCACTGTTTGGGTGAGTTGGCCCCTATAGTGAGCTTTTCCACGGATTCAATCGGTCAAGTACCCAAGATTTATTGTTGCATTGGGATGTATAATTGTGGAATGGAACAACTAGAAATGTGGTAGAATGGATAGTGTGTTTTCCCCCAGGTGATACCAGGTTTGGTCACCATTATATTTTTTAAATCAAATTAAAATGAATCCAAGTTATTCAAGTCCTGAGTTGCGAAGGAAATTGAATCGTTGGGGTACTGATTTGTTATTCCAGGATGGTACGATGTTGTGTGTGAAATGTCTATGTTTTGGGAGTTACTAATTTTTTCCTCTGTTTTCGCTATGAATTTATAGTGGTTGGGTATGATCGTAGTTGATGAATCCTTGAGAAGTATCTTGTTCATGTTGGGGATTGTAGTCAGAAATCCTTGTTAGGAAAGAATGTTCCCTTGGTTCAGGTCTTATTGAAACACATTAATGATTAGGAGGAAACCTGGGTAAGGGAAAATGGATTGATGGTACTAATGGATGGACATCTTGTTACAGAAGCTCAATAATGATTGGGAAGAGCAGCTTGAGGACGAGCTAGTATAAGGTGGTGAGGTTGTAGGATCATAGATTCCTCCTTATGGTATGTTCTGGTTTATGTTTCAGTTTAAACGTATTATTTTAGTTAAATATTTTTTACCTAAGTTAATGATTAAACTTGAGGGTGTTCTAGGGGTTTAGGACATGAAAAAGGGAGGAAACAGAGTTTATGGGCATTTTCCATGGTTTTCACATGGTTAGGTAAAACCATGTAGAGTATCCTACGAAACCGTGTAATGGGATGATTTTGGGATAGTAGCTCTCACACAATTTTCACATGGTATGGAAAACGGTGTGGGTAAACCATTTAGCCCAAAAATGTTAAGAAATTTACAATTTTTATATTATGGGATTTTAAGTATTCCACTTGTTTTTTCTTCCGTTTCTTATACCTCTAAGACTAGTGATTCCCCAAAAACCTCAAGAGCTCACAAGGATAAATATCCCTCACCTCTAGTCCATTTGGTGTGCCGACAGTTGCGGATCGAAGCCCCAAGTATGCCTAATCTTCCACTTGTTTCTATTTTCCAAATTAAAGATTATATTTTCTATCATCTCTTCCCGAAGCTCTAAAACTATCTATCTAGTGGAACCTATGTTTTAAATTAAAGGGGGTTTTGGATTAGGAACTAATGATTCATTTAAGAGTGCGTTCATCATCAGATTTGAGGTAGGTGGCCTACATATTTTATGCCATAGTATTATTATAGATTTGTGTATGTGGGTTGGGATCTATCTTATCTTTTATTATGAAATTATCACCTTGAGTAATATTTGACATGATTAAGGGATAAATAATTACTTATACACCTCATGATCTTCGTTGGATCCATTGAAGATGATTATAATGATTTAGGGGCACCCATGGGGTGCGTCGACATTCTCGAACCTCTACATTGTTTAGGATACATGTAGAGTTGATTTGTAATAACATTGGGCCCTTTTTTGAACATGTTATTATGGGTAGTTTAGTGAAATAAAGAATATTTATACTTTTCCCCAGGCTGGGTAAAGGCATAAGGTCTTGTTTGTTAAAACATAAGAAGGGTTAATTGGGATAATTGAGACAATGTCAAATGAGTTATGCATTATGTTGAAATTCCCAATAGGGTTAGTATATATGAAATGATGAACATGTCAAATTGGTGATGACTTATGAATTAATGTACATGTAATGGGTCATATAGGGGAATTAATGAAAATGTTTAATGAGTTAACCTGTGGGAATTTAGATGTATACCTAATTGGTTGAATATAATAAATCATCCTTGAAACATGAAATAAAAATTGTACATTAAATGTATAAGTGGATAAAGGATTATGAAATGGTAATGGGAAAAATGGGCTAATGTATGGTAATTGGTTCATTATGGGTGATTTATTGTAATTTTTATACATGTTTTCTAGTTTAAGTAATCATAATGGAAATTGGGTAAAATGATAATGTAATTTAAATATAATAGTGTCAATTAACATGATGAAATTTATGGATCATGATTGCTATTTTTATTGGTTCTGTTTGGTTTTGATATGGTTGTGTGTGATAAATCTTTTTGAGAGGTTGGATTGATTCTCTAATCCCCAGTGCACCATGGTTTTTGAGGAAAGGATGGATGCTATTTAACACAAGTGTATGGACATGGCATTCCATATCGAGGTTGGGATGGTCAGACATGGTGTTATGAGTCTAAGTTGGATTCATGCGATGATGCTCCATGTTCTTCGACTTATGACCTAGTGGTTGGGTTGGTCGGACATGGCGTACCAGATCCTAGTTGGAATCATGGACTAAGGCTCATTGTGTGCCAACTAGAGAATATTGTGAAATATAGTTAGGATATTGGACTGATGTCTAATTACCCAATGCCTACATTTGATGAAACTAGCTGGACAAAGGCTCCAAGGTATGTGATATCTATTGATAGTGACATGTTATTTCCTATTGAGATAAGAATTTGATTTATTCCTTATTCCTAGTGGTTTCATTCCTTATACACATTCTTAGATGGCATGTATGCCTAACATGTGGAACACTTGATAAAAAGGGATTAAGTAACTATGTTGTTATAGATGAAGGAAATGGAAATGAAGATACAAATGGATTAAATGTATTCTTCTATCTAATAGAACCTGGGGTTTCCTATTTATCTTACCATTTAATCCTTATTTACATGAACTATCTGTTAGACAATATATTTTGTAGACACCGTTGGTGGTGGCCTATTAATTTGTACTCACACCCTTCTCAGGTCTCTATTGGGTAAACGAGAATATTTCACTGTTTTACGTTTAGATATGTGTCAGGGATAGTTCTTGGGACTTGATTCGAGCTTGGGATGTTCGTGGATGGGGTTATGGTCTTGTAGTCTTGACCATTTTGGGGATTTACACTATTTTGATTATTTTTGGTTCCCTTCACTTGTGACACTACTAGTATTGAATGACATAGTTATATTTAATTTTTTGTCCGTACCCTATTTTAGTGATTCTTAGTAATGCATATTCCTTAGTTGTTTCACAATGTTTTAGTTATTTATATTTTTTACTGTTGTGGATTACTCTAATATAGAGGGTATAGTCTCCCTATGTCACTCATTAGATCCTTGTTACTAATCAGAAACCTTTGGCATATGGAGAGGTACGTTTGAGGTCATGTGATGACCTAGCTCAGGGTACTAGTTTAGTGTCTCTCGGCTTAGATATGCAACATGTTTTTATAATTTTTTTTACCTATGGTGGTTTGAAAACATTTCCAATGAGTTGTTGTAGGATAATAGAATGTTTCTCCAACCATGTTAGGATACATTAAAAAATTCATACAATGTTGGTCTAGTCTTAATGTATCTAAAACCATGAAGAAAGTCATTATCTAGTTATAAATTGTAAAAACTGTACAAAATTCGATGATGTGGAAGTCTTAGATACAATGTTTATGATGTGGCACTATTATGTTTTATTAGACACTAGATGATTGTACGAATGATATCTTTTTAAATTCAATATAATAGATAATCAATTGTAGGAAGTATTCATCATAAATAATGTGGAAATAATAGCACAATATTATAAAAAACATGAATAATGTCAAAAAAATGAAGAGTTATTTTTAGATAATACTGAAAAGGGTAGAGTTTTTCTGAGTTTGTACAAAAAGAATAATTAAATGTTTGGTCTTCAAAGTTAAGGATGAGAAATGTCACTAGATATACAATGATAATTATCACCAGATGTAAAATACAAAATATTAAATAATAACGAACATAAAAATGATGAATTATTAATATTGTACACTTTTGAAAAATATTACATACATATAAAGTGGTATTTATTAATGTGTGAATATTGATGTTCAAGAAGCCTCAGAATGTTGAATCTGCACCACTAGATTGAGGAGTGATGTCATAACCAAAAATATATGGACAAATTCATGTTTTAATAATCATATCCAATCATAGAAATTTTTTTTGATAGAAGTTATTAGAATTTTTAAAAGATTTATTTGATACTCAGAGGTTTGCGGCATCATAGAGATGTAGATGGTGTGAATGAAGGAAAATTTATACCAAGTGGGTTCTATTTTATTAATCTATTAGATAAATTATTCTAAATGATTATCTATTAGTTAGATTTCATCATTTAATATTCCATTGGATTGGGTTTTTACGAATTCAAAAAAAATAATCTAATTGAATGATTATAGATTGATATGTTCTGAAGGCAAAGTTTTATATAATGGAGAAATATCGCAAAAATGATCAGGGGGATGAAAGAAAAATTATTTTGAGATGTTTTACTGGGCTTAGATTTTAGATCCATGTTCCACATGGACTCTATACCAAGGTAGGATTCAATAAATAGATTCAATATAACAAATTGGATGAGGATGATCAGATAGAAATAATTCATACATAGTATATTTAGTTAGAATGACATTATAAAGATGTTTGATAAAAATTCACTAAATTATGTTCTTAATGGATTTTCATAACATTGTAATTTCACTAACCAAAATGGTATTGAGATGATATTTTAAATTATATTATCCAATTTAGAAAAGAAGGTTTGGAAAAGTTTGTTAATGATGAGGTTATATATGTTCAAAGAATCTTTCAGATGATGTAGTCTTCGTGAAACTTGTTTGATACTCTTGAATTATTGATAATATTTTAGTGTATTTGATATGTGTTTTTTTGTTTTAATTTAGTAAGAAAACGAATATGAGTACATTTTTTTCCCAATGAGTGCACCTATAAACAATACATCAAGTATAACTAATAATAATTTTCTATACCCATACAAAGGATACGATTCACTGAATTTTTTATAATAGTGTGTGATTCTATGTTGGTTGATATTTGGATGATGTTGGAGAGAATCATATATAGGTGTAATAAAGAGTGTTAATAGATATATTTCCCAATCAGATACATCATAAATTTTTATCTATCATAGTCTACCAGAAAAAAATTATATCAGATAGAGTTTCCAAATAGATTAGAAGGAATGATTTTTTCTGACTATTTTTTAGGATGCATATCAGCGGTGCAGTGAGTGGGTTGCTCCAAATTGAGTATACTAGATTTTGATAGAGTAAACTAGACTGAATCTTACCAAACTAAGAATATAAGACATATGATTTCTAGATAGTATTGTTGAGATATCATTTAGCAATTATTTTAATTCATATAATGAATTGTTTAAAATTATTTCCTTTCAAACTGAATGGATTCAATACAATCATTCAAATCAAGAGATAGATTAAGAATATAAAGATATGGATCATTTTATTCACATTTCTAATATTTAATTTCCATGGATTGATGGGAATTTCCAAGGCACTAATGTATTCCCCCACACTAGGGGAAGACATTGTGAATCATGGGTTCCATTCAGTACATGCCTAAATTTTCATTATTGTGA
The DNA here is from genome assembly GCA_963277665.1 of Viscum album. NCBI lineage: Eukaryota > Viridiplantae > Streptophyta > Magnoliopsida > Santalales > Viscaceae > Viscum > Viscum album. Next base: position 1,416,307,438 of record OY728138.1, read on the forward strand.
TATTTCAAGAAAATGACTATATAGATAAAATCACTAACATGTTTTTTGGGTAATTTAATGTTAATTGGAATGGTAAAATATCACCACTAATTATCCCTCCTTATTAGTGGATCTCATTATCCTAAAGAATATCACCTTTTATGATGTCATATATTTTATGTTTTAAAATATACTTTAATCCTCCAGGATTCATCCATGATCCCATGAAAATTGATCTTCTAACATGTTAAACAATGTGGTCCCCCTATTTTATTTTTTTCTTGAATGTACTAAATATCTTTATTTCCAAAAATTATATTTATATATTTAATTATGGATAAGAATCAGAAATATTTGATTCCTCTTCATTTACCCCACCATTAATGTAAAATCGAATATCTAGTAATTCAAGATGTTGATCATTATACATTTATTCAATGAATATGATCGTTATTAGAAACTAAAAATATTGATCCATTACCCTTGGATTTTTGATATATAGAAAAAAAGTTCTTTGTTATCTTCGATATCGTGGTGTTTAGAGACTAAATTATATTTATATTAATGGGTTTTATCTTAGTTTTAAATAAGACTACAAGGACAAAATGTTCCTCTTGTTTTATTTACATGCTTCTAGGATGTATTGGTTAATGTTGTAAAAATAATTCTACAAAATATTATAAATTTTTTACATCTTTCTATTCTCTTATTTTTTTCTTTCACACTATTTTTCATTTCAATTTTAGAAGGGTTTATTGATCATAATGCGAATTTTAATTTCTCTCAATTTTTTATTTATTAATAGTGTTCTCATTTCATACAAATGAATTCTTCATCTCATTTTTATCAATGATTTAAAACACCAAAACAATAGTTTCATTGAAATTCTAGTCCTCAATTTACAACTTTCAATGATTTTATAGTGTTGTTTTTCATAAAACTCTACTAAATTTTTTAACTGAAAACACATTTAATGTTTTCCTTGTCTCTTTCAAATAAAACTATAACACATTTCAATATTTTTATTGATGTTTAGAGTGGATTAAATTATTTATTACCCTCCCCAATATTGAATCCAACAATTTCCATTCAATAATTATTATTGGGGATAGATGATTTAGTATAGTGATTCAATTATGAAATCCTTGTGGATATACTAGAGAATTCATATTTGTTATAGGGAATTTGATCCTAAGTTTTTTTTTGATGAAATATATCTCAATTTACTCAAAACATGTAAGTATTTATTGAATTATTTAATTTAAATCTCAAATCATCTCTCACCCATGATCCTTTATAATTGATTTTGGATATTCTGGAAAATTTTCTACCCAAAACATGAAAGATATCTAAATATTTCAATTTTTGGTACGAAACTGCCCTTATTTCTCACTATTGTATTTTTCAAATTTATCTCTCAAATATGGATGATCTCATATTTAATAAATTTCCATTTACACATCAATATATTACATTAAATGATTCTTTAACTATGGATTTTATAATATTTAAGTTCCATGAAGATGTATTAATGCCTCAAAGAGGTGTTATGGTAATACATTTATCTTGTATGAATTGTTTTTAGAAATTATCACAATTGATGTATTATTTTATTTTACTTTTAGTGCCTAATTATTTCTCTAATTGAAATTTATTCATAAAATATGATTCATAATTATACATCCATCCCTGTTCAAATCAATATGGTAATTTATCTCTCATACATAATGACTTTTACATTACCCCACTTGTATTCATCCAAAATAGGTTAAATAAGAAGCTAAATTTTTTATAATATAATAGGCTTAATAGTCCATGTAAAAGAATTTTATATGAAATACATTTGAACTTATTTAAATTTTCTTTGTATTACACTCTTGAAATTTTTCATACGGATGGGTAAGAAAGAAATACACATTCATAGTAATAGATACCTGAATAACCATGTGCATCCTTATTAATAGTGTTTCATCCATTGAGTTAATTTTTACCATATTGAAAAAAAATATTCCCTATAAAAATTTTATTTCCATAGGATCCACCAGTTTTATTATTAAAAAATGTTTTCCCCAGTTGTGTTAGATCATAAAAATAAATGTTCATGTGGAGTGCAATAAAGAGTTGTCTCGTTGGACATTATTTATAGTACTTCTAGTACCATTTCCCAAATTATATAAAGAACCCCCTCTTAAACATGATTGATGTAATTTATATTATACCTCACTGTAATAGTATTCATAACTTATATTTTTTATTTTATGAATTATCCATGCAACATTTTAGATGAATTAAAATCATTCTATACATTATTAAGAAAGAATATTCTTTCCAAAACCTTTCAAAAATTGTTTAATAATTTTAGCTGTATCTCTCCATATTTCAATCCATTAAGTCAAAATTTTTAAATAGTTATAAGAAAAATACATGAAAAACCCCTAAAACACATCCTTTTAAATTCATTTAATATTACATTATATGGAAAAAATATCAAATGTTATTACATGTACATGGTATTCCATTTGGTTAATATAGTGGCCCATGTTAAATAAACACAATTACATTGTAACTTTTCATGAATAAGGAATACATCTGCAAAATGGTAATACAAAATGGGGAACTGATGGTTTTCTATCATGGATTAATATATATATTAATAACATAATATAAAATTCTTGTGAACATTTATTCTCAAGTTCACCATGCCAAAAAAATATATTAAATGTATCATTAATAAAACACATCCTTATTACATATTTAATTAAAACATAATAATGGGGTGATATAAACACATTGTGAGGGATGAAAAATTAATTTAAGAAGGATTAGATAATAATCATTTGAAAATAATTATGAGTATATTAGACATATGACATCTTATAGAGTGATAAACATAAAACATAATTGAGTTTAAGAAGAAATTAAATAAGATATTAATGTTGTAAAAGATCAATAAGTAAAAAAATAATATTCATAAAAACAAATTTGAATCATTTATCTAAAATCATTAATATTGAAGTTATAAGTTCAGAATGCATAACATCTTCCATATATTTCACAAATAGTAACACATATGAAATGTTAATTTCATGAGTCACACACATTCACCCATGGTTATGAGAAAACGTAATTCTACTAAAAATATATATACTTTTTTCATTTCATGCACATTACCCTTGCTTTAAAAAACAATTGTACCAACATATACAAATATCATGAGATCGAAACTTTTAACAAATTAAATGGAGGGAGATATAGTACCCCACCCATCATATTTTATTATAATGAGTGCTAGATGAAAATAATTCTTCTACCAAAATATAATTAAAACATTGAATATATGTGTTTAAAAAAAAGAAATGAAATAATTTAATTTTTTAATATATACCACTAATATAAAACTACGTTTTATAAAACATTCAATAAAAAATCCTCCACCTTTCATATAATAATCAACCAATGAAAAAAAAACAGGTTTCCTAAAATTAAAAATTTGTATTAAAATATGAATAAAATTCTTTGACATTGAAAACATGATAAATTTAATATATATTGGAAAATTAAAACAAAATAAAATAACAATTTTTGGAAAAATTTTACAGTCATCGATGTAATATTCATTATCACCAATCTCATATAATTTCAAAAAAAAATGAAGAAAAAAAATGAATGAATTTGAGTAGAATTAAAAAACAATTTCCATATAATAATAGGACATACAATATTTTTAAAATTAAAATCAATTAATGTACTGAATATATGAATGTACATTGATGAAGACGTCATCTAAATTAAGGGAATCATGTTGAGTTTCCAAATCCCAAACCTTTACTCTTGATTTCCACATACGTGATTTGACCTCTTTTATAAAAAACCTAACAATCATAGTATACTAATTTTTAACCATATTCTTATTCATTCGTTTTTATATACATATCTTAATAAAATTATCTATACATATATATGTTAGTTATTATCCTTTTTAGACATTGGGATTAAGTAATCATGATCATTTTAATCTAGTCTCATAAAATCTGTTTTATTCTTCATTATTATAAAATAATTCTTGATTCCGAAATGATAAAATATACTGTTAATTATATTTTGAATATTTATTATGTTATAATTTCATTATATGGGTGTTTTGGTCAATATCATTAAATCTAAAATCTTTGACGAGAACATTTTAGTGATTTATAACTAATGTGAGTTGGTACACAAATTTATGAGTTTAACACAATATTTTCCTTTCATAAAAGAAATTAAAATATAAATTACCTTATTTTTATCATTTATTATTAATAATTATTATCTCATAGTAATCCAAGATATTTCTTTGAATCATTGGTCAAGTAGGTATTTAGACTAGTCCAAGAAAGAACATCACACAATTAAAGGATGATTGTTATTGTGAAAGGTTTTTATATATAAATAAAATCATTATTAAATAATAATGATTATATTAAGATAATATTATAGTTTTTAATTAAATTTTTATAGATTTTAATAATAAATGAATAAAATACATAAAAAATTAGATATATAACTTCCTGGAGGTTGTAGTCAGTCCAATGGATGGATACCATCTTCATTTTGTGAAGGAGAAGGAAGGAAGTTATATTATAATTTATATATATATATATATATATATCTATAATTATATTATATAAATAAAATTTATTTTTCAAATATGAAAATAGTTTTTTTGGTAATATTTTTTTTGTGGAGGTGTTAGTCTACATAACAATCAAATGATGGTTTCATTTTTCTTAATAAAAAAAATTGGTAGTAAATATTATTATCTTAGAATATTAAAATTTATTATAATAAAAATATATATTTAATAATATAAGAATTAGGAAATTATATTTGATTGGTAATAAGGAATATAAAAATAAGATAAGAAAAACAAGTAATCATTTTGAGAACATAGGAATTCCCTTGGGAAACACCATAGAAATGGATGTCGTAATCCATATTCATGTAAAAAGAAACTCAAGGAAAGGGATGTGAGTTATATGTTAGGGAGAGTGGGAATTGTTTTCATGGGAAACCAAATTCTTTGCATGTTATTAAATGTGTTGTGAGAGGTCCCTTTTCTAATGACCTGAACATTTAAAAATAATATTCCCCTTTTGATTTAATTAAACGTATTATTATGTATTATGGCCATAGAAAACACATACACATAATTGGATTTATTAAAAATTATCATAATTATAGTATCATTAATCATAATTAATTTCATAATGAATTAGTTTAATAGTGATTATAATATTAGTATAAATATTGGGTTTTAACAAATCCAATAGACAAAGATAGTGGGAAGTGATGGCCTCAACTTTTAGGATCATACCCTATGAATCCAATTTATTAGAGCTTACAAATGAGATATCATCAATGGGATTTTCTCAAGATCAATACAATGATGATATATAAAAAAATTAATAATGATTGAATCTGTTTATGAGAAAATTTCAAGTTCATCAAGACTATGACCCAAACCATGTATGCAGATCCACACCATAAGGGTCTCACCATCCTGCACCTTACCCTTAGGGTGTTTTCTGGTGTATTAAAGGGTTATGTTTAAATACCCTAACAATATTAATTTATATAATATTTTATCAATTTAATAATGTTTATATTTACTTCTTATCATTACTTTATATGTGATTTGGATTTTGATATAATAAAATTGATATTGTATTTTTCGGTAATATTAAAATTTAATTAAATTTATTTTGATAAATTAATTGAATTTTATAATAAATAATATTTTATTGAAATGATATTATTAAATTTTTTAAATATAAATGATCATATAATATTTATGATGTCAATTGTAATTTATATAAGGTGTCAAAAACTATTTATATTAAAAACCCATAATTTTCTAATGAATGTCGGATATTTTTTTAAAAGTGAAAATTAAAATATTTTGTAATTTATATAGATAAAATAAATATTATTTTTTGAATCATAGAGTCAAAACTATCGATTTTTTTTATTTTTCGTAATTTTTTAGACAGTCAAAATTCCTTGTTCCAATTACATACGGTATAAATATACAGTGAGTATTATGACATCATAATGACTAAAAAGTGATGTAAGAAAATAAAATAAATTGTATCCAAAACAAAATATTTCACCCCTTTAAAAATAACTACATTTTATGTTTATTTTATTAATTTTATAAATTCTTTATGAATCCTCAAAAAACTATATTATATTTTAAGGTTTTATAATCATCTCATTATGAGTGTGACTCGCCTCCACACCACCAAGGGTAATATGTTAATAATTTTGTCTATTTTCCTATTGAAATAACCATAACCACCCCTATTTGGTGGAAACCATTGGATTTTTTTTGGTTTAGGTTATGTTATTATATAGATCCCAAAGCCTACGGTTGGGAAAAGCAATAAATAACTACCTTCTATTTCTTTTATAAACACATAAAGGCTCTTATTTCTCTTCACTAAATATCTTTGGAGAATGTACTTAATCTTTCATAAAATTTATATATTCCTCCTAATTTTCTTTAAAAATCTCTCAGTAGTCTCCTGCCATGTGTTTGGAATCATAATATCATTATATGGGTTCTTTAAATTTTTCTCTTTATTCAATTAGCTTCATTATCTTTTTCTATTTTTCTCCAATTACTTATCTTGGTATGTGTTCTTATATTTTCTATTTAAAGGACCAATTATTACTAAATGTTTAAGGACCCATTCCACTCTCATTATTCCCTTTTATGTACATTTATATTCCCCTATTATGCATTTGAAATTTCACCATGATTTTTTATGATAGACAAATATTAAGTGAATACCCATACCTAATTCCTCTCAAGGGTGTTCACAATTAGGAACATATAATTATTTTAATACATAATTACATGATTCTATTTTACAATACTTTCTCATTTAAAAAAATTATGAAAAAAGTATTCAATGTTTTGTGTTCTATGTGGAACACTAAAGCATGAGAATTAAATGAATGTGACAGGTGAAACCAAAATTATATAGCGCTCCAATGCATTTGGTATTGTTTTTATATCATGAGACTTCATGTATGGGATTTGGTAGTGAACTTAATCCTCCATTACAATTTTTACATCATGATTTCTATGTAGTTATCATTGACCTATTCTTATGTAGTAGTATTTTATGTTGTTTCCACATTTCCCATGTTTACCTTTTGTTATCATGCTATGTAATGCCTCATTGTTCATTTTTATGATTCTTACCCCTTTTATGTACCATTGATATTTCTATTTTCCATAAATTATTTCATATATGATTTTATTCCATGTTTATTCCCATATTGGGCTTTGTAGCTCACCCCTCTCTTATAAATGTTCCCATGTTATCCCATGCAGTGTTAAGTACGAAGGAATGATATGATCATGTTAAGGATGTATTCAATAAAGATGTTTAATTCCCTATATTATGTTGTAATGTAATGTATATAATTTCCAAATACACTATAATTAATGCTCTTACAGTTTTTATTATTTTTAATTTTATGTCTTAAATCATGAATTAATATGTAATAAATATAAAAAAGGTAACTGTTAATATCAAAGGAAATGTTTAGGGATTCTTGGGATTAGGATTATAAAACTAAAGAAAAGTCTTTGGGATAAAACTATGTATAATAACACTTCCCTAAATTTTGGTAACTTATAAATTAAGTAGTTTATAAATAAAATATATCCCTTTCTAGATATTAAGTATGGATATGGATCTGGCATGAATGTATGTAGGAGTAAGACTCGAAAAAATTGTGTTGAGTTGGACTCGACCGAGAAATGGAAAATGAAAATAGACTTTGCTGCACACCAAGTTGGACACTCTCAAGGGATATTAATTATTAAATTCATAATATCATTAAAATCCATTATTAAGGGAACAAAAAAATACCCACTGGTGTATGTTATTGGCAATAGATCGTGGATAAAATATATTGAAGACTATAAATTCATAAGATAAGGTAACACATATAATTTATATCTTATATCATTAATTTTATTAGATTTATATTTATGTGATAAATTGTTTAAAAGTGATCATCCCTAAATTTCCCTTTTTTTCTAGACAATGGTTTAAAATAGTACAAATCAGTTAACCAACCAATGTGGGAAAAAATTTGATGACAACCACAATGAGAAGTCTAATACGATGGAAGAGGGATTCACAAACATTTTAATGATACTCTCTCAACTGAATCAAGTTATGAATTGAATCCTGAATCATGAGTATTTACCAAATCCCCTTGATAAATAAAAATATTCAATTTCGAACTTTATGTTAAAAGGCCTCCAACATTCAATGGATCTTCTGATACCTTAATCATGCTATAGTGGATCAACACCACTGATAATATCAACGTCATCCTTCAATGATCTGTGAATGAGAATGAGACATTGACTATTTATTATATAGAGGGAGAAGTTTTTCAGTGGTGTAAAATGATCGAGAATTTGAATCCTGAGGAAGATATCAATGAGATGGGGTGGAAGGAATTCTTGAAAATGATTTTCAATAACTATTTTCCTCAAACCCACTAACGTAAAATGTAAAGGGATTTACTTTCCCTCATGAAAATGGACAATTAATTTATTAGGGATTACAAGGAAAACATCACAAGACTTGTATGCTATGCCTCTGGATTTTTAATTACCCCCTAATTAAAGGTTGAAAACTTCATTTCTTGTCTATGAAAGAGTAAAGAAAAACCATGGATATCTGAGGCATTAATATGTATGATGAAACTATCTGATGTTCTATAAAACTCATGAAGGAGATTATGGAATCTGATGGGTTTCAAGCATATATGAAGCATAAAGTGGTTTAAATTCTAGTAGTCCAATAGGGAAATCTAACGGTGATAAGAAATTTTAATATCCCACTTGTCAAAGGTTAAAAAAGAAGCACCCCATAAATTACCTAAGGGGGGGTGAGGAAATGATTTAGGCATGGGAATGCATGACACCTAGCTAGTGATTTCCTATGGGAGAATACCACTAATTTGATGGAGGATTGTATTCTACTGTCAATGCTCCATACATTTTTCATTTTTTCAACTACTATAATTATGGAACTTTTCAAACAAAGTCACTAAGAAAATGGTTTTTGGAGACAACCAAAAACCTATAAGGCAGCAAGGGTGAGCTTTATTTCATCACAACAACCGAGGTAGATCTCAAAAATTATATGGTAGAATGTACACTATTTATTCATTAATGAATACTGAACAAACATTTTGATTGTATTTCTACACATTAATTCATATAATGAATGTCTAGTATAATAATTCCAACACCCCAAAAAATGAAGGTTGTTCTATAGGTGAAAATAAAAAATGTGGCAGTTATTATATACCAAGTATATAAATCATCCACAGTCCAAGTTTATGGGTTGAATATTCAATTGAACATTTTGATACCTTCTTTGGTATAATTTTATGTAATTATGGGTGTGGGTTTTCTATCCCTATATTGATCCAACATAATTATCTATGAGATTTAAATCATTCTATATAGATCAAATCATCAACTAATTATGTATAATTGTAAAGAGATGGATGAATATTCTTTTCCCTAACATTTCAGGAAAGGATATTATTTCCATAGGGGAAATAATATCTATCCCAAATGATTGATTTTATGGAAAATATCATCCTTAGAGACAAGACCATTGTGAGGGAATATAATGAAGTTCCTCCAAAAGAATTACTTATTCTTCCACCCAGCAGAGAGACTGAAATTTCAATCGAGAATATACATAGAAAATTTACATTATCCAAGACCCTGTAAAGAATGGATGTCGAGGAACTTTAGGATCTCTATAAACAACTACATGAGAATCTATATAATGTGTTCATATGATCAAGTGATTCATCTTGGAGTGCACTATTCCTCTTCATCAAGAAGAAGGATTGGTCAATGAGCCATTATATTGATTATCATGATCTTTATAATACCATAATAAAGATAAAGTTTCATCTTCCAATGATTGATGACCTATTTTATCAACTACTTTGAACAAAATACTTCCCTGATATGGATTTATGATTAGGATATTACCATTATAGGGTAATGAAGGAGGACATCCAGAAGACTACATTTCTTTCTAGGTATAGGCACTATGAGTTCAAAGGGATTCCTTTAAGGATCACTAATTCTCCAGAAATATTCAGGGACTTGATTAATAGAGTCTTTATAGATTACCATTATAAATATTTAGTAGCCTTTATAGATGATATTATAATATACTCCAAGAGAAAGGAGGATCATGTGATGTATATGAGCACGTTTCTAAAGACCATATAAAAGGAAAAGCTTCATTGAATGTACACAAAATTTGAATTATGGTTTATGGAAGTATCATTATTTTAGAATATTATTAGAAGAAATTAGATATCTATAAAATCTTAAATGATAGAAGAAATTGAAAAATGTACATGGAAAACATATGTTATATATATCTATTGTTTCCTTGGATTAACATATTACTATCAATGATTTTTTAGAAACATTTCATGATTTTCAAACCATATAACCATTCTAACCCATAAGGGATTCCCATTTTCATATAATAATGAATATGAATAGATATTCAATGAGTTGAAAAGGTGGATTATCACCATAGTAGTAATCACACTACCCACAAGTGGGTAACCCTTTGTTTCATTCAGTAATGATTTGAAGAAGGGATTGGGTTATTTTTTAATAAAAAATGACAAATTGATAACCTATGATTCCAAGAATATTAATTTTCATGAACCAAAATACCCAAATCATGATTAGGAGTTAACTATAGTCAAATCTCATTGCAGATATGAAGTGACTATGTCTTTTTGGGAGATGTTTGAAATATATATGGATCACAATATCCTGATGTATATATTCACCCATAAAGTAGTGAATATACACTAGTGACAATCATTAGAGATGATAAAGTACTATGACTTCGCAATCCACTACTATCTTGAGAAATAAAATAAATATTCAGATGATCTAATTAGAAATTATTCTATAATTTTATCTTTGATGAGAAATTAGAAGGATCCAATATTCTTATAATTCAAGAGGTTGAACATGGGATTAAAAAAATGAAGGAACATACCCAAACATTTCACAAATGATTTCTGAAAAGTCTCTTTTGTAAAAGATAAAGGATAATGAAATAAATGATGTAGTAATTCAGACGAAAGTGTAAGCTATTAAAAAATTGAAATCCTCAGAGTTCAATGTTAATGGAGATGGTAGTATGAGATTTGGGTCACAATTATTTATACCATCAAATCCTAAGTTAAATAAGGATGTATTGATTTATTTTCATATTTTTACTTTCTTTATCTGTCCACGAATCAAAAATATGTATCAAGATCTATGAGGAACTATGGTTTGGAAAATATGTTGAAGGAGATCAAAAAATATACATCAAGATTTGTTATATTTCATCAATTGAATACAGATAGGAAGCAATAAAAGGGGATAATGAAACCATTAACCATACCTACATGGAAATGGGAAGAAACCCCCATGTAATTTTTCACTGGTGTTCTATGGACATGAAGATGAATTAATTATATCTAGGATACGGTGTCTTAGATGAAAAATAATTCACACTTAATTGAGATTCAAGAGGCTTCTCAATATATCTAATTGAAAGGATATATGTTTGAGAAGTGGTGAGTCTGAATGAAACAACACTATCAATTTTATAACATTGAGAAATGATATTTAGATCCATGTTCTGTAAGATTATAAATTTTTTTCTAAACACCAAGTTAGACATTATCACATCTTGTCACACTCAAACTATTGGATAATCTAACTATACTATCCAGAAACTCAAGGAAATTTTTAGAGAATTATCGAATAAATTAAACAGAGGATTGGACCAACATCTTCATCTTGTTGTGTTATCATACAATAAAATCGTTCACTCATGAATTCAAATAGATCCCTTTGAATCTCTTTATGGGAAGAGGTGGATAGCACCTTCATGTTGGGATGAATATGGGGAACGAAAACTGCTAGGTCTTGAAATGTAAGAAGAAATGTTGGTATAGGTTATGACCATTCATAATCAAATCAGTGCTACTCAAAGTCAATAGAAGATATATGATGAAAATAATCAATTAGGACAAGATTTTGATTTTGGAATCATTGTATTCCTCCTCACATCACCATGGAATAACATCATGATATTTCAGAGGAAATGATTTCTTTTACCAAGATGCATCATTCCCGTTGAGATATTTGATTTCACTGGAGTGGTGGAGTATTTAACGGCACTTCCACCTTACATATCTCAAGTACATGATGTTTTTAATGTATCCCACTTAATTAAGTAAATATTAGAACCATCAAATGTACTCAATCCAGAGATGGTACTCATGGATAATGATCTCTCACATGAGTAGTAGCTGATGATGATCATAGATCATAGAGTCAATGTTCTATAGAATAAGACAATTAACCATGTAAAATTGTTGTAGAGACACTAAAGTTTTGAAGAAGCAATGTGGGAACTAGTAGAGGTGATGAAATTAAATTACTGTTATCTTTTTTACCATGGGAAATGAAAATTTTGATGGATAAATTTTTGAAGGGAGGATGATTGTAATGAACCATGTATTTATAATTAAAATTCAATATATGATTTAATTAAATGTATTAATATGTATTAAGGTTATAAAAAAATTTCAATTCATTGGTTTTATTATACACTTTATAATTTAAAATACCCTTACTCATCATTATCATTGACAATATACCCATTGAACTGTGATTATGTGATTAATATAAATAGATTATTTTAACAAATCCAATTTGCATTGACAAAGGATGTGATGACCCCAACTAGTAGGACATGATTTATGTTTCCCATTTATCAAAGCATCTAATGGAGTTAGAATCAATAGTATTGGACCTTGATCAATCTCAAGATGAGATCCAATAACTTTAGCATTAGTGAAACTATTATCGAGAGAAGATCAATCTCATTGAGATAACGACCCAAACTATGTAAATCGAACCACTCCATAAAAGACTCACCATCACAAAACATAGCCTTAGGATGTTTGATGGTGTATTGAACGGATGTGTAAAAATAATAATAAAATATTATATTTTATAATTTTTTTTTCAAAATAAAATTGTCAATATTTACTTCTTATCATTAATTTATAAATGATTTTCATTTTCATACAATAAAACACAAATTGTTTTTTTAGTTAATATTAAAATTAAATTTAGAAATGTATTTTGAATAATTAATGGTTTTTTTTTGAAATAAAAAATGTTTTATTTAAATATTATTATTCCAAAGTTTTATTCAATATTAATGATCATATAATTTTTACGAAATAAATTGTAATTTTTATAAGGCTTCAATAACTATAATATAATAAACCATCATTTCACAAAAAATATTGATTCTATTTTTAAATGTGAAAATTAAAATTTGTATAAAATAATTTAGAGAAAGTGACTATTATTTTTGGAATCACAATTTCAAAATTATCCAATGGTGAATTTTTATAATTTACTTCAGAAAATTTAATTTTTTGGTAAAAATAAAATACGATATATATAGAGGGAGTACTCTAACATCATAATTACTCAATATTGATGTAATAAATACTATAAATGGTATAGATAAAAAGTATATTTTTTAAATTAATATAATATTATTTTAGGTTTTCTTATTTTTTTATAAAGACTTTATGAATCCTCTAAAAAATATAATATATTTTATGATTTTAAAATAATTTTTTCAAGAGTGTGACTCACCTGGACATCACCCAGGGTAGTATTTGAATAAGTTCATCACTTTGCCTAAAAAAATAAATAATACAAAACATCATTGGTATAATCCCTGGGAAAACACCATAAGATGGTTTTTGGTTTTCGTTATTTTATTATATAGTCCAAAAAATATGTTTGGGAAATCATATGGACTGCCCTCTCTTTTCCTATATACAACCACACATCCTCCCATACATATTCACTAAAAATACTTATATAACATAATTAATATACCCTACCCAATCTAGAATCTTTAAAATGTACCATAAATCTCTCAATGAGCCCCTCCAAATTATTTTGAATCACACTCTTAAACTATGGGTTCCTTAATTTCTACTCCATATTCAACTGTCTTCATTATTTTAGGCCATTTTTCACAATTCCTAATTTTGAAATATTTTATTTCATATCCTTGGTAATTACCCTATGAATCCTGAATAATGTGATATTCCTTAAAATATCATTAATCCCTTCCATTAACATTCATATGCCCCCATTTTTCTGCCAAAATTTCACCATGATTTTCCATGAGAAACAAATGTGTGGTGAATACCCATACCCAATTCTTTTTGTAATTACATGTATATATTCCACATTGTTTTACTGTGTAATAAAAGATGAAATGGATTAGGGAGGGAACCTCATCTACCACCATTCTTTTTCCATATTGATATCTTAGTGATTATATATGACCTATGTTTATGAGGTAGTGTTTTATATTGTATCCATATTTCCCAGGTTTCATTTAAGTTATCATAGTATATCATGCCTAATTTTACATTGTTATAATGGTCACATCATTCTGTCCCATTAATATGCCTATTGTCTAACATGTATTAAATTCTTCATGTTATGCCCTGTTTATTTTCTTACTATGATTTATAGCTCACCCATTTATTTTTTATGTCCCAAGGTTATCCCATGAGATGTTATCTATAGGTAATAATATTATAATGTTAAGGATATTTTCAATAAAGATGTTTTATTCCTTATTATTAGTTGTTATTTAGTATACCTAATTTCCAAAGACACTAAAATTCTTGATAATACAGGTTGTATTAAGTATAATCTTATGTAATAAATATTATATTAATATACAATAATGAAAATGTTTTTCATACCAATTATAATTGGTGAAATTATATTTATCATAATTATATCAAATTAAAATAAAGTAATCACCTTTTAAACAAGTGTTGTTTCTCCCAAAACAAACAATATTTGAGTGGATATAATTTTCAGATGTTCGACACATCAACCACTAAATTATAAACATTTTATATCATGAAATTACTTTTTATCTTTAGGATTCCTATTTTCCCTTTTTATGTTCTCTAATATGATTACTAGATTTTAAAGGAACATTTTCCATTATAGCCTAAAATAAAATTTTCATTATTATATTATTTGGACCATATTGATCAATATGTGATTTTTTTTCATATATTACTTTTCACAAAGGGGTTGAAACAAATATCAAAATAATAAGTCTATAAAGTATGAAGAATATTTTTTAAAAATAATTATATCTTACAAATAATGTTCAAGATCCAGGCTAACATGGCCCCAAAATTTAATTACGAAATGTTTATAAAAATGATGTCTTTAAAGGGATTTAACAAAAAAGATTGTAGATCAATCCCCACATATCTATATCCACCATTGGTTCATAATACTTAGTGGTTCTGAAGGACTGCATTGAACTCATTTCATTGATCACCCTCTTCGACAAAGCGTCTTCCACATGAATCACATTATTGTATGCTTTTGAAATAGTCAGATTGAAAGTCTTTACATGTTGGAAGTAATTAATCCAATGATGTATGAGCATCCAACAAACATATTTGGTTCTTTCCATTAAGGATATTATGGTAGTTTCATAGTTTGATTAATTTTATAATGAGATCCAATTATATCGAACAACATATTTTATAGAAAAAATTATATCCCACCATTCCAATTCATAATCAATTCCAACACCTATATAATGATACAAAATCATTTGAAACCCATGATTGGTGAGGAAAACACCTCCATAACCTAGGGGTCATGCATTTTGGAGGACTCCCTATAAAAAATTGTAAATTAAAATCATTAGCATTAGGATACATGATTTTAGAAAAATGATTTTTTTTCAACAATAGTATTTTTCAGTATTCTCCTAAAAAATTATTTAAAAAAATATTCTCTAAAAATGGTATTTTAAAAAAATGATATTTTATAAAATGGTATTTTTCATAATTTTTAAAATTCACATTTTTAAAAGACATATATTGGGAAAAATGGTATTTTCTACAATCCACCTAAAAATTAATTTCATTATAAAAATCCAAAAAGATAATCATAAACTATTATTCTCATTATATGATGAAAAATTAATTTAATTATTAAAAATTTACATTATATAATTCACATATTTATGTTTTAAATAAAATAATAACATTATAAATAAACATTTTATTATTGGAAACCGTCCTTTAATAATATATATTATTCTTCAAATTTTTTGATAATATGTTATTTGTAACAAAAATATTTTATATATAAAATTTATAATTAAAAAAAATTAATTTTCGGTATAAAATTATTTTATTTGAATAATAACTACTTTAGTTGAAACATTATAAAAAGGTACCTTTATTTTAAAATGTTGTTACACCTATTTTTGACTTATTATTTAACGGATATTTTTAGATTTCAAAATCTATTATACGAAAACTTATCATGAATTGTTCATGTTTTTTTGTTGAGAAAGATTATGAACATAATATTTATTTATTTGGGAAAATTAACAAAAATCATGGGTCATTATATATTATTCTATTTAATAATAATTTCATCATCAAAATATTTATTTCTCAGATGAAAAAATATGATGGTATTTTTATCTCATACCATCCTCATGTTCATATGTATCATCCTTGAACTAATGGTTCCTCCATAAAAAATTGACCCAACGAGAGGTCTTTTGCTATGGAAACTTGTCTCTTTGATACTAAATTTCTACTAGTATTTCTTCATATTAAAGATGATTTCCCAGTTACCTGATATCGATGTTTAATAAAAGTAAAGGGTCGAGAATATAATCAAATAATAAAAATCCATGCAAACCATCATGCACATTGGAATAGTGTAGAAGCGATTATAAGGTAAAAGTTTCCACCCCTACATGATAAGTATCTCAATATGATAGATGTACCTAGGGACTGGCTTTAGCTTCTTCTAAAATATCATAACTCACTTTTATGCATATATTCCTAAGAGAACCTTATCACAAACTTTAAGATCAATATATCATCTATAATTGTCTTTATAACACTTTTTTTTGTTTTAAAACATTCATACATTGAATAATTGTTTAAACCTTCTCCACCATTTCTGATACATGGCAAAAACATATTATCTTCCTCTACCCAACTTCATCCCATTATGTTGGTGTCATATATCTCTTCCCATGCGAAGCCTCATATGGTGCCAATAGAATGGTACAATGGATACTATTGTTTAATGAGAACCATACTAATGGGTGGATTTGATCCCAATATCCTCGAAATTACATTGATCTAGATCTGAACATATGTTATATAAATAGAAAATTATTATCCCTGAGGTCATTTTTCTGAAGTTGATATGAATTACAAAAAATAAACTCTATAAATAATTCTTTTTGATAAATTATATTAAACCTCAAGGTAATACACTAACCTTTATTATATTAAATGGATATTTGTAATAAATTATTCTTTAAATCCTCTCATATATATCATGGAATTTGTGTTAAGGGTGATATGTTCTTGGATGATAATTAAATAACAGACTTAGTGTAGTTTCAACTATAACATTAATTGTATTATTTTCTATAGATATTTTAGGTAGTACTATAAAGAATAATGTTTTATTATTTTAATATTTTAATACTGTTATGTCCAATGGTTACATATTACCTTTATTCCCGTTTCATTCATACATAACATGCTGGAATACTAATTATTGAGATATGTATTATATGATATCCCTCTAAATGTAATATCTCTTGATTTTTTTTGTATATCTCCACACATATTCATACATCATGGGTTAATATAAAATGAAAATATATGATAAACAACGAAAATATAACATTAAATTCTATTTTATATTAAAAATATATCTTAGTTCCTATCTTTATAATTCCATCATTTTTAATGTTGAACTTTCGAATTCTCACTACCTATATCTGTAGCTATACAAAACATTTCTGGGATTCATTGATCTTCATGGGAAAGGAAGGGTGATATGATAGTTGAAAAAGATAATATTTATATCATCCCATTATGAATTAAAGATTCATCATCTACAAAAACATGAGTACTGGTTTTTTTAATCATCATTATTGATATTGATGAATGATTTTTCCCTCATAGAGAAGATGCAACATTGTTTTACTTCCCTATGTAGCAATGTATTGAAAAGTAATAAAATTTTATTAACTCCATAAATATCTCTTGTTAAATGTTCGAAACCTTAAATTATAATATATATATATTAATCCCTTATGGTCATTTTATATACCACACCTTTCACTATAGAGACAATGCCTCAAAATATTAAATGAAAAGATACTACCTCTAGCTCCGAATCACATGTCGTGTAATTTTTATCATAATTATTTAATTATAAAAATCTATAAATAGTTAAATTATATTAATAATTTATTTTCTACCACATGAACTTCCAAAAAATCATTTTATATTACCAATCCTTCCCCACTATAAGGTAATGTGAGTACTGGTGTAATGAATAACTTATTATTTAGTTTCTTGAATCTATCTCCACCTTAAACAATCTGAAGGAACGTTAATACAATCTATGTAATAATGGTTATTAAATTTTATAACTATGAGAAATTTCAAATAAAACACATTAAATTTACTTCTAACCCAAGAAAATTATGGACATTACTTATAGATTCTCTTAGCAGCGATTACGGTAAGAACCCGATTTTTCACTCGGGTATGGATCCTTTGTATTTTTTTCTAATTTCCTTCTATGGAACTAATATTGATTTTCTTGAAGTAGTGAAGGATTATTTGGTTTCTAGATATTTTTTGGACCTCAAAACATCAGTTGGTGGAGGTTTTTTTATTATTGTCACACACTTAGAGGATACCATGCGAGGCAAGCTGCACTAATAGATTTAACCATGAATGGCTGGAGATTGGGGTGATATGTCCCCCAATGTTATCCTAAACTATGTGTTTCGGGATGCAAGATCATGAAAAATGATTCATTAAAATTTTATAGTCCTTGAAAATAGTTGGTACTTGGTTTCTCAAACTGTGTGGCCTAAACATGCAGTATGCCCCTCTCAACAGCTGCCCGTGCATGGTTTCCAAACCCTGCGACCAAACCGTGCATGGAACAATTTTTTCTGATTTTAATATTTTCCCTTAATAACCTAAGTAAATAAAATCCCTTCATTTTTTTCTTCATTAGTTTTCAATACCACTCCCCATCTCCATTTTGAAGCCAAAAATCTCATAAATCTAGGATTTAATCCCAATTGTATCTTCAAAGTCCGACTGAAGAATCATAACTCTCATTGGATTCATACTGATAAGTTCTCAATTCATTTTTAATAATTAATCATTCTTCTTCGTATCGACAAAACTAATTAAATTCAATCCCATATTTCCAATTTCAGGGAATATTTCTGTTATTTTGATCACTTCCAATCTAGGGTAAACTATAGGCCAATATTGGAGGAGGAGAGTCATGGCAGTTTTTGATTGGTGGTCTATAAATCATTCCTCAAGATTTTTCATTTTATAAATATCCACATGGGAACATTATTTGATCTAGAGTCTTATTTTTTAATTCATATTCCTTTCTTACTCTCATTTAAACCATTTTGAATGACACATTCTAGAAATGATAACCATTGTTGGTGGTTATGTCCACAATGATTTCCACCCCATTTAAGGAAATTTTCCAGATTAGTGTTTTAGTGGATTGACTTGTTTATCTAGGACAACATACAGGTGTGCTTCATCTCAACCCTGTTAATAGTAAGCCACCCTTAATTGGATGACTATTGGATTTTTAACGGGCATCGTTGAGTAACACTTTACCTTCCTAAGGTATGTAATTCTAAATGATTAACCAATAATAAATGCAATTGGAATGTATGCTAAGTCTATAACATGGAATTATTTAAATGTAAATGATGTGTTGGATTCATTTCTGTAAAGAACCCTTTCCACTTATGATGGAAGTGAGTGTAATGATCCTAATAAAATGATTATGAATGATATGAATTAATTATAGTTTTCACATCCTTGATATGCCTTCACCCTTATATGAATGGCATGGAATGAACCCCCACCCCCACTTTTAAAATGGCATGACCATCACATGTATTAATAAAAATAAATGAATTAAATTTAATGTGACTAATTTTATATGGACATTGACATCATTATAGGATTGGTCAGACATGAGTCAGTTTTTTCAATCCAAAGTGAATACCTTGAGCACTTGTGGAAAAAATTATTATTCAAGTATTCCATTTTCATTCGTTGATATCCATCTTGAAACCTGATCATTGTCTATTTGTGGATTCATATTATTAAATCTCATAATAACTAATATGTCATTTTAAATATTTCTTCGATAGACTCCTTGGATCGATCATGGTTTCTATGGACTTTTTTCCTCTGTTACTTCATTGTCCCTAGCCATAACATATCCCATTTTACCTTAGATATCCTTAATGGACTCAATTATATCATAATATTATTATGTTCCTTGGATGAAACTCCATGGATTTAACTGTTACACCTATTTCCAGGTAGTAATTATTACTGAGTTTGAGACACTTGATGTCTTCGATTTCTTGGTTATTTCCTTTTATCTCTATCATTATTAATAAAAACCTAGGTTTCCATTTTTCATCTTGGATCCTCTAATATTAATATCATGAAGAGAGGTTATTGATTTATATGCCTCATGTGACTCAAATATATAATCTAGAACTTAATTAACTAATGAAAAAGATACAAGTTCAGACACCATAAAAGATATAAATTATGTACATGAGTATTTAAATTATTGTACCACTTTACTTATATATATATATATTAATGCTTATACACTATTTCAATTTATATTATATGGATTAGATGTTATAGAATCTATTGGGGGTGTACTAATAGGATTTATCTCACACCCTATCTAGTATCCATTAGTACACATGTAGACTATACATATGTAGGTGTTGATAGACGGAAGTGTATCGCTTAGAAAACATGACTGCTTGATTTTATAAGATGGAACTAGTAGTAAATTATAGACCTAGATCTCAAGGTTCATGAATATATTTTGGATTTATTTTTGTTTATTTTTATTAGAATGTATTCCAACTTCTTTGAATCCATGTTTTCCAGTATTCAAGATACATGAAATATATAATCATAAGGTATTGTATAATTTGAATAGATTTTCAATTGATTATTACTCTGGGATTCTTTTATTGTGCATTATATGTATTATTATAGTAATTCCACTACATATATCCTAGTATATTATATTCATCTATTCTGATACACTCTCATAATTAGAGAATAACCTCCCCAAAGACACATTCTAGGCCCTCGCTACTAGTTGGGGTCCTCTAGAATTCAGGGTGATGCACTGGATTCCATGTGAAAAAATGAGCTCGGGGAATCTCTAAGCAGTATCTGGGTTTAGGATGTCCTAAAGTGGTATTAGAGGACTTCCTTTATTGATTTACTATTTGGATACAATAGATTGATTATTAGTAATTATTGTATGCTTTTCATTAAATGTTCATGCGTGTTGTTAACCCATGTTTGGGGAAAATGATTAATTACATGAATTATAATTGTTATTATACTTTTTATTATTACAATTTATATCATTTCACCATTTGGTGACACACATGATATGTAATGATTATAATAAATATTATAATTGAGGATCTTAGATCTGAAGGTTCCGGGCGCAGTAGAAGCGCGTGGGTGGATGTGCCCACTTGGCTTTTTGACATTAGCAATGATCAATCCGGGATCAATATGACGATAAACACCAGTCTCCATGGATTGATTCACAGAAATAGACAAAGAAGAAGAAAGGACCCGGAACCGTAAAAGTAGATCGTCACAGGTTGATTATAATTAATTTAATTAATTGACAAGAAGTAAATTTTGGGTGTTCATTCTTTGTTGATATTCTTGATCACGTTCCTATGTGATTCATCATTGCATCGTAGAATCCAAGTGTAGACTTCCTCTAGTGGTGATCCACATGAGCACATCATATCTCTGGACATCGGCAAAGGAGTCTCCAGGTGCTAGCGTGGATAAACCTTTTCTTTCATTGTCCGCCTTAGATAGTATTGATCCAATGGAAGAGGATCTTTCTCAGTGTTGAGAGCATTCTTGGAGGAAGAGGTTCTTTCAGCCCTGAAATAATTCTCCAGAATTGTTTTGAATAACTATTCTTAAGAAAAGAGTTGGGGTTTTGAGGATATTTATAATCGGGTTTGAGGCTGTAGAGTTATGATAATAAATAAACGCGTTACCCATTTTATTTATTTCATTAACACTTTTTAAAACTCCATGTCAAGTCATTAATTCTTTGACATGTGCACATACTAATTAAAATAAATATCATTTAATAAAATGATATTTCCTAAAAATCACGACTAGTAAAACTAAAAGGAATGTAATCATAAACACATAACGTGTACTTGTTTTTCATTAAAAACTACATGATGTGTAATCATTAATACACAACATGTACTTGTTTTCAAAATAAAAACTACACGGTGTGTAATCATTAATACAAGGCGTGTACATGTTTTCATTTATTCTTCCTCCAAAATTAAAACAATTTATGCTTCCTTGAATAATTATTAAACCACATACAGGAATATTTTTTATTCTACATGAGATACTTGAATACACTTAGTGTGTGACCCTGTAGGCCTTTTTCTCATTGGCATTAGGTGGGCTTGCCTAAAGTCCATGATTACTGTCTAACAATTGGTCAAGGCACCCAAGAGAATGAAGTTGACACCACATTGATGTGTCACCTCATATGAACGATTTCCGTGTAAATTAATCCCTTTGTCTCAATATCTCATCAAGCAGGTTTCATTGAAGTTTCATAAACCTATACGCTTGATATGTCATTCTTTGACTTCCAAAAAATAAACTCATCAGTACACCATGCCCAAGGAATTTAGGTGACAGTTCTATTTCAATCAAAGGGCCCGAGATATCTACTTCCATAAATATGGAAGGGAAAAATCCTTCCTTGACTTGTCCATTAACAACATGTCATTCGTGACGCACCCAACACACCCTACTTCTCATCAACTGTCTTCGTGAAAGTTCTTGTCAGCAAGTCTAAGTGCATGATTCATGACATGAGTTAATAATAATATTCCACTATAAGGACAATTAGACACTCCCATAGATAGTAATGTCAGATGACACCAAGACATGCAGAATTACTACTGGCCAGTCTGCTCTCATAATCTCCCATCTTGGAGATTACCAAGTGCAAACTCAATGAGAGAGAGTCTCATATTTTTACGAGTACTCGCACATGACGGTCTGTATACAATATGTCATATCATATTATGTCATCTAACCGTAGAAATTTATTTAAGAATATTGTTATATAATTTCAAGGTTATCATCATAGCGGGGATCTTCCATGACCTTATTAATGAAAAAAATATTCCGGGACATTATTATATTATAGTTATGAATAATAATGAACAATATATAAGAAGTATACATTAATATAATCAATGTACAACCAGTTGGTTCTTAGGACACCAACTCTAACAAACTCCCACTTGGACTGGATCCAATTGCCTACAACTTTTAGTCTCCTAGACCTCACATGATGATACTGTTTCTACTAAGTCAAGGCTTTAGTCAATGGTTCTGCCACGTTGTCTTCCCTAGATATACTGATCACTGCAACTTTACCTCTCTGAGAAAAATCCCTCAGTAGATGATACTTCCGAAGTATGTGATTTGTCCGCTGATGTGACCTTGGCTCTTTGGCAAGAGACATCATCGTAGTATTATCACAATATAGTGTGATATGATCTTTACTGCTAGGTACTAAATCCTGCTCTTGGATGAAGCTTCGCATCCATACTGCTTCTTTAGTTTCCTTAGAAGATATGATATACTTGGAATCTACTGTAGAATCTGCCACCACACCTTTCTTTGAGCTCTTCTAGCTCACTGCACCTCCATTCAAACTGAAGATGTATCCAGTCTGCGACATCATGTCATCTTGTTCAGTTTGGAAACTAGCATCTACATGTCCTCTAAAGACTAGTTCCTCATATACTCCATAAACTAGAACATAACCTTAGTACACCTCAAATACTTAAGGATAGTCTTGACTTTCATCCAATGGCTGTCTCCTAGATCATCTTGATATCTGCCTACCACACTTAATGCGTAAGCAACATCTAGCCTTGTACATAGCATAACATACATGACTGACCCAATCGGGGATGCGTAAGGGATCCTTGACATTTTCATTCTTTCATCATGTGTCTGAGGACACATTTTCTTAGAAAGATGAATGCCATGTGACACTGGAAACAATCCCCTCTTGGACTGTTCCATACTGAATCTCTTTAGTATCTTGTCAGTGTATGTACTTTGACTTAGGCCCAACATTCTCTTTGAAATATCACGATGGATCTTGATCCCAAGAATATATTCTGCCTCTCCCAAGTCTTTCTTGGAGAATAATTTATCTCACCATGCCTTAACTGACTGTAAGACATATACTTCATTTACAATTAGTAATATGTAATCAACATATACTATTAGGAAAATGACGGCACTTCCACTAAACCTTTTGTAGACACAAGGCTCACATTCATTATTAACAAAGCCAAATTCCATTACGGATTCATCAAAATGAATTTTCCATGACCTTAATGCTTTCTTTAATATATAAATGAATTTTTGCAACTTTCATACCTTTTTGGAAGCCTTTGGAGTCACAAAACCTTCATGTTGTGTCATGTAGACATCTTCCTGGAGGTTCACGTTAGGGAATGTTGTTTTGACATACATTTTCCCAATTTCATAGAAATGTTTAGTATAAATGGCCAATAGGATTCTGATTGATTTCAGCATCACAACTAGTGAAAAGGTTTCATCATTGTCAATTCCTTGACGCTGTCTAAAACCTTTTGCAACCAGTCCTGTCTTATAGGTGCTGAATTGTCCCTCCATGTCCAGTTTCTTCTTGAATAACAATTTATTACCAATAGGCCTTACATAAACTAGAGGATCTACCAAAATCAAGACTTGGTTTTGGTACATGGAATCCTTTTTAGAATTCATGGATTCTTGACACTTAGAAGCACCTGTACCTTCAACTACTTCCTTGTAGGTAAGAGGATCATCATTGTCAACCAATAATGAGTCACCATCCTCGGTGAAAAAAAAACCACATCGTTCTGGTTCTCTCACCTCTCTTGTGCTCCTACGCAGTTCTTGTGTCTCTAGAACAGATTGTTCTTCCATGAGATTTTGTGGAATCTGTTCTTGTACCAACTCCTGTGTATCTTGAGCCATGACTTCGTCGAATTATATCTCACTCCCACTATCTCTTTTGAATATGTTTTCCCTCTCAAGGAATTTGGCATGTCTTCCACTTTTTCCTTTTTATTTGAGGGGTTGTATAGGTAACATCCCCTTGTTTCGTTTGGATATCCTATAAAGATACACTTTGTGCCTCGGAGTGCAAGCTTGTTACCTGAAGAGACCTTAACAAATGCTTCTCTACCCCACACATGTAAATTTGATAATATGGATTTGCATCCACTCCATAATTCATAAGGAATACCATTTATCGATTTAGTTACTACTTGGTTTAGTATGTGTGATGTTGTTTGTAATTAATATTCCCAAAAATGATAATGAAAGTCTCGCATGACTCATCATTGATCTCACCATGTCCGGCAGGGTGCAGTTCCTACTTTCACTTAGGCCATTCCACTTAGGTGTGTATGGAATAGTGAGTTGAGATGGAATCCCAAACTCCCGTATGAAATCAATGAAGTCCTGATTAAGATAATATCTTCCTTTGTCTGAGATGAGTTTCTTAATCTTCTTACCAAGATGGTTCTCAACTTCATTCTTGTATTCTATGAACTGATCAAAATAATATGACTTATATCTCATTATGTAAATATATCCATATCTACTAAAATCATCAGTATAATTTATGAAGTACAAGAACCCATCCCTTGTTTCAAATTGAAATGGTCCACACACATCTGTGTGAACTAATTCTAGAATCTCTTTATCCCTTTCACCTTTCCCTCTAAATGGTTCTTTAGTCATTTTTCCTTGTATACACGCATGACATACACCAAGTGGATTTAGTTCAAATGAATCTAAATACCCATCTTGATGTAATTTTCTAAAAAAATTCTTATTGACATGACCTAGCCAATGATGCCAAAGATGGGTGTGGTATGAGTCATGTCAATTTTTTTTTCATTGATTTCCATTACTTGGTTTGTGTAGTCTAACATATAAAGGTCATTATATGAATGTGCTCTACCAAAACAAATGATATATTTATAAAAGTAACAACATTCATTTCCAAACATGATGATGAATCCATCAGTATCTAATCTGGATACTAAAATAATGTTTTTATTAATAGAAGGCACATAATAAAAACCCTTTAACACCAAGATCATTCCAGTTGGAAATGTGAGGTGGTAGTCCCCGACAGCTACAACGGTAAGTCTGGCTTCGTTGGATGCTCGTAGATCTTCCTCCCCTTGATAAATCTTCCTAAGTCTACTTGGTTCCTGTATTTGGATACATATGTGACCACCAAAAATTGTATTTAATACCCAATTTATAGAAATAGATAGATTGCATTCAATAAGAAACACACCTGAAGCTTCCTCTTGCTTCCTTGGCTGGGTGTAGTTTTCCTTCCAGTGTCCCTTCTTGCCACATTTGAAACAAATAGCCTCATGTTCTCTTTCCTCCCCTTTGATCTTCCTTTTATTGGAAGGCCTTGAAGAAGCATTGGGCTTAAATCTCTTCGCCTCCCATTTCTTTTATTAAACATAAGGATGGAAGGATTTTCACACTTCATATTATTGTCCACTTGGTGAATGAGGATAAGAATATTAGATAGATACTTCTCAATGTTGTTCATGGTGAAATTTACAAAAAAGTTAGAGAAGCTCTAGGGGAGTGATGCAAGAATGAGATTAGTACCCAGTTCTTCGGGGAGTTTAGACCCAAGAACCTCCAAGTTCTCAATGTAGCCAATGATCTTGACTACATGAGGCCCAACTAGGGCACCCTCTCCAAGATTTCTCTATAATAGATCCTTGGAGATCTCAAACCATTCCTGTCTTTCTCTCTCCTGGTATAGACACAGAGGTGATCGAGCATGCTATAGAATCCATGTCTTCATGAGACTTTATGAGCTCACTAGAAATTGATGATAACATCAAACCTTGAATGTTGAGTTCATAGTTCAAATGTTGATCATAGACCAAGAAATATTCATCACTTACCCCTTGGGCGGTTGAATAAGTAAGTAAGGACTCCAGCACGTAAAACATTCATTCATGGCGTAGGATAACCAGAAGGCGCCTAAAGCATTCTTGAATGTTAATACCAGTGAGGATGTTGTCTTTATCTAGAATTGATCATAGAGAAAATGTGGTTGATGAGTTTTTTATATTGATTTTACAAATTAATAGAGTAGATTTATAAGTACCTTTTGATTACATTTTCTAAAAAATAATAAATGAATTTATAAATTCTACCACTATGTTATCAAGTCCCAATGGCCTTCACCATTTGACATAGAATGTCCAATTTCCATGAAATTATAATGGAAAGGATCCATATTCCCCTTCGCATAACCCCAACAAGGGTTGGTCAAGCTATTTGAAGGTATTTAGGTAGGCAGGTCATTGCCAACTATGACCTTACCATTCCTTGATCTGTTGAGTGGACTCCCCAATCCTGAAATCCTGACTTGGATTTACTCAAAACATGCCTCCATTTTACAACAAGTATAGCAAGGGCTGCTTCCCATGATGTAAAATGTTTAATTCAACCTAAAACATTCATAAGAGCTTCCTTTATAAAAGTAAGTGTCCTAACAAGGGTTGGTCAAACACATAGTTTTATTGAGTATTTCCCTTAATCAAGTAAGGAAAGTCTTGGTCTGACTTAATATGGTATTTGAGGGATTTTATTCTTTATGCATAGTTTTGAATTATCACATGCTTGTTAATATTAAATGATGTTTGCTTAAATGATTAACCATGTTTTGATAATGTTTATGCTTAGTCTGGTTTTTATTTTATTCCATCTTTCCATGCTTGTTCATTTCATTATTTATGTGATCATGACAACGCATACATAATAAATGAACCATGCAATCAGAAAGAAATAAAATAAGATGAAATGATCATGATCTTCTATTGGTTAGTTTATCTAGCAGTTTTGATAAGATAACCTTGACCTAGGGAAAACACCTTGAACTAATGGTTCGTGTTTTGCAGCTCCCACCTGTCCACCTTTTTATCTTCTTGGGTTGGTTTCACCTCAACTTTGGATTTTTGAACCATCTCCACTGTCTTGGGAGATCCTCCATTACATGGGGTTTACATTAAAGAAACCACGGGCATTCCAGCCCTACCTATTATTGGAATAAGGCTCAAACGCCAAAGAATTTAAATTAAATAAATTTAAATGAAACCATACACACCCAAAGGGTCTTCGGTCTATATCATGATCATCCATATCCTATAAAAAAATTTACGCATGTTTGGAATTCAAATTCTTTTAATCATTCTATTATTTAAGATAAGTCACACTTGAAATTAATTAATTATGATCTTATAGTTACTCAATTATTTATCTTAAATTCTATTCTAAATTTCTTTGAGATTCTTCTCATCCATATTTCTTATATAGGTATTTGTAATTTTGGAGGAAACCTGGTGAAATTTGACTTCTGGAAAGTACACGGTGTGTAGGATATATTACACGGTGTGTATTTTTCACCCTTTTTCCAAAGTACATACCAGGGGCTTTAGCATTTTTTCTATAATTTCAAAAATTTTGAGTACACAGTGTGTACATTAATATAACATGGCGTGTACTTCCTTGTTACGCGGTTACTGGCCTAGAAATCCCATGTATATAGAACACAGTTTCACCTTGTACACAGTTTTGACTAGGCTGGATCAGACTACACTAAGTGTTGATTCAACATACATGCTGTGTATGCCAGTTTCCATGCACCGTTCAATTCTGGTCAACACAGTGTAATAAAACTTAGGTATACTCAATTCACATGGAATGGTTTGGCGGACCAGTACCGGTTCATTGAACCTAAGTACACGACGTGTAGTTTTCACTACACACAGTGTATTCTTGTGTTGTATAGATTGAAAGAGAGGCTCCTCTAGATGAGTTTCTTGTTTTTAATTAAATAAAAATTATAATTAAAAGGTAATTTCAGTGATGTGAATCAAGAAATGGAGGAGGAAGAACAGATCTCATTCATTCAGTTTTTATAGAATGATTTATCTTGAATTGAATCAAATATAAATTCATAAATGATCAATGAAAATTAAATATATATAATCAACATTGTAACCTCTCTCTGATACCAATTGAAGGTTCCAGGCATAGGAGAAGAATGTGGGTGGATGTGCCCACTTGGCTTTTTGACATTAGTAATGATCAATCTGGGATCAATACGAGGAGAAATGACAGTCTCTACAGATCAATTCACTGAAATAGACAAAGAAGAAGAAAGGTCCTGAAACCACAAAAGTGGATCGTCACAGGTTTATTATAATTAATTTAATTAATTGACAGGAATTACCATTTGGGTGTTCTTTATTTATTGATATTATTGATCATGTTCTGATATGATTCGTCATTGCGTCACAGAAACCAAGTGTATACTTCCTCTAGTGGTGATCCACACATGCACCTCGTATCTCTGGATGTCGCCAAAGGAGACTCTAAGTGCTATCATGGATGATCCTTTGCTTGTGTTGTCTACCATATATCGTCTTGAGCTGATGGAAGAGGATCTCTATCTATCTTGAGAGCGTTCTTGGAAGAAGATGTTCTTTCGGCCTTGAATGAATTGTCCAGAATTGTTGTGCACAATGATTCTTAATAAAATAGTTGGGTTATGAGGATATTTATAATCGGGCTTGAGATTGTACAGTTATGAAAATAAATTAACGTGTTACACATTTTATTTATTTCAATAACTCTTTTGAAAAGCCCATGTAAAATCATTAATTCCTTGACATGCGCCCACACAGATTATAACTAATATCATTTAATAAAACGGTATTTCCTCAAAATCCCAACTAGAAAAACGACACAGTGTGTAATCATAAATACATAGCGTGTACTAGTTTTTCATTAAAAACTACATGGAAGGTAATCATTAACACACGACATGTAATTGTTTTCAAAATAAAAAACTACATGACGTGTAAAAATTAATACATGGTGTGTGTTTGTTTTCATTTTATTCTTCATCCATCATTAAAACAATTTAGGCTTCCTTGAATAATTGTTAAACCATGCATGGGAATAATATTTATTCTATTTAAGATACTTGAATACACTTAGTGTGTGACCCTCTAGGCCTCTTTTTCATTGGCATTAGGCGGGCTTGCCTACAGTCCAAGATTACTGTCTAAAAACGGGTCAAGGAACCCAAGAAAAAGAAGTTGATTCCAAATTGACATATCACCTCATTCGAATGCTTACCAGGTAATTTAATATCTTGGTCTCGATTTCTCATCAAGCAGGTTTCATGGTAGTGTCATAAACCTATATGCTTGATCTATCATTCTTTGACTTCCAGAAATAAACTCGTCATTACACCATGGCCATAGAATTTGGGAAATATTTCTATTTCATTCATAGGGCCCAAGATATCTACATCCATAAATATGGAAGGAAAAAATCCTTCCTCGTATTATCAATTAACAACATGTCATTTGTGACTCACCCAACATACCCTACTTCCCGCCAACTGTCTTCGTGATGGGTTTCATTAGAAAATCTAAGTGCCCGAGTCATGACATTAGTTAATGATAATCTTCCAGTCTAAGGACTATTACACATGCCCGTAGATAGTAATTTCTGATGACACCAAGACATGCAGAATTACTACTCGTGGGTTTGTTCTCATAACCTCCCATCTTCGAGATTATTAAGTGCGAACTCCATGAGAGAGAGTATCATCTTCTTACGAGTAATCTCAAATGACGGTCTGTATACTATGTGTCCTATCATAGTATGTCATCCAACTATAGAACTTTATTTTATGAATTTTGTTATAGAATTTCAAGGTTCTCATCATAGTGGGGATCTGACATGACCTTATTAATGCAACAAATATTCAAGGACATTATTATATTATAGTCATGCAGAACAATGAACAATATATAATAAGTATACATTAATGTAGTCAAAGTACATGAAGTTGGTTCTCAAGACACCAACTTTAACAATATCATCCATGGCCTGATGATAAGAGGGTATGGATCATTGTTACATGCAAACTCGTGGGATCCTATAATTCACATGCCTTGTATAATCTATCACATATATGGTAATTTCACTCTTTGAATTGGTTGATATTTTTGTGACTGTTGAGTGATGTTTTGGTAGTTATATTATGCATTTCATTTTCATTGGATTTTTTTGAGGGATTATTAGTTTTGTTTCATTAGTTTTTATGGGCCATCATTGGTTTGAATGTGTAAGTTTACAAGTTGAGCCATTAGATTAAGATCAAATGAGTGTCGTTTTCAGTGATAACATGGATGATCCCTTATTCAATTGAAATGGGGATCCATTTTAAATGAAATTTTATATAATTTAAAATGAAAATAAAACTCTAAAATTGAAAAATGGCTTCTAAAATGAAATAGTAGTGCATCCTTATACATCCTTGTCTTGTTTCTAAAAGTTAAAGGAGTGAAACTTGAAATAGATGTGAAATGAATGAAATGATTACTATTAAATGGTGATGAAAGGTATTATTGACCCTATATCTGCTGGAATACATATCATTTATACATGAACCCTTACCAAGAACTTTACTTCTATGATAGTAGATTTGGTAGTATTCCATGGGAAGTGAACCTTTCTTACATTCATATTTAGCATGTTTTTCTATATATATACTTTTTGCTTCTTTGAGGCTTATTCTTGGAATTTGTATACTAATGTTTCTAGGACTTCCTTGTCTTTTGAACCAACAGGGAGGAAACAACAATTATCCAAAAGTGGTGGGCCCTAAGCTTCCAGTACTACCACCTTGAGTGACACATGAGTATGTTCATGTTGTACTTGATCTGGGAAATAACTCTCTATTTTATGATAGCTTCATAAATATGATGTAGTCCTTGAAAGGTGTTCAATAAGCTGCACCTATGATGACTGATATGACATATGAGTTCCATGAGCACCATCCTCCAACCTTATTGGGGGATGGTATTTCACATGGTACTAAGTATTTACTAGATTACACCATGTCTATCTTTGAGAATCTAGAGATGCCTCTAGAGAAGAGGGTCAATCTTGCTATGAACATGCTATGTGATTCTTCAATGTGTTATTGGGATGTATTTACCCATGTTGGCCTCCATAAGGGCATCGTATGGGATGATATATAGACCACCTTTTATGATCATTTATTTCCTCAAGAATTAACATTCGATAGGGCTAGATAGTTTACACATCCCATGAAGGGTTGTAAATGAGATATTGAATATTCGGCAGATTTCATTGCGTTGTTTCACTTTTCATCCCTTATGGCCAGTGACGAGATTTCGTATGCTAGATGCTTCAAATATGGGATCATGTATATCATCCATACTCATGTGAATGTCTTTCATCTATACACCTTCTCTAAAATAGTTTATTAAGCTCATATCACTGACCACAACTAGAGGACCAGGGATAGGACCTGGCATAGAGGAACAGTGTCGAGGAATGCTAGTTGATCCTTTGATAGAAGAAATAGATCTCTCAAGGTTTTTTGTTAGTGTAGTGGTATCCCGAGTACTCATTCTGGTCGATCCATAGTGTTCCATCAATGTGGATGATTGGGGAACCTGAACTCTCAGTGTGATAAAAACTCTCTTTAGTGATAGGCTTGTCGTCGTATTAGGAATTATTAGAGATTCTATAAAACCATTACATAAGCTTATAGTGGAATATTATATACACTAGATCCACCTTCAAGAGAAGTTTAATTACATTACATTAGCTAAGGAGTGGGATTATCATCCAAAATACTGGGGTAATGCCCCGACCCCAGTTACCCAGAGTCGGTGCATTATATTAATACATTTTCATTAGCACAAGGGATAAAATACCGAAAGACTGATCAGTTTAGATGTCTTGGAAAATAGATTACAATCATGAGTATAACATTACACATTTATAAAAACACACAACATAAATGACCCATTGAGAACACCATTAATCCTCTAGTTTAACCCTAATTATCAATCACAATACACTTCTTTGAATCCTGGGAAAATAAAACATAATAAAGGGGTGAGCTCCGATGCTCAGTAAGGATAAAAATATAACAGAAACTTTATTAAATAAGCATAAACATTTAAGGAAATGTATAAGTATAAAACATAAGCCTTTTAAACTTAAACTTCATCATAATATAGAAAAAAAAATTCAAATAATGTCATATTCTTATTCAAATGGATATTCTACTAGTCAAATAATCACATGCAATATCAATATCCAATTTTATAAGGATGGAATGCATAATTCCAGACTTCATAACCATATATTCAAGGCCTTGTACCAAGACCACAGGTTAGATTTTCTAAAGTCCTTATGCCAAGACACTGGTTTGTCTAATGAGACCCACTGATGCATCGAGGAGCTATATCAGGCTCCACCTGTAACTTACTAAGTCAAATGCATTTCTCATATGAAATTTCAATAAATTATCTATAAACTATGAATTGTATAAAAATAACACATCCATAGTCAAACATATCAAAAAACCTTCAATACATTATGGAATATTTTTATCATAATAAATCAACCTCAATCAACCATAATATCTCTTAAAGAATGTTGACATAGTTGAAAATGATCAGTAAAAATCTTTGAGAGAAATATCCATTTTCTATGAAATCCTTTCAGAGTCACATAAAAATGAAGTCATTTAAAAGTTAGTTTGAATGATAGTGTCCCATACCACTTTCAAACTTTTGAAAATAATTAACATTTTATTACATTCATGTTTATATAAATAAATCCTTAAAACGATTTGGAAAAAATGGACATTAATGAGAATGGTTTAGAAGAATAAATATTTAAAAAATTTAAAATGATGATTTGGTAAAATATTCCCTTAATAATAATCCCTTTGAAAAATCTTTTCTGAGATATGTACATGGCTAATAAATATGTCCCAATAAAAACATACACATAAACAATCTCGAATAATAATGAGATTTAGGAATTAACCCTTACCTGGCACTTTCCATTGGTTGAGGGTATGTTTATCCTCATATATAATGACCATAGTATGTTACTAAATTATACCATAACCATATTCATATTTATTA
The DNA here is from genome assembly GCA_963277665.1 of Viscum album. Classification (NCBI taxonomy): domain Eukaryota; kingdom Viridiplantae; phylum Streptophyta; class Magnoliopsida; order Santalales; family Viscaceae; genus Viscum; species Viscum album. Next base: position 1,416,341,943 of record OY728138.1, read on the forward strand.
TATCATAAATTATTCATTTATGACTTTATAATTACCATTTTAATAATTATTTCCATGTAAAATTATCTTTCTGGGTAATAATCGCTTTCTTTATCATACATGTTTAAACTTTTATCATTTAGATCATGATTTAAATACTTTGAAAACATAAAACATGATTTATGTATCATATATATTTAGAATATAAATATTTATAATAGATAGATATATAAAATGGAAGGCATCGTTTATAGAAATGGTAGGTTGTACGTATGCATAAACGCTGTTTCTGTTTTCATATCGTATTTAATAGAAGTAAGTGAATAAGATATATGTAATTACATACATATATATATCTATAGTAGAATTATTATTTCATATATTAAATACTTATTAATAATATATATTTTTATAATCATCGTTGAATGGTGAACATGGGAATGAATCTCATCACGTCGTGGAGACGACAATCCGTTTATACACACGAGCGACAATATCAATATATTGTTGGTGAAATCATATGTAATTGGATGGTATATCATATATACAGAAACATTAACATGTTATATTTATTATTTACATCATTTATACTCATTATTATACCCATCAAAATAATTAAGTATTTAAATAACAGACTACACCACGATGTGGAGACGGTAAGCCGTACGCACGCACGTATGGTGACTTTGTCATTTGTAGGATGGATAGAATAACGAATATGGTTTTACCATATTTTTAATAACATCACATTATGTATAAGGCACATGATTAATTTTTTTGGTATAAAAACTACAAAGAAAGAGGAAGTGGAAGAAGAAAAGAACTTGAAAGAGGGTGGTGAAATTATTACCTGTACTTCGAGTGTTTCATTTTGAGTTGATCAAAAGGGCTTCATAAGTTGGCTTTCTCATAAAAGTAAGGACTATAGGATGAATTTGGGGAAGTTGTCAGGATATTTGGGTAGGTTTTTTCCAATTAAAAATGCTTTGGAGGTGTGAAATTATGATAAGGGGAAGTGACCTTTTATAAGAGAGGTGAGGGTCACCTTAGGAAAAGCTTAAAATATTATTTTATAATAAAATCATTTTCGGTTTCTAATGGCAGAAAAATAAATTATTTCGAGGATAAGTTTGGTATGGGTAGAAAAAATCTTTACCAATAGGTTTTAGACAGGTTTAGGTTATCATATTAACCTTATCTTCTAGATTTAACTCTTTGTTAAATATTTTGTTATTTACATTGTCTCTTTGTATTTTTTATATTATATGGTTAATACACTTACTATAACAAGCCAAGAGATCCCCATGCAGTTAATTATTAATATATATAACCTTATATAAGTCCATTGTAAGAACATTATATATTTAGAATATTATATCAATAAATAATATAGAATTTGTTTTCAAAACTCAATTATGTCAATTTTGACACTATTTAGTAATTGATTTTTTTGAAAGCCATAAAAACATTATCACTTAAAATAAAATTTATTTAACCAACCCTAACATGCAATATTAACCTATAAAATTATTTTAATACATCTTAAGTCTCAATTTACATTTATTTGGATATTTATAATATCAATTATTTGAATATTTCATTAATAATGTAATTACTGTATCATCATTGTGTCAAAAATAAATTAAATTATTTAATGTCTAAAAATTATAAATAAAATAACATTATGTAGGAAATATATTTATCTTTCTAATTAATATTTATATTAGAATTTATAGTGTGTGTAACCCTATATTAAAAATGTTTTAGTTATTAAACTTTGAATTTAACTCTTTTAACTCTTCTTTAAATATAATATTTATAAATGACCTAATCTAATCCTAGTGGACCAAAGAGGATCAAATTTTATTCCTAATGTTGTATTTGGTCGAATTATACTTATCCAATAAAATTTGGCTATGTGTTCGGGTAATTATGATATCATTTTTACCCTTAATTACCATATTTACTTTTAACTGTGGTAAATAAAAGTCAAAAGTTACTATTCACACAAAATTACTTTCATCTTATTGAACCAAATTTTACTTAATAATATTAACTATTTTTCTCAGATTTTTTAAATTAAACTCATAGAATCCAAAAAATTACATTTAATGCAAATTTGTAAACGCTCCTAGGATGTGGGTAAAAGACGGTAAAAAGTTCAATAAAAATTATACATCTAATTTTATTATAAAATGAAACCAACGAATTACAATGAACATATATTGGTATTTTATATATATTTCTAATTAAAATTAATTTAAATAAATTAAATTATTATTTAAATAAAAAGTCGTTTTAAAATAATAATGAAGTGTTTTCAGTATTCATAAAAAATTGAAAGTTTTCAAAAAAATAAAAAAAATTCACCATAAACTAATTTTGATATTCCGAATTCAATTAAAACGTAGTATTTGTTACTATTCGTTAAAATATGAAAGTTATCAGAAAAGCATGAAAAATTTATCCAAACAAAATTTATATGTCCCGATTCAAAATAAGAATTTAATTTCATTAAATAGAATATATAAAAGTGTCAAATATTTGTTTAAAAAAAGGTTTTCCATTAAAAGGTGGTAAAATTGTATTTTATGAAAAATACTTCTTTTATCTGAAAAAAATGAATTTATTCTTATATTATGTCTAAGAAAAACAAAATATGGATTCTAAAATCATATTGAGTATATTAAATTCACAATTTAGTTAATACTACTTATAAAAACTTTTTGAACAACTAGTTTGGTAAGTCATGGTGCCCTCGAACTCAGTGTTGCATGTAGAGAAAGTTATCAAATTACATTGAAGAGATAATGCACTACGAAATCATGGGGTGTTAAATTCCCCCCTCCTGCAATAAATTTTGTCCACGCAATTGGAAATTTTTCTTTGAAAATAAATGTTTAAAAAAGAAAAATACCATTTTTGAAAACCCACATCAGAAATTGGGTTAAAGAAATTTCGTCCTAATAAGAGGGAAAGAAAATGAAAAAGTCACCACCAAATTATGATCACTATTAGGAGAGCATTGGTGTCAATTAAAGACCTATAATTGGAGGAAAACGTAAATATTTATACAGAGTGATTGAGGTCATCAATCACAAACAACGGTAAAATTGAGGGCCTCAAATCCATAAATAGACGATGATTTAAAATATCGTTATATCAAAAAAAACATAAGGTATTAGGATAACAAATTTTTTTAGTTTTAAAGCCCCTTCACTAAAGTTTAATAATTAGTTTATTCATATAATAAGAGGAAAAATATATACTTGACAAGTAGTGTTTCATCATTCAACTAATTCCTACCACAAACTCTTCTTTCACTTCAAAAGACAATAGAATTCAAAAAAGTATTCTATTTATCCTAATTTTATAGGGTTCCAAAAATAATTATTTTATTATTCATTTTTCAGACTATTTAAAAAAGTCTACATTATACAAACTAGGACATCACATATGCCAATGGTAGGTGATTCACCCTTCTCGCCCTTCGGGTGCGGGTTCACATCTCGTGTCCTTGCCGGATGCGATGGGTTGTCGCCCGACCTCTGGGTTGTCCTTTTTATGTCAATCCAAGAATAATCTCAACAAATGATATAACATTAAAAAAACTTAATCGATTCCAACCTTTAGACTTATCCAAAATACTTCTGTCCAAACTCACAGTCCAAAATTTATAAGGAATGTAAACACAATGGAGATCCTTTTTTCCATGTAATAACATGTGAATACCTTCATCATGTATTCTTTTAAAACACTGTAACACCCTGAATTACCATAAAACCATATTAATTACATCCAAGCTCCCTTATTCCTTATAGATTACTGGATATACTACTTCTATCCAAAAACGTGGTAAACTCCAACAATGATGGAATATACAAATCATTAATCAGTTTCAAGGCAGTCAATAATATCCAATATAATTTATCCAAATAAATCATATATTATTCAAAAATTACTAATTCAATATGAAAACCATATTATGGTTTATCTTTCTCTCAACATTATATTATCCAAAAAAATGACCTTCTATTGAGTCACTTTTCTTGGTTCCACACAATCTCTAGTCCTAAATGAAACAGTACTGCAGTACAATCCTTACATACTCTATAATTATGTTAATATTTACATCAATAATACAATACTCAAATGACACAATAATTTAACAACAACATAATAAATCTAATAGTTCCTCTTAATCTTCGGTAGTTTCATAACTTGATTATTATCCAACATCATCATTTGTAGTATACTCTGATGATTGAGACATTGATTTGCATTGTGTCCCCACTCTTTGGAGATGAATCATTATATATTTGAAACCTTTTCCTTACCTTTGCAATCATGTACTAGGTGTCCTCTTTCCCTACACATATAACAAACTCCCAATATCTTCAAGCATTTACTAAGGTTATTATTTTCACAGTTATCACATATGGGAAAATCCTTATTTCCCCTCTTCTATTTATCCATCATTCCCTCTTCCATCATTTTCTTCATTGGCTTCATATCAAAGCCATAACACTCAAATAATTCTTTACTTATCTTATTAACACATGATATTATTTCTTTATACGATGATAATACATGGGAGAATATTTTCTTTCTAAATGTTGGCTTAATACCATGAAATATATGAACCTTCTTAATCATTGGATCATGTATATTACTGGTGTTCTCATTCCTTCTACTAGGAACCATTTCAAAACAATGGTAAACACTAGGTTAGTTTATGAATCGAAATGCATAATTCTAAACTTGTAAAATACCTAACGCAAGTTTAAAAGATTATGCATATAATCAATAATCATAAAATTTTTTCTTTTAGGAAGTATTTGCCCCTAAATCCTCCATAATGGCTTGTAATGAAAATGTGAATTATCTTAAGCATATCTCTTGGGAGTGTCGTAACCAAGAGTGTAGTAAGGCCTGTTGTATGCACCAATTCCTGTTCGAGTCTAGCTCAAAACGGTGTTTTTGGGTTTCACCCGTAGGTACATCTGTCCCAGAGCTTCCTCTACATGCTCATATCTAGATAGGGACGTATTGCTTGAAAAATAAAAAAATATATACATTACCAAAATTCTCGGAAGTTCTCCCATACTAATCCTCAAAGTCTATCTTAGGGTAATGTGCTATAATCAGAGTTTATCCGAATCTAGTTTCCAAGGTTTGTACTAAACCTCCCTCTGATACAAATTGTAATTCCCAGACCACAATTACCCAGATTCAGTGCATTATTTTAATACATTGGCATGATCACAAGGGATCAAATTCCAAAAGACCGATCAATTTAGCAGTCTTGGAAAATATATTACATACATGAATCTTGTATTACACATTAGAAAATAAAACACAATATAAATGATCCTTTGAGAACTCCATTAATCCACTAGCATAACCATTCTAATTAATCATAATACACTTCTTAGAATCTTGGTAAAATAAAACATAAGAAAGGGGTGTGATTAGATGCTCAGTAAGGGTAACAATATAGCAGAAACTTTCATAAATAAGCATAAACATTTAATGCAATGTATAATACTAAAAAATAATCCATTTAAACACAAACTTCTGCATAATATGGAAAATATAAATCAAATAATTCCACTTAATTATTCACATGGATATTCTACTATTCGAATAATCACATGCAATATCAATAGTCAATTTCATAATGATGGAATGAATAATGTTAGACTTCATAACCATATATTCAAGGCCTTGTTCCAAGACTACAAATAAGATTTTGTCAAGGCCTTGTTCCAAGGAACTAGTTTGTCTCATGAGACCTACTGATGAGTTGAGGAGCTATAGCGGGCCCCACCCATCACTTACTAAGTCCAATGCATTCCTCATATGAAAAGGTTTAAACATAACATAAACATTTGTATTAAAACTAGCATACAAAATGTAAATAATTTATCCATAAACTATGAATGGTATAACAAAAACACATCCAAAGTTAAACATATCAAAAAACATTTAATATAATATGGATGATTTGCATCATAATAAATTAACCTCGATCAAGAATAATATCCCTTAAAGTATTTTGACATAGTTGATTTTTTTTTGTAAAAATATTTGAGAGAAGTATCCATTTTTCATGAAATCATTTAAAAGTCACATAAAAAGGAATTCATTTAGAAAATATTTTGAATCAAATTTTCACATACCACTTTGAAACTTTTGAAGGGAATTAACATTTTAAAGCATTCATGTTCATAAAAATAAATTTATAAAACCATTTTGAAAACATGGACATAAATGAGAATGGTTTAGAAGAATAAATCTTTAAAACATTTAAAAATATATTTTGTTAAAAGATTCCCTAAAAAATAACCCCATTGAGAACTATTTTTTGAAATATGGGCATGGATAAAAAATGTGTCCCAGTAAGAACTTACACATAAACAATCTTGAATAATAATGAGATTGGGGAATTAACCCTTACCTTGCACTTTCCCTTGGTTGAGGGTACATTTTACCTCCTATATAATGACCATAGTATGTTATTAAATTTTTCTATAGCCGTATTAATATTTATTATATCATACATGATTCATTTATGACTTTATAATTCCCATTTAATAATGATTTCCATGATAAATCAACATTTTGAGTAATAATAGCTTTCTTTATCATACATGTTTTAACTTATATCTTTTAGATAATGATTTAAATAGTTCTAGAATATATACCATGATTTATATATCATATATATTTATAATATAAATATTTATAATAGATAGATATATGAAATGGAAGGCCTGTTTACAAAGATGGTAGGTTGTACGTTCGCATAAATGCTGTTTCTGTTTTCATATTGTATTGAACGGAAGTAAGTGAATAAGATATATGTAAGAACATAAATATATATATATATATCTAGTAGAGTAATTATGTTATATATTACATACTTAATTATAATATATATATATTTATAATCATTATTGAATGGTGAATGTGGGAATGAAACTCATGACATCGTGGAGATTGTTATCTGTACGTACGCACGAGCGATAATATCATTATTTTTATGGTGAAATCATATTTAATTGGATTGTATACCATATATACAGAATAATTAACATTTTATATTTATTATTTACATCAGTTATACTCATTATTATACCCATCCAAATAATGAAGTGTTTGAATAACAAACTACACCACGACATGGAGACGGTAAGTTGTACGTACGCACGTATGGTGAATTTATCATTTTTAGAACGGATAGAATAATGAATATGGCTGTAAAATATTTATAATAACATCACAGTATATAGAAGGTATGAGATTTATTATTTTTTTATGGAAACAACAAAGAAATAGGAAGTGGAAGAAGAAAAGAACTTGAAAGAGGGTGGTGAAATTATTACCTCTACTTCAGGTGTTTGCTTTTGAGTTGATCAAAAGGGATCCTTAAGAGGTATTTATGATCAAATTAAGTCCTCTTGGATAATTTGAGAGATGTATGGATGATATTTTGTAAGGGGTTGTCCTAGCCTAAAGGATTTGGTAGTGTGAAATTATGAGAATGAGAAGTTTTTTTTATAAGAGAGATGAGGGTCACTTTAGGAAAATGTTGAAATATTATTTTATAATAAAATTATTTTCGGTTTCTAATGGATCCAAAATGAATTATTTTGAGGATAAGGTGTGTAAGGGTAGAAAATATCTTAACCTGTAGGTTTTAGACATGTTTAGGTCATCATATTAACTTTATCTTTTAGATATAACTCTTAGTTAAATATTTTGACATTTACCATGTCTCTTTGTATTTTTATGTAATATTGTTAATACAATTACAATAACAATCCAAGTGAACCCCATGTGATTAATTATTAATATATATAACCTTATCGAAGTCCTTTTTACTATCCTTATATTTTTTAGAATATTATTTCAATTAATAATATAGTATTTGTTTTAAAAATCAATTTATTTAAATTTTGACACTATTTAGTATTTGATTTTTTTTGAAAGCCATAAAAACATTATCACTTTGAATAAAACTTATTTAATCAACCCTAACATGTTATATTAACGTATAAAATTATTTTAATTCATAATAAGTCTGTATTTATATTTATTTTTATATTTATAATATAAATTATTTTAATATTTCATTAATAAGGTAATTAATGCATCGTCATTATGTCATGAATAAACTAAAGCATTTAATGCCTAAAAATTATAAATAAAATAACATTATGTAGGAAATATATTTATATTTCTAATTAATATTTAAAGTCGAATTTATATTGTATGAAACCCTATATTAAAAATGGTTTAGTTATTAAACATTGAATTTAACTATTTTAGCTATTCCTTAAATAAAATAATAATAAATGTCCTAATCTAATACAAGTGGACCAAAGAGGATCATATTTTATTCCAAAGGTTTTATTTTGTAGAATTATACATATCTAATAGAATTAAGACATGTGTTAGGATACTTTTGATATCATTTTTACACATAATTATCTTATTTACTTTTAACTATGGTAAATAAAAGTCAAAAGTTACTATTCACCAAAAAATATTTTTAATTTATTGAACCAAATTTTACTTAATAATATTAACCATGTCTCTCAGAGTTTTGAAATTAAACTCATAGAATCGGTAAAATTATGTTTTATGCAAATTTGTAAATGCTCATAGGAGGTGGGTAAAAGACTATACAAATTTCAATAAAAACATATGCATCTAATTTTATTATAAAATGACACCAATTAATTACAATGAAATTATATAAGTATTATATATCTATTTTTAATTAAAATAAATTAAAATAAAATAAATAAGTATTTAAATAAAAAGTCCATTTTAAATAGTAACACAGTGTTATTGACTATTCATCAAAAATTGAATGTTTTCAAAAAAATTACAAAAATTAACCCGAAACTAATTTTGATATTAAGAATTAAAAAATGATTTCTTTTTTTACCAAATTAAAAATATATAATTTTCACTTATTAATTTAAAAATAATTCCCATTTTCAAAATCAAAAAGCGGGTTTTTAAAAAGTAAAAACTATCAAAAGATTGACATGTGCTTATGTCAAATTTAATTGTGAAATTAAATATAATGACCTAAATTGTATTAATTGATAGAAATATAATCTAATTATACTTTAGAACCATTAAAATTAATAATTTAACTCCATAAAATATTTTCATTAAAAAAGTTATTTTCAATTAAAACATAGTATTTTTCACTATTCTCCAAAATATGAAAGTTATGAGAAAAGTACCAAAACATTATCCAAACTAAATGTTTATGTCCCGATTCTAAAGAAGAATTTAATATCATTAAACTGAATATATAAAAGTGTCAAATATTTTCTTAAAAAAAGTTTCTCTATTAAAATGTTGTAAATTTGTATTTTTTGAAAAATACTTCTTTTATATAAAAATATGAATTTGTTCTTATATTAAGTATAAGACACCCCTATTATGGATTCTAAAATTATATGGAGTACATTAAATTCAAAATTTTGTTAATACTATTTATAACCTCTTTTTGAACGGGTAGTTTGACAAGTCGTGGTGCGCTCGAACTCGGTGTTGCGTGTAGTGGAAGTTATCTAATTAATTTGAAGACATAACATACTATGAAATATTGGGGTGTTACAACTAGCTTTAGGATGAATTCAGGGTTATGGTATCTAGACACCTGATCACCAATTGTGCCAGTAGATAATTTTTATTGTGATAGTCGAAATACTTAAAAGGGCCATGGATGAGGTTAGTTGCATTAATTACAATAGATCCATGAGGATCAGGTAGCAAGGACATCTACATTATGAGGTTTTATTTTACCAGCTTTCACAATAATAACCACTTTATTTGATACTAGTGTTTTAAAAGAATTCATCTTTTTAACTATTATATAAAGTATCACTCTATAAATACAATATTATTGTGGTGTAATAACCCTAGATACATTACTAGGTGTATGGTCAGAGGGAATATTCCAATGTATAGACTTTCCCCTTGAGGTAGGCAATTAACATTTTTTATGGGGAACTATTTTTTCTCTAAATTACTAGCTTTGAATTCATTCTTGGGATTTATTGGTTGGTTCTATATCATTCCATTGTAGACTACTATCATCGATGGGTATCATTTAGCTCAAAATAAGGAAGCAGTTATCTACACAAATGTGAGTGGAGTGTTCAGGGAGACCGAGCTAGATGATAGAATCATGGGCTACGTGTAGTGACAACTTTGATTTATAATATTTTCATAGAGGATCACATTTTACATCAGGTTGAATTCCATTTGATTGTAGATCATTTCAGGTACATCTTTCCAGATGGCCTTTCTGGATTACCTCCTTAGAGAGGGGTACATTTTATGATGGATCTCATTCCAAGAGTATCTCCAGTGTCAATTCCTCAATAAATAATGACACATACTAAGATATATGAGCTCAATTAATTGTTATTAGAGTTTTAGGATAGGGGTTTTATATGACATAACAATTCCTATTGTGATTTTACCATTCTTTTAGCCAAGATGGTGGAATGGACCCTTAGTCTATGTGTGGATTTCCAATGGATGAACCAGTTTATGGTCAAGAATTGGTATCCATTGCCTCGTATAAATGATCTCATTGACAAACACTGAGGAGGTATGGTGTTTTTTAAGATCAAACTAAGATCGTTCTATCATCAGGTGGGAGCTAGGCCATCACACATACCTCATACCACATTTGGTAGAATTTATGGTTTGTATGAGTACATTGTTATGTTATTCAGTCTTATTAATGTTCTAACCATTTTCATGGATCTATTTAATAGGCTACTCCACCCTATCTAAATTCAATTTTTTAGTATTTGTGGAAATTTTTTTTTATACTCTCACACACATAGCGACCAATATAATATCTTTGATATCATTATGATTTTACTAAGAGACAACCATCTTTATTCCATTATTTCAAAGTGACACTTCTGGATTGAAATATTTCACTTATTAGGTCATATTATTTCAGAATCAGTAGTTTTTGTTAACCTAGAAGAGAGTGTCATACTTTTCTAGGATTATCCCTTGAACATGTCTCACATGTATATTTTCTTGGGGCTAGATGGATATTATATGAATCATATACAGGAATTCACAAGCCTTGTTTCAATTATTATTGATCTTAAAAATAACATTTTCAAGGTACTACCGTCATAAGAGTTTGATAAATACTTTTATTAGCTAAAATTGAGACTTTTCCATGGCACCTATTCTAATTCAGTTAGATAATGGAAGATGTTATATAGAGTTCTGTGATTCATTAAGAGTCAAACTAGTTGTTGTAAAGGTGAATGAGGATAGATTCCTTGCATACGAATCTTGGAAGTTGAGGAATCCTGGGAGAAATTACCTGATGCACAACCTTGAGTTAGCAACATTTTTCCATGCCTTGCATATTCTAATACATGATCTCTTGGGTGCTATTTTTATTATTTATACACACCCCATGATCCTTAAATACATCTTTATGAAGTGATACTTGAATCTAAGAATGTGAATACAGGATGAATATCATTAATCCTTCAATTTCAAGCTTGACGGTACTCCAGGAAAAGACAATGTAGTAGCTAATTAATTGAGTTAGAAAACTTAGCCACAGTCCCTATAGTAATCCAGTGAAGAATGGAAATTTATGGACATTTTTTTAAACTACATCAAGAGTTTCATGACAGTCGTGATCATTACTATATCTCATCATGGATATATTCCTCCTCCTTTCTTGAGAAGGTGATGAGAAGAAACATTTCATATATAGAGGTCTTGGTAATCCATTAGAGTTTTTTGGGCGATGGATCACCTTTAGATTGTTCATTGAACATATATGACATCCTACATATACATGGACGTTTCTTGGTTCATATAGATATGAGTTTGGTTTTTATGAGAGATTCCAAAGATTCACCATGGGATTTCATCCATTCATCTCAAAAATGTATCAAGACTTGTGATTCCACTATTGGTTTCCTAGGTATAAACCTCTGATAGTTGGCTTTATCACTTGGTGTTCCACTTTTTAGCAGGTGATGTAGGTGCACCAGAGACATGAATGGTTTTTACCGATGCTTCAAGTCCATAAATGAATTGGGAACATGTTTCTATAGAGTTTGTAGTTAGTTTATAGAGGTGTCCTCTATGTAGTGATGTTATATGGGTTGTATTTGACTGACTGAAAAATGTATCCCACTTCATTCCTATCAGGAAAAAAATATTATCTGGTGAGAATGGAAGAATTTATGTGCATGAAATCATTCAACTATATGGGGTCCCTCATACTATCATTTTAGATAGGGATTCTCATTTTATTTCACATTTATGTTAGGGGATACATAAAAATATGGCTACATAGGTCCTTCAGATCAAAATTTTCACCCTCAAATTGGTGTACAATAGGAGTGGATAATACAGGTTTTAGAGGAAATTCTATAATCATGAGTTCTTGACATAGGCAGTTTATAGGAGATGAAAATCTATATTTTTTATTTATCCTATAATAATAGCTTTCAGGCAATAGTTAAAATGGATCCTTTTGAGGCCTAATACAGTAGGTCGTGGTTCAAGTCATGTGCTACCTAGAGGTAGGAGAGTAAACTCTAATAGGTTGTTATCTCATGCTGTAGACTTGGGAAAATGATCAGCTGATGAGAAAGCATATAGCCACAACAAATTCTAGATATTAATCTTCTCATGATCACTACTGATGAACTTTGGATTTCAAGGTTGGGGATCATGTTTTTCTATAGGTATATCCCATTTTAGGGAATCGATAGATATAGAATCAAGGGAAGTTATCACCATGCTTTTTAAGCCATTTTATATTTTAGAGAGTGTCGGGATGGTAGCCTATCAGTTCCTACTACCTCAGAGGTACCATTCTATGAACAATTTCTTCCATGTTTCATTGGTTTTCTGGTATCATGCCAACCCATATCATACTTTTGATCTCAAGGAAACTGAGCATGATGTCATTGATTATTTTGAGGAGTATCAAGTATTCATATTTAACCAGATCATATAGGCTATATGTGGTCATTATTTCTCTATAGTGTAGCTGGTATGGAAACATGGACGTGTATAGGATGATACATAGGAGTGGGAGGCTGACATATGTGCCCAGTGGAAAGAGTGACTCTCAGATATTGTTTATCTTTACCAGGATGTTGAACTCGAGGATGTGTTATTTTAAGGGGAGAATACTCTAAGAGACTTGGTTTTCACTCATGAATGGTTCCATTATTATTTTTTGATAATTCTCTTTTATGTATGTAATATGGATTTCTATTGGTTTTGTGAAGGTTTAATGGGTTTCTGGAGCTTTTTCAGAGTTCAGAACACCATAATGTGGGGGGATTTGTCCTAACATATGGTTAGATGAAACTGTGTGAGGTGAACCATTTCGTTATATTTAACCGTGAAAGGAAATATTTTGGGGTTATATGGGGTGCACAATTTTCCTAAATCCTGTGATTTGGGAAGAACAACCATGAAAAATACTAGAGAAAAATTTTATTGGCATTTCGCATTGTCACCACATGGTTTTCTCTAATAATGTGACCAAAATGTATTTTATTCCCCTCTCTATAGTGGATCATACATAGTTTAGGCACGATTTGGAAAAACTGTGCTTACAAACTTTGTGGAAGCCATTTTTTTATGATTTTCAAATAAATGATTTATTTGAATAAAACCCAATCCTTTTTCTCTTCTCCAACAGAAAACACCCCTCCTTATCTCTCTTTTGAAGCCAAAAATCCCTTTAAGATGGTCTTCCATCCTGATCTTCTATCTAGAGTTTGATTGATGTTTTTTTTGTCTCGTTGTATCTACACTGGTATATTCTAAATTACTTTTTGATCATTCTTTATTAATCATCCTATACATTATCCTATTTAGAGGTTGGCTCATATGACCTATTTTTAAGTCATAGTTATATTTTTCATATCTCTTCCAATATATGGTAATCTAGATGTTGATAAGGGATGAGGAGAGGTGTATGAGTTTGATGTAGGTGGTCTATAACTCACTCTTCAGGATTCTTTGTTTTATAAATTATCTGGTGGGTGCACCGATTTAATCGGGTTTCACCTGTTTAGTTCATATTACTTGAATATGTTAGTTATAAATGTTTTCTAATATGCTTTCTAGGAATATTAACCGTCATTGGTTGCTGCATCCACAACGACATCCACCCCATGTAGGCTGATTTTCCATATTTGAGTTTTTAGTGGTTTGACATGTTTTTCTAAGACCCCATTTTGGTGTGATTCAGATTGTACCTAATAATAGTAATCCTCCCTTATCTGGTTGACTATTAAATTGTAACAATTATCCTTATATGAAATTTGATCCACCTAAGGAATGTGCTTCTAAATGATTAACTAATATTAAATGTAATTTGTATGTATACTAATTATATGACTTTTCCTTGTTTAATAGTAAATGAAATGTTGATGTCATGTCTATTTCATCCCTATATAATTATAATGGAAGTTAGATGAATGATCCTAATGAGATTATTATGATTTATATAAATTAATTAATGCTTTAATGTCCTTGAGATTCCTTGTCACTTGTATGAAAGGCATAGAATGAACCCCCCTATTAAATGGAATGACCATCACATGAATTAATTAAAAAATTGAAATATACCTAAGGTCACTAATTGTATATGGAATTTCAAATCATTATAAGAGTGTTCATAATCATGTTATCTTTTTGATTCCCATTGTAATTTCTTGATCACTCATGGATTCCATTTTCATTCAAGGATGTTGGTTTCCTTCGTTGAGACCCACCTTGGAACCTGATCCCTATCTATAAGTGGATGCTAAAATTGACACCATAAGATCCATTCTATATGATTTACAGGATTCCTTGGTTAAACAACTTGGATCATACATGGTTTTTATAGACTTGTGGTTCATCACTTACATAATTAGGCGAAGCTATTTCTTATCATATTTTACTGTGGATTTTTTCCTTAGACTTTGTTAGATTATATTGCTAGGGAATTACATGGATGATAATCCTTGGATTTCACTCTTACCAATATAGTAAGGTTTCAATTATTACTAAATTATAGACCCTTAAGGTATGGATGGATTTATTATTACCTTGTATCCCTTACATTATTATTAACCATACATGTTTCTTTGTTACATCTTGGTCCCAATACTACTACTATCACAAAGTGATGTAAATTACTTCTATAACATAGGTTGAATAAATATAAAAATAAGAACCAAATTAATCAATTAAATAGTTACATGTTCAGACACCAGGAAAGGGATTGAGTAATTAGTTTGGTATTTATGTTACTATAATGTATTACATTTATATATACTGATGCTTGCCCAGTATTTTAGTTTACATTATACAGACTGGATGTTATAGAGGCTGTTGGTGGGAGAATACTAATATTTAACTCAAACCCCATCCATGCACCATTAGTAATAAGAAAGACTATATGTATGTAGGTGCTGACAAAGGGAAGCATATCTTTTTAGAAACTCAATTTATTGCTTAGGACAAAGCTTGTAGAAGATGAACAAGTTAGAGCTTGAGATGATTGGCACATTTCTTTTATTCATTTTGGATACATTTATTTATCATATATGCATTCTACTTTGTATCTAGTATTTCCATATTTCTAGATACATGGAATATATCATCATCATCTATTGTATATTTTGTTCAGAAGTTTAGTTGTTTATCACTTTAGTTTTCTTTTCTTGTGTGTGATATCTATTTTTACAATAACTCTTATACTTACCTCCTATTATATTATATTTATCCACTATTCTATACTCAAGTAATGATGTAATTTTATCTCCACAGACACACCCTAGGCCCTCGCTAGTAGTCATAATCCTATGAAATTTGAGGAGATGAACTTGAGGCCATGTGGCCAACTGTGATCATGGAATCTCTACATGGAATCTAAGTATGGGAAGTCCCTATTAAATTAAAACTTCAATCAGTAACGTATCTGCTGATATTCGATATCTTGTGATAACATGATGCAATACTAATAATTTCTATATATTTTTTCTATATTTATAAGAATGGATTATAATTTCTCTATTATTAAATAGATCTACACAATCCACACTTGATTTCCTAGATCATCTTTTCTCTTTGAATTTTTGTGAATATATTCTATATAAAAAACCACTATATTTTCAAGGTAATACCTAAATTATCTATATATCAAAATGATAATGATGGTTGTATAATTATTATGTACAAATAGAATCACTATAATTTCATAGTGTCTATACATGAAATTTGGTATGGAAATAACCAACCTTAGGGAACTTTACTAAGGATATCCATATAAAGGTTTAACCTTTAAGAAGTATTAGGATATTTGGATTTTATCGAATATATCATCGATACAGGGTAAAAGGTAGTTATTATTGATCATGAAATTACTATTATATTTATAATCAATGAAAAAATACTTTGATTCACATAGATATTTAATAAAGAGAAATTTTGGACATCCTAGAGAGGAACTTAGGAATATGAATACCTTATAAAAATTATCATTATTAAATTACCTTAATTTTATGGAGAAAATTATATATGGACTTTTTTTGATTTGAATAAATTCATTTTTGTGTTCTATGTAAAAGGAATCCTCAATCTATAAACAAAGAACTTGCACTTTTTCTAAAAAGTCATTATTATATTAATAACCATGACTCTAGTAACCTAGATTCTGTCTCTACATTATTATGTTGGCAATGATATAGGGGTAAAATATCAATGTACTGATCAATTTAGAAGTCCTGGTGAACTATATACATGCATGACATGCATTTTTAATAGGGAATAATATATAAAAACTCTAACAAAAGAGAATTCATAGAAACCTTCAAACTCATTCAATGAATTATTCATAATATTATTGGAAAAAGAAAAAAAATACGGGTGAGATAAAATACATATTTAGGGTAATCGATAGTGAAATATATCATGAATCAATAGGGAATAATCAATATTTCAATGTAAATAAAAAACACACATGTCATTTAAACTATAAAATTACTACAATGATTTGATCCTCTAAAATCATTATGGAAAGGTAAATAACAGAACAGACATGATATTTAATTAATATCTTATGCACTAAAATATATCCATGGACAATATCAATGCAATATAATAATAGAAATAAATAAAAAAAATCTACATGATGAAAATTCTTAATATTGGATTTCATGATCATAAAAATCACAATATCTATACTCCCAAGACCTTTCAATAGACTATTAAAAAAATCAGTAAAAACCTAGTTAATATGGCCAAATAATTTCTCCCATGAGACCTACTGATGCGTCAAGGGGATACATTATTATGGGGACAAACCAACACTGCATATCTAAATCATTCCTCCTATATGAAATTAATACCTTAATTCATGAACAATATGAAATATTAAATTATATTTATATTGAGTAAATAATATGAATTAGAAAATATTTCCACATTTAATAAAATAAATTTCAAATTGATCAACATATGTACAATTTGTTTATGATTTATGAAATAATCATATACATGATATTTAGAATATTTATATTTAAGATAAATATAATTAAAATTGAAAAAAGATCATAAAATACTTATTATCTCATGAGAACGTTAATAAAAAAATAAAGAAGACATGAGAGGTGACCATCAATTCTATAGGAATATTGGTGTTTGAAATAAAATCATATCCATTTGAAGAATAAGTTGAATAGAAGTGAAATATAAAAATAATCATTCATAAAAATATTTTTACTTTTAAAACAATTAAAAATATATAAATGAAGCTACATTTTCTAAAATTGTTACGATAATGGGGAATTTTGTTATCAATATATATGTTAAATAATACTATTTTAGACTATTTGAGTAAAATATTCCTTTTTAAGAATAGAATAAAGATTTATTTCAATTTTTTTTTATAATTCAAGGATACCGTATAATTTCATTAACAATTCATTTGAATAAATAAATTTTCTTTCTTAATTTTTTTTGAGAAAAATGGATATACATGAAAATATAATTTAAAGAGAAATATAATAAGTTTTTATTTTAATAATTTAAATCATTTATTTATGTACCAAAGATATGAAAAAGTTGGGATAAAATATAGAATCTCTATAAATATTCATATGATAAGAAAGTTACTATAGATTATGAATGATAAATGGTAATATTACTTCAATAAATGTTAAAGAAATCCCAAAATAATGTTAGATTAAAACAATAACTACTTAAAAATTTGGCATAATTTAAATTGCAACCCATTGAAATAATTAACATCAATTGAAACATTAGAAATCATGAATAACTAAGTAATAATGGTTAATACAACGAATGGTTAGCATATACACCATATAAAAGTTTATTGGTGTATATTAAAAAATTGGAAATTATGAAATGGAAATTTAGACCAAAACCCTTACTGAATGTTTACCTATATTTGAACAGGATTTATTATAAAGGCCTAGAGATTTCCGTAATTATTTTTAATACATGGGAATTTTATGAGTTCTTAGTTTCTGACGGCGCTAGATTTTGAGGCTCGGTGTGACCAGAATAAATTTCTGAAGCTTTGTTCCGGTACGTTCAGCAAACGTACGAGCGAGATTTTAAATCTCTTGAACCGGTGCTCAGAACCAAATTCCGTGGGCACCGTTGAACTCACAACATTGGTTATTTCTTAGTAAGACCTTCACTGTAGTTGCATTTTAACGTGTTTGAAAGATAACTTATGGGGTTTTTAATTAATTTAAATAAAAATAAAAGTGTTACTTTATTTTTATTTGTGGGAGTTTAATCCTCCAAGGGGAGGTTGTAGGTGGGGCCCACCCTAGAATAACCGCCATTGGGAGGATATTATTTAGTGGAGCCCACCGGAGCTTCTTACCCCTATTTACTCCTCATTATTTTAATTTGACACCTCTCTTCATTTAATGGAACTCCTCACCTCCCCTACTATTTTTGAATTTGAACCATTCCACCCATTAATTAGATGAGTTGTTTCATTTAATTAAAATAGAATAATATGAATGGTTGTGCTAACAAATAATTAAAAAATTCATTTATTATTTTTGGATTGGGCACTTTCTTTTGGGAGAGATTGCGAGTTCTTGGAGAACGACTTTTTCCAATGAAGAACACCCACTTTCCACCGAATAACGACAAACACCGTATTCGATCCTCAACCAAGATAAAAGAGAAGGAGCCGCCCGTGAAGAATGCCAACGACGCTTCTTCATCGGATGCTTCTCGACATCAACAAATTGATTCCACCTTTTTTCGCATCTTTTTTAACGTTCATCAAAACAAGGTAGGGGTTTGAGTATAATTCTCATTATTGTTCTTCATCGTTCAAACCACAGATTATTTATGCCAAATTTTATTTCCATGACAAGGAGGGTTCGGACCGCACTAACATGGCCTGAACCTCCCCCTATGGGTGTTCTTGTTTATTGACGATGGAGGTGGACTACGAATAAAACCGGCGGCACAAGGCCGCTGGGTTGCAAGAGGGCACTGCAATGTCGTGCTGCGTGGAAGGAGAGTCACGACCACAATGAGCCAGGGCGAAGGTGCAAGATGCCGTCGCGCTGTGCTGAATACCCGAGGGTTGAGGCAAAATTGGGCCGCGACAAAAGAGGTGTGGCGCCGTTGCACCACACATAGGGTAGCGGGACCGCGATGCCTTCATGCCGTGAAGGAGAAGCCGATCGGCCGACTGAGCCAGTTGCTATTGGAACCGGAGGAGTGTGACCCTTAGGGTCCTTGTGACCTGGACCGGCGCCACCGGTCACCGGTTGTGTTTACAACCTGAATGGAGAAGTCGTTCGGGTACTAGCGGACGCGCGCCTCCCCCTGGGCGCGGCTAGGCCAGGCCGCCCTCAGCCGGGCCACCACGGGTCGGGCCGCCCTCGGCCGGGCCGCCACGGGAAGGGCCGGCCTCGGCCGGGCCCCCACGGGCCGGGCCGCATTAGGCCGGGCCACCCTTGGGTCCGGCCACCCCTTCGGGCCGGCTAGGACATTTACTCAGATCGGGTTGGACCTGCGGACCGGGTCAAAACCCAGTACGGACCGGGTTGGGTCAGGTCGGTCCGGCTGGGCCGGACCCAGTTTGATCCATTTCACCTTTTCATCCGTATTTTGGGCTACGAGTGTCCGAACGACGAACCGTCTACGACGACGGAAGGCTTAGAGCAAGAAGGTTATTTTGGAATAGAATACTTGGGGTTTGGATATAGTTGGGTGTATGATTGGATTTGTTTGAACTGAAGAACCAACCGGGCCCCTGGAATAGAAGTGCCAATAACTCTTATACTGGGCATCTGATTGACGCGCTGTCTGTCACATTGAGTTCCTTATGATGTTACAGAACTACCAGATACATCAACTTGAGACTTAATGGTAGTTTATTTATCGACACTTGGCTTGAGGAGTGGACCCTACCAAAATCGAGTGTGTTGTGTGCGGAAACCCTATGGCTGGCTGCGACTGAGATGTTAGGATCCTCCGTGGGTTCGACAGAGATGACTTCTGTAATGAGATCCTTGGTGGGTTCAACAGTGATGAATTTTATACCAAGACCCTCCGTGGGTTCAACAGGGATGACCTCTGTACTGGGATCCTCCATGGGTTTGACAGTGATGACTCCTGTACCAAGATCATACTTGGGTTCGACGACGCGGATACTGTTCTTGGATCCTACGTGTGTTCGACAGAGGATATGTTTCAGTGGATAAAACTAATCATCTCTACCCCTGTATATGATTTTATACCTACATAAGTTGAGTCTTTTCTTCTAGTCTTTATCATCGAGATGATTGACTTTACATCCTTTGTGGAATGGGTTGTGCTTGGGCTCAAGTGTTGGAGCCCGACTATGATTGATAACATAGGTATATGTATGGGAATATAACTAAGTAGGGATGGTAGATACTTCTTGATTGTATCTTACTACTTTGATTTATCCCTAGTGGATTCTCAGAGACCTTCGGGGTTGTGGGGTTCTCCTACTGAGTATTGTTATACTCACCCCTGCACGAGGTTCGCCCACACCATGTTGTGTTCTGTGCAGATGATAGTCAACAGTGATCGAGGCTTTGGGAGATGGACATGAGGATACTCGGAGCTGGACTAGGCGGGACGTACCTCAGGGAGAAGTTGTTCAAGTTCTGTACCTACCCTTTCAGTTGGATTTCCTGGTGGACGATCCAGGTGTTGTTTTTTCCCTTTTTTACATATACTTGTACTTGTTGTTCAGTTGGGTTTGTATAGTGTCCCACTTACTTTTAACACACTATTCATTCCTATATTAGTACTTGTTTCGTCAACTGCATCTGTCCAGACTATGTGTGTTACATGTTTAAATGCAATGCCTTACCTTTTAATCAGGGATTCACCTTTGGTGGTAGTCGTCAGCCCCTGGCCTATTGAAGGCGGTCTTGGGGTAGTCACAGCATGGGCCCTGAGGACGGGTCATGAAAAATTGGTATCAGATGAGTTCGTTTTAACGCAGAACTTACAACTCTAATATTTCTTTTAATGGTAATAGTGTTAAGTGTTTTGGTTGTGGTTATCATTTTAGGGAAACCAGTGTTGGTGCGGTGGCCGACGTATCCACAAACTAGGACTCTAACTTCTGTTTTCTGACTCAGTGAATGACAACACTGATTGTGTGTGTGTTTCCTTTGAATGTTTTTTTGTGATTACTTTGTGTTAGCTCACCAGGAATATTGTTTTGAACGTGATTCACTTGTTTCTTTTAAGGATGGCCCCACGTAGGCAGCCATCTAGGGTACCGAGTTTCTTACGAGATGGTAGCCCTTCAGGCGACGAGGCCTCTATGCAGGGCCCCATCACAGCGGAGGTACCAGCGGTACCACTACCCGCAGGGCCACCAATACCACCAGATCTAGCAGCAGAGAGTGCACACTGTCTGAGTGAATTGCACAAGTTCTATCTCCAGAGGCCGCCAAAGTTTTGGGGATAGACAGACCCACAGGCAGCTGAGGATTGGCTGGAGACTATTGTGAGAGTTTTCAGATTGGTAGCGACACCAGCCAAACTCATGGTGATCTTTACTGTGAGTCTCCTGCATGCTGCAGCAGGAAAATGGTGGAGCTGGATGATCCAGGTGCATGACCAAACATCGTTACTCTAAGAAGACTTCGAGAGTCTCTTCCGGTCAGAGATTGTTCCAGCCACCCTTCGTGCGGTGCAGATTCAGGAGTTACTTCATCTGTAGCAGGGCAGCATGACTATAGCTCAGTACTCAGTGAGGTTCACCGACCTATCGCACTACTCAACGGATATGATGCGGGACCCATTCTTCAAGTCCCGGGCCTTTGATTAGGGACTCAGGTAAGAGATCCGGGCTTCAACGATCTCCCTCAGCATCCCCATACAGGCGAGGGTGCTGGAGCGAGCCCTTCTAGTGGAGTGTTTTCTTGTTGAGTAGTCACCAGTGGTGAGACCCACCACAGGGTGACACATGGCAGAGTCTTCTGCATTGGCAGTAGATAGATGTCGCAGAGGTCTAAGCGGACCAGGCCATCAGGTGGGTGACCTTAGGATACGGGTTCAGTTGTGTGGGAAACATGAGATAGATCCAGCCATATGAGGATAAGGCAGTGCTATGCATGTGGTGGGCAGGGTCACATGGATCGTGATTGCCCGACCCTCCATGAAGATGAGCAGAAGTCAGTAGAGGGACCTCCCAGGTAGAGGTAGAGGTTTGACCGTGGTGGTCTGCCGAGAGAAGGAGGACATGGAAGAGGAGATGGCCGAGAAGCAGGTGGTGGATGACGTTTCGAGGCCCTACCACCACCACCACCAGGAGGTCCACCCTGACCACAGGGAGCTAGAAAACATGGGCGGGCTCAACTCCAGGCAGTCGAGGCGTACGACAATGGCACACCTGAAATGATTTGAGGTACTATCTATATCTACTACACCCTTACATTAGTACTTATAGACACAAGTGTGAGTCATTATTTTATTACTACTTCCCTCATTCAGATTTAAGAGATTTTGACAGAGCCATTGGCTCAATCCTTATGACTAGAGACTCCTATGGGAGAAGACTCGATGTTTACGCACTGGTGCCGGTAGAGTGATATTACTATAGGAGGCGAGAGATTTGGTTGTGATCTCCTCGTAGCGTCATCAAGGCCTTACGATGTCATATTGGGTTTGGACTAGTTATCCATAATTAATGCTCAGATTGACTATATTAGGAAGATAGTGCAGTGTGTCCATGAGGATGGGATGAGGTTTACCTTCACCGGCCATAAGGGAGGCATTGCATCACACGATGGACTTACCCAGAGGAGGGGGCAACCGATCACACATCAATTGGATAGTCTCATTCTCTGAGCGGTTGATGTACGGATTATGAGTATTCCTATTGTGGTGGATCATTACGTGGATGTTTTACCTGATGGTGTTCCAAGACTTCCTCATCGCAGAGAGATGGACTTCTACATTGACTTGTACCCCATGACGACACTGATATCTACTCCAGTAAATTAGATGGCTCCCACTGAGCTTCGTGAGCTGCAGGTACAGTTGGAGGACTTGCAGGGGAATGGATTTATCCGACCTAGTGTTTCACCATTGGCATCCCTGATATTGTTTGCCAACAAGGCAGATGGGAGCTTGCGACTGTGTGTTGATTACCGATGCCTGAACCAGGTGACCGTGAAAAACAAGTACCCACTCTTGAGGTTTGACGACCTCTTTGATCAGATCATGGGAGCACGATGGTTCTCGAAGATATACCTTAGGTCTGGCTATCACTAGCTTAGAGTTCGAGACGATGATGTGCATAAGACGACCTTTACGTGTCGGTATAGCCACTAAGTGTTCTTGGTTATTCCCTTCGGCGTAACCAATGATCCAGCAGTGTTCATGAGTCTCATGAATAGGATCTTCTAGCCTTTCCTCGATCCCTTTGTCATAGTCTTCATCGACGACATACTGATCTACTCGACTACTGAAGAGGAGCATGCCTACCATTTGCGGGTAGTATTGGACACACTCTGAGAGAACAAACTTTATGGTAAGCTCTCAATGTTCTAGTTTTGGATTCATGAGGTTCACTTCTTGGGACACGTCATCTCGGAGGCTGGATTTGTAGTGGATCTAGTGAAGATCGAGGCAGTTCTTGCTTGGGAGCCACCTAGGAGTGTGATGGAGGTACGGAGTTTTGTGGGACTGGCTGGGTACTATCGGAGATTTGTGCCAGACTTCTCTAGAGTTGCAACATCGCTTTCTAATTTGATGAAGAAGGGTCTACCCTTCGTGTGGTCAGAGAGATGCTAGAAGAGCTTTTAGGAGCAGAGGAAGATGTTGACTAGTTCCCCTATCTTGAGGCTTCTAGAGGAGGGCGTAGGGTACGTAGTTTACTGCGATTCATCTGGGACCAGTCTTGGGTGTGTCCTGATGCTGGAGCAAGCAGTGATCGCATATGGTTCTCGGTAGCTGAGACAACACATGCATAACTACACAACCCATGACCTGGAGTTAGAAGCAGTAGTCTTCACCTTGAAGATGTTGCATCACTATCTGATGGATGATAATTTTACAGTCTACTCTGAAAACAAGAGTCTCAGGTAAATCTTCTCCCAGAAGGACCTGAACCTGATACATCGACGATGGCTCGAGTTACTTCAGGACTATGACTTTGAGATAGTCTATACTCCAGGGAAGGGGAACGTTGTAGAAAATGATCTTAGTAGATGATCAGGAATTTAGCTACTAGGAGAGGCGACTGAGCAGATAGCCGCATTGTAGATATCTTTTGTAGATTGGGATGGAGTAGCCTTTCTACAATCCCTCACAGTCACTCCTCTACTACTTCAGTGAGTTAGGGAGGCACAACGTGGGGACGTTGACTGTGAGATGCGACGTGTTCAAATATCCACAGGGTAGGCACCTGATGGATTTTTTGAAGGTGGGTAGCACGTCATTCTCTTAAGAGGATGTACCATGGTACCAGTTTCACTTCAAGAGGAAGTGTTGTGGGAGTTTCACCCATCTACTTTAACGGTACATCCCGGAGTGACGAAGATGTATCAAGACCTCCGACAACAGCACTGGTGGCCAGGTATGAGGAAGGCAGTAGCAAAGTTTGTCTCATGATGCCTCCCTTGTCAGCAAGTGAAGGTTGAGCACCAGGTTCTAGCAGTCTTGGTGTATCCCTTAGAGGTCCCAGATTAAAAGTGGGACGGGATATCCATGGATTTCATGACGGGACTTCCACATACACCCAGAGGACATGACTCTAACTGGGTGATTGTCGACAGACTCACCAAGTCATCCCACTTCCTACCAATCAAAGGGTAGGGTTTAGTATAGAGATTGGGATACCTCTATGTACAGGAGATCGTATGGTTTCATGGTGTTCCATCGACGATAGTCTCTGATCAAGATGCTCATTTCACTTCCTGTATATGGAAGGGATTGCAGGAGGATTTAAGGACGCAGCTTCGCTTGAGCACCACCTTCCATCTTCAGATGGATGGTCAGACTAAGAGGACCATTCAGACTCATGGGGACATGCTCTATGCATAAGTCCTCAACTTTGGATGTAGCTGGGAGGATAATTTACCCTTGGTAGAGTTTGTTCATAACAACATCTACCAATATACCATTGGGATGGAACATTTTGAGGCACTTTACAGCTGAACTTAAAGATCATCTCTGTGCTAGACTGACCCAAGGGAGTTAGCACTTATGGGAACAGAGATTGTGCAGGCTATGACAGAGAAGGTTCAGATCATCCAGGAGTAGATGAACACTGCACAGAGTCGAAAAAAGTCCTATGCTTATAAGAGACGAAGACCACTGGAGTTCGAGGTTGGTGAACACATCTTTCTATGGGTCTCACCTCGATGAGGTCGACGGAGATTTGACCGAGGCATCAAGTTATCTCCATGATTCATCATATGTTTATTGTTCCTCAGTAGAGTAGGTGAGGTGGCTTACTGCATGTATCTTCTTCCTCAGTTGCATGAGGTGCATGACGTCTTCCATGTCTCTCAACTGAGGAGATACGTGCACCACCCATCCCACATCATGGACCAAGGAAAGATGGACATCAATGATGGGGGGACTTTCACAGAGGTTCTAGTGGATATTGATCATCGGCAGGAGCAGGTCCTGTGTGGATGGTCGATACCTCTAGTGCGCATTTACTCGTAGCACAAGAACCTTCAGGAGAGAACATGGGAGCAGCATGCTCAAATGCATGCTCAGTACCCACATTTGTTTCCTTAGTGTGAGTTGTAGCTTACGAGGACGTAATTCCCTGAGGTGGGGAGAATATAAAGACCCGAAAATTTCCATAAATTTTTTAATACATGGGAGTTTTATGAGTCTGCAGTTTTTGACGGTGCCAGATTCTGAGGATAGGTGTGCCCAAAATCAATATTTGAAGCTTTGTTTGGGTACGTTCAGTAAACGTACAAGTATGATTTAAATCTGATGAATTGGTGCCCATAATCGAATTCCCAGGGCAATATTGAACTCACATCATATGTGATTTCTTAGTAAGACCTTTACTGCAGTTGCATTTTAAAGTGTTTGGAAGTTAGTTTATGGGGTTTTTAATTAATTTAAATGAAAATAAAAGTGTTACTTTATTTTTATTTGTGGGGGGTTTTATCCTCCAAGGGGAGGTTGGAGGTGGGGCCCACCCGCGAATAACCTGCCTTGGGAGGATATTATTTATTGAATCCCACCCAAGATTTTTACCCCCATTAACTCCCAATTATTTTAATTTCACACCTCTCATCATTTAATGGAAGTCCTCACCTCCCCTAATATTTTTGAATTTGAACCGTTCCACTCATTAATTATATGAATTGTTTCATTTAATTAAAAAAGAAAAATTAGAATGGTTGTGCCAACAAATAATAGACAATTCACCTATTATTTTTAGGTTGGTCACTTTCTTTTGGGAGAGCTTTTGGTTCTTAGAGAAGGACTTTTTCCAACGAAGAACACCCACTTTCCACCAAAGAACGATGAAAACCGTCTTCAATCTTCGACTAAGCCAAAAGAGAAGGAGCCGCCTCTGAAGAATGCTGATGATGCTTCTTCCTCAGACACTTCTCGGTGTCAACGAATTGATGCCACATTTTTTCACGTCTTCATCAACGTTCATGGAAACAAGGTAGGGGTTTTAGTAGAATTATCTTTCTTGTTCTTCATTGTTCAATCCTCAAATTATTTATGCCAAATGTTATCACCATGATGACGAGGGTTCAGACCGCAGGAACACGGCCCGAACCTCCCCTTATGCGTGTTATTGTTTATTGATGATGGAGGCAGACCACGAAGAAAACCGGTGGTGCAAGGACATCGGGTAGCAAGAGGGTGCTGCACTGTCATGCTGTGCGGAAGGAGAGTCACAACCATGACATGCCATGACAGAGGCGTGTGGTGCTGTCGCGTTGCATGGAGGAGACGAGGACCACGACCATCCGGGGCTGTGGTGGAGGAGGAGAGGCCCCGTCACGCCGCACGGAGGGTAGCAGGACCTCGGTGTCATCGCACTGTGGCAGAGAAGCCATGTGGCTGACCTAACCCACAACCAGAAGAACTAGAGGACTGGGACCCTTAGGGTCCTACGTGATAAGGATCGGTGTCACATGACACCAGTTAGGGTTACCACCCGAACAGCTAAGCCTTTTGGGTGCCAGGGGGCGTACGCCTCCCCCCTAGGCGTGGCTAGGCCGGGCCACCCATGGATAAGCCGCCCATGGACAAGCTACCTTTGACAGGTCCACCCTCTTCCAGGCTGCCATGGGTCGAGCCATCCTCGACCAGGCCGCCAGGGGCCGGACCGCTTTCAGTCGGGCCACTCTCAGGCCGGGCCGCCCCTTCAGGACGGTCTCCCACTCGGGCCAGGCTGTTTCCTTAGACCGGGTCGGACCTGCGGACTGGGTCAGACCCACATACCAGGTCGGACCCTAGTACGGACCAGGTTGGGTCGGGTGGGTCCGGCATGATCGGACCGGACTCGGACCCAGTTTGATCCATTTCACCTTTTCATCCGTATTTTGGGCTACGGGCATCCGAACGACAATCCTTCTATGGCGACAGATGTCTTAGAGAAAGATGGTTCTTTTGGAATACCCCATTTGCGGTTTGGACCAAGTTGGGGTATGGTCAGGTTGGTTTGAACTTAAAAACCAAATGGGCCCTTGGAACGGAAATGCCAATAACTCTCAGACTGGGTGTCCGATTGACGCGTCGTCTGTCGTGTTGAGTTCCTTATGATGTGATAGAACTACGGGATACATCAAATCAAGACTTTTTTTTTTGTATTTTATGTATCAACACCTAGATCAACAAGAAGAACCTCCTAGAATCGAGAGTGCTTTGTGCGAAAACCCTCTGGCTGGCTGTAACTGAGATGTTAGGATCCTTCGTGGGTTCGACTGTGATGACTTCTTTATTGGGGTACTCTGTGGTTTCGATAGCGATGACTTCTATACCATAATCCTCCGAGGGTTCGGCAATGAGGAATTTTGTACTGGGATCCACCATGGGTTCGATAGTGGTGACTTATGTACCAGGATCCTACGTGGGTTCTACATTGCAGATACTGTTCCAGGATCCTACATGGGTTCGATATAGGAGATGATTCAGTGGCTACAACTAATAATCTCTACCCATCTACCTGAGTTGTATACCTGCATGAGATGAGTCTTTTCTTTAATTTGTTATCATCGAGATGACTGACTTTACTTCTTTGTGGAATGTGTTGTGCTTGGGCTCGAGTGTTGGAGCAGGACTGTGAATGGTAACTTAGGTATATGTATGGACATATACCTAAGTAGGGATGTTTGATACTTCGTGATTGTATCTTACTACTGTTATTTATCCTTAGTGGATTTTGGGAGACCTTCGGGGGTATCGGGGTCCCCTACTGCGTATTGTTATACTCACCCCTACTCAGGCTTCACCCCCACCTTGTTGTGTTCTCTGTAGATGATGGTCACCAGTGATCGAGGCTGAGGGAGACAGACTGGAGGCTGCTCGGAGCTAGAATAGATGAAAAATACCTCATGGAAGAGTTGTTTGAGTTATGTACCTGCCCTTCAGGTCGGATTCCCCGTTGGACGATCCAGGAGCTATTTTCCCATTTTTACTTGTACTTGTACTTGTTGTTCAGTTGGGTTTGTATACTGGACCACTTACCTTCATCACACTTTTCTTTTCTATATTATTACTTGTTTTTTCTACTTCTTGTGTTCAAACTGTGTGTGTTACAAGTTTAAAGGCAATGCCTTCCCTTTTTATCAGGGATTCACCTTTGGTGCTAGTTTCCAACCCTTGGCCTATGGAAGGTGGGTGTGGGGTAGTCAGAGCACGGGCCCTGAGGATGGGTCGAGAAATTTATCCTCCAATATAATGGTTTTATAAATTTTCTTAATTTATAATATAACCATATTAATATTTATAATTTCATATATTATTCACCTATAACATCTTACCACCCATTCGATAACAATATTTTATTGTTACTCTTATTTTGGTAGTTAATTACTTTGTTTTCTCCCATGTTTTTTCATGAATATTCTAATTCTTATGAATTAGATATCTATGAAACATCTATATAATGATATTAAATTTATAAATTTCTTATTTACTCATTATATAAAATTTTATAACCATTCAATAATTATGGACATGGAAAATTAATCAAATCGCTTCACGAAGACTATAGGTTGTATGTACACACGAGTGGCGATATAATTTCTTTAGTGGGTGAATGGATGAAGAAGTGGAAGATGTTTTAGTTTTATAAAATTTTTATCATGTCATTTGTATGAAATATTTTCATTATTTACATCATTATGATGATATATGTGAGTCGGTGATGGAAAATTTATTATATCAAATTGTAAGGCTATAGTCTACCGTACACATAAGTGATAGATCTATTTTCAATTTAATGGGGAATGAGATTTATAAGAATTATGAAATAAAAATATTAAAATCTCAGTATATGATATAAAATTGTTTTATTGGATTGTATGTGTTAAAACATAACTAAAGGTAATAAAACAAGAATTAAAATTATAGAGCTTCATTATCTGATTAACTTATCATAGAGAAACCACGTTTTGATATCTTTTTAAGGACCTCAGGGTTAGTATGTTGGGAATAATAGAACCTATAGAATGTGGATAATGTTTTTGAGGAGATATTTGTTTTTAGTATTTGTTTGTTGTAAATGGCTTGAGTTGTGTGACATAGTGAAGGGAGAAGGTCCCCTTTTATAATTGAAGAGTGAAATGTTTTTAAATACGAAAAACTATTCCATAATGGGTAGTCACTCTCCCCCCAAGTGAATAAAAAATTTAAAAACAATGGAGTGGAGGGATGTTATATTCATTTCAATCAATGCACATATAAAATGAAACATTTTTTTAAACATGTTATTCTCTTTTTCTCTATGTTTACTAAAATTTATGATCATAGTATTGACCACGGTAACTAGTTTTTAATATAGGTAATTAATCACTTAATCAAAAAACAAAATATTCATTAATAGATAATTTGGAACAACTGATTATAAATATATAATCCAATTTTTACTATAAAAATTCTATGTTTGTTGAATATTTAATTTAATACAAGTGCATTCAACATTTAAAACCTAATAATTACCGTAACCATTTTAATATATTTATTAATGTATTGTCAAGAATTATGAACCTAAATTATGTTTAAATTATTAAATAGGATAATTTTTTGGATTAAAAATATGCAATACATTTTATATAATTTAATACATAAAATATTTTTTAATTTAATTTTAAATTAAACCTGTAATCGTGATGGAAAATAGTTTTCTCATGAAATGAATCTTTTAACAATAAAAACATCTTATATTAACTATGAAAATAGTGATAATCATTTTATGTATTTAAATTAATAGAGTAATTTAAATATTATATAAGGTCTATTTCAATCATTCATCATTAAATATTACATTAATTATTGAATGTGGATAGACATTATTCCTTTTCAAACCAAAATAGTTTTCTTGAAAATACCCACATTTTTTCACCAAATGATTTTATATGTATTTATATAAAGTAAATTGTTCATAATTTTTTAATTATAAATATTGTTAAATAATTTTAGAATTAAAATGATGGAATAGTAAAACAATGAATTTTTATTTTTCATAAAGGTTATTTGTATGGAAATTTTTCAAAATCATTATAGGCCTATTTTTCTAATGTAAATTATATGTTGATAATATTTTTATTAAATTCATATTTCTCTAACATGAAATATGAAATTATGAATTGTATTATTGTTTTATTATAATATATTTTTTACCTACTATAATTTATTCTTTATTTTTACAATACTCTCGTATAATAGGCATTTCGACAATTTTGATCTCCCTCCTAGTCAATTGAGCAAAAAACCCTCATTTATTGGTATCAAGATCCATATTATTGAATTTCAATCTAAGGGGAATCAATTATTGAAAAATAATGGATACATTTAATTAGTTTTATTTAAAATATGAAATGAGACCTCCATTACATGTTAATAAATATGTTCATTATGAATGGATATTCAATCCATACCAAATATTAGTTAAAATTCAACTAAAGGATAAATAATTAGATTTTCAAGAATAATCCTCCCCCAAATCTCAATCCGAGAGAATTTATATTTCACTAACATGATCAATTTCAAACCATGTGTTCTCATATATATTTTAATATTCATTTATTTGGAGGGTGATTGTATATTTTTAGAAAACATGTGTGAAATAAATGAATGTAGATAACCAAAATAAAATAATGTATTAGACTATCTAAAAAGGTGATTAAGTATACCTCACGTCACTTAATTGTAATTTCCTTACTCATTGGTAGTTTTCAAAGATTATCTTTATTATTCTATTGGTTTGGGAGGTTTTGGGGTATATTTTCATTATTAGCCTGAGTTTTTTGAGCATTGATTCTCATTATGTAAAAACTAATTACACATGAAAAGTTATATTATGGGTAGACCCATAGACTAGTCCTTATTTTCCTCTATTGTGTTAATCAAACTCATATCCTTACAACAAATGTCTTGGGCTCAATGGATACTTTTTTTTACAGAAAACACTATTTTATGATCATTTTAGGAAATTTTATATTTTTTCCCTATAATATTTTTACTTAGGGAGTTAAAATATTTTCCATTCATGTGGATCCATATTAGATTTCTGTTATTATTATTCCCTTCATTTATAGTCCAAAAAATAATTATTGCCACAAATTTCCATCTCCACCTTTATAAAACATCAAATGACCTCCATACATCTCTAAATGCTCCTTATAGTTAATTCCATTCATTGAATAGTTTCAAAAATCACAAGAAATAGTTGATAATTATTTTAGGTATAGAGACCTAACTAGATGCCTACCTAATTATCCTTGTGATGTTTTCATCAAATATACCAACTAACACATCTCTTATTTTTTACCTCCGAGAATTCTCCCTCAATCCTCGTGTGAATAGTTTTAAGAATGTTCTTGATAATGATTAAATTATTCAACTTCTATCATTCCATATTGACTATTTCTTCCTCTGCAATGTTTTCTTAGTTAGATTATACCACTGGTCATCCCCACACTCCAAATAGTATATAAATAATAAACCCATTCCATGAACTAAGAACTATGGATTCAATAATATATTTTATATAATATTTATCAATTATTCCAAAATAAGTGTGTTTAATGATCCACACAAGTAGTATGGGAGATGTTTAATGATGTAATTAATATAAATATTCTGTTTATTTATGAGTATTAGAGCATAACATGGTTTGTGTTATTACATATACCATATGATAGTTAGGTGAGCATTATAATGTGATTTTATACACTAGATCACATCCTAGTTGTAATATTATTAGGATAATAACTCTATTTACCATCATAGCCTTTATTTATTTATTTATCTTTTCTCTAAAAACTTATTTAATATAAAAATGTTGAGAATTAAAATACTTAATAAAAATCATGATATTATAAATATGGGATGAAAAATAAAATGTGTGACTTAAAGTATTAATTTTTATGCTTAAATATTTGTTATTCGTTATATAAAACCTATCATAATCTAAGAAATACCATAATATTTTTCCCAAATCCTTCAAAATTGATCAAAAAGGCTATAAAAAACACAAACAAATATCCCACAAGAGTTTATTTTCATGTGATTAGTCTTATTCCCACTCATCATATTCTAAAGATATGACTTATTTAATGACCAATCAAACATTTTCAATTTAATTACCTATATATTCATATATTTTATAGTTATTCCTATAGGGGAGAATAAGATCTGGGATGTAATTTATGGGAGAACAAAATACACATGATTGTAATAAAATTTTGATATATCCTCCAATAAATTGAATTAGTACCAGGTTTTAAATTATATTCTTTATCCCATAATATTAAAAAATTATTACTCTATTTATTATGAAAAAATAAAAAATATAAACAATTCCAACTATATCCCTTCATTAAAAATGAACACATTTAAATAAATTTTTTCATGAATAAATGATCCATCTAACATATTGTTTCACTTAACGAATTTTTGAATATTTACTTTCTTATTGTATTAGATACAAAAAATTATTTTAAAATGCATTTGATTGGTTATTCTTAAGTCAACCATACAAGACCATATTCAAAATGTATCATAAGTAAAAATCAACCAAAAAAATTTGAGGAATGAAAACATAATAGTATTTTGATTTAAAATCCATATTATTAGAGTAATAATCATTCATCAAGGATGATTTAATAAGAATAATAGTAAATTATCATAAGATAAATATCATATCATATTTATTTACTATAACAAAATATAAGTGAGCTTCAATGGACTGAAAAAAAAAACAAATCCTGAAAAGATCATCATTTAATTATAATATCCATTAAATGGATCATAAAAATTTAATTTGAACATTGAATCATGATAGATTAAGATCAAAATGAAAAAAATCATTAAATTTCTCACAAAAATTAAATAATGAAAAATTTTATTTCATTAATGAAACAATTTAACCCAAGATTATAAGGAAATTTAACTGTATAAGCATATATATCACCTTTCTGAGTCAAAAAATTGAACACAAACTTAAAAACAATTAAAAACTACTCATTAATACATATATCAAAATATTTAAACATTTAACCAGTTTTTTTAGGGGTTTTATAAAACCTCAAACATCATCATCAATTATTATGAGTTCTATATGACAATCATTCACTTATTACATCAAAATTTAATCATGGAAATGAAATGTGTTCTATAAAACATTTATATAAAAATAATTCAAATTATATAACAAACTTATAGAAA
Source organism: Viscum album (assembly GCA_963277665.1). Taxonomy (NCBI): domain Eukaryota; kingdom Viridiplantae; phylum Streptophyta; class Magnoliopsida; order Santalales; family Viscaceae; genus Viscum; species Viscum album. Next base: position 1,416,376,410 of record OY728138.1, read on the forward strand.
TATAATTTTTTCATTAAAATTTTCAATTTAAAATCGTTCACTATTCAAAGTATAAATAACCAATTGAAATAAAATTTTGGTTTGAAACATTGTCCTAATTTATACAAACATTATTAAAATTGTTTGGCATCAGAAACATGACCACCCAAAAATATTATATAATAAAAATAAATAGAGGCTAAATCATTTAAAATAACTCCATTGGGGGAAACTTTTTTCTATTATGTATTAGAATGTTAAAAAATCACAATAGTGTTTTTTGATATTAATTTTATAACCCTAAGTGAAAGATTTATAGTCCTATGTATCTTATTAAAACCCACCATTTTTTTCATAAAAAAACAAAAAGGAAAAACTTGTGATAGACATGGATTTGATTTAAAAAGAATTTTTTCAAAAAAAATATAATATATAAAATCATTATAAATTTAAATTAAATTAATATAGAGAAAATATCATATATGAACATAGAAAGAATACGTATTACTCCAAAGAAATAAGTTTGAGTTGTGAAATTAATTACTTTTACTCGTGATTTTAATGGTGGTTATTCAATGTTCTATGAAAAAATTACTATAATAATAACTTATTTAAGAACATTATCCATATTTTAATAATTTAAAAAATATACATTTTTATTATTCTCTACATTCATATATGTTATTTCTTATCCATTTTAAATTTCAGGTGAATGAAATATTAATCATTTTAAACAAGTTTCCAAATAGATGTGTTATTATTAATTATTATCCCAATGTTAAGCATTACTATATCATAAAGGGTACTATGATATATTATTTTTTATTATATATTGTTTTATTCATTTCTTCCATGGTTATTTTGGATATGATCTACAAATATGTAATCGTGATGAACACATTTCAAGTATTTTTAACAAACCTATTTCGGCATTTAAATGAATGTTTTAACACTAAAATTAATATTCCTGAGAGAAAATAAAATATTTATTTGATTTTTGATAACATATATAACCATTAATTGAGTTCTCATAGTCATCCATGATATAATTTTATAACATTGTTCATGTATGTGTTTAGACGAACCCAAACAAGATCAAGAAATAATTATAGGATTTATATGATTATTAAAGTGGTTATTTTGGAATAATATAATTAATATAGAATAATTAATATATTATTTAGATAATTTTATCATTTTGAATCACATTTAATAATATTTTAATAAATAATAAATAAATTAAATGAAAAATGAGATGTGTTTTTTCATGATGGTGGTAGTCTGTAAAATACAAGGCTAATGTTATCATTAATCAAGGAAAGAGTGGGAAATAAGATGGATTATAAATTCTCTCTTCATTATCATTATTAATATATATATTTCATGTATATTATAAAATTTCTATGTTATAATCTAGGAAGAGGGGAGTTGGTGGAAAATGTAAGTCGTTGCTTCATGGGAGTGGTGGTCCTCACAATACCAGAGTGTCAATTTCATTTTTCGCAATATAAAATGGAAAATGTGGTTAATTATTATTTCATAAGCCTACTAAGATTATGTATAAAAACAATACTATTTTCATTATATCATAATTATAAAATTATATTTAAATGTTATGAATGAAAATAATATATGTTATGAAAAAATTAATCCTATTGAAAACTTAGGAATTACCATGGAAGACTCCTTAGAAATAGACATATTAAAATAATATATCATCCCCAGTGGATAAATAAAAATAAATACATTTATAAAGGAATGGTAATGTTAATTTTTCTATTTTTAAACTAATTTCATTGATTGGCCATGAAAGGATGATAAGAGGCCCCCATTTTAAATAGAGATAATTGAAGTTTTATTATTATAACAACTTAATATAAATAGAGAACATGATATAAATATAAAGTGTCAAATAAAATGACTATAATTGAATGAAGATAATTCTTGGTTTATATAAACCTCTACCAATCAATTATAATCATTTTTTAAACAATATTTTCATTTTCCTCATTTGGCCACCCCTTTTTACCATTTTGGTACTCTATAACGTTAACTATTTTTTACAGGGTAACTTATCTGTTATACACTAAAATAAATTAGTTTTAATTACATAATTTTGACCATATTTCTTCATATATTGAAGACATTTTGTTATATTATTTTTAAAAATAACATAGAATCAAATTTAAAAATAATAATTGTATAATATATCAAAATAATTCGGTAACATATAACATAAATTAAAAAATATAGAATATATTGTTGGAATCCTCATGTGTTAATCATGTTTTAATGATCACAAATCTCATTACTGTTAATTAATCTTGATCTTTAGTGCACATCTTTCTAATGCTCTTCAAACTCAACAATACGTGCACATCATGTCTTTATAATAACAAAGCTTATGGATGTTAATTACTCTCTTTATTATTTAAAAGTCCTATGCATGATCACAATTCTATCATATATTATCTCTAATGATTAACCTTAACCCATATTCTGTATATCACTATCTTAGTCCAAATACAGATATTCCTCTAAGTATGGAGACACCGTGAAGGACTCACCTTGACCAGACACCGTGACTAGACATCGTGACCAGACACCGTGACCACTCACCGTGACCAGACACCGTGACCACTCACTGTGACCAGACACCGTGACCACTCACCTTGACCAGACACCGTGACTAGACACCCTGACCAGACACCGTGATCAGACACCGTGAAGAAGACACTGTTTCCATGATCACTGTGACACCGTTTCTTAAGCTTTTGTCAATATTATTTTAAATGATGCTAACAGTCATATTTGTTTTTTTTAATGCAATTAATTTTATTTAATGTTAGTTATTGGCATGTCAGGAAACCGTATCTCGTACCTATGAAAAGGAAATCATTCCTACTGCCATAACTCGTGGAATATAAGGAAGATTGAGATGCAGTAAACAAAAAGCACGAACAAGAAAATAAGAAACAACGAAACAAGAAGAGAAGCGGTGTGCAAGTGTGAAGATACAACACGAAGAACTTACGTACACTCAAGAGCACTGTGCTGAACAAGAAGGAGATTGCAAGACCTTCAAAGAACTCTCATGAATGAAATCCAACACCATTGAAGAACACACGACGAATCAAGAGATCATCCTCACTCTTGTAGAACACAAGCTGAACTACGACACTCTGTTTTTCAACAGAAAAACCAGAGAAGGACTCCAAAGCATTCCTGCTGAATCCAACGAGTCCAGATCTACATTGATAATCACTAGAGATTTTCTAAACTCTCATCTATCTTCTCTACGTGATTTATTTATTAACTTTCAAGCAGTGTGGTGTACTCTGTATATCTTTACACACACTGTCTCATACACTGAACTGGAGTATATCAAAATCCCCACTCAAATTCTCTTAACCTTTGTTTACCCATGTCAACTGTGGAAGAGGGCCTTTTGTGACCTGTTCTTTGTTTTGTTTCCCACAAAGAACAGTTGTAGAGGTCCCTGTGTGTCCTGGACAGTTTTGTAACACTGTTGTTAACCCCGATCCAGGGTGTGGATCAAATTTATATATATATTTGAGAGGAATAAGTCTCGCCTTGAGACTAAACCTCTTGTTATATCTACTGTGAATCTTTTATTTATGTTTAATGTATACATCATATATCATATTTATTCCGCTGCTATTACACTGAAATACAAAATTATTTTGAATATACTTTGATTGTTAAATTAGAAAGTGTTTACACTTATTGTAAATCAGTAGACTAGTTTCAAATGTTAGTTTGATCTTGTGGTTAAACTAACTGAGACCTAATTAATCTTTGTGAAGCTAAGTGAACATTTACAATCTGTATAAATTCACTAAAGTTTAACTTATTTTATAAATTGGGGGATTTTAACTAGACAAAATTTTAATAGAAATTGTAATTGGAACTCAATTCACCCCCCTCTTGAGTGTCCACTCTTACCAACATTTGGTATCAGAGGCTTATTTTTTTAATGTTTTAAAAAATACTCTGTTTTTCAACTGTGATTTTAGTTGCATCTTTTAAGATCTTAAATTTCTATTAGTTCTAAATTTTTATCTCTTTAAATTATCTTTCTAAAATATAGTTATGGATAATAGACTAGAGGGTGCTACTACTAACAGGCCACCTTTCTTCAATGGTACCAACTATGCTCAGTGGAAACTTAAAATGAAAATTCATTTAGAAAACATAGGTTTTGATATTTGGACTTCCATAGAATCAGAATATAAACTTTGCACTACTACTAGATCTACTTGGGATGAACCTACAAAGACTGCTTACAATATTAATTTTAAATCCATGAATGCCCTGTACTGTGCTTTAGGAGATGAAGAGTTTAACAGAATTTATGCTTGTAAAACTACTTTTGAAATTTGGGATACCTTGGGTGTTTCTCATGAAGGAACAACCAATGTTAATGAAATGAGATTAAATACTTATACTATTAAATATGATAATTTTAAAATGAAAACTGATGAACCTATTTCTGACATGTATCTCAGGTTTAATGAGATAGTCAATACAATGAATTCACTGGGAAAATCTGTTCCAGCCAAGGAACAAATTATGAGAATCTTGAGATGTTTACTAGACCAATGGAGAGGCACATCTGTTTCAATCAGAGAGTCATGTGACATTGCTGCTCTACATGTCAAAGAACTTATTGGTAAGCTTATGATGTATGATGAAGAACTCAAGGTGAATAAAGAGGAAGATGATGAACCTAAGAGGAAATCAGTGGCTTTCAAGACTACTGCTTTAAAGATCAAGGACAAAGATAAAGCTCAACTACCTAATGATAGTTCAACTAGTGAAAATTCATACTTTGATAGTGATGCTGAAATGGCTCAGATAGCCAGAAGGTTTAAGAAATTTTATAGGAAGAAGAAATTCTTCAGAAAATCAAATTACAAAGGAATGTATGACAATATGGGACATTGGAAGAAGGACTGGAAAAATCCAGATAAAAGTGATGAAGTTTTCTATTATGACTGCAAAAGAAAAGGACATATTAAAGCAGACTGCCTAAAGCTCAAATTCAAGAATAAATATGATTACAAGGACAGTAAGTACAAAAAGGCTATGAAGGATACTTGGAGCGCTTCTGAGCAAAGCTCTAGTGAATCTGAAGCTTCTAATACTGAAACCAGAAATAAAGAAAACATGTGCTTCATGAAAAACACGTCTGAGGTAACCCTAGATACTCCTGCTTTAAATTCTTGTTATTCTAAAGATAGTGCAGAATCTGATTCTGATTCTGAAAACATAACTAGTGAGGAATTGTTTTAATATTTTAATATACTAGAAGAGACATGCAATGAACATAAGTATAAATACAAATCATTAAAGAAACAACATGCTCTCACTACTACTTGTAAAACTCAACTTACTATTGAAAAAGAGAAAAATGCTCAACTGTTAAAAGAGAACACTGAACTGAAAATGTCTAATGAGAAACTCAGAAAGGATTTAGAGAAATTCACAAATGGAAAGGATACACTAACTCAAATGCTAGGAAAGCAAGTTGCACCAAAATACACTACTGGAATAGGCTACAAACCTGGACAGAGACAGTTTACTAAGAATATATTTATTCCTAAATCTGGACAGAATGCTGCTAATTCTTGTTCTGGACATTTATATGATTCAACTAGTTATATTTATAGTTATGGATCTAATAAGGTTTATCTTTCAAAGTCTATTTATTCTACAAATTTCATGATACCCATAAGAAAAATTTGGGTACCAAAAGCTTTGATTGCTAACCTGTCTGGACCCAAGAAGATCTGGGCACCAAAATCATTTCCTATCTAAATCTGTTTTGTAGGAAACCTGGTTAAAGAGCTCCTGTAGGAAGACCTGGTACGTGGACAGTGGATGTTCAAGACATATTTCTGGAGACTTCTCATGCTTTAAAATATTAGTCAGAATTGATGGAGGTTCTGTCAACTTTGGTGATAATTCTAAAGGGAAAATCATCGGCTTAGGCCAGATTGGTAACACTGACCCAATATTAATTTCTAAAGTTTTATTTGTTTATAGACTTAAATATAATCTGTTAAGTATTTCTCAGTTATGTGATGATGGTTTTAATGTTAAATTTGAAAATGATTCTTGGAATGTTTTTAATTCTAAAAATGCTTTAGTATTTTGTACCCTGCGGAATGAAAATGTTTATGCTGTTGATTTAAATTCTTTAGCCATGAAAAATATTACTTGTTTAAATGATTTTCATAAAGAGTTTTGGATTTGGAACAGAAGATTAGGACACTGCAATATAAACTCACATAGAAAACTTACTAGGAAGAACTGAGTTAGAGACCTACACAAACTTGAGTTTCCAAATGAAAAAGTTTGTAATCCCTGTAAAAAAGGAAAGCAACACAGAATCTCTTTCAAACCAAAGAAATAAGTTTCAACTTCTCAACCTCTCGAGTTGGTTCGCATGGATTTTTTTGGACCATCTAGAGTTTCTAGCTTAATTGGGATGCACTATGTCTATGTCTTAGTAGATGACTTTTCTAGATATACTTGGGTATATTTTCTAGCTCACAAAAGTGAATCTTGTTCTTACTTTGTTAAATACTCCAAATCTGTTGAAAATCTTAGTGGACTTAAGATTAAAACTCTAAGAAGTGATCATGGCCGTGAGTTTGAGAATCATGAATTTGAATCCTATTGCTCACACAATGGCTATAGTCACAATTTCTCTGCCCCTAGGACACCTCAACAAAATGGTGTAGTATAAAGAAGGAATACAACCCTGCAAGAAATTGCTAGAACTATGCTTAATGAGTATGAACTACCTGTTTATTTTTGAGATGAAGCTATAAATACAGCTTGTTATATTATCAATAGATTCTTAATCAGACCTATTCTTAAGGGGACCCCTTTATGAGTTGTGGAAGCATATGAAACCTAAGGTTAACTACTTCAATGTCTTTGGATATAAAGTCTTTATTCTTAATACCAAAGATAATTATGACATTTTTGCATCCATGAGTGATGAAGGAATTGTCCTAGGTTATTCTATCTCTAGTAAAGCCTATAGAGTTTTTAATAAGAGAACCAAGTGTGTGGAAGAATCTGTTCACATCAAGTTTGATGAAACTGATCCACATGAGCCTAAAATCTCTCTTGAAAATCTTGAAGAAGATTTATCTTTTCTGGACCTTAATGATGAATCAAATGAACCTGCTATAAAGACAACCGGTTCTGGAAATTTTCAAGAACCTGCTTCTATTGATTCCTAACCTGTTGATGAACCTGAAATTTCTAGTCCTACCTTTACTAGATCAACTAGAATTCTAAAGAATCATCCTTTAGTTGCTGTTGTAGGAAATCCTGATAGAGGGACACATACTAGAGCTTCTCTTAGAAATAAGGTTGAACATCAAGCCTTCTTGTCACAGCTTGAACCTAAAAACATTGATGATGCTACTAATGATGAATTTTGGGTAATTGCTATGCAAGAAGAACTCAATCAGTTTGAAAGAAATAATGTTTGGAATCTTTTTGAAAGACCTAAGGACACTTTCACAATATGCACAAAATGGGTGTTTAGAAATAAAGTAGATGAATCCGGAAACATATTTAGAAATAAAGCTATAGTAGTTGCACAAGGCTACAGTCAAGAAGAAGGTATTGACTATGAGGAGACTTTTTCTCCAGTAGCCAGATTAGAAGCTATTAGGATTTTACTTGCTTATGCTGCACATCTAAATTTCAAACTATATCAAATGGATGTCAAGAGTGCATTCTTAAATGGATATATTACTGAGGATTTTTTTGTAGAACAACCACCTGGTTTTTCAAACCCTTATTTTCCAAATCATATTTTCAAACTATCAAAAGATTTATATGGTTTAAAGTAAGCTCCAAGAGCTTGGTATGATATATTAGGAACTTTTCTAATTTCTAAAGGTTTTACAAAAGGAATAGATGATCCTACTATATTTATAAAATGAATTTATAAAGATGTTTTAGTTCTACAAATTTATGTAGATGATATTATTTTTGGATCTTCAAAAACTACATTATGTACTGATTTTTCTAAAATGATTCAAAATGAATTTGAAATGAGTTTAATGGGTGAACTTAAATTCTTTCTTGGTTTTCAAATGTTTCAAAATGATGATGGAATTATTTTAACTCAAATTATATATACTAGAGATCTTTTAAAACGTTTTGGATTGGATAGCACAAAAATTAGTGACACTCCCATGAGTACCACCTATAAGATGGATCTTGATGAAAATAGTAAATCTGTTGATCAAACCACTTATAGAGGAATGATTGGAAGTCTACTTTACCTGACTTCTAGTCTTCTTGATATTATTTTTAGTGTGTGTCTGTGTGCTCATTTTCAAGCAAACCCTAAAGAGTCACATTTAAATGCTGTAAAGAGAATTTTCAAATACCTCAAGCATACTCCCAATTTAGGACTGTTCTATCCCCAAGGAAAATCATTTGAATTAGTTAGTTATTCTGATTCTGAATTTGTTGGATGTAAGGTAGATAGAAAAAGCACCTCTGGAACATGTCATCTTTTAGGCAAGTCACTAGTATCATGGTGTAGTATGAAACAAAATTATGTTACATTATCAACTGCAGAAGCTGAATACATAGCTGCTGGAAGTTGTTGTGCACAAATTTTGTGGATGAAACACACATTACTAGACTATGGATATCAATTCTAACATGTCTCAATAAATTGTGACAACACAAGTGCTATTAATATTTCTAAGAATCCTGTTTCTCATTCTAGGGCAAAACATATTGATGTAAGACATCACTTTTTGAGGGATCATTATCAAAAAGGTGATATCACTTTGGAATTCATGGGTAATGATTATCAACATGCTGATATATTCACTAAACCATTAAATTCTGAAATATTAGACTACATCATACATGATCTTGGTATGATTAATCATAAATGAATATCTTACTGATTTTCATGTTTAATACTTTACTGTACTTTACTTTACGGTTTCATACTTACTAATTCTAAGTTACTGTTTTATGCTCACAGTCTGACAACTCACTATCTCACCGTGATGACTATAAACTGTCTCACCAAGAGAATTATGTTTATTTTTATTTTTGTTTAACCTGTATCGCGGTAATTATTATTTCACTGCTATTTGATTTCCCGCGTTTGTGTTTTTATGACGTTTGACATTCCCAAATGATAAAACCTAAGGGTTTCATTCGATTCCTTACCCGAAATCCCTCATGAACCTTCTATTCCCTCTCGCCCGAAACTTTAGTGAATTCCAAGGATGAAGCGTCCATCCTCACCCTCGTTTGAGAAGAGCCGCTCTAAGAAACAAAATAGGATACCGAGGATAGCTCCTGAAGGACCTATAAACCCAAACCCAGTAAGATGTACAGTTGTACCTGAAAAAGAGGTTTTCCCTGAATGGCTTCTATCTAGAAGATCTTTAGTTTTGAAAGTTTTAAGAGAACAAGGATGGATTGAATGGTTCACTGGACAGAATAGACCGATTTACCCAAGGCTTGTATCTCAGTTCTATCAGTATGTGAAGTTTTCTTTTGAGTTCGGAGAAATATTTTTGGTGACCAGTTGGATCGATGGTCAGAAGTGCTCTTTCTCTTCAATGCTGTGGGCTACATGCCTAAGAATTCCACATGAAGGAGTTTGTGAGGATTACCAGAGAGACCCTCCTCCAACATCTGACATCTTTGACCTGGAAACCGCTTTGGATAATCTAACTAGAAATGGAACCAAGCGAAGGGCCAAAACTGTTGAACTGGATGGAGAGACAAGACTTCTATTCAAGTTTGTTTAGAATTTGGTTAGTCCATGAAAAGAGATTTTGCTGTGATGAAGTATCATGATGTGTTCCAGATTCATATTTTGAATAATGGCCATAAGATCAATCTGTGTAAGTATGTTATCAACCATATCTGTGAGCTGATCAAAGTAAATTCCAAATCCACCACCTTGTTTTATTCAAGGATTATTTCAGCCATGTTAGTTTCAAAAGGGATGGTTGGACCGAATGAAAAAAAATTAGAGGACCTTGATTTCTGCCTATCCATGCCTATCATCAGAAGGATGAAGATTAATTGGAATCCATGGAAAAAGAAATGGGTTGAGGATAGTGATCAAATGTATAAAAAGATTAATCTCGTTGACTATCCAAGAAGGCCTAAGAACCTAGTTGATCCTGGTTTGGAACCAGATGAAGTGGCTGAGTATTCAGAAGAAGAAGAACAAGAAGAAGTAACAGCTGAAGTTCCACTTGGAGAAGAATCTGTAATACCTCCAATGGAAACAGTTCCTATTGAAGAGGAAAGGGTTGTTGTCCCTGCTGTTATCCCTGCTGAAATACCTCAAGGAGAGGAAGTTATTGTTGAAAAGGAAAGGAATAAGGACCCTTCAGTTGTTCTTCATGAGGAAGAAGCTCATCCCAATGCTGCAAGGAAATTCGTTTTTCCTGGTTCAGAACAGAAAGAAACCTTTGAGGTAGATTTTGTTGAAGAGTCTCTTTCTGTTGAGAAAGAAGCAAGTCTGCAAGCTTATCCAGTGGAACAATCGGTTCCTGATATTATTCTATCTGCTGAAGAATGAATGGAAATTTCCTTTCAGCTGGCAAGGCAAGAGTTTGTTGAAGAGATTAGGGATGATCCTGTAGATCTTTTCCATGTTCATGAACCTCAAGAATCGGAAAGGGAAGCACAAGTTGAGGGGGAGGAAACTCAAATTCTTGGTATTATGGAAGCTGGATCTGGTGAAGCTTCTCAACCTTCTGTCACTTACTCTGTGCACTCTCGGTATGAGTTCCCAAGCTTTTATGATGTGAATGAGTCACAACAAGTGACTGAAACTAGAATGGATCTTTCATCTGTGTTTAAACTAAATTCCTTATCTCTTTCAGAACCAGAACCAGATCCCCAACCTCAATCTGGATCAGAATCTGAGTCTGAAGATGACTCTGACCCTCAACCAGAATCTGAACCTCTACCTTTACCTACATCCTTACCGGAGCTTCACTCCTTTGTAACCAAATATAGTCAGAATGTTTTTGGCGAGACTTTGCTAGCTGGATTTGAGAAAATTGTATCCACTCAACCTCGCCGTGTGACTCAATTAAGTCAAGAAGATGCATCAATTCTCCTATAAAATATTATCTTGCATATTCAACCAAGGATGATCCGAGAAATTCATGAAGTCAGAATAGAGAATAAGCCGCAGAGTGCTGATGCTTCAAATCTGAAAAGTATGGTAGCAAGTTTGCATAATGAGTTATCTTTGAGATCAGATCCTGCTCCTGTTTCTGCCCCTACACCTGCTGTTGTTTCTCCTAAGTCTTCTGATTCCCTCCTTGCTAGGGAGATTGTGTCTCAAGTTCATCCATACCTACTATCTTTTTATGAAAAGATTGGTAAAAGGCAGACCAAGATGCTGTAACGCATGAGAGATCTTGTGGAAAATCTGAATAATCTTACAGATGAATACACTGGATGTCTACAAAAAGTTCTGAAACAGCTCAAAGTTCTATCCGAAGCTGTCAAGGCTTCACCTACTTCTGGTCAGACCTCCACGCCTTCTTTGGATGATTCTATGATGAGATCCATAATTAAGGAAGAATTTCAGAATGCCTTCAGTCTCATGGATCTATCTTCTTTGTTAGAAGTTATTAAGAACAGTGATAGATCATTGGACTTGGTTAGGATTCATTCTAAGATAGCCAATGATTCTAAATAAGATATTTCCATGAAAAGAAATTTGTATCATTCCCAGATTTTCACTAAAAGTGATATGACAAATCACTTTAGATATCTTGGGGAAAATCTGAGAATCCCTCCGGTGACTCAAGCTTTTAAATCTCAAGTTCAGAAACATTCAGAGTTCACCAGATTGTTGGACAGGTTTCTGGAGAATATGGATGATTTTGAAAAGGCTATGCAGTATGGTGGTGAAATCATTACTGATTTCATCAATCTTTTGAAGTCGTATCTTCATGTGCAGAGTACTTCTATAGTTTCTCCAGCTGATGCACCCCTTAGACCTGGACTACCTACCTTATCCTCAACTGCCATGACAATTAGCAAAGCCCTTTCTCAGATCTGGCCAGTCATTCTTGACCAACCTAAGCCTAGATCTTCTACTGTTCCTACTTTGGCTCCATCTGTTTTTTATGGTCTACCCTTACCCTCGTTGTCTACCACATCTATGTCTTCTTCTACATCAGCACCAGCTCCTACTGCTGATAAAGGCAAGGACAAAATCGATCCCTAAAGAGTCTAGCGACTGTTTTTCTTTTTGATGGGATGTCATTTCTTGTTTACAGTTTGTACTTCTCTTGTACTTTGTATTCTGAACCCTTTATTTAATGACAACTGCCGAGTTTCATTTCCCTCTCTCTGCTTTTTGATAATGCCAAAAGGGGGAGAAAAACTATAGGTATCAGCTCTATAATAGTATAAATGGGGGAGAAAAACTACACGTATCTGTTCTATAATGTTTTTTCTATGCTAGTATCTTTAATATTACATGTCTTTTATATTCTGCCTATATATGATTTGTGATCATCAAAAAGGGGAGATTGTTGGACTCCTCATGTGTTAATCATGTTTTAATGATCACAAATCTCATTACTTTTAATTAATCTTGATCTTCAGTGCACATCTTGCTAATGCTCTTCAAACTCAACAATAGGTTCACATAATGTTTTTATAATAACAAATCTTATGGATGTTAATTAGTCTCTTTATTATTTACAAGTCATATGCATGATCACAATTATCTCATATATTATCTCTAATGATTAACCTTAATCCATATTCTTCATATCACTGTCTTAGTCCAAATACAGATATTCGTCTAAGTATGGAGACACTGTGAAGGACTCCTCCCGACCCAGACAACGTGAAGGACTCACCATGACCTAGACACCATGAATGACTCACCGTAACCCAGACACCGTGAAGGACTCACCGTGACCAGACACCTTGACAACTCACCGTGACCAGACAATGTGACCACTCACCATGACCAGACACCGTGACTAGACACCGTGATCAGACACCGTGATCAGACACCATGAAGAAGACACCGTTTCCATGATCACTTTGACACCGTTTCTTAAGATTTTTTCAATATTATTTTAAATGATGCTAACAATCATATTTGTTATTTTTAATGCAATTAATGTTATTTAATGTTAGTTGTTGGCATGTTAGGAAACTATATCTCGTACCTTTGAAAAGGAAATCATTCCTACTTCCAGAACTCGTGGAATATAAGGAAGATTGAGATGCAGTACACAAAAATCACGAACAAGAAAATAAGCCACAACCAAACAAGAAGAGAAGCAGTGTGAAAGTGTGAATATACAACACGAAGAACTTACATACACTCAAGTTAACTCTGCTGAACAAGAAAGTGATTGCAAGACCTTCAAAGAACTCTCATGAATGCAATCCAACACCACTGAAGAACACATGGCGAATCGAGAGATCATCCTCACTCCTGTAGAACACAAGCTGAACTATGACACACTGTTTTTCAACAAAAAAACCAGAGAAGGAATCCGATGCATTCCTGCTAAATACAACGAGTCAAGAGCTACATTGATAATCACTATATCTTTTCTAAACTCTCATCTATCTTCTCTACGTGATTTTTTATTAACTTTCGAGAAGTGTGGTGTACTCTGTATATCTTTACACACACTGTCTCCTGCACTGAACTGGAGGATATCAAAATCCTCACTCAAATTCTCTTAACCTTTGTTTACCCACGTCAACTGTGGAAGAGGTCCTCGTGTGACCTGGTCTTTGTTTTGATTCCCACAAAGAACAGTGGTAGAGGTCCCTACGTGGCCTGGATAGTTTTGTAAAACTGTTGTTAACCCCGATCCAGGGTGTGGATCAAATTTATATATATATTTGAGAGGACTAAGTCTTGGCTTGAGACTGAACCTATTCTTATATCTTCTTTTCATCTTTTATTTAAGTTTAATGTATACGACATATATCATATTTATTCCACTGCTATTACTTTGAAATAAAAAATTATTTTTAAGCTACTTAGATAATTAAATTATCAAGTGTTTACACTTATTGTAAATCAGTACATTAGTTTCAAAATTTAGTTTGATCTTGTGGTTAAACTAACTGAGACCTAATCAATCTTTGAGAAGCTAAGTGAAAATTTACAATCTGTATAAATTCATGATAGTTAAACTAATTTTATAAATCGGGGGATTTTAACTAGACAATATTTTAACAGAAATTTTAATTGAAACTCAATTCTCCCCCCTCTTGAGTGTCCACTCCGACCAACATATATATTTTTAAATTAAATTCAATATTTTTAATATGAAATTTTCTATAAAAAATTACAATATGTGAATAACCAATTTTTCTATATTCACCTAAAAATTATATTTTGTTAAACAAATATTTTTTAAAAATTGTCTTATACAAAAAAACTTATTTTAGAAAAGATATATTGCACTATTTTTAGGGGTCATGTTTTTTAAAAGTAATGTTTTTTGAAAAAATGATATATTTTAATATTAAAAAAATCCTTTTAAAAAATCCCAAAAGATAATCTTATACTGATATTTTAATGAAATGTTGAAAAAGTAATTAAATTTTCTCAAATTATCATTTCTATAGTTCTGAAATTCGACTTTCAAATAAAATCATATTGTGTTATAAAAAACAATTTTCTATTAGAATTCGTCCTTTGGGTATATTAATTATTCTACTAAAATTAGTACTAATAAATTATTAATACTAATAATATATCTTACATAAAATTTATCTAATTAAAAAAATACATTTTTGTATAAATGATTTTATTAGTTACATAAATACTTTAGTTTAAATAATATACAAAGAAACATGTATATTATAATGTCTTCATAACTATTTCTACTCACTTATTTAATGGATATTTTTTAGTTTTCATAATCAGTTTTAATAAAATGTGTTTCAACTAGTTCAATTTTTCATTTAGAGTAAGAAATTAAACATATAATTTATTTAGGGCGTAATATTTCACAAAATTAGTGCTCTATTGTGGAATACTCTCTCACATTGATCAATAATTTCCACCGGTTTTTACTCATAAGGGACATCTTTTACCATTTTCAGGGATTCAATGATCAGTAACTATAATGGGATTTGTATATACTTCCAATGATGTGATGCATAGAACATATCCTCCACTTGGGAGAGGATTGGAGTACCTAAAAATATAAATGATCCTAAAGGGACAGATATACCTAGGGATCATATTCCATATAATCCCAAATTTCATAAACCTATTCTATCCAGATATTCATAAGAAAAACTTATCAGTAATATAAAAATCCATATGTTAGAAAAAATTCGATGCATTGTAGTTTTATTTACATTGTGAAACCTTTATATTTCATATAATGGGTTGATCCATATTTATTATTTCATATACAGGGTCATGACGTATTATATTTTCCTATCCAATATCATTCAAGAATGTTATAGTCCAATATCTCTTCCTATAAAGAGCCTCATGTGGTGCGATAAGAATTCATGAATAGAAACTATTTGTATATGTGAACTAATAAAATGTGAGGTGTTGTTCCCAATATCATAGATATTACATCAAATACAAACTCAACATATCCTCTATAGTTTCAAAATTCCCCTTTTAACTGTGTACTTTTTTGAAGTTCATAATTAGTTTTGAAACACAACTCTATCTCAAATGATTTCTGAAGAAAAAAATATAACTTTGAGGTAATACACATATCCTAATCAAATATAACGAAGAGTGGTAATCCAAGAAACCATAACACATCTCATATATATATATATACCATCTATTCACTTAATATGGAAATATAATTGGATGACAACAACATTCAATTACATAGCAATACATTCAACTATTATATGGACAATCTCATCATGAATGACATGGATGGGTATAGAAATTATTTAACTGTGGGGAGTTTCAATTCCTTTGTCAATCATTCGCATTTGGTTTACCATTTGTTTTGTTTTCCCTAGAAACCCCTAATGGTTCCCACATCCATAATTGGGTAAAAAACTACTTTGCTGAGTAAGTCAGTACATTGGGGTTTCAAATCGAAAGACTCTCAGTAACTCACATTAGTCAAGTGGATGGGAGGTCAGTCTCATAAAACCCTTTTTGCGGAGAAATTTTTCTTACTAAATGAATCTATTATAGGATTAAGATATGTTCATGAAATAATTCCTAGGCTTAGAAACAGGCCTGGTTACCCCAATGGCAATAGATTTATTAATAAATTTTATTGATATGATCAACTATATTAAGGACACAAGTTCTACATCACACTCTGACTTATTTATGATTCATAGGTTTTAAACCATGATCAGTGAATTTAGAGTTTTATTTCCTTATAGGGAGTGGATGGTGTCTTAGATATGGAATTTAACATATATTTGAAATCTTATGAATCCTATCAAAGTAGGAATCAGAACCCAAGTACTTTGTTTGACATTGTTTAAGGATGAGTGAATTGACCCATATATGCAGTTTAACATCATGTTTTAAGGACATCAATATTGGGCTCAATCCTTGGTGATTTTTCCTATCCATCCTATTTACGATAAGATTTACATTCTACGTAGTTCTAATAATGGGAATTTGTGTCTTGAGAGATACAAAAATGAGGTCCATAGGTGGGATTTATGCATATAAGACTACCCTTTATTACATCATATAGAGTATGGACCATTTAGTGGAGATGAGATGTAATCAATATTCCATCCCTATAGTGACCCAAAATTAGGGAATTCTTTTGACATTATAGGTACAATCTGTAGAATTGTCTAATCCCATGTGATTCATGCTTGTTTTAAGAAATAGGAGGAATCATATTATTGTATATATTACATGAGAGGATATCAATACAGGATTACAAATTTATGTTTCTCTTTGAGAGGCATGGTTACCCTTCTCATATAGAATGGGGTATGGGGATCTTTCCTTAGGTTGGAATCCCAAATATCATGTTTTATAATAGGAATTAGTGTCATTGTAGTTCAATTCATCCCCCAATACAATAATTGTTTTTAGGTACTTGGTGGAATGATCAGGTCATATTCTTAAAATAGTTCCCATGTATGGGCCAAGTTATCATATGGTAATGGATATGATGAACAGAAGACTTATGGGATATGGGGGGACTTACACTAATGTGGATGCACAATATAGATTTGACCTCCCAGAGGCATTCTAAGTATCCTCATTATAGAATTAATAAGAGGTCTTGTAGTTCTATTATGTTCTTAATTCATTGATGGATGAGGTAGAATAATCATCCCGTGTGGATGATTGTTCCCCAGTGATTGAAATGTAAAATACATGAGGGTAATTACACCAATGAAAATTCATGTTGTATATTGGGTCTTAGGAGGTTTCCTATGTATCATTTTTAGACAAGAATCAGAGTTCTCATAGTTTAGTTACCAATTTTCCAACTGGTAGGATAAGGTGGGAGATCATGATCACAAGAAATTATTGTTATCCTAGAGATTTTAGGAATGTCATGAGATTATACCATGATAGATTCCCAATTGATTTGGGATTATACAATAAGGATTCCTTTTGGAATACTCATTATCTATATTCTAACTGATAAAGTGGGACGGTGACCATAGATGGCCTCACCAATAGCATTACCCCAATAGGGTTACATAATCATATATCCCTATCACAATAAGAACAAGTCCAATATAATGGGGGAATATAGCTGATGGTTCTTGGATGTGGGTCACACATAATAAGTTTGAGAACATATATCAGAAAAAGTTGAAATCTTCTACGGGAATGGCATAGTATGTTTTGGCTATCTTCTGGACATGTCTTTATTTCCTGCATCAAATGTTTGGGGTATCAATTTTACATGGCTTACATGTCCTAGAGTGTCAGCCTGACATGTTCAAGATGATTCACATGGTCTAATTTAACACATCTAAGTTCTTTCTCATCATTAAAGAAAATGTTTCCAAGGTATTTCACACAATCAACTTACTTTCCATGTATGTTTTCACTTTAGTGACATAGACATATCCATGATGCTTCACATAATCAAATAAGAAATGCCTGGGGTTATTCCCATGATCAAAGCATATATATCCATAATTTGTCTCATGATCAAACTAACATTTCATAGGAACAACTCATGAAAAAATTTCAAGTCTATGTAGAGTCACAAGATCATACAAACATGTAAAATATTCCTTTTCATAATGAATTTTAATTTTCTAGGATATCTTCACATAATCAATGTAGATAATTCTAATGTGATTCACATGATCAGAATGACCTGTCTTAAGATTTTTGCATGAAAATACTGAAATTGCAATAGGCTATCATGAGATATAGCAGAATATTTCATAAAAAATCATAGGATAATATTGAAATGTCATTGGGAAATCACATGAAAATTTGAACATGTTAATTAAACCTCTCAATATCAAACGAACTTGTCTAAGACTGGTATTTTGATCAAAGTGACTCATCCAAGGTCTCTCAAGGACATTGCAAGTCTAATGAATAATCATGTGGTCTCATGACTTTAAATAAATCATGTGGTGGGGTATCATGAACATTTATATGATCTTTCTCTCATCTAAGTGTTAATATTTTATTCTATATGGGGTTATGCCTCATAGCTTCATGGGTAACCATTTTCCTAGTCATAAGAGTTCATATCCAAGGGTAGTGGCAACCTATCCAAAGGTATTATTCCTAATGATACATAGGGAATAATGTATTCCCAAGTGTCCATGTCGAGGGAGTACACCATATGTATTTCATAAAAAATGAGGTCTTGTCCATGGACATGTATGCATGTCAAAAGGCACTCACATGATTACTAATTTTTCAGGTGATATGCGTAAACTAAGAATAGTCTTGTGAGGGATTTGATGAACATACAAATCTGCTTACCAATGAAACCACAATCATTTGTGAGGGTCTATGGTGCACACAGCTGATGGTTTTCAGATTGGAATACCTACATGTTTATGGGTTTCATCATAATGACCTCATATGATGCCCACAATCATGTGATCTTCATGAACTTCATAAGGTCATGCAATGGATTTTTTTCTTATGTGTAAGGGCTATATATCAGAACCATAATGTGTATGGCTGATGGTAGACATGACATTTCATTGAGAGGAGGTATGAATGGAATATATGGTGTACTTATTAGAACCGTCATCATGATGATTTGTAGGGGTAATCGCATAACATAGGGTGTTTCACCATAGCTCTGTATGAAAAATAGGTGTTTATATAATCTTTACCCACACACCACATGATCTTAGAGGGATCATGTGATGGAATCCATAGAAATGTGTTGAGGCTTCTAGTTAGTTCTATATGCATTGATGAGGGAATTGACTAAGGAATGCCGACCAACATTCATTCATGGCGTTAACACTCTCTATGTATCCTTTACAAAAATAGGGTCTTATGTGGCATTTCATGCTCTAACCAATACATCGAAGGATGTTTTTGAGCATTATGAGACCGAGGGTTCATGACATGACAAGACGCATGTCCACTAGTGTATTCTTATTGACCCTAATAAGTGTGTGAAATATTTACAACAACTTGTCCAACCACATTTCACGTGGTTCTCTCACTCATTCTATATCAAGAAATGAATAGAGGTATAATGATTGATTTTGAAATCATTAATAGTGGGTACATTTATGAGTACATATTCCATTTTATAATGGATTCGCGTGGTGTTATACTTTTATGTGATCGGATGACCTTACAATGATCGCATGATGAGTTATTGTGGGTACATTCATGTAGTGAGTTCTCATTAAGTGTTCCCAATACTTTTCAGGAGAAGATCTTTGAAGGTGGTGGATGTCCCCTCTATTTCTCCACTACCCTAATTCCTCTCCTTGAGTGTGTTTTTTGAAGGTAACAAGGTTATTTATAGGATGAAGGAGGCCAAGGTTGATACCTTCTTATATGGTGGGCATGAAATGTTTATTGAATGAGGTGGTGGAGACTTCGTATGATCGATATAATCCATCATCATGATAGATTCTAATGATCTTCATTACTTCGTTCGATGGATCTCTCATGATCACATGATTAGTTTCTCATGATGGAATCATACATGATATGTGGACAACCTCTCGATAAAATTAATTTATTTAATTGAAAAATAATGTAGAAGGAAAAAGGTTCATGTGGTTGTAAACATCATGTGATGAATTATCCAAAACCCTCTATAGAATTTCATTATCTTGGGTTGTCCATATAGATAAACTTAGGAAAATATCCAATTGCCTCCCATGATCATTCCTATGGCCTCGACTCTACGATACGGAATTGAATTCCTTCTGAAATCAACATGTAAAATTTGGATAAAACCAATTTAATTCATCAAATAAATCCTATAAAAGATAGATGACTATCAATATCATAAACATTATGTTGTGTGTTTAGTGGTTATATTTTCATCATTGAATGATCAAAATACCATCACAAAAAGTTCTCATCACTAGAGTAGACACTGGTGACATGACACTAGTTCTTAAAATTGGATTATAATGATGTATTCATTCATGATGGATGGTGTTTTTCCATTATAGGGATATCCATACTGGTCATCTCGGGCTCATTTGGTGGATATGGCTTTCCATGTTGAGCATTGAGTGATCATATGAGTGATATCAGGTAGGGTTTTTATGTCAAAATAGGGGTAAAAGAGTGAAATAGACAAGTGGATGAGTGAGAGGTTGAAGATAGGGGTTTCATACTAGACGAAATTGAAATATTTTGAATACATTCAACATGTGATCATGAGATTCAAAATTGAACTACATTGGACATAGATGGACAGACATGATTGGATGATCGAATGAAATAATTTTTTTCAATGTCATTAAGGTATATGAACACCAATCATGGGATTCACATCTCACATTGAAATATTGGACTTCTTTTGACATGGTTTATCAATTATTAATTATGGCTAGCAGTTCAAAAATCTGAACCCTACATCCATTATTCCAGGCCACATAGTTGTGTTTCCCATTTTTCTACACTACCTATATATTAAAGTGACTCTACCCCACTTGTGTTGTCTCTTGCGAATGAACCATGCTCATCTTGAGTTCTATCTGGCTGGAATGGATACCCATGCATGGTTGAGAAAAATCCCACATAGTCATGGGTTGAACTGATTGAATTTTTGGTGCTGGATGGACCCATTTTGAAAAGTGGGTTCTTATAAATAGTTATAAAATATTATACATATAATGAGTAATGTTAAAAAATCATTTACCCTTATAGAGAATCCAATCCATAGGTTTTAGCCTTTAATTCCATCATGAATAAAATACTAGTAATTTTTTTAGTCTTCAACCATCAGAAATCCCTAATAGAAAAGTTCATATCACATAATTATAGGTGTTAATCAAATTACCCTCTATAGAATGTGATTCATTCAGAATGTAATGAATATCATTCTTTTTCAAACCAAGACCACATTTCCACTTATCTAAAAATATGAAAATAATTTATATTAATCCCCATGATATAGTGTTCTAAGAGTGTGTTGACCAAGGAACTCTCATGTGCTAATAAGATGATACTCATTTCCATTCATTCTTGGATGAATCCAATATTGGATGTATATTTTTCTTGGGAAATGAATTCCTATAAAATAGAATGTTTATGAGTTCCTTAATTAATCCAAGATTTTGTGAAAAGGAACTTCTATATGAATCCAATGTTAGTTAATTGAACATCTATACATATCCCATGAGAATGGGAGTCTAGCCATACATAGTTCTAAAATATAACATGATTTTAAACAAACTCATGAATGGGGAACATAGATTCAAAGAAGAAGAACATTGTGATTAATGTCCTCAAGTTTATCTAGTTCGTACATTAAAAGGATAATGTCACCTTTTTTTGAAAAAAATATGGGGTATAGATCCATGTTATGGTGGATATATTGCTCAGATCATCAATGATAGCCATAAATTATGTGTAATAGAAAAGAGATCCAATCACCCGGATTTGAGTGCTTAACATTAAATATGATTCTATTGAGAAATTTTCATGAGTTCCCATTAAAATTAGATTCCTAATTGATTTCCCTACTCACATTGTCTTGAGATTTACAGATTTAAAAGGATAATGCTGATATGGTATCTATTCTAAATGTATAATTCTCAAAAATATTCCTAATTTAAGGGACTTAGAGACAATAGATTGATTTTTTATAACTCCATATGGTTTCCATGAAAATATTTATATGTCTTAATTTATATTTCCCTAAATTTTTTCAAATATTTATATGGAGGATGACTTAAGAGGGCATAAAAATAGAATTCTCTTACAGCGGACTCATAAAGGTTCTGACCTAACAATATTTGTGTTTATTTAGTTTTATAGATGCTCAATATTTCTTAGATAACCGAAAATCCATGTTTAATGAGGAAAGAATCGACTTTTTCCAATGATTCCATAAGTAGTTTTTCAACCTATCAATCATTTTGTCTCTTTTAGTTTGATGTCATATGGTCCTGAATGTTAGAAAATCATTATTATATAGATTAGATTATTTTAGCTCTAACAGTTTTTTTTACTATATTTTAGGGTATTATAGATCAAGACAATAATGTGTTATATTTTAGGGTCTTCTAGATGAGACCTTATATAGAAATAGTTTATGATCTTTTGGTTTGTACCATCTATCATTGTAGTTTAGGGTATTCTAGCTCGGTCCTTCAATTCCAGTAGTTTTTAAGGTCTTATATCTCAGAACACGATATGTCATGCTATTTTTAGACTTTCCTCTAGGACATGATTGATAAATATGGAATGGGGGTAGATATAGTAGGGATAACTGAAAACACCCTATGTTTCTGTGTTCCCTAGTGGATTTTCCACAGCTAACAAGGATTGGAGTTCCATTTACACAAGGATTAGAAGCCTCTAAATTATAGGTCAAGGCCCTGAAGCATTGTTAGAATTTTTAATAAGAGGATTATCCAAACTTTTGAAATGGTTTTAGATGATTTTGGAGATGGTGTGAGAAAATGGATATATCATAGGGAATTTGTAGTCCAGTCAGGTAGTTAGAATATGGGTTTTGTAAATCATGTTTCCAAAAGATTGAATTGATGAGTTATGGAATGGGGATGACATACCTGGGATGAACCAAATCACATCATGGTGTTGTGTTATACCATGGTGTCACTAGGGCTCATGAGTATTAGAGTTCCTTTAATAGATAGAGGATATTCCTCTAATTTTTATGTCATAGCCCTTATGCATGAGCCTATAAGGATTACATTCATGACCAAGTATAGTTGATCCCCACTTTTTTCCCATGGATTTGAAATGTGTTTAATGACTCAAGGATTTAGGAAATAAATTTTTATATGGATCAAAAGGTACCACTGAATGGTTTTGGAACACTAAGGTGGTTAGTCTCTTAATTTGAAGCTTGATACCTATTCCCTATGGTTTCAAATCATGAGGGGTGGTCCTTAAAAATATTTAATAGTGAGTCACATTCATTCTTTTAGAAAGGATTCATTACATGGTGACATAACATCAATGATATAAAATCTGATTGAATAGTATGGTTTATAAAATTTAAAATCATGGTCTAAAGTGCACAGGTCATGAGGAAGGTGTGGGACTATCATGCTGGGAATGACCTAGAACACCCTTAGGTGTTGGGTTCTGCCATGGTGACATCATTCTCATAATAATAAAAATTCCATTTACATATGGCCAAAAATTATCAAGTTGGTGGATCTATGACCTTTTACATTAACAACACGGAAAAACAGAGAGACATGTTTTCCTTTACAAGGGTCATAAAAGGTTTTTTATAACCCAAGGTGCTCAAATCATGATTTGTGATTTATAAAAAATGTAAGATTCAAGAAGTGGTTGAGTACTGTAAATGTTATGTCACTGCTTAGAGAACATGTTCTTATATTGAGTAGATGTTAAAATCCACTAATATAAATTTTTCCTGGATCATGGTGTTCAGTTAGAATAATTTTTTAATTAATAAGGCTAAAAGTAGTCTCTATATGATTTATTTCTTATTAATTTTTATCTAATATTTTTAAACTATCTTGAAGAATAATTTAATGAGTGGATACTTGATTTTAGCTCAGGCCTTCCTTTGGAGGTTTACAACATTATAAGTTTTTTGTATCACTCACTAATCAATTAAGGCCTTGTTATTTGGAACCTTATAGGATATAGTTTAAGGTCATACAAAATTGAATAATATGTTGGAAATTTATGGTTATTATTTTCATGGTTTTGACATAATAGATATGTTACATAAGAATATGATTAGAACACCCAGGAATAAGAGTACTCTAACATCCATCTAAATGGGAGATAGAAATGTTTTAAATAATTGATCTAGGATCTCAGGTGTTAAGTAATTATGTGGGAAAATCATAATGATGATGGACCACAACACTATAAGTAGTTGAGTTCTACCATGGTGACTTAATAATTATAAGGATTAGAAAAAACATTCTTACAGATCCAAGATATCACGGATTGGTAGGTCTCAGACGTTATGCATTAATGACACGGTCATTAAATAATATCTCTTTTCCTTTCCAATTTCCATGAATGGTTTTGGGAAACTCAATTTTCTCAAGATATGATGTCTGGTATATAGATGGAGGAGCTTACAAGTTTTGAGTAGAACCTCATACTCTGGTTGATCTAGGTAAGGATCTTATGGTCCTTTGATGTGGAATGATAATGGGTGATGTCATGCACATTTTAACATCACTTAATAGGGGTATATTTATTATGGAGTTTTAATGGAATATGAACAAGAAATTTTTGTTTTATTTTAGAATAATATAGTGAGGAAATATTTGATTCCATTAATTTTATCATCATCTAGTAAGGATGTGGGATTTTATGTGAGATTTTTTAGAGGATATATTACATGCACAAATTTGCTACATGTAGATCTAATTCAAAAGTTGGAGAAATGGGTTTTTATGGATCAACCCATTTGTTGTTGGGGTGCATTTTTTTTAATTTTTGTTGTAGTTGGGAAAGAGATTGGATATCCTTGCATCACTAAATATCCTGTAATAATAGGTTTCAATCCACACATAGTTTTTAAATGGGAAACACTATATGAAAGTATGACCTGTACAGAGAGTTGAAAATATTTTCCATTTATTATTGTAGGTGGGTCCACGATTGGGGAATCATTAATAACTACAAATACATTGATGATAATACTCAAGAAACATGTTTTTCCTTAGGAACCATGTAGTTTAACATCTTGCGAAAAATATGTAGGCTTATGGATGGGGAAAGGGTTATTGCGGCTAGACCCACAAATGGGAATATGTGCATAACTACATTTATAATAACCATTGGAATCAAAGAATGATTAGTTATTAAGGAAGGCTCTTCCTATGAATGTCTTACCTATATATAGGGAGTTGTCCTTTTTATGATTATTTGTTGTGACTAGACCCGGTTTTGGATAGTCATGTGTGACTAAATATCCAATTATGTTATGAATCATCTCATAGGTAGTACATGGATGATGGATTGGTAGTAGACCAATAACAACAATAATGGTCCTCTCAGGTGAGGTATATATGAATGATCATTTCTATTCCATAAAAGGTAAATCAACTGTGTAGTTTAACATCATATATCAAGGACTCATTGTGTGCCTTTTATTTTCTTCCATTCAGGGAAACGCTGAACTAGTCATGAGTTGTTTTTCCATGGTCATGTGAGGAAGCACATAATGAAATTCCAAAGTTCATGTGAGATATTCTCAGTGTGATAAACAAGGAATGGAAAGGGTTTTTCTCACCATATAGAGATGATTAAGGATAAGACATGGGAAGTTTATATTGAGTGTTGAATGGTCAAAGAAATAGGATCGGGGAATCCCTATATATCTCACTGAAATGAGAATCAAAAAGTACATCATTTTTAAAACACATGAAGAATAGTGTCATGAATCCAAGACATCATCCATATAGTTTAACATCCTCAGTAAGTATATTGGTTACTCAAACTTGAAATAGAAGGAATGTTTTGGATTATTATAGTTTTACGTCATGAGTTAACAATTATTTTCCATGTAGTTTAACATCATGTGGTAAGGAAAAGGATCACCTGATGTAAAATGGAAGTTACACTATGGTTGAGTCAAAGAATATAGATTTGGGAATCACTATATATCCCATTATAGAAGGAATCAATCCACATGTAGTTCTTGGATGACAAGTGTCTTTATGTTGAGATGACTCTAACATGAGGACAAGAGAATTTCATTATTATTTCACACAGATATAGCTTGGGTGTGGAGGTTCATTGGAGAGGAAATTATTCCCATGTAGTTTTACATCATGTTGTGAGGATGATCTCCATACTGTTTAGAATCATGTGGCCAGGACATTGTCTGTATTGCTTAATGTCATGTTGTTGGGACCTGATTCATATAGTTTAACGTCATGTGCTCATGATGAGAGATGTTGTACGGTTCAAATTCTTGCGGCTAGGGAGATGTCCATATAGTTTAACATAATCTGGTTAGGTTGATACTACACTGTTTAACATCAAATAAATGGGATGTGTTCTTTACAATTTATTGTCATTTAGCCCGCACATGCTCCATATAATTTTTTGTCATGTGTTCAGAAGAAACTCTATACAATTTATTTTCATGGAATTTGGATTTACCATATATAGTTTAACATTATTTGGTTAGGATTTACTCCATACATCTTAACATGTTCTGGTTTGGACATTTTCTCCAAAGGGTAATTTCACATGGAAATACCAGACTTCAGAACCCTCTTTTTGTCCCATTTGGGATATTTCATTAAGAAGTATCAATGGGTATTAGAATGTTTGAGGGGATACTTCCACATAAAACTCTCTATATGTTTATTTAAACAAATTTCATCATAGATATGTGTATTTACCTGTTAAAACCAAATAGTTTTCCTCTTGAGGTTGCATTCTGAATGTGGTGAACTACAACTGTTGGTTGATGTCGAACTATATGTGGTTAACCCAATTATTGTAAGAATATATCTATATAAAGGTTCCTAATATTTACGAGAAACTATTTACAAGTAGGTTTATAGATAATGGGAGGATTTACTTGACTGTGGTAGATATAACTATGGGGAGGTTTACCAAGGTGGATTCCATGAGTAGAGTCTCTGTAGTCTATCTCCACACTACAACGAGGATGACTATAATGATGATGATCACCTTATACATCATTTGATGAGTTGTAAAACCATTGGAGTGTTGAGAATGTATCTCAAATAACCTCAAGGACACATTTAGTTGGATTAGTCGGTGATATGAGACATACTCTACATCAAGGCTGAAATATGTCATCATTCGTTTTGGGGTTGAGTAGGGATATGCGCTTAATCTATGATGTCTCCTAGAATCTATTGATAAATGTATGGTGCTATGGTAATATGATATCACTACTATGAAGATATGGGATTTTGTCAATGAGCTTCTCTAATAGGGATATATACTTATTTTGAGGCATGTTCCACTATCTATTTGGTGGCTCTTGGATAGAATGAGGATATGATCCCAATCCTAGGCCTTGGAAATATGCAATTGGTCATTTTTTATAGGATTACGAAACTCTCATAATGAATATAATTTATTACATAGTGAGACCCAGTTGAAATGATAATATAAGATCGACCCAAAAATGCATTCCCCATCAAAATATGTCATCGGACCACTGGAATCAGAGAAGGGGTATGATCCTCCTCAAATAAGCTACCATGATATTTTGAGTGTATTTTTTGATTGAAATGTGATCCCTTTTTAGAGAATGTGCTACTCTCACATGGATAGCCTTAGCTAGAATACATATAGGATCCTGATCATGAGCCTTTGGTGTATTCCATCTATCTTTTTTTAGATAGTGATGTGAGCCTATCACTAGGAATTACTGCAAGTACATGGGGAGCTCTGTCCAGAACAAGGATTTGAGCCCAATCACGGGCCTTTGGAGTATACTGCTTGACTTTTCTGACAATAATATGAGCCTATCCCAATGCATGTTCCACTCTCACTTGGTGAGACCTGATTGGAATGGGTATATGATCTATTTCCTTACAAAACATCCTATACTTGAATATGATTATAAACCACCAGGATGGGAGAACAGTTATGAGACTTCTTCAGAGTAGAAGCTTGGTCACATTGATATGTTTTTTTATCTACTCTGGATATAAATATAGGAATATATTTATATCCCCACATCTTCAATAGAATATACCGATGGAGATACTCTATTGATTTCACAATGTACTTTGTCTTCAATAGGATGTGTAGAGTAATTTTTGTATTTAAAATCAAGCATCTATGATATGTTGTTAGTTATCATTATTTGCAGTGCGGAAATTCTCCCACTCATGTCGTTATTGTCCCATCGGAATATTCTTATGGACTTTTTGCACAGGGGGTGGATTTATACCCACCCCATTCATGCTTCCTAGATAAGATAATAGACTGTGTTTGAACTAATTGGGGTATGATAATACTTTCTATAGTTTACAAAATTCTACATTTTATAATGCTTCTTTGATGCCCAAATCATAGTGTTTTTGGAGTTGACATATTGGATAATTCCCATAGTGAGTGTTTGATGGGTGTTGATGATATTGTTATATATCTTGGATAAAGATTGTATTGTATTAGTGGTGCTTCTAGAAACTACGATTTCCACCACATGCTTACAATTTCTCTTAGAAATTAACATACCAAATATTTTATCTTCCTCTAATTGGGAAATGTTTTATGTAGTTCATTGTAACATGGTAAGGACATGAATATAGGTGTATGGGAAAAGAAATAGGATCTGGGCAACCCTATGTATCTCATTGAATGGAAAATTAGGCAATTTGTAGTTCTAGAAACTCATTTAATTTAATATTACATGAAAAGTACCCCAGCTATGTAGTTTATTGCCTTGTGGTAATTAGGTGAATATAGGTACTTGATCCAAGATATAGGATCCATGTGTCCCTAATTAACTCATTAGTATGAGAATCAAGCTATACATAATTCTAGAAACTCATTCAGTTTTATTTCAAGCTATAAGAAAATCAACATTGAAGTTTAACATTTTTAGGTAATGATGATAATATAGGTGGATAATCCATTATATAAGATCTATTTAAACTTAAATATATCATTAAGATGAGAATAAATCCGTACATGGTTTTGAAAACCTGTTTAGATTAATTTCAAGTGGAAAGGACATGAATCGTGTTTTTAACATCTTGGGGTAAGGACACAGTTCATTTATTTTAATGTTTTACTATAAAGACATCATACATCTAGGTTAATGACCTGAGGTAAAAATGATAGCCATGAATTTTAATGTCTTAACATAAGGATTTGGTAAATGCAGTTTAACTTCTTGTTGTAAGGACAACGGCCCTTCACTTTAACATCCTGTATTAAGGGAAATGTTTATATGCTATCTAGAGAGGGCATGTTCTAATTTATTTTGGATAACTCTTCTAAATATTGCATGACTTTCAAGATCACTTAACTCTATCAATATTGCACTTACCTGTATCTCTAACTAATCAATGAAGAAAATCATCTCTTTATTTTGTGATTGAGATGTCTACAGTAGGGTAAATGGTTGTAATGGTCTATTAAACCTACCTCATTCAGATTCCTTATGGTTGTGAGTTCCAACAAATCAATTTCCATGGAACTTTCTAAATATTTGAGGAAAGGATTTTTCTAGAAATAATAGTATTTGTTAAATATTTCATTGAATGATGTTCGTTTATATCTGAGAGGTATGTTTCTCAAGTTATGATGGAAAATTGGTTTTTCCTATTCAGAGTGATCAGATGACTGGATTGGGGATTCATGTGTTAGTGGTTGCAATATTACCCTATGTATCCACACTTGAAGACATTATTTAAAGGAAAATAAATATTATATTATGTAACTGAGATGTTGATGGTAGCATAAATTTTTTTATGGCTTATCACCCATTCCTCACTAATATTTCTCATCACCTTGAGATCTATCAAACCATTTTACATGAAATGGTTTAAATTCCTCTGAACCTATCTTGATCAGAAAAAATATATATTCTAATATATGTAGTCAAGAGGTGGGTGAGAAAGTTGATTCTGCCACATGTTATCTGTGATTCTATTTATATGGTTGCATGTCTTAGTATGGATCCTAGGGTATAATGTACTAGTCGTTATTCATCTAAGATAATATGTTAAAGCATTTCGGATCTTATATCTTGCTTACATTTCCCACTAATTAAAATTTACTGAATATCCACACGGTTTGTGAGAACATATTAGGTAGGATAGTTTCTAGAAAACCCTCTATTTGGAGGTGAAAAATATAGAAATTTCCCTAACCTTTTGGGTTCTGTATCTGTGGAACATTGTAGTAATTTCAACCGATGAGTGGATGAAAAATATGAAAATTCCCCCAACCCTGTAGGATGGGGAACATCCCAACAAATAGGGGTTCTATGGAATGATATCGGTACATTATTATAATGTCCATATCTAATGTGTATTCCAAGAATTATTTTACATAGATCCCCATTCCCTAGATGGAGTTGTATGATTCGTTCTTCTGTATAAATTTCATTATCATATTCATGGGGATATCCTGAATTATCCATGAAAACACACTCTCCTCTATTGATGGTGGGGATATTGGATGATGATTGGAGTTACAACATAGACCTTAGAGATTGAATCCACTCTTACCACTTTCCATATGTTTTTTTGTCATTACCCTCTGAAATACCAACATGGTTGGTAGTACTTTCTATATATGCATGAAATATACCATTGATTCATTCCTTTCCCCTTACAGTTGAAGAAGGTAGGACAACATGTAATGAATCAGATAGGCGTATGACGGTATAAATGTACAATATAGAAGTTTTATCTTCTATATCTGATGTGGAGTATTCAGGTCAAATTGATATCACATTTATTGTGATATAAGAGGGATGGTTCCCCTTGCCAATGGAGTATCTCATTTGGAGGTTTGGTGTTCAGAACATTGTTTAGAGGATTGGTCCCCACTATAAGATTTTTGGGGTTGGTACCCATGATATCGTTTCAGGGGTTGGTGTATGATGTATAGTTTATGGGGTTGATGATCATATTGAAGATGATCCATGGGTAAAATATGATAGAAATTCCCACAACACTCTAGGCTATGGTGAAACCTGGGATTCCATAGATACCTTGGAGAGCTATGATGAAGTCAGAGGCTCTATGTTGGTGATGATATGGGATCAATTCTGGGCCACTTTCAGTATACAGTGGTGGGCCATAGATAAATTCTATGTATTTGGGACAAGACACTATTTAAAAGAAGCATTGTTTGGATACCCATGGAGGCTCTCCTATTGGATTCCCAAACATGGACAACTACTGTAGGGAAAAATTCTTCTAAATCCCCATTTGAAATCATGGTATCATAATGACGATGATGAATAAAATGAATGGGAGACCACCAAAAAATCTCCTCAGTGAATTATTTGACAACATGGTTTTCCTCATCAACCTTCTTATGGCATGGAAGGTATGCAATGTTGCACTCTAGGGATAGGAAACAGAAGTGGTTGAATGTGACAACAAGAACCGCTTCCTCCCCTATGGATTGTTGTGGGAATGATTTCTAATGGGAATTCATCTTTCATTGGATTTCATGGTCTGATTCCAAAGTTGGGATGGATCTGTTTATGTGTTATAACTACACTAAGATGTTCACCAAATGGTTCTCATGGTTATGTATTGGTTAGAACATATGTTGGGGCCTTTAGGCCAAAGAATAGTGTTCAGAAGTCTCAAAATCTTTTAGCACGTTCCATGATTTAATTTCTATTTTAAGGAATATATAAATTCTGGGGAAGAAACAATACATCTTATTAGTGAAGAATTATATATAGGATCACATATTTGATCAATTACATTCACAAATAATAGATAAAGTGGAATTCCCTTATTTCTATGAATGGTTTAGTGTAGTTAAAACAAATTTTTCTTGTTTTCCATTTTGTTTTTTACATGTGCGAAACAAACTAGCCTAATGGGAACTAGAAAATCAATCATTTTTAACCAATGAAAGGGATGAAAATGTTAATTAATTTCATAATAGGATCACAAATTTTTTGGTAGGGAAAGACGTGGATAGTTTTATTTAGGGTTGTTTCAATTCCTTCCTCAATCACTCATATCGGTTATACCATTTTTTTATCCTCCCAATGAAATTCCCAATGGTTCCCACATCCATGACTTGGTATGGACCTAATTTCCAAAGGTAGGTGGTGCTTTGGGTTTTCAAACTCAACAACACTTAAGAACTTACATTGATAAAGAGGATGTATAGTAAGGACCATCACACACTTTTGGGGAGATTTCTTTCCAACTCTAAGACTCTTATAGATTTATGATATATTCATGAAATCCATCATTGTCTTTGAAAAAGGGTTTCTTAACCCTATGAAAATAACTTGATTAATAACATGTATTGATAGGATCAAATATGTGCATTTCATGTGTCCACAATCATTCGATTAATTATTTACGATTCCCTAGTTTATAACCATGATTCAGCACTCTATAGTTTCATTTCCTTCTAGGGAGGTGGTTGGTGTCCTGGAGATGGGATTGAACCTCTATGAAGAATCCTATATATCCTATTACGGTAGGAATAAACACCCATGTAGTTAATTTGACATTGTTTATGGAAATGTGACTGGACCAATCAATACAATTTAACTTTCTGATGTAAGGATGTGAATATCTATATTGGACCTTGGTGATGTGTCTTACATATCAAATTTGAGAAAGGAATCAATATCTACCATGTCATTATAATGGGTGTCAGTTTGATGAGAGATACAAAAATAGTGGTCCTAAGTGGGACATAGGCATATAAGACGGCCATAGATTGTTTCATCAAGAGTAAGACCCTTTGACCAGAGATGAGATGTAATCAAACATACATCCAAATGGTCAGCTAACCTTAGGGAATTCACATCACATTATCTGTATAGTCATCTCCAGTCTCTAATCCCAAAAAATTAATTCTCACTGTGAAAAACAATATGTAGAAAATTATTTAACCAATTTCATGAGAATATATCTATATGATTCTTAAAATTTTATGTTTCCCTTTGATATAAATGATTAATTATCTTCTATATAATGGGGTATTGAACGTTTTTATTAAGAATGCATACTTTGTATCCTATTTTATTACAAGAATTAGAATTGTCATTGTTCGAGTCACCACTAACCTAATGATGTGTTTGAGATACATGAGGGAATAATCATAGAATATATATGAAATAATTATTGTGTACGGGACCACCTCTCATGTGATTATGGAAAATAAATAAAGGAATACTTATGGAGAAGTGGAGATATAGACCATAATGGTTTCTTAATGGAGCTCAGTCCTCAGAGAGCCATCATGTGTATCATGGTTATAGAAAGAAAATGTGTTCTCATTGTTCAATTGAGTTCTCAGTCTGCTAATTGATAAAGTAGAATTATTTTCACATTGGAATGATTGGCTACTAGTTTTTGAAAAAATAGGTACATGAGGGGACTTACAGCAAAGTGGATTACCATTAAAGATCGTTCCTGAGGAAGGCATCCTACATATCCAATTTGGAATGAAATTAGAGTTCCTATAGTTCAATTACACCTCAACCCAATGATGTGATAATATGGGTGATCATGATCAGATACATTATTTTTATCCTTGAGGTATTATGAATGCTAGTTGAATATACTAGAATCTATTTCTTATTGATTAGGTCTTACACACTGCAGCCACCCTTTAGCACATTCTTTCTATATCTTCTAGTAGATATAGCGGGGTGGAAAGCATGAACGTTCTATCCAAGAGAATTACACTAATAGGTCACAGGAGTCGTAACCCTATCCCATTGAAGTCACATCCCATATAATAGAGGATATGGAAGAAGGTTCCTAGAAGAGTTCTGAATGGAATAAACTTGAGTGCATCTATCAGATAAAGTTGACATGTCCCAGGTGATCTTCCAAACATGTCATGGATGTCTGTATGTCATGTCTTAATTATCATCCCAACATTTTTTGGTATCAATATTACATGACAGACTCATCCAACGGTGTCTTATTGACATTTATAATATTATTTAAATGATATATGTTTACATATATAAGATATTTCTCATGATCAATTAAATTTTTTCCAAGGACTTTGGCATGATAAAATGACTTTTCATGGATCCCTTTGAATGAATGAAGTTAAAATGTCCAAGATGCTTCGCAAAGTCAAATAAGACTAGTTTTGGGTCTTTTTCATGACTGAAGTAGACATGAACCTACTATGTTGAATGATTTACCTATGTTTTCTTCAAAAATCACAAGAAAAAATTTTCATGTCTTTGAAAAATCATACGATCATACTGACCTTCCAAATCTTCCTCTACATGATCAAAGAGAATTCTCCAGCACATCAATGAATGATCAAGGAGGATAATGCTAAGGTGATTCACATGATCCTAATATCTTTTCCTCGGACTATTCCATGACAATATTGTCATGTTAATCGGCAATTGTGAGATCAACCTAAATTTTACAAAGAAAATCGCATAAAAATTATAAAACGCTAATAAAAAATCACATGAAAATTTTGACATGTCAATAATATATTTCAAGATCAACCCATCTTTTCTAAGGCCAATCATTTGATCATGGTGACCCAGTCATGGACACCCAAAGAAATTGTGATTTCAATGAATAAACATGAGATCATGTGACCATAAATTAATAAGTCAACAGGTTCTTGTGAACATGTCTATGATATTTTACACATATAGGGGTTGAAGTTTCATCCAATAAGGGATCATCCAACATTAATTCGTGGTAAAATTTTTCCAAGTCAGAGGGGTGCATATCCAAGGGTTGAGGCATCTTGTACCAAGGTATTATGCCTAAATTTGTATGGGAAATGAAGCATTCCAATGGTTTCATGTCGTGGGTGTACACCATATGGCCTAAATGGGAAAAAATATATTTTCCATAGGCTTATAAACATGTCAAATGTAACTAACATGATGACTCATTATTCATGTGATTCATATTAACTCAAGAAGATTCTTGTGAGGGATTCTACCAATATGTTTATAATATTCCTAATGACACCACATGCATGGGTGTGGTTCTATGGTGAATACTTCTATGGGTTTTCCCATTAGATTACCATCAGTTCAATTGTTTTATTCATAATAAACCCACATGATGACTATACTCATGCAATCTACATGACCTTCATAAGGTATTGTGGTTGGTTTTATGCTTATGTATATTGCCTTCATATCAAATATTGTGCTATACATGAGTGATGGTACATATTTCATGGTGAGGATGAGTGCATGGAATATGGGTTACACACCCTAAAACCTACACTACAAGGATGAATAGATAAGATCCTGAGATCGATGTTGGTTCTCCTTATCTCAATATGAAAAAATGAGCTTCCCGACTTTTACAATACATAACATTATCTAAATAGGATAACTCTAGGGACTCCACATACATGAGGTGATGTTGGATATTAGTGTCACATGTATGGAAAATATCCTTCATTAAGGGATTTCAACCCCCTTTCATTCATAGGATTCACACTCTAACTGTCAGATTCTCATAATCATGGACCCATTTACACAGTATATTCATTGCTTTAAGACTGTGTTCAAGGATTACAAGGCCGAGGGTTCATAGTATCATAAGTCACACATACCCTAGTTCATTATTTCTAAAGTTAGTTTTAGTGTCTAGTATTTCCAAGGATTTATCATAACATGACTCATGTGGTTCTATCAATCTTCTGATCATGTGATACAGTGGGAGGTATTACATGGGATATTGAAAATATTCATTAGGGGTTCATGGATGATTTGAGATGTCCTTTTATAGGGGATTCACATGGTGTTATTCTTACTTTTGATCACATGATCTTAAGATGACTATGTGATGAGTTATTATAGTGACATTTCTATGGTGGGTTCTCACTATAAGATCCCCATATTTAAATAGATATGATCTCTAAAGGTTGTGGTCAAATGCTGTCTTTATCCACTTCCCTCATTCCCCTCCTCACATGTTTATTTTTTAAGGGGATTAGGGTATTTATAGGCCTATGGGGGATAATGTTGATGGTCCTTTCCCTAGATTAAATTCCATGGGTATCATATGAGGTAGTTGATAATTCATAGGATAAAAGAAATGTAGCTGCAAGATGGATTCCTATTATATTCATTCCTTAATGTGATGCCTCTCTTGTGATCGAATGATCCATTTTTTGTGGTTTTAACTATCATGATTTATGGAAACCTTTTTAATAAAATAGATTTATTCATTTGCTAAATAATATAAAATTCATTAGGTTCTCACATCCTAAACCATAATGCATTTAATTTATGGACAACCACTACAAGGTTTCAAGATCATGGGAATCTCAATAGTTGAACTTCCGAATAATTTCCATGGACCTTACATGATCATTCCAAGGGCCTAGCCTTTGATATATGCCATATTTTTTATTTTGAGATGATTTATAAAATCTTCATATAATCCAAATTAATTAAGGAAAGAACCTATGAAATAAAGATGATTTTCATCATCGTAAACATCAGGTGATGAGTTTAGTGGTTGAATTTCCTTGATCATGTGATCAAAACACCATCACAAAAAAGAAATCATGAAGTAATGGAAGATCTTGTGACATGGAATATGATCTTATGATTAGATTATCACGATGAATTATTTCATGATAGATGGAAGATATCAATCACAACGATATCCATACTGGTTATCTCGAACTCATTTGGTGGAGATGGCTAGAATTGGTGATTACTGAGTGATACTATTAGTGGAATCAGGTTTCATAATCATGTAAAACCATTAGTGAAAGAGTATGGTAGACATGAAGATGAGTGGGAGGTTGAATATGTGGGTTTATCACTGTGCAATATTAGATTATTTCAAATATACACGCTATGGGATCAAAATATTCAAATGGCATTGTAGAGGAATTTAATAGACAACTGATATCAGTTGATCACATGGATCATGCATTTTACTTGTTATTATAGATGAAGATTAGTACCAATGATATTAACATCCCATATCAAAACCCCAATGTTATTTCTCCACGGTTTATCAAACATGTGGTGTGGAAAGAAATTCATCATTATGAACCCTCCTTTAGTTGTACCGCCCCACACAGTGGTTCGACCCCACACGGTGGCACCTCCACTTCTAATAAAATGCCTTCATTAAGTGATGTGACCACCCCCTTATATGTGATAATCCCTATAAACCATATGTCATATTCACTAGGTGGATAGGAGGTCTCCCTTGGTGCTTTTGATTCAACTCCCGTATGGGCCAGTGTCGATCGTGTTAGTCATATTGTTGCTAGATGACATCCTATTTTGGAAAAGGGGTAATTATAAATACCTTGAAAATAATCTAAGTAACATTTCTATCAGAAATAATATATTAACATTATAGAGAATCCAATCCAAAGTTTCAACCATTTAGTCCTGCATGTAAAGAATACATGTAATTTTTTATGGTTATGAATCTTTTGAAATCCCCTATGGAAATGTGAATATCACAAAATTATAGGTTTCATTAGTGGATCATATCATTCATACATAAATATAAAATCATAATAGATAAATATTATTTACATTAAACAGTTTTACCTGCCTGATCATATAGGGATAGTTTCTTTAGAAACATAGATAGAAAAACAACTAGTTTATAAATGATCTGTATCTTCTCCCACTATGTTGTTCATAACTAGAAATATTTTAAATATATCATTTATAAAACCATTTATCACATTCTAGTTAAAGATAAAATAATAAAATTGGGAGCAAATTTTCTTTTTAAATATATACAAGGGACATATCAATGATCACATAAGCATAACATGAGAATATGGGCATGTGAATATGATTTTAATTTTTGAAAAGAATACCCTACATTTGAAATATCATAATATTATGTTATGAAATAAATCATTATAGTTTATAAGAAAATATTAATAAATAAATAAAACAATAGGGTCTATGATAGAATAATATTTCCATAAGACAATGAATTATGGTTACACACATAAACATATAATTGTGTGAACATGTATAAATAGAAACATGTTATCTTATTAAATTAAGGACAATGAATGGGGCCTTAACATTAAAATATATTGAGGAAAATAATTATAAACATAATATTTTGACTTGAAAACCATATCCATTCATAAGTATATGCTCATGAAATATGAGTCCACACATAAAATTATAAACATGAAATCATGTTTATGCATAACATATTTACCTCATAAGTTATTAATTTTACCCAATGAATTGGATGATGTTATAGGTTCCATATATCTCATTAAAAAACCCATACATATTTTTTCCACAGGATATTAAAAAATTCATCATATAAAAACACAACAATAGAAATCAGATTCATAAACACTTCACCATAGAATAACTAATATAAAAAAGATTTCATAATGATCTATCATTACAATCATGATCCATATAGAGAATGAATTTGGATGATATGTTTAGATTTTAAAACTAGTAAATAAGATGTATAATCAACGTATGTAATCATATATTAATACATATAAAATTAAAAGATCATTAAAATATTCAAATGGAAAATACCCTTTCAAATTTAAAATGTTATTTCCAAAATCTAAAAACTAAACATGTAATAAAGAATAGATTTTATTTTATAATAAAATTTTATAACTATAATTTATTATTTATGTCTCTAATGTTTCATGAATGTGGTAAATTATATTCATGCTATATAAGTAAAAAAATAAATTCACATTTTATCGTCAAATGTAAAAAATTCCCCATTTAGAAAACAAAAATAATATTGCATGTAAACTGTTTTGTATAAAATAAAAAGGGTATAAATGACATTAATAAATCATAGAATAACATTTAAATAATTTTTTTAATTTTTATTAGAAAAAATATATATGGTAGAAAAGTACTTCTAGACCTTAGAAAGTTTATAATTTCATTTAGAGTTAGATCATATCATACCATCATCAAAAAAATATTCATAAATAATCACGATAAACAATTAGATTGTCACATAAAACCCTTACCTTGAGTTATCATTTCATAGAATGAAATCTATCCTGCTATATAACAATTTCAAATTTCATATAAATATAAAATATATTTTTCATATTTATTATATGATATACTACCATATTGTCTTATTTCAACACCTTTATTATACAAAATTCCTTAGTAAAAATGAAATTTGAAGGTGTGAATTATTTAATTTATCATTAGTATTTTACTTCAATAGTTACATAACTTTTATAGAAATCTTGTTTCTATAATATCCAGAATATTAATAATTATATAAATACCATATATATTCACTATATAGTTATTTATGTTCATCCATGAAATTTAGAGATACAAAAAATTAATTACATCAATCATAGAGAGTGTAGGCCATAAATATGATGGAATACTGTTTTTATTAATAATGATGGATTAAATGAAAATAATTTAAATAATACATCAATTTTATAGAGTAATTATATTTTCATATATATCACATATATTAATTTATTTACCATTTTTACCTTCCATGTAATGTGTTTGTGAAAAATGAGTCACTATTCATTCTAAGGCGGTAGTTAGTCATACATAAGAGTGATGTTTTCCTATTTTCATACAGTAGAATATAATAAAAATTAATATGTGATATAATTTTAACAAACTGAAATTATATAGTACAACTTTTTATTCGACAGAGTGTATGATAAGTGACACCAAGAACCTAAGCGAATATAATATCCTGAGAATTAATAATATATTTACAATATTAAACAAATATAATATGGTATATAGATTATAATTCATGAATCAAAGTGTTATCTTTCATTAGAAATAAGAGTGTCATTTCTCTATAGCTTGTGTTACATGCAAGAGCGACCTTCTATGATAGCTTGCATTACACGGAAGACCTAGACTCACCAAATAACAATGAATTATAAAATTATTATTATTTAATATAAAATAATATAACCTAGATGTTATGTTAGTGGTTATGAATAGTATTAATTAAAATATGAAAATTTTGGGTTTATATAAATATAAAATAAATTCATGGGATACAAATTTATGATAAATTAAAATAAGAACCAATTGAATATAAAAATAAATATTATTATTTTTAGGATCCAAAATGAGTTTTCTCTTAATGAACATAATAAATTAAAATTAGTGAATAATTTTAATGAAATATATATCTGAACACTTCAATAAAATATTTTATATATCAATTTAATAGGTTTGATAGGTGTAAGATAAGAACAAACCTTATTTTTCATATGAAAGCCTATATTTTTATAAACACATTTTTATAGCATTTTAATAGAGAACCCATTTTAATTTTTAATTTTTATACATTAATTTAACTAATATGTTAAATTAAAATTTATATTTAAAATAGAAACAAAAATTTAATTTAGAGATAACTGTTCTTATTTTTCAGAATCATATCACTTTTAATGAATAATGAAAAATTCTAAAATTTAGTTTGAAACTGATTATTAAACTAATTTATTTAAGTGGATAAATTATAATTTAACTGGATTAAAATATAAATATATAATATTTTTATCAATTGATAAATTTTATATCATTGGAATGAATTTTACATTGAAATTTATTGTAAAATTATTAAAAAAATTCAGACATTTTTATTTTAAAAATCTGCATTATTTGTCCCACCTCTTGGATGAATTTTAAATAAATTTATGATCCTTATATGATTGTAATTTGAAAAAATTGATTTTATATTTTTAATAATAATAATTTCTAATTTCTTATAATACAAAAATTTTTACCAAAAATATTATCGGACGTGATTAAAATTAGGTACAATAAATAATGTTAAATTATGCTTAATAAGGGATTTTAAATTAATCTTATGGGACAAAATGACCTAGACACCTTTCCAAGAGAAACTATTTTGCCATATTTCTACCCTATAATCACATTTAAATAATTGAGTTTATTATTGGATCCACATGAAATGTGATAAATGAGCACATAATTCCTTTGTAAAAATATTACAAGAGTGTCACTCCTCCTCCACTATAAAAGGTCCAACTCTCCTCCCACTTTCTCACACCTCTCAAGACACATTGACACAACCAAGACCAGACCAAATAACTCCTAAATATCCTCACACTCATCATATAATTATTCCTTTTGGGATAAATCAATAAATAGAATCCCTTATGTTTAAAACCCAATGGAGTTACCCGATTAAGAAGAACATTTGTCCTCAATTTTTTCAGTATTATTTCCCTTATAAATCCCTTAAACTATTATTATAATATAATTTTATAATGAAAATAGAATCATTAATATATGAGGATGTTTTTATGAAATTTTTTCGATCTATATTTACACACACTTCCATCTAATGGGTAACAAACATTTTTTGTCTGTGTACGACAAACTACTACCTCACAAAACAATGATTGTCCATTTTTTTCTTTACCACCTCTCTTTGTGGCCATTATGATGGAATATATATTTTTTATTTATGTTATATATAGTATTTATTATATCTTAAGACTTATTTAATTCATTTAAAATATATATCTTCAAACATAACATTTTTTTTTGCAAAAACGATAACATTGTTTGTGAAGTATGGACTATTTCCCTCTCAAGGTGACGTGATTAGTTAACATGATCCATGGATTGTGTTAAGGATGATTATAATTAAATATACAAGACATAGAAAAATATTTTATATTCATAACATAATTATCTTTCTAGAAATATATATATATATATATATATCTCATTTTTTACTATCCTTCCACACACTAAAAAGTGATAATGTCCATTGTGGATGTGTGGACTATCACCTCCTCAATAGAATTTGATTACTTTTACATAAAAATAATTAAATATATAAGTATATTTGATTAAATAAAATTGTATTGATTATATAATTATCAATTTGAGTATATAATTGTAAATTTTTTTTATAAAATGATCAATGATAAATGGGAACATTACTCATGCGTACGTATGTCCTACCGTCTCCATGATTGTAATGTTGATTAATTTTTCATAACCATATTTAGTTATTGTTTTAAAAAGTAATATTGATTTAAAAATATGATAATTATTGAATTAATATTATTTTGGAGAATTTATATAATGATTCCACTGACTATAGTCGACCAACCAAAGTTGTTTTTAACACATAATCCAAATTTGGTCAAAATACCCAAAGTATAGTTAAATTATTAAGTAGTGGTATACAAAATCTTAATAAGTGAAACAAAAGTAATGATAAACATTCACTTTTTTGTAAATATATAGATAATTATCATATGTTTATTATATAGGAAGTTAAAGGCCATTCACTCAAATAGAAACACAGCGTAAGGGATTCTTATCTCACTTTTTACATTCCTTTGATAAATTTCATGTTCACCACTTAAAAATCTTGTATGGTGCATATACTGCCCATTTGGTTATATTATATCATTTATTCTATTATTTTCTTGTTATTTTAAACTTTTATTTAATTTTATTCCTCTATGTTGTTATAATTTAAAATGTTTCAATGTGGAATATAAAACATTGGAATGTCTGAAGATTATTTTCTTTAATAATAAGTTTAATGATAATTAAATGGTATTTCTATTCGAGGAAATTATACCACCATTTTTAAATAAAAACATTCTTTTTCTATCATTAATTTATTTATGAACATTTTCATGTATTGTTACAAATTTTCTATTCTTGGATACTCAAAATATTTTAGAAAATGTTTTCTTAGAAAACCCCACTTTGTATCTCTCTTTAGTTGGAGAACCTATTTTATT
The DNA here is from genome assembly GCA_963277665.1 of Viscum album. Taxonomy (NCBI): domain Eukaryota; kingdom Viridiplantae; phylum Streptophyta; class Magnoliopsida; order Santalales; family Viscaceae; genus Viscum; species Viscum album. Next base: position 1,416,419,497 of record OY728138.1, read on the forward strand.
CTAAAACCACGTTTTATTAAAATGTTTCCAAAAATATTTTTAAAATTATTTGGTAATGAAATGTTTACCATTTTTTCTTTTACAAATGTTTTTAATGGAATATTCTCATTTATTTCTAAAAAAATAATTTTTTCTAACTTTTATCCATGAAAAAAGAGTTTTATTTTTACCTCATTTGGAATGTATATATTTACCCATGACCATTTCCTTGAATATTCCTTTTCATGTTTAAATGGTTAATTTTTAAAGAAAATATTTTCAATGTTATATTAAAAAAAATTGTTTTCCAAATGGTTTTTCAAATCTAATAGATATTTTCCTAAAAATGTTTTTAGAATTTCTTTTTATAATGTTTCCATTCATCAGCAACAACAACCCACTATTTTACTCCACTTTAGTTATGTTGTATTGGTACCATTCGTAAACATCCTATGGATTGAAATACTAAATTTCTTATGATCATTTGACATTAAATTTCTACTAAATATCCATATCATTTTTCAGGGATATGATTATTTCTTAAACCTATACCATTTTTCGTACTGTGTTTACTTTGAAATTTATTTTATTATTTGGGGAAATAATTATAAATCCATATACATTATTAAATACTAATATTTGATAAGGAATATTGTTTATCTGACATGTTGCATGTTTTTTTCATGCAATGCATACATTGGGGACATTTTAAGGCATTCCCTATAGGTTGGGAACCAATTAATGAAATCCCCTAAATGCATCCATAGTCTCATGGGTCGAATTTGTTGGTAAAATTCATATAGGTAAAATTTCTCTTGATGGTAATGGTTTCATGTACCTAGAAAACATGGAATCTAATAATTAAGCATTTACCCCACTTAGTTTCAATTAATATTTATCCATGAGATATTTCATAAACATATTTATAGATATATTTCAATTTTAGTTCATTGATTAAATCAAATTTGTTTTAGTTTCATACATTTCAACATTTATTTTTTCTTATCTAGTTATATGAGTGGAATGTATTTCCATATATTTACTTGAAAAATTATTTCTTCACTTATATCTCAATTTTTAATTATATGGTTTGTGTTTTATACCATTTACCATTCCATAATTACTAATTTCATTGAATAGTTATTTCTTCCACTATACTTTACCCTAATTGAATATTCGCGCTCAACCTTATTATTTTTATTTACCTCGGTTTCCAAGAAGTGTACTATGAAATATATTCATGGATTTACAAGATGGAATAATGTTACCCTCAAAGTTATTTATTTATATAGAATAAAAAAATTATGTTATAATTAGTGAATTAATTTGTAATAAAGACACATTTAGGTATCTTGATTACAAAGGTGACTAAACCCTTTGGTCCTTTAAGATTTTATTCGTTATAATTGATCCATTGTAATTGATAGAATTAACCATCTATGCAACTTCTAGGGTCAGGTCACTATAGTTTATACAAGAGAAAGTTTAGTAGAGACATTGGGAAATAGATTTAGGAAAATGTTGGTTTGATAAAATAAAATTAAGGTAGAATTTAAGGATAGTTATAGAATAACATCCTAGAATTTTGGTGAGATATAGATTATGTAGTTTTTGTAGAAATTAATCCATGTATAGATACTATAAGTGGAAGAGGTTCTGGAACATATTTACCTAGGAGTAATAAATCTGAAAAGGTGTTTTGATCCAGACTCGGTGAAACCTGGTACACAACAATATGCCTTACTATACACCTATATTGACACTCCTAGGTGATATGCTTTGGATAATTCATTTTAACATTACAAACCCGAATTAAGGCTTTCAAAAATGAATAACCTAGGATAAACATAATGTGTTTTAGATTTAAGATAATGTTTCAAGGCTTAAAATCCTAAAAATGATATTATGGATATACCCTAGAACAAGGAACGACCAATGTGAAAATAAATTAATGAAGTATTTATATATTAGGGTTTTATTGAAAAAATTTCTTAAAAGGATATTTCTTGATTAATGTTATTTCAAGGATGTCTATCATATTTAGTTATGGAATTTATATTAATATAGTATTTGAAAAGGTAATCATGTTATCTAGGTGACAACACATCATATCTGGAAAGGCCATGAGTCATAAACCCATGATTGATGGATGATAAAGATTTCATGACAACCACTAACATATGCAATGTTTTAGTTCGTTTATTAATGTTTTTAGTTAAATAATTTGATGAGTAAATGTTAATGATGAACTAGTAATAAAACATTTGAGAATTATAGATTAATATATTAACAATATTTATTTAGAATACAGTTAAAGACAAATAGTTATACTTGTCACTTTTCTATAGACCTTATGATCTTTTAAATGTTTCTTTTAGTACTTCAGGCACAAAAAATGCATTATTGGTAAATAATTTTTAGGATTAAAGGGAGTAATTATAATTTGATATAATCAAAACCAAATATTATGATTGATTATATTAAATTGAATACTATAATGTAGCACTATATCCTTATATTTTTGGTCAGTTAAAGATTTTACAAACATTAGAAAAATGTCTTGGAAATAAAATTTTGTCCTAATACCTACATTTCTGTTGTAATGATGGTCTCTTAAATAATCAACGATTTATGGATTTGTTTCATTAAACATTCTATTGATGACTAGATTGTTTGGGATTTATGACATCAATAACTCCCTATAAATATTTAATCTTTTCTTCTACGTACATATTTTTATTTTCCACTTAATGTTCTCATATATAGAAACCCAGTTACAAGGTAGTTCATGTGACCATTGTACATCTCATTCTCTCTTTTATGTAGGGTGTTTTACAAACCCTTGTCATGATGTGGGATTTCAATGTCGAAAATATAAAACAATCTATTACCAGGATAAAGTTTAAATTGTTTGGACTAAATTCAATGAAGGTTTATAGAATGTAACACCTCGAAATACTATATTTGGATTTTTTATTCAACAGAATGTATAAAACACAATACCAAGCACATAAGAGAATATAATATCCTAATAAATTAATATATATTTATTATCTTTAAAAAAATTAATATATTAGATAGCTTGTATTGCATGAAACACTGATTTATCTTGTATTACACACAATATAGACCTTCCATGATAGCTTTCATTTCAGACAAGAGTGACCTTCCCTGATAGCTTGTGTTACATGCAAGACTCAGTTTCACCAAATAATTTTATATTATTAAAATATAATTATTTATTATAACATAATATAAAATATAAGTAATGTTACGGGTTATGAATATTATTAACTAACTTATGAAAATTTATGGTGTATATAAATATAAAATGGGTCCATGGGTTACCAATTATTGAGAAACAAAAATAAGAACCAATTGGATACAAAAACAATTATATTTATATTTATGATTAAAAAGGAAACTTAATTAATTAAAATTATCATGTTATTATAATAAAATATATATGTTATTTATTAAATAAAATATTTTTGATACTACTCGACTAGGTCTGATCAGAATAAGATAAGCACAAACCCTATATTACACATAAAAACCTATATTATTATAAAGGCTATTTAACAACCATTTATTGGAGAAACCATCTTAAATATGAATTTTTAAACATTAATTAATTAATTATTTAATAATAAACTTCATATTTGAAAGAGAAAAGTAAATACTATGTTAGGGTGATTTTTTGATATTTTTCTTAAACATGACATTTTTTAATGAATAATGAAAAATACTAAATTTTATTTCAAAACTAGTTTCTAATATAATTTATTTACAAATATTAATTCTAATATTAATTGGTTTTAAATATTAATTAGATAAATTTTTTTCAATTAATAAAATTTATTACATTTTAGTCATTTTATCTTTGAAATTGATTCTAAAAACATAGCAATATTTCATACATTTTTACTTTAAAAACCTCCATTGTCGTTCCACCAGCAAGATGAATTTAAAATTAATTTCTCCCACTTATATTATTGTAATTTTAAAAAAATGGTTCCATATTTGTAATAATAAAAATTTATAATTTCTAATAATACCAAATTTGTTTGACCAAAAATATTGGTGAATGTAATTAAAATTTATTACAATGATTATGGTTAAATTAAACTTAATTGGGGACTAAATATTAACCTTTAGTGAAAAAATTACATTGAAACATGGAAAAGATCCATTTTATGGATATTTATATACCATATAATCCATTTTCTAGAATTCATTCCATTATTGGAGTCACATTCTATGAGAAAAACTGTATGGAATTCCTTTGTAAAAATGTAACGAGAGTGCCACTCCCCTCCACTATAAAAGGACATATCATTCTCCCACTTGGTCACATCTCTCAAGACAACATGGAAGGACCATGATTTTTCAAAATAGATCTTAAATATCCCTCCCCAAATCCTATAATCCTCCACTTGGGCATTAATAAATAAAAATAAGCCATTTGGTTCAAACAAAAATGAGTTATCTGAATAGGAGCTAACATCTTTCCTTAAGCTTTTTAGTTTTTATTTCCATTATACAACCCATAAACTATAATTTTTCTATTATTTTATAGAAAAATAAATATTATAAATATACTAATATGTTTTTATTCTATTATTTTATAGAAAAATAAATATTATAAATGTTATAATATGTTTTTATTCTATTTTTTTACCCAAACATACACACACACTTATCTAATTGGTAAGAAACATATTGTTTCTGTGTATGGAAAAATACTACCTCACGAAATGATGAATGTTCATTTTTTCTTTTACCACATCTCATAGTGGCCATTATGATGAAAAATATGTCTATTTATGTGATATATTATATATATATATATATATTATGTATTTAATATTATTTAATTATTTTAAATCACATATCGTTATACTTTCCATTTTGTGTAAAAATGATAACATCGTTTGTGGGAGAGTTAACTATCGACCCCTCAAAGCGATGTGATTCATTCATAGGATCCATGGAATGTATAAAGGATGATTATAATTAAAAATATAATACCTAAAAAACATATATAGGAAATTAACAAAAAAAATTACCTTATATAAATATCATCTTCTTTATTATCCATTCAAACATTAAAAAGTGATAATGTCAGTCGTGGACATGTGGACTACCACCTCCTCAACACTATGTGATTAATTTTACATGAAAATAATTGTATATATATGTTTATATGATTAAATAATATATAATTTATGATATAATTTTAATTATAGAAATATATAATTCTACTTACCATTTTTCCATAACAATCATTGAAAAATAGGAAAATTACTCATGCGTACGTATGACTTACCTTCTCCATGAGTATAATATTGATTAATTTTTCATTACAATATTTAATGAATATTTTTAAAAGTATAATTTGATTATAAAAATGAAAATTATTTCATTATTATTATTCTATAGATGTTATTTAATGACCTATTTGACCATATATGACCTACCAAAGTTGTTTTTGACACATAAACCGAATTTGGTCAACGTACCCACTTAACAGATTATGTAGATGTAAAAATAGTCATAATAGGTTAAATAAAATTTATTATAACCATGAAAATAGTGATGAAGAAATCAGATAATTAATATAAGTTTATTATATATGAAGTTAAAGGACATTCATTAGAAAGGAAACACAAGGTAAGGGATTCACATCTCACTTTTTACATCAGTGAGATAAATGTCATTTCACCACATATATATTTTGTGTGGTGTATCTACTACCACTTTTGTTATATTAAATAATTAACTATTTTATCTTCATGGCATTTAAAACTTTCATTATATTTATCCCTTCATGAGGATTATGATTTAAAATATTTCAAAGTGGTGTGGGACACTTTGTAATGCTTAAAGAATATTTTCTTCAACAATAACATTAATGATATTTCAATGGTATTTCCATTAGAAGAAATTATTAGATAATTTTTCAATAAAACCTTTAATTTTCTCCCATATAGTTATTCATGACCATTTTTAATTAATATTACCATCTTCCCACTCTTTGGTAATCAAAATATATTTCAGAAAACTAGACTTTGCATCTCTCTTTAGTCGGAGAATGTGTATTCTTCTAAAACCCTTGTTTTATTAAAATGTTTCAAATGTTTTTAAAATTTTTTTTAAATAAATTTATAACCATTTTTATTTTAACAATGTTTTAGAAATAATATTTGTATATCTTTCTTAACAACACAATTTTCTAACCTTTAACCCAAAAAAAAGAATATTCTTTTTACCTCGTATGAATTGTACAGATTTACCCGAAATCATTTCGTAAAAGCTGACTTTGTACTTATAAATGGTTAATTTTTAAAGAATATATTATCGAAATTTATTTTCAATAGAAATATTCTTCAAAAGGTTAAATATGATACTTTACTCAAGAATTTTTTTGAATGATATTTTTAGATTGTTTCCATTCATCAAAGACAAGAACCCATTATTTAACATCATAGAAGATATATTATATTAATACCACAATTAATCTTCTTATTGATGGATTGTGATTGATTTGTTCAAGGATAGTATTCAATTCAATAACTTGATTCCTTTTAGTCCACTTGTAATATTCAATTACATATGATCATTTGAAATTGAATTTCCCCTAAACATCCATATCATTTTTCATGGATATGATTATTGCATAAATCATATACCATTTTTCATATGGTGTTTCGTTTGAGTGTTATTTAACTATTTGAGGAAATATTAAGAAATCCATATACTTTATCAATACAAGAATTTAATAAGGAATATTGTTTATTACATATGAGGAATTTTTTGGACATGAAATACTTGGGTTTGTGACCATTTAATGAAATTATTACAGGTTGGGGACTGTTTAAAAAAACCCCTTGACGCATCAATAGTCTAATGGGAATAATTGGTAGAGAAAATTGGAATAGTTAAATTATATCATAAAGGTGATGGTTCCGTGTATCTATGAAACATGAAATCCAATAATTAAGAATTTCCCTTATATTGTTTCAGATATTATTCAACCATGAGATATTTCATCGACATATATATGGATAAATTTAATTTTTAGTTCATTGATTAAATTGAATGTGTTCATGTTTCCTACCAGGACATGTTGATTTTTCTTTATTTGGTTATTTGAATGGAATTTGTTTCCATTTATTACCTTTCCATATTGTTTTTGCACTTCCTTATTTATTTTTTGATTATATGGTATGTGTGTTATACTATTTACCACACCATAATTTTTAATCACATTTATTTTTTATTACTTATTCTATTAATTACCCTTATTGATCATTTGAGATCACCCTTGTTATGTTTCTTTCCCCAAGAATCCAAGAATCATACTGTGAAATATATTTATATATTTAATAGATGTCATAAAGTTATCCTCAATGATATTTATTTATATGAACAAAATTATGTTGTAATTATTGTATTTATTTGTTGTAAAAGACTCATTTATGAATTTGGTTTACCAAGGTTACTAAACTCTTCAATCCTTTGGGATATGATTCCTTATAATTATATCAATGTAATTTATAGTAGAGACTAAATTTGGGTTCTCTAGGATTGGTTTTTGATAATAATTATAATTAAATAATATTTATTTCAAAATTATCTTATACAAACATTAAAAACATCATAATAAGCATCCATAAAATGTGGTGATGAAAAATGAAATATATCACTATGTAGAGACGGTAAGTCATGTGTATGCACAAGTGATACTTTCAATTCATGTTTTATGGGAATGAGGGTGTATAGTGGGTTTTTAATAATCATTATAGTAGTTTATGATACTGGGGATATTGAATTTATTATTTTATGTTAGATAAAATTGTTTTTTAGGATTTAAATAAGAGTATAAAAGAAACTCATAAGGTTAGGTGATTATAAGTTCTTGGAAGTGACTTATATAAATAACCTATAAAGTTATAGAGGGTTGGTCTTTTGGGAAAACATGATCATATAAAATGTGTCCAATGGATATTTTTAAGATAAATTTATAGAGTTTGGTATATATATAAGGCTTAATGTTATGTAAATAAGTGAAGGATCATGTTCCATTTTATAATTGAGGTGAGGAAAACTTTTGGAATTTGTCAAAAGATAAAATTATATTAAACTCATTCTCGACCGAAAAGAAAATAAATTGATTTTTTTGAAGATAAGATTTTATATGGTTTTAATATCATATATATATATTTTTTGTGTTATTTTAAACATCATCATTTTGATTAACTAATAGTTAATAAATTTTATTTTTAACTATAGTAAGAAATTTTTTATTATGAAAGGGTTGTAATTTTTACATATAATGTGAAAACTCTCACATAAAATAAAATTTTATTAAATTTTAGACCATTTCATATCCACCATATCTCATTTAATGATTTTTATGATTTTTATATTTTATAATAAAATATCATTTTGATAAAATATGATTATTTTTAATTTTGACATTATTCATTTAATATGACATTAAATACATCTAGATAATGGTATAATTTGAATATAAATCTAATAGACCTCCCCAATATACTTTATAGATTAATAACAATTTTGGGTTACGTTTACTCTTTCAAATTGTATCACTTTTGACTTTTTTAATATCATTTATTTTATTTTTTATTTAATTTAAAAATAATGAATGAGTGTTTCATAAAAAATCAATGCCATTATATAATTACTAAAAATTAAAATTAAAATCATATCATGAATATATTTTTTTATCTCAAAATATGTACTTATATTCTTTTGAAACATAATTATGTCCCTATTTTGACACAAAAGAGTTGTTAAAATGAAAGAATGTGTCTTTTTGTAACTTTTATGATTTAAATAATAAATATGGCATTTTCATGGAAAAATACAAATCGAAAAACTGAATTTGGACACTGTGTTGTTAATGCTAGAATAATTTTTATCCAATAAGAATCAGGGTAAAATTTTATCACATTATTGGTTATTTTTAACCAAGATTAACATAATTTACCCTTTAGTGAGGTGATAAATTTTAATATGCTTACTATTCATATGGAAAAACAAATATAAAGTGATATTTACCAAATATTAACCTCTTAATCCATAATATGTAATCAATTATATCTATTCAAATATCTATAAATTGAAGAAAGTAATTTTAATGTATGTATGAAAAATTAGATTTATTTTTAGAAAAGAAAATACATTTTTTGATCAAAAAAGTGAATGTTTTTTTATCCTATTCCTAGAAAAATATTTCTCGAATTTTTTAAAAAATTTATCACGAAATTAATATATTCATTTCCTTAAAAGTATTCTCAAATACTCATTAATTAATCATATTTATATTAAATATAAATTTCAGATATAAAAACATTTTTTAAAAAAAATATCCTTTATTTAAAAATAATATTTTTCTTTTTAATTATAAGGTAATACATTTATTTTATAATTGTGTAAGCCATATATATTTCATAATTTAGATCATAATTTTCCAAAATACTAATCCAAAAACAATAAGAAAATAGTCACATAATAATTTAACAATGTTACGTGGTTCATCTACACACAGTGTAGTGTGTAACACATGTTATTAGAGAAAATAAATGAATTTTTAAAAATATTTTGTAAATTCATAGAAGGCTATATTATTCCTCCATTAAAATGTATTTCACCCTCATAATATATTACTCTGGTATAAAAAATGAGTTGAATTTGGCATCATCTCATCCATATATTCCCACGTAGCTTCCTCAAATTGGATGTTTTTTAGAAAACATTAACTAAGTGAGTGGTCATCTTTCACAAATCATTTTATCAACAATTAAAAATAATTACATGTTTTTTTATAATTATGATCATTATATAGTGGTATGACCTTTGATTTTAGTACATGTGAATAATAAAATATGTACATTTCCAGGAGTGATAATTGGAACACATCATCAACCTGAGAGAGATTCGGCGGAAGCACTAATCGATAAGCTATCAAAAAAATAATATCAAGAATTTTAAAAGTTTCAATATTACTAGGGATTATATTTCCATTATTTCTGATTATCTTTACCCTGTTATAAGGGGATATTCAAAAGAAAAATATATCCACAACTTCAAACTCTTGATTATTTTAATGTTTTATGCATAATTGCTTATGTCGACTCTGAGGTGCTTGTATGTGTTCTATAATGGATCGAGTCTTATCTACAAAGTTTTTCATCTTAATGAAGTCCAAATAAATTTATTTCAAAATCTTCATTCCCACATTTTTTATTAATATACTTATTTCCATAAATGGACCTATCATAATCCATTTTAATGCTGGAGTGAAAATTATTGTTGTGAAAAATTTCCCACAAAGGTGTTGATCCCAACCACCACTAAAATACATAGAAAACTATCAACATGTATTCTAGATAATGAATGGTAATATTTGAATAACCATATAATTGTGGATGATAAGTACTAAAGGCACATAACTCTGTATCTAGATCCCACTAAATGTCATCTCAAAAACATTTTGGCAAACCTAAGATCCCGATCATACATAATAGAATGTGGCAATCCATGAAACCTTAAAACATCATCAATATATATCTAGGTATAGTGATCTAAATAGAATTATTCTCTGATTGAGAAAATTTTTAATTACTTTATAAGGTACTGATGACAACCCATATATAAATATTAGCTTTAGACATTTAGGGGATTCTAACAAAAAATACATGGTGATGTTTTCCAATTTTTATTCTGGTGTAGATAAAGGTTTTATAATCCCTTTAGACCTTTTTATCTCATCCTTAACATGTTGAAAAAATAATCATAGAGATAAATACTCAACAATATAACTATCAATGTTTTCCAACCATAAATACTTATTCAGATTAGATATTGGTAGGTGTTATAAAATTTTCACCCTTCAGTTATGGGTTCATGCTTCATAGCCTTGCAAGATGTGACTAGTTGTCACCTAGTATGATCAGTATCCTTTTTTCCAAACAATATTAATATAATTCTTATGACATATACAAATTAAAATAACCCATAATTACCTTATCATCAAAGATAATACATTATTTTAAAGTTACTAATACCTTTAATCTTATGTCCCTAAAATGTAAAAAAATTCTTCCTCCAATCTTTTTTCACTAAAACATCTAAAACTCAAAAGGGTGGTATTTCCATAGGTGTTATGTAATATATTTCTAATATTGTTAAAATATCATTACATAATTCCCCAAGTGAAATGTTTAATGAATTTTAATTTAAGATCAATGTTAAAATCATAAATTTATAATTGTATCCCTAACTATAATGTTAATCTTACTTGTATACTCATACACATTCAAAAGATAATTCAAAAATTATTATTTAAATAATCACTTTTCTAAGATAAAAAATTCTATTGGAATATTGGGTTTATTTTTAAATGAATATAATATCAATTGTGATTCTTAATACTATAATCCATGTATAAGGAGATATTCAAAGAAAAAAATCAAACCTAATGTCATTAATGGATGAATAAAAAGATTTTTATAGGTCTTATTTATATCAACATGGAATTCCCAATTATAGATTGGAGGATATGTGTGTGCTAATTTTTAATATTCACTTTATCTTTTATGACTAAATAATATCTCCCTTTATCCTTAATTTTTATAGGTTTTGTGGATAATTATTATCATTAGACCTTCCATTAGGATATTAATTCTCGTAATGAACAAACTCCTTGAATTTTAAACATTTAAGTATATGTGGTGTATTTTTTTTAAGCTCTATATCTTTAAATTTTATTTAATGTACTCTTTAAATAACTTCAAAAAAAAATTCATGTTGTTCAAGCTTCCCTCCCTTGAAAAGTTTTCTTATTTCTCTCAGGAATTCACTTGAGTTATCCATCCCATTTCATTGGCAGACATGAGGTTGAAACATTTTCTTTCCTCCATGTGTTAACCCATTAGATCATCCATGAAGATCCATACACCATTTCTTATCTCTGGAATCATAAAGTTTTATATCTTGTATTTCAACATTCAATTCAAATCAAATTATTTCTTAATAGATTTCAATTTTCATTATGGCTAATTCCTTCATAAGACATAATTTCAAACCACTAAATAATTGATCATTTTTGAACAAACGGGTGATGATAAAACCAGAATAATACCTTTCATGAATTAAAAAATTTTCCTCGAAGGTACCAACGGATTCAGTATCATTCTATTTATACATATGAAATTTTTTCTACCTTCAAAATTATGAATAACTAAGATAATTTTTTCACGGCCTAAGAACTGAAGAAGCAGATATATATTTTTCTTCACATTAATCCATTATTTAGTAGCTATTGGATGAGAATACCCATATAAGGATGGCTTCTATTTTCATAAATAATTTCAATAATCTATTTCACTCTACAAGGTTCATTTGAAATTTCAACATGATCCATGTTACAACCAATATCCTGATATTGTTGAGAAAGAATGTCCACATGATATTGTATCCAAGATCTTATGAAATTTGATTTCTCATGAGTATGTTCATTTCCCTGGACATCTCATTCATTATTCACATAATATATTTTGGTTCCATATATTGACTAAAAAAATCATAGTGTGGAAAATGATAGTCATAGTAGAAACTACGTAATCAAGAAACAAAATTCATTAAATGTTTAAATTGAGGAAAAATATTTTCATTCTACTAAACATTAGTATTAACCTATTTCATATATGATCATTACCAAAACATTAAGATGTTATCCTATACATAGACATATCATTAGGGTTATTAATAATCTTTCATCATCCTAGTTTCCAATGGTTAAATAATCCTTTCTTTGTCACTTAATAATATGAACCATTATTTTTAGACATAAATATTACCTCTCAACAAATGTATATTCTTTAAAAAACATAATGATCCATTTCTTACATCATATAGGTATAGTGCCTTTGGTAACTTTGAAACCCAAAAACTGGTTCATAAATGATATATATCATCTCCCACTATGTTTATTATAACTATACTCCTTCTTATATTTATCATTTCTATAACCATTCTTCATAACAATATGAAAGCAATCAAAAGAAAATGGTGATATAAAATTCCCTGTAATAGTATAAAATTTAGATATCAGTGATCACATTAGAAAAACATGAGTATAAGGGTATATGAATATGATTTTAACATTTGAAAATCATGTTATATATATCAAAGAATGTAATATTATTTTATGATATGGTTAATTTAGTTAAATAAGATATGATTTATACAATAATAAAATAACATGATCTATGATGGTATATTTTTTCATAAGATATAGATTTATGACATACACATATAAATACAACATTGTGAACATGTATAAATAGAAAATGGTTAACTAAGTAAGTTAAGAACATAAATGAATTCCCTTACATAAACATATGGAAAAATAACCAAGTCTGCATAGAATATTATGGACATGAAACCTATGTCCATGCATAAACTTATGATCATGATAACAAGGTCCACACATTAATTTTGGAACATGGAATTAGGTTTCCACATAACATATTTACCTCATGAGTTATCCATATTTACCCAATGTATTGGAGGGTGATATAGGTTCCATCAATCACATAATGAAAACCATAATATGTGTGTCATAGGATCATAGAACATTCATCACATATGAACCAATGAAATGAAATGGGATTCAAAAACAATAGAACAAATCATAACCCATTGAAATGAGTTTTATAAACATAATTCATCATAATAATGATCTATATAGATAAACGATAAGGATGGTATCATATTTTTACAATCATACTAAAGAATATTTAAATCATTTTATGTTATCATGGTAAATTCATATATCATTAAAGGATAATTAAAATGTTCTTGGGGAAAATACACTTTCAAATTTTAATATGAAATTTTATAATATAAAACTAAATTCATAATAAATAAAAATATTTCATTGAAAATAACCTCATCAACTTTTAAATAAATATTAAAGTAATTTAGGTTTTTAGGAAAATGGTAAATTAGGTTCATTATATATATGTTGAAAAACATTCCTTTCATATTTCCATGTAAAAAGTCAAGAAGTACAAAATTTTGAAAAAGAAAAGTTGTTTCCTCATAAAATATTTAGTAAAATATAAATCAAGAAAACAATTAATTATAAAATAATATTATAATATTTAAATCATTCTTCAAAATATTCTTATAAACTATGGATATGGAAGAAAATGATTTTTCATCCGAAGATAAAAATAAGGTTGATTTTCCTTGAAAACATATTTTCATTATAAAAAAAATATAAGAGAAAAATAAAAGGAAAATAATTATTTTATATAAAAAATTAGTGTATAAGAAAATTAATATGTTTTTGTGAGCTATATCAAACGATATCTTCATTGAAAATAAAATCATAAGCAATCTTTACAATTAATGAGAGTATAGCATAAAAACTTTTAATCGAGATTAAATTCCATAGAAAGAACTCTATAATATTGTATAATAAATTTATATTTATTATAAATCCATAAAACGGTCATTTTACTAATTATAATATCATATATTATCTCTTTATAATATGTTAACAACCCTCTTTTGCATAATTCCTCGTTAAAATCATCATTTTCAGGTGTTAACTATTTAGTTTATCATGTGTATTTTATTTCAAAATATATGGTACATGTAAATGTATCTTTGTTACATCATATCCATAATCATATTAAGGACATATATATCATATATATTTCTTATATAAATATTTACAATCATCCATAAATTTTAGTGATAGAAAAATGAATTTCATCGTTCATAGAGATGGTAGGTCGTATGTACTCTGGAATAATGTTTTCATTTTTCTTGACATATTGAGATAAATAATGGTAAATAATATACCAATTATAAAATCTTTATTATATTATATATTTCACAAACATTTACTAAATTTATCCTTAATATCTTCCATGTAAAGAGGGATTTAAAAACAAATTACACCACTTGACGAGGTGGTAGTTCGACATACACACAAGTGATGTTCTTGTATCCCCATAGAATTAAAAGTAAGAAGTAATATAAGATATCAAGATTCAAGAATAATAATTAATTTATAATTAATATATATAATCATTAATCCCATTATAATAACAATCCATAAAATATGGATATGAAAAATTAATTTTATCGCTATGTGGAGATGATAAGTCATTTGTACACACAAGTGATACACTCACTTCTCATTTTATGGGAATGAGGGTGTGTAATCGTATTTTTATTATCATAATAAAAAATAAGAATATTAAGTATTATTAATTAATTATTTAAATATAAATATCATAGATTTATTAGAGACAATGAAGAGAATAAACGAAACTGATCGGGTGTGGTGGTTACCTCTTCATTGAATCAACTCCTTTTAATATCCATTAAAGGGATCTATGGTTGGAATTATGGAAATAAAAAAACACTATTTTTTATAGGTAACTTTAGTTAATAAAATATTAGAGTATATTTTATCTTGATGGCTCAAATTGGTGTAAAAAGTGAGGGAGGTGGTTCTCATTAATTATTGAGGTGAGATGTACTTTAAGAATTTCTCATAATATATATTTATAATAAATTCTTTGGAATCCAAATTCTATAAAATGGCCATATATCGAAACATAAGAGAATATATGGATGTTATTACACCTACCAATAATATTTATATAGGTATTTTTGTTATATAAAATCATATCATTTCGTTTAAGCCTTGGTGAACCAATTTTAATTTTAACTATGGTAAGAGTTTTTTTTATTAAACGGTTTTAATTTTTACATATATGGTTAAAATTGTACAATATATATATAATTTACTAAATTTTATAACATATCATGTAGACCCTGTCTCATTTTTTGATTCAAAAAAATTAATAAAATATTATTTGTATAAAATACAATTATTGTCAATTTGGTCATCGTTCAGCTAATTTAACAAAAAATACATCAAGATAATGGGGGAGAAATATAATTATTTCACACATCACTAATATTTCCTATAGATTTATAATGTATGCAGTCACATATCTTATTAAAAATATATCAATTTAAATATTTTAAATATCATTTACCATTTTATTAAATGGTGAAATATTGTGTCGATGTTACATAATCAATTAAAGCACTTATGTAATTACTAAAAAGTTAATATAAATTTATATATTATAAATAATATTATTAATCTCAAAATAGACACTTATATTCATTAGTAATATTATTTTATCTCTATGTTGACAAATAAGAGGTATTTATGAAACATGGTGACATTTATTACTTTCATTGATTTAGATAATATATATGTCATTTTCATGGAAAAGTGACCTTTAAAACCCTATTTTTTACTTATGTTTTTTAGGGTAAAATTATATTCATAAAATAAAATATATGTTGAAAAATTGTGTCCTTTCACATAAATTTAATATACATTAACCTGATTTACCATTTACTGATATGATAAATTTTATGATAGTTACTATTTAAATTGAAAAAACATAATACGGTTCAATTCACCAAATATTAGCCTCATAATTATATACATATAATTAATTTTATCTAATTTAATTCATATTAAAGAAATACATTAATTATAAATTAAGGTAGATAAATGCAAAAAAACTAATTTTTTAGAAAAAACACATTTTAAGCATAAAACTGAATTTATTCTTATATTATGTCTAAAAAATATTATTCGAAAGTTTAAAAACATTTATAATGAAAAAATATATAAAATCACTCAAAATAATTCTCTAATAGAGATACAACTATTTTGTAATATTAATAATAAATTTTCTTATAGAAAATCATTCTTCCAGACAACAAATTCAATTTAATTTTTAAATAATAATTTTGTTTTTAATTATATTTGAAAAAAATCATATAATAAATTTTTTGAATGTATGTTTTTTAATATGTAATTATTACTTTTCAGACCGAATAATCTAATAGTTATACAGTAATGGAAAAATAATAATTTAATATAGTTACATGTGTCATCTAAACTTTGTGTCGCGTATAATGAAATCTATCAGAAAAATTAAATATATTTGAAAAATTATATATCATAATATATCAGGGGTTATATATAACACTAAAATGGCATTATCACCCATAGAAATTTTTGGGTATCCTATAATGAAATCCAATTTAAGGTTTTCCCTTTTCCATACTAGTATGGGCAATTGTTGAATTAATCCCTTAGACTTTTGTCAAAGACTTATAATTTGATGCCATACCAAGCGTTGAGATATGATTTATATTACCTCCCACCTAATTTAGCCCAAATATTAGACTATATACCTATATCTATACATATTCTTGTTTTATAGAATAATAGATATATAAAATCTATGATAATCAGCCAAAATATCCAAATTTAGTTCTTGTTTTAATGGATCACATATTTGGATTCCTAACCTTATAACTCAATAATTCTTAGTTTTTATCTCTATAATACTCCATACCTTTATCTGTTGATGTATTTAACTTTTATGGGATTCATTGATATTTATATGAATAAATGGTTTAGATTTTAGTTGGCCTAGATGGTATTTATCTCTACATATAATGATATAAATTTTTATCATATGAAAGTCCATGATTAATGAGTTTTTCTTAATAGTCATCATATATATATTAGACCAATATTTCCTTCACATAGCATTATCCACCTCATTTTCATTTATGAGGTTGTAAGGTAATAAGGAATTATAATCCTTTGTCCACTCCATCCATCACACTTAGAGCATGATTAACTCCTGAAACTTTATATATTTTAGGATTGTTTGTAAATGTATATATAACACTTTTACTTTTAAAAAATTAACCAAATATTTATTGTGAAAATCATTTCTCTGAGATAAAAATAAAACGACTGGTAATATTTATCATGATTCTTTAATTGTGAGGAGGCATAAGTAATCATCATATAATTCTATATGATTTTCCTTCCTATGTCCTTTTTCTAAACATAACATATATTAAATACCATTCAATACTATAATGAAATGTAATTTTAGGTTTAACTAAAAACTCCTTCATCAGTTCCTTGAAAAATTACTCACATTTAACGAAAAAATGGCCTTCAATCCCTTATTGGTTAATCTATTTAAAGGATATGGCAACCAAGTTAAAGTTCATATAAATCACACATAATATCTTTCTAACACCAGATAACAATGGATCATTATTATAGTTGTTTTTATATTCCATAACATGAAAAAATATATCATTTATGGATCTAACTATATTACCTTTCATGTGATTAAATATCCAAAGAATGGTATTTACTAAAACGTGTGTTTTTACTTGCTAGACATGGAATACGATTTCTCTTATTATAATGGCTTCATCACAATCTACGAATGTTCTTCATTCTATTCCATTCTATTAGAATATATGAAAATATTATTTATAAAGTCTTACACTATTATTTGAATCTTATCTATATATAATCTGTTCATAAAATTATTGAATTCATTAGAAGCATTCGTAAGTCCAAATGGAATCACTATAATATCATAATGTATTTACCAAATACAGAAATATGTTTTGGAAATATCCACCCCATTTACCATTACTAATCATATCTATATTGAATGTTATCCTCTGAGAAGTTTTTATCCCCTCATACATGATGGAATGGATCATTAATACATGGTAGATGATATTTTTTCTGGACCATGACTTTCTTTATGTCATGGAATACATTGAAATTCCACACTGATCCAATAATTTATTTGATAACTTGGATTGGAGAACCCCATCGTAAATCACTCTTATGCATGAATACTAAGTATATATTCTCTTCAAGGTGTTTCTTCAATACTTAATATTAAATGGGGGAAAATATATATGGAATCATTGAGGTATACATTCATTTAATTATGAGTTCAATAAAAAATTCAGCCTCTCACTCTATGGGCCAAGGCCATTTAGTTCATCCATAAATATATTAGTATAATCACAAAAAAAACAGGCATGTAATAAATTATAAAATCATTTCTAATGATTTGAGATATAATTCCCTCATTTTTTTGAATCATGATCAAGATTATAGAATTTTCCTCAATGTTTATTTATTTACTTATCTAATATTTATAAATTTTTAAATGGATGTTTTAAAATAATAAGTGAGATCTATTATCCCCAAAAATTGTTATGTTTGATAATAAAGAAAATAGAATCCATACACAATATTATGTGAAGTTTAATTAAGGTATTATTAATTAGATTATCAATAATTTCTGTCCAAAAAATCTCAATATCATATGATTTATATATCTTATAGGTGATCAATATGAAACGATGTGTTTTCAATGATAATTCAATATTCATTTATAGAGGTGGTGATTATGAATTATTTGTAAAAATATGAGTTATAAAATATTATGAAAAAAATAATATAGGTTATTAAGATATCTAAATAGAGATGATGATTAACACACATCACTTTATTTTTAGGATCTACCTCATTTGTTCTAATGAAAAATTCTATTCTGTGTTCCCTTAGTTTGGGAGGTTGTGGGGGATGATTTTCATTATTGATGTACTGGTTGGGGAATTTATTTTCATAATATTTAATCTCATTATAGTTCAAACATTCATCTATGTTTTGGATCATTATCTTGAGATTCATTTCCTTTATTTCTTTATTTATCCTATTTTCCATACTTATGTAGTAGTGGGAATGTTGGTCAACAATGCAATAGAAAAATAAAATCATAGATCCTTTTTTACAATTACCCAATTTATTCTCCATACACATTATTAATATAAGGGCTTTAAATTTAAACCCCTTTTGACATTTCAAAAAATTCCTCTTCATATTACTCATTTCATTTGTTATCCCCAAAATAAATAAATCCCTTGATTTCCATCTCTACGGTTAGAAAATATCTAAGTATATTTTTCTATATTTCAATGTCGTTTCTTGATAATTCTCTTTGATGGATTGGTCTTATAATAGAAATGAAATTTTCCATTTTTATTTCATATATGGAGATATTCCTAGTGGTACACATCATGAGAAATGTGTTTTTCCCCAAATGTATGTATAGTCTTCTATTCTATTTGTTTCGACTCCAAAAATTCTCACTCCAAATGAAAGGAAATAGTTTTATAAATTTTATTAGTAAAGAATAATTTAATCAACATAAATAATTCAATATTTTTTCCTCACCTATATTATACTCTTAATGAGATTCCACAAATTTATAGCACATCCTTTAAAATTATAGGCATTGATGAAAACATTATTTGTTCTGACCACTAGAGAATGAAAATATATATTGCATCTCATTAATCTATTATATTGAAATAATATTATTATATAATCCACTAAAATAAGGTGTTCATTGTTTTATTTATGACTTTTTAGAAATATTATCATTCCTTTGTGCGTTTAGGGGAACAAAATTTATTATATTATTATTTCTAGATGTTGAATGTTGGGTGAGACTTTTAAGAGGTTTTTAAAACTAGCAGTTATAACTTTTGATATATTATTTGGAAAATCATTACAATTCACATCACACCCTCTACTAATTTTATACTAGTTCAATCCATTTCCTAAATAATTAAATTTTAAAGATAAAATACATTTTACAAATAAAATTCTCTTTCATTGAATTAATTTTTCATAAATAATATAACTTTTATAACCTAACATATATTTCTTTGATTTAGTTTATTCATTACATACATCTTATTTGGATCACTATAAATACCATAAAAATGTAATAAAATATTTCTTCAAGGTTTAGAGACTAAATTATAATAAAATAGAATATAACCTGGGAGTGTCTAGCATGTGTCCAGTCATATAACCACTGATCGTAAACTAGAGTGAAGATCGACTCCATACTCAATAAAAAAATTTCAAGCTGATTAAACCAAGATAAATTCAGTCCACATATTCATCAAAATACCAAAATCTATACATGGATATAATTTCTAGTGTAACCACATACTCAATAATTTAATAAAATTCTGTGAGGACATCCAATTCTTTAACACATATCTTTGGTTTCCATGAAGGGTTTCTAAGCCAACTTTTAAAAAATACTACTCTAATCATTAATAAAATTAAACCACTATATGATATCAACTTTAGTAACCCTTTAAAAAAAATAACTATATCATTATTCTACCAGAATAAAAAATCCTTCATACATGTGTTTTCCCATAATAGAAACCAATATTTTTATTTATTGACGAATTAGATACAAAAATTAATTATTTTAAATTTGTTGTCATTAATTTCACTAATATTCACCATACTAAACCATATTCTAATAATATCATTAAAAATACATATCATCAAAAAAAATTTAGATTAAAACATAATAAATGGGTTAGATTAAATGATTAAAACAGAAGAATAAAAATTCCATCATGGAAGCATTTGTATTGATAAAAAATTAAGAATAATTTAAATATCATATCATCATGAGTGATAATCATAAATAATATGTGAGCTTATGAGGATATTTTAGAATAACATATATCCAAAAAATATAAAAAATTATATAATATCCATAAAATTGATTATAAAAATTTAACATAAACTTTTATCCTTAGATAATAAGATCTGATTACATAAAATCATTCAATAGTGTCCCAAAATTTATCTTTGGGAATAATTTCTTTTATGAATCAAATATCTTCAGACATGATTCATATTTAGTCTAATTTTAAATGTAGATAATAACATTTTTGAGAGACCCACATTTACCCAAACCTGTGAAAAATGAAATTTCCCACTTTTAAACAATATTTAATGAGATTCAAACTTTTATCTTTTGTATTTGAGGGTAGTTTAAGGCCCCACACATCATCATTATTATGTAAGAAATTTTTTTAACTATTACATCATAAGAAATATGTAGAACAAGATCCTTTTCCAAGTTGGTGAGGACTCTTCAAGTGAATCTAAGAGACTCGAGTTCAAATTCTTATGGAGACATAATTCCCGAGTTACTGTAGCAGAATTGAAGTAGGAACTGTTGGGTACTATAGCAGCCAAGACTATTCATATGTTTGGGATTTCATGCCATTATTTTGGTCTGTGGGTCCTTTAAGGCCATCAGTCCACCTAAGTACTTCAAGACAATTTGTCGTTCTGGAAACCTTAAGGCCTTTGGGCCACCTAATGTCTTTTGGGCCACATAAAGGCCTTCAGGAAACCTGAAATTGTACTTAATGGACCATGTAGACTCTATGAGGAGTAGGATCCAGATGCAGTTTCATATAAGGGGAATTAACATGAGAAGAAGCTAAAGTATTTGGAAGAAAAAGAGGGTTTGGCACTGCCATCAAGAGTAGCCTATGCCTGCACTAGAAGCATAGCTGAACACGCATGTGAAGGTGGAGATCTTACATCATGATGTAGAAGCTGGGGAGGATCAGTTCTTGTATTTATTTTCTTGGTATTTCCTGTAATACCTACCATTCATTGAATCTCTAAGCCTAAGGGGATTGTAAGTGTTCCCCCTGATCCATCAAAAGGGGTATCATCAAAAATCAATAAGAAAAAAAGGCCTTATGGATATTTGTGCAAGAAATATGGAAATAAAACAGGCACCATAAAACATTTAAATTAATTTTCTTCACATTTCATAAATAACCCATGTAAATAAAATATGTTTTTTATAACATTATTAATGGAAAATTATTTCATATTTATCGTAATAAGAACTAATGGATATAAAATGTGTTTTAAAATCATTACAACTTGAATTAAATTGATTGAAATCAAAAAATTGATCAATTAAATATAATACATATTTGAAGAATAATGGGGGTCAAATATAGAATATAAATCCATTATTTTTTATAAAATCAATTGAAAAGAAAAAACATCATAGATATATATTTTAATTTAAAATTCTATATACCCAATGATTTTATAGAGAACATAATTTAAATAGAAAAATAAATAAAATAGATTGAAAATATTTGAATGAAATTCTATAATATGGTGAATAACTGAAATGAAAAATTTTATGTTACCGAAATCATTACATTT
Source organism: Viscum album (assembly GCA_963277665.1). Taxonomy (NCBI): domain Eukaryota; kingdom Viridiplantae; phylum Streptophyta; class Magnoliopsida; order Santalales; family Viscaceae; genus Viscum; species Viscum album. The sequence goes on from OY728138.1 coordinate 1,416,442,547, forward strand.
ACAATTGATTTTTACGGAGGTGACATAACCATTTTTATATGAAAAAAATCATAATCACAAATTGTATAATATTATTCAAATCCATATCCTTTTATAAATATAACTTGTAATTATTATCTATATGTATATATGTTATTTTCTATCTGTATTCAATATTGGGTGTATGTAATATTGATCATTTTGAACTAGATTCATAGAAAATAACATGTATTATAAGTGATTATTTTTTATTTATAATTATATAATTTTATTCAATGGGAGTTTTGGTTATGGTTCTGAAAGATGAAACATTCGATGAGTATGTTTTGATGATTTTTAGGAATATGCTTTTGAATATAAGTAAAGGAACTAAATAAAAACACTAAAACTTTATAACAAAACAAATGTAATTATTTTCATATTAATATCATATATTTTAATTAATTTTGTATTAATATTCCTATGTGACATAAAATTATACCATTACTCAAGGAATCTATTTGACCGACCCGACCAAGACCACACATTAAGTAATGGATAATTTAAACTACGAAATTGGTCTGTTATGGAACAATATTATTATATATGGTGGATAATTATATTATTTATATAATTATTATAATTTTAATATTTTATGAATTTATAATAAATAATAATGGAATTATTCCTATAATGAGATATTTTTCTTTTTTAGAGGTGGTTTTCCTCACAACACAAAGTTAACATTTTCATTTGATAAATGAGTGGGAAAGAAGGTGTATTGTAATTTTTAGAATTATAATCAAAATTATATTATTGAATTATTATTGATTATAAAATTTAACCATATTTAATATTTAATATCTCCATTGGTGAAAAAATAATAGGCTTCACTCCATAGATATGGTAGTCTGCACAACACATAAACGAATTTATGATTTTTTACCCAACTGAACATGTATAATGTGGTTAATTGAAATTACCAACGAATAATTGAATTTGTTATACAAAAATTATTGATCTCATTATATAGTAATTAGAAAATCATCAACTAATTTTTTGAAATAATATAATATAAATAATTAATAAAATAGACATATTTAGAATATTGTTTTTCCTTTGGAATACTTTTCAAAAATGATGGTCCTAATATAACATCATGTATCCAAAAGCTCAAGGAAATTAAATATTCTAATAAAGAAAGGGGAATGTTAAATATTTATGGTGGAAATAAAATTTTTTAGTTGTCTCCAATGGGTTCTAAGAGGCCCCTTTTATATGTGGTAAGAATGGATTGTTTGTAATTACAACAATTTAATATAATGAGTGTATGAGTTAAAATTTCATGTTTCAAAAACTTGGAAAATTTGAGTAGAGATATGTTTTCATCAATAAATTCATCAAACTGTCAATTAAATACATGATTTTAAAATTTCATTTCATTTACCTATGATTATACCCCATTTTTTCATTTTGGTGTTTTACAATAGTAACGCGTTTTTAGGCACCATATGTGTGAATATAATTGTATATGGGTGTACCTAGTTTTCTTGAGACATGTTCTATTCGATGTAAGCACAATAGCCTCTAATGATTTTTTAATAAACTAGAATCTAATGGAATATATATTATATTTATGTAAAACCAATAGAATTATTATAATTTATACTCAATATATGATATAGTACATTATCAATTTTTTTCACTAAAGTTTTCTTTCTTGATTGATTATTGTTTTGAAAATATATTTTTATTCACTTCATTAACAATGACCCGACTATATTGACTATTGGTCAACTAATTTTTATGATTTTTGAATTAATATCAATTATTTAGTCTATATTTATCACATGAAATTATTCTTAATGATTTTATAAAAAAAAATTCTGTTCTTAAATGATGATATGTCATGTTTTCTGTTTTGGATTCATAAATTATTTTTGAATGTTTATTGTTTCATTTAAAAACTGGTTATATTATTAATCCAATATTTATGGGATTAGTATCTAATATTAAATTAAAATACCATGTTCTTTACTTATCAAACCCCCTTTAGTCATTTTTGGAGTTTTATTAAAAATTAATTGAATAGAATCTTTATTTGAATCATACGTGGCTCTTTAGATTACTCCATACTTACATCATTTGGTGCTTCCAAACATTATGTTTCTACAGTATTTTATAAATTTCAATTTAAATTATTTTATAGGTTGGTACTAATTTGGATAAGGGAGGGTTGTTTGGTTTATAGAGAGTGTTCATAAACCATCATAAGATGGGTTTTGTTTGTTTTGTTCTTCTATTATTTTTAATAAATTATCCATGTACCTTAAATGAATCTATTGATTTATTTATCTAATGATGTTCCCATGGTGTGACTATGATTATTGATATCTTATGTTTTATGATAAATAATTCATAATGGATGTTTCTATATTATTAGCCTCTTTTTACCATCCTGATGGGATTGGATACATGCTTTGTGTAAGAGGAGAATTAGTTCTGATACTGGAGTAGTTGGAACTCTAGGCTAGTTCATTACGAATGGAATTATATAAGTTATTTCCCTAAAATAATTTTCTTCTAATTTTTATTCTTTTATTTTTATGGTGAATTGTTTTTAAAAGGATTACTAAGAATATGTTGATACTCAAGAGTTATTTTTTGAATAGGTTCTTGATCACCACATATTCACACTGAGACATGAGTTCCTAGGGAAAGGGTGGACATAAGTATTTATTTTGAGTTTTTGGTTCCCTTTTGATAAATTATATGTAGGTTTATGAAGATATTATCCTTGACTTTGGGGATATGTATTGAGTTATGGGTTGGAAGGGAATGACGACATGATCTCCCTATGCCTTCACAATCTGGTTAATAATGAGAAATTAGTGCCGCTAATATAGATGTAAATATGAAAACCAGTCTGATGTTGATGTTTTTCATACCATCCTTTGAACCCAAGACATGGATAGTTTATATCTAACCTGAACATGGTTCTATATACAATTTCTTCCAATATCGTATCACTTTTGCGGTGTTAGCTCAGAGGGTTTTTGTTTTTGCATGGTCATTTAGGGTGTTGTATGTTTCATGATATGTATTTGTTCTTCAAACATTAATACATTTCATTATCATTCTAAATCAATTTTAAAAATATAATAATGGGTAATTTAGTATTTTTTATTTCATTAATAAATGTTTTCAATAACCAAAAAATATGTATTGAAAATTTGATGATTTAGAAAACATATATTCAAAGACACTTTTTATGTGGTAAGGGAATGTTTTAAGAAGTAATTTTTTTTCATGTGATTGATTTGAAAGGGAAATGTATTTTAAATTTTAAATTATGGTATTATTGATTTTGAAATATTTGATGAATTTCACAGAGCTAGTAGAATAATGTTTTTAACTATGATGGTTTTATATCAAGATTTAAAATATTGAAAAAAAGATTGAAATTTTATAAATAATGAAATATTATTTTATATTAAAACAATGATTCATCGATAATATTTCATTATATATTTTTATTAAAATAATTTGGCTTGTTTTCATTCCACTTTCATTTTATATTAATTTTTATTTAATGATCTCATGTTTTGGGATGTCTATAAATGTATCCCAGAAAGTGTTTTAAGAATTATATAATGTTCATTTTCTAGTATATTCTTCATATTAGTCCTTAAGGTTTTTTATAAGTTAAATAACCTATTTAATACTCAACCCAGAATTGGAATTGAGTTGTGCATTTGGAGACTTTATAATATCTGGACACTATCTAGGATTTCATGGATCTTTTTACACCATCTTACAGGGGTTAGTGGGGTTCTCCTAAAGTAGTGAAATTTATTGAAGAAGATGAATTTATTTTTTATTCTATCTTGTATCATAATCCTATAAAGTTAAATTATATCAAATTCATTTTTGAGGTACCTAACCAAGTGTGATGGGAATTCATGATTTCATTATGTCAATAGAGATTCTTGTGTTGGGAAATATTTATGTTAGTAATCATTTAGTGGATGTATCATAAGGATGTGAGGAATGAGAATGTTTTTGAGAACTTTGGTTTCATTCAAGGTGAGATATAAGCTATCTAGTATTCCAAGAAAATTTCATTTTATTTATATTTAACACATAACATTTTTTTGATGAATCGTATAATGAATTTGTTTTTATAGATATGATTTCAAAATATTTATAAATTATTTTTTAATATTTTCACTGAAATGGTGTGGAATTTTGGGGCCCATGGAGCCTTGGTGTGGAAATATAAAAATTATTAAATATATCATTTTTCTCCCCAATAATTTGTTTGGAATGAAAATAATAAATCCAAATTTAGAGTTAATGATCAGAAATATGAGACCACTATTAAATAATGTTCGCTGATTTTAAACTATGTGTAACATAACCATTGTGTGAGTCAGGAGTTTAGCTTAAGTGAAATCATGGGAGTGTTAGTACATAAATAAATAAATTTATTTATTTAATCATAATGATATTACCATATTCTATAAAAACCATTTTATTAAAAAATATCATTGTTATACTCACAACCATAGGTATTTAGAGAGACCATGGGGAGATCTTTGGAAGATGAATACCAAATTGTGTATCGATGACATGTACCAAGTAGTTCATCTTTTCCAATGAAGATCATTTATCTCATCAACGACATTGACATGAAATCAGACTTTCTTAGTTATCAATATATAATCAAGGTGGTGAGTTTTTTTATGTTGGTTTAATACTATATTTGTTTTTTCCAAGTCAACATTTAATCAATCCTCCTTGCAATTGATTAATATGTTGAATATTGATTTGTGTTTGATGAATTTCTATTCACATATTATGATTTCTTTAATCATGGACAAATTCTCTTCCTTCATAATTTTAATAGAGAGATATTGATTCCATCATGACGATGGATTAGGATCATTCCCCAATTTTTTCATAAACTTCTCTCTATGATCAGGGTTTTCATCATTGGGAAATGGTTGGTTAGTGATTCAATGATACATAAGAGGACCAATTGTCATATGTTTTTCATTAGGCTCAATGGATCATTGTCACAAGTTTGTTTTTTTGGTTTTAGAAAACATTGAAGAGGTGTAATGGTTGTGAAGGGAATCTAGAGAGGGTTTTGGTGATGGTGGTTTTATGTACCAGATGTAATGGGTGTCTCAAGAGTAGTAGTTAAGGTAATTTACAAATGAAGGGTTGATGGAATCCGAATTTTTTTGATTTTGGTGGTCAAATGTTTCAAAAAAAGTGTAGTTCCCATGAATTAACCCATGTGGGTTGCTTTAGGATAGTGACCATGATTTTTTCAGTGATGAATTTCAATAATACAAATTCTGGATAGTCCTAGAGTGGAGTCAACCCTATTATAGTACATGCGATTTTTTTCCATAAATCTGGATAGTGGTGCTAGTGTATGGGTCAAGACATTCTAATAAAAAGGAATTTAAGATAAACTATGAATGAAGTATCATTTATTATAGATGAAAAAATGTCATGTAGTCACCTCTATGTAGGGATAGGGTTTCTGCATGGAATTAAATAACCTACATCATTGGTTGAGTCCACACACTATGTGATCCTTATCCATACAACTAAGAATGTACATGGAGAATATTCATTGGAATCCACGTTGATCTACATTCTATGTGTAAATTATTTCAGGTCATGCACACCATTGTGTAAAACTAAGTGTAAATACCCAAGCTTGATGTACATAGACATTACATTACTTTTAAAGAATACTTATTACATGACACAAACAGACGCCCAAAGACCGTATTAGTTTAGTGCCTTCGGAAACTTACAAAACAAAATTAACTTCTTTGTAAAACATCTACATTGTCTCCATCACTATCCTTTATTACAAGAACCCCTTTTTTACACATCATACATTATACTCTTTATCAAATCCTAGGGGAAAAGAAACATGAAAAGAGGTAAGCTCAAATGATCTATAAGGGTAAGAAAGGAAAATATCTTATAAAACATTAACATAATAATGTAAAAACAAAAACATAACATTTATAAAAAACATACCAAAATATTGAGTTAGGAAATAAATTGTGGTAGTACGTAAGGCATATATCATAATGGAACATTAACCACGTTAAAATAGCATTGGCATAAAACATGGAATTGTGGGAAAAAAGAAGCACATAATATGATTTCTATAGTATCCAATTAATTGATTCCACTACCAACATGGTGGACAAATTCTCCTACATAACCTAGTTTACATGTTGTTCCAACCATGTATAACTAAACCAGATTTACATGCCATTTTAGCCCTTTAATAATGAAACAAATTTACTTTCCCTTCTAGTCATCTCTATATCATGAAATATAAATCTCTACCCAATATATTGGAAGGAGATATATGTCCCTCCCATCTCATAATGAAATCATCCATACATGTTCCACAATACTATAAATCATTTATCATAGCATAACCCAAGAAATAAAATGGGTTACATAAATATCATTCCATCATAACATAATCTATATAAAATATCATTCAATTATTAACAAAATCAAATCATAGTAATAATAGGGATAGAAACATACCCCTATTTAAGAGCGTCATTTTAGATGGAAAATAATTTTCATAAAATAGTTGAACTTAATTCTTGATGAAAAAATCCTTTCTTCTTAAAAAAATGATTTCTTTTCTCAAAATTACATGAAATTTTTAAAGAAAATAATTTAATTAAAAATAAACATTAAATAATGTATAGGATGGAAATAATGTATCATTAATCCATAAAAAATATCTATTCATTCCTCATAAGCTAAAAAACATTATCATCGTACTTTTTCTGAAAATGTCAAAAAGTAGCTCGTATGGTAAACAAAATACCGATTCCTTCCATACCATGTAGTTAAATTTAAAGAATAGTCAAATATGTCTTTAAAAATATATAGAATAATATTAAACATTTTAGGATTTTTTTTGAAAATATGGACATTGATGGTAAATATATCTCCAGTAAATACTTACGTACAAACAATCTCGAATAAAAATGAGATTGCAAAATTATCCCTTATCTTACATCTAATTTCTTCCATATGTGTCTGGAACTCCTTTATAGTGGGTTTAACCATATTATTAACTTCTAGAATAACCATAATAATATTTAAGACAACATATATTATTCCCTTATGACTTTATATTACTCATTCATTTATTAATTCCATGTTAAAGCAACGTTTTGGGTATTAATCGTTTTATTTATCATATGTGTTTTGACATTTTATTCATGATATTAATACTTATATTAAGATTTAATTACTTATAGAATGTGAAAAATAATATATATATCATATATAATCAATATAAAAATATAAATAATAGATATATAAATGAAATAGAATACACTGTTCATGGAGACGGTAGGTCGTACGTACACGTGAACGTTGTTTCAGTTTCCTTATTTAATTGAATGGGAGAAAGTAAATGCCATATATATATATATATTTGAATTTTTATGTCATATTTTTATGATTATTTATAATATATACCTTATAATAATTCTTTAATGGTTAATGTGGAGAATGAATCTCCTCACGTCATGGAGATGGTAAATCGTACGTACGCACAATCGATGATGTCATTCCCATGATGGTTAAATAGTATGGAATTGGATGGTATATTAATTGTAAATAATAATAATTTTTTGATTTTTATTATTTAAATCCATTATAATCATCAATATTCCTGTCCAAATTAATTATTGTTGAATAAAAATTATAGCACGGTGTGGAGATGGTAAGTCGTACGTACCACGAATGGTGATATTTTTATTCATTGGATAGATAAAGGGAGGTATAATGTTTTCCCATAAATATAATAACATCTCATCATGTATTAGATAATGGATTTATTACTTTAGTATTGAAACCTCATAATAAGAGGAAGTATAAGAATAAAATAATTTTGATAGAGGTGATAAAACAATTACCTCTTTTTCGAGTATTTCCATTTAAATTGCACAAAAGGCCTCAGTAAAATAGATTTATTCCCTAGTTGTTGAATCTATGATGAATTAAGGGATGTTGGGAGAAGTAATGGGTAGGGTTTGACTGAGAAAATGGGATTTATTGGTGTGATTAATAGATAAGGGTATGTTCTATTTTATATGATAGGGGAGGGACACCTTTGGAAGTACAAAAACTATTAAATTAATATATATTCATTTTTAAATTAAAATTCCTCCAAAGTTGATTATTTCAAATATTATATGGATTGTCGAAATCCTCTCAAAAAATATTATTTAGGTATTTTTTTCTTTTATTTTAAACCTTATCATTTTGATTTATCCTTATTTAATCTATTTAATTTTAATTGTGGTAATAATATTCAAAATAATAAATTGTTATAAATATTTACGTATGTGTTGTCAATTTTCCATAATTGGATACATTATAAACTTTTAGACCTTATAATTTTCACTTTGTAATTTTTAAATATTTTTAGTTATTTTTAAATAATTCAATAATACTTTATTTTTTTAAAATATTAATAGTGTTAACATTCACACTATTTATTTATTTGAATTTAAACAAAATCCTTAAGAAAGATAAATCCTAAAAATAATATTTAATACACCCATAGAAATTCATAATCACCTATATAATTTATATAGAACATTAATTTGTTCATATTATATTTATTTTTATATTTTAAAAACTATTTATTTAATATTTCTAGAAAATATAATTTCTACATCACCATTATGTAATCATTAATGTTAATTATTTAATCAATAAAATTTATAAGTAAAATAAAATGATATAATTAATTGCATTATATTAACGGAAACTATTTATGTTCGAAGTTGTATCATTTTTATCACTACATTAAATAAATATTATACTTATAATATATAAGAGAGTGACTTGTTGTCACTTTCTTTTGTATTAATTATAATTACATCACTCTCATGGATAAAAGACTATTAAATGAATAAATTCTGACCCTTAAGTGATATTAGTCGAATATAATTCATCCAATAGGATTTTTCCAGGTGTTAGGGTAATTTTATTATCTTTATCATTTTGTTTATTACACTAATTTACCTAATTTACCTTTAACTATGGTAAATAAAAAATACCATAGATAGTTTTCATAATTACAAAAAAAAAAACAAATGTAATTTATTAAGATAATATGAACCCAATAATTCCATATATGGAATCCATTTCTTAAAATTAAAAACACCAAAGTTCGATTAATTAATTTAAAATTAATTGTCATTGTCAAAAACAGAATGCAGGTTTTTAAGAAGTAAAAACTATCAAACAATTGACATGTGTTTATGTCTAATTTAAATGTGAAATTAAATGGAATGAAAAAAATTGGATTAAATGACAAAAAAATCCAATTACAAATTAAAACAAATTTAAAAGATCCTAAAAATATATAAATAAATTCAAATAAATGGGTGTTTTGAATTAAAATGCAGTAATTTTCCCTATTCATTGAAATATGAATTTCATCAAAAAATAAAAAAAAAATTCATCCAAGATAAATTTCAACGTACTTCTTCAAAGTAATATGATTATTATATCAAATAGAATATATAAAATTTTCAAAAACTACATTTAAAAAGGGTTTTCCATTAAAAGGTGGTAAAGTGTATTTCATTGGAAAGTAATTCTTTTATGAAAAAACATTAATTTGTTTTTAAATCATGTCTAGAAAATACCTAAGATTATTGTTAATGTTATATAGAATTTTAAATATGGTTAATACTATTTATAATGGCTAGTTTATATCCCATTAAAAATAATATTTTAATAATATATCAATGTTTAGTGAAACTCGATATTGCATACAATGCATGCTATCGAGGAAGGTCGCTCTTAAGTGTAATGAAAGTCAATTCAGTGTTGTGTATAGTGCAATATTTCTTTGGTGTTATGTATAACATAATCCAAACAAAGTTCTATTATACCTTGAACAAAATCTATATTCAGTGTTGCGTGTATCATACGCCAACTCGGTGTTGCGTGTAACATATGAAAAGTTAGTTTAGTATGAAGTGAATGTTTGGCTTATTGTATTGGAATATATAAATTAAACATTTAATTTATTCTTAAAAAAATAGTCTATAAAAACATGAGGTTTTACATTATACCCCTATTAAAATGAATTTATCCCTTGAAAATTTTCAAGGTTATAATAGGTTTACTACTTGAATGTTACTTTCCTCAAAACCCACATCGTAAGAAGGAATATAAAAACTTCATATTAAAAAGGAAAGTTACAGAGTTGTTACCCAACAAAACTCATCCTCGGGTTTCCATATAGGAGGACTTAGGTGTAACATCTCGAGCTGGGTGCCACTCAACGGGTACCCCGAACCCGATCCACCACGTGACCTCAAGTGCATTTCCCCAAATGCCAGAGGCTGCCGACTAGCAGCGAGGGCCCAGGTCTGATAGTGGGGAAAATATTCCCTGATTTGTCAAAGTGCAGCACAGCGGAATAAAAAATAAAACATACAACGAACAATGGAAGCAGTAAACCATACATAACTGAAATAAACAACTGCAGTGGATACAACCAACAGTATATAAACAAAGATGCTACATGCCTCAAGTTCTATGAAAACATAAAGAACATGTTATACATTAATACAGTACAACAAAAGCATAGTACAGCAAAACAAAGCAAAACATCTGGCAGTGGCATCGCGAGCCTAGGCTCGGTCCCATTCCCTCCTACTCCTCAGCAACAGTCAAGTTCTTGTATAGGGACTCTTGACCCTATCTACACCAGTAGAAATGTAATCTGTTTGGGCCGAAAAGCGTGACCCAAACAGGGTGTGAGAAATATATCTCAGTAGGCACCCACCAAAGGCATGTTCCCAACTGTGTGTAAGCATGCAACAATATTGTACAGTAGTAAAATGCAATAAAGTAAGCAACACTAATAAGAAACTAACTTAACCAGTTCTATTTCCATTTTAATATTATTTTTAAAAATTTAATTTCAAATATCACCATAATGAATATTCTAAGCAACCAACTAATGTCCTCATACACGTAAACCCCTACCCTCAGTTAAAGAGTATCCAACACAAGAATCTTCCCTTAGGCATAACAGAGTTTGCCCTCAGGCATAGGTAGTGTCACCCACAGGCACAGAATCAGCTGCCCATAGGCAGAGAAGATGTTTCCCTCAGGCCGAAATAACTACTGCCCACAGGCTAAATAGTGTAGTGCCCGCAAGCTAATCACAACAACACCCTAAGGCTAAACAGATAATCGGGCCATGGCCAACATGTAAACAAGGAGTAAACAAGAAAATTCCTCTCAAGGAAATTCTACAATTACTACTTTATATCCATAACCTTGGGTATCCTGGCCAAATGGCTAAACAGTGGAACACACCCCCGAGGTGGTTCTAGATCCAAGCAACGATCCCAACCAGCATTTTAATATCACATTTTAATCACCTATTCAATTCTAGGTGTTTAATATAACAATGGCCTTAGCTACACTACACCCCAACATGGGTTCGTGGCACAAAAACACACAAAATACACGACAGTTGTAAAATTAACAGAAATCCACCTACATTATACGCCAAAGAGCGTTATACACGAACGCTGATCCAAGAAACGCCCAAGAACAGCGTAGATCTGAGGTAAGAAAAACTATCATACCACCTCAAATAAATCCCGTTAGGGAAATAATTCGTAAGAGATATTCTAGGAGAATAGAGGGCCTACCCGCGCGGTTCCAACGAGATCGTCCGAGGCGGAAACGGATTCCAGACGAACACTCGGCAGATCTTCAAAGGTTCAGCCTCCTCCTTTGGCTCCAAAATGGGTCAAATGCCTCCTCTTCCAAATGAGGAGGCTACTGCCTGTTTTGAGCCGAAAAAACAAAGTACAAAGCCAGTACTTCCAAGTAAATGGTGTGTACTCCCTTCATTTAACTGTTCCTCTGGAAGTACCGACACACTGTTCATTCGTTGACATGAGTACACGACGTGTACTCCCAAGTACACGGCGTGTACTATCGCCCAGTTGGGGGCTACTCCACTGCCTTACTATTTAGGCATGTCGACTGACTACACGGTAAAGGACCACTACACGGCGTGTAGTCAGTTCCGACACCCCTCGTCACTCACATGGATACACACCCCGTGTACCCATCCCACACGGCCAAAAGTACACGACATGTGGAAAAGTACACGGCGTGTAGTTCCAAAATTTAGGATTTTCCCCCATTTTCCATATTTTCTCAGAAACACTCAAGGAAAAGTAAAAAGAAGAATCCAGTACCTCAAAACTAAGAAGCAGGTTCTTAAAAACATACCCTCTTATAGAAATTCATCCCTGAATTTCCCTTCCAAGGGTGGCGAAGATATAGCTTAGAACAGCTCTGGACACTGAGCACGTACGTCAGCCTCCCGCACCCAGGTCTCGTCCTGCACTCAGCCATGCTTCCATAGCACCCGTATGAGAGGAACTGACTGGCCTCAGAGAACCTTTGTGCTCCAATTAACGATTCGAATTAGATTATCCTCAAAGGACGCATCTGCCTCTAGCTCAACCTCCTCAGGATGAAAGACGTGAGACGGGTCTGAATGATAGCGATGAAACTGAGAGATGTGGAAGACGTCGTGTATGGCTCGGTACCGCTGTGGTAACTGCAACCGATAGGCAACCTGCCCGACTCTCTCCAAAATATTGAATGGCCCCACATACCTCGGTGAAAGCTTACCATGTATCCTGGTCCGCTTGTGCCCCAGCCTCGACGAAACACACAAGTAAACCTGATCCCCGACCACGAACTCCAAAGGTCATCTACGGCGATCTACATAAGACTACTGACGAGACTGCGTGGTAGACATCCGATTCTGAATCAACTGGACCTGCTCATAAGTCTCCTGCACGAGCCATGGCCCCAATAAAGCTTCCTCCCCTACCTCTAACTAGCACAAAGGTGAATGGAATGGCCTACCATATAAAGCCTCATATGGTGCCATCACAATAGTCTCCTGAAAACTATTTTTATAGGAAAACTCGACTAGGGGTATATGCTTCTCCCAAGAGCCCCCAAAGTCCAGGACGCATGCACGCAATATTCCCTCTAGCACCTGTATCGTATGCTCTGACTGGCCATCAGTCTGAGGGTGGTATGCTGTGCTCAGATGCACCTGTTTACCCAGTGCCCTCTGAAAACTCTACTAGAAAAGAGATGTAAAGCAGGAATCCCTATCTGAAACGATAGAATGAGGGACCCCTTGAAGACGAACAATCTCTTGGATATACATCCTTCTAAGCTCGTCAACACTGTAGGTCTCATTGATTGGCAATAAGTGAGCTACCTTCGTGATTCTATCCACAACAACCCACACTGCGTCATTTCCTCGAGGTGACCTTGGCAATCCCATCATGAAATCCATCGTGACATCATCCCATTTACACTCTGGAATGGGTAACTTCAATAACATCCTAGCTGGCCTCTGGTGCTCCGCCTTCACCTGCTGACAGGTGGAACACCTCGTAACAAAACCAGCTATATCTCTCTTCATACCCGACCACCATTACTGATGCCTCAAGTCACAGTACATCTTGGTAACCTCGGGATGAACTGCCCAAGCTGAAGCATGAAACTCTTGCATCAGCTCCTCGCGTATATCCCTTGGAACTCACACTCTTCCATGGAAATGAAAGACCTTATCACCGCCTATCTTCCAACCAGGAGAAGGGTCACCACTTGCCACCGACTCCCATAAAACTAGACCTTCTTAATCCGATAGGTGTCTCATCCTCACTCTGACCAGGAGGGTAGATGTCACAGCTAAAGAGGAAAGATAATCTGCCCCTGATTGTCATGCACCTTCAGATGCATCTTAGAGAACAATTCCATGAGCTCCCACTCACTACTGGCCTCCTACACCGCATGTATCTGAGTCTTCGTGCTCAGTGCATCGGCTACTTCATTACCTTTACTAGGTGTATAGGAATGCTCAAAATAGAAGGAATGAAGGTATTCAACCCACTTCTACCGTCTCTGATTCAACTCACACTGAGTAAAGATGTATTTGAGACTCTTGTGGTCAGTGAAAACAACAAAATGATCCCTCAATAGATAATGTCTCCAACAGTGCAACGCATGCACAACTGCAGCTAACTCGTGATCATGCGTCGTGTAATTCCTCTCATGTGGCCTCAACTGCTGAGACCCATACACAACAAATCGGTCTCCCTACATCAACACTACTCCCAGCCCAATCCCTGATGCGTCACAGTAAACTTTATAGCTCTTCCCTTGCTCTGGGAGTATCAGGATCGGTTCTGATGTCAACCTTCTTTTCAGGTTCTGAAAAGTTTCCTCGCAAGCTTCTGACCAAATGAACTTCACACCCTTCTTAGTGAGACCCATCAACGGTGCTACTAAGAATGAGAAGTCCTGTATGATACGTCTGTTGTAACCAGCCAGCCCTAAGAAACTCAGTATCTCAAACATGTTCTTAGGCTTCTCCCAGGAAACTACTTCCCTCACCTTCTCCCGGTCTACTGCAACTCCTACCTCTGAGATAATGTGACCCATGAAGTGAATCTGGTCCATCCAAAAGTGTCACTTTGAGAGCTTAGCATATAGTCGATGCTCTATCAGTGTACTCAATACGTTCTCAAGATGGATGGCATGGTCATGTCGAGTGTGAGAGTACAACAAGATTTCATCCATGAATACTACCACAAATGAATCAAGATACGGATGGAACACACGATTCATCAGAGCCATGAAAAGTTTTGGCACATTCATGAGTCCGAACGACATAACCAAGTACTCGTACAGACCATATCTGATCCGAAAAGCTGTAAGATGTATATCCGATGATCTCACACGCAACTGATGATATCCAGATCTCAAGTAATTCTTCAAGAACACTCGTGCTCCATGAAGCTGATCAAATAGATCATCTATCCTTAGTAAGGGATATCGGTTCTTAATTGTCAACTGGTTCAGCTTCCCATAATCCACGCAAAGTCTGAGGGTACCGTCCACCTTCTTTGCAAAAAGGACTGGAGAACCCCAAGGAGAAGTACTGGGTCAGATAAAACCCTTTGCATATAACTCCTTTAACTGTCTCTTGAGATCCTGTAGATCAGGTGTAGCTATCCTATAAGGAGGAATGAACACTGATGCTGCGCCTGGCACAAGATCAATAGAGAAATCCACCTCTCGCTCCGGAGGTAGACCTGAAAAGTCGCCCGGGAAGACATCCCTGAAACGATCAACAACTAGAGGGAAATCTGTCTAACAAGTCCACTAATCATCCAGATACAAACTCACAATCTGGGCTGTGACTCCACCTCACCCATGATGCTCTGGTCCAGCTCGACTCGCCTGAACATCCCATTCTCCCTTGTATAGAAACTCTCCGCCCTCTGGTGACGTGAAACACACCCTACGACAATAGCAGTCTACAAAGGCTCAATAGATAACCAACCAGTCCATACCGAGAATGACGTTATAAGCTATCATCTCTAAGACATAGAGGTCCCAATGAAAGTGACACCCTCCAACCTCAAGGGGGAACTCCTTGCACCGATGCACCTCAGCCTTTCCAGTCCCCAACGAAGTGTCTAGCGTCATGATATCGGAAGAAGTGGAAACATAGAGCCCATGGCTCTCCACAACAGGTACAGACATGAAACTATGTGTATCACCCGTATCAAAAAGTACTGAAGATAAGACAGAAGCTACTAGAATAATACCTCTGACTGTCGAAGGTCCGGGATCCTGCTCATGCGGGGTATTCTGCACTGCATAAGCCTGCCCAGTGCCGCAACCCTGCAACATAGCCTGACTACCCTGAGTTGTCCCGCCCTACTGCCTCTGAGATCCTAGTGTTTGGATACCATGGCCATGACCACCATCTCTGCCTGCACACCCTGACGTATTCTAGTTCCCCGACTGGTAAGAAGCCACTAGTCCTGCTCCCATACGCAGAGTCTGCACAGAACCCCTATCAGTAGTCACTGGTGGAAATGCCCTGCAAAAGCGCTGCAGATGACCCATCTTGTCGCAAGCTCGGCACTCCACTGGGTCTCTTGGACACTATGGTCTCTTGTGACCCTCTCTACCACACTAGTAGCACATGACCTGTCCACCTGAAACATTTTTCTGACTGGTACTGCCACCCTGAGAGAAGTCCATCTGTCTCTTCCTCTTGCTAGTATAAATAATACCAGTAACTGGTGCTGAACCGCCCTGGCCGACACCACTAGATTCCCACAGGTTCCTCTCTGTAATCAGCCCCTGATTTACGATAGCGTGTATAGCAGGCAACCTGAAAACATTCACCAATGCTCAGATTTCATACCAAAGACCATCCTAAAAACGTCTGGATCTCAACGTCTCATCACCCACCTACACGAGTGAAAAACGCTGATGTTCCTTAAAGAGAGTAGAATAGTCCATCACTGACATAGTTCCATGCTGCAGATTCATGAACTCTCGATCTCTATCTGCTCTCATCATCTCCATGAAGAAAAATTCATAGAAGACTTCTGAAAGTCTTCACAGGCCATGTCCATGTGATGCTCTGACCGGGTGGTAACATCCCACCACCTCTTGGCAGAATCACGCAGCATATATAGCGCGAGATTGACCCTCCGCCCGGGAGGCGTCTCAAGATTCTTGAAAATATTTTGCATCGACCCCAACCAAGACTCCGCAGCCTGTGGTCTGTCATCCTCTAAAAACATAGGCGGATGCTGCTATTAGAAGATACACGTTAGCTCAGCCATAGATGTGTCATCTTGTAGTGCTCCCTGAAAGGTCTGTATGAACCACCTGAATCCGTCACGGAACTGCGCCTCCGCACTTGTGTCTGGTATAACAGTTGGCACCGCATCTGGCTCTATTGGAGGATCCACTGGTAGCCCATGGACCACCATTTCTGGAGTATAGTCGGCGCCGATCTCCTGGCGAACAACGTGCAGTCGTCTAAGCGGCATGACACTACAAGGTCAAAAGCACACCTTAGATTCAAGATTATCAAGACCGAAAGTGAAGGAACCCCAAAGGGAACAAGAGGAAGAAGGCATTTCAATATTTGAAAAACAATACTACACGACGTGTATACTGACTACATGGCGTGTACGTGACTTCTCATCCTCTGCCCGGGTCCTTCTACACGGCTAATCCACACTACTTCCATTGTACAAAAACTACACGGCTTGTATAAAATATACACAGCGTGTATGGTGTTATTTTCCAACTGACCGTGTCTCTTGTGACACGGCCAACTACTCGACTTGACACTGCACGGCGTGTTACACCCACACACGGCATGTACACCATCCCGTTTCCTAGCAACACGGCTAACACCACACAGTCTGTCCTTGGAAAAGACTACGTGATGTGTCCCACGGGTACACGGCGTGTTCAAGGAGAGGTGACACCGGCCCGTGTTGTTCATTACATGACCGAGTCCCCAGGTCACACTACACGACATGTGCATCATTCACACGGCATGTTATATTAAGGAGTTCACCGACCCGTGTTGTTAGTTACAAGGTCGGACTTCGGGTCAACACTACACGGCGTGTACAAAAGCTACACGATGTGTTTTACCCAATCTCTTCCCTTCCCCGTGTCACCGCCAACTCGGTTTGTGACACGTGAAGAGACTACACATCATGTACTCAGGGTACGCGGCCTGTACTCAAAAAGTTCATTTTTCTTCCAGAACAGAATTTCATACACGACGTGTATAAAGATAATACACGGCGTGTATACAGGGTTTCCGGGCAGTATGACTCAGAAACATCCCCGGAACCCAGAAAATACTGAAACCAACACCTAAGGGTCAAATTCTGACCCGTGGGGGCCCATACTCCCGAAGAATCAAACTTCGACATCTTATCTGTGTTATAACAAATAAACAGTCAATGATCCACCAAATTCTGGTCAATGGGGGTCCATACTCCCAAAAAACCAAAGTTTGGAGTCTATTCTATAAATAGGCTCAAATGAAAATACCATATCACAAGCAGGTATTTATCAAGCAGCTATCACAACAGCATGCTTTATTAGCACAAAAACTATCACAACAACATGCAATTTCTAATGCACCTACATGGCATGGAAACTATGCATGTCATGTGATTTCTAGCATGTTCCTATATGATGAATGAGACGGCATACCCTCATCTCATCGGTAGTAACTAAATAGAACCCACAGATAAATTATACACAACACAATCTCATGTGCGTCACCCAATGGTGAAAACAAATCAACAGTAAATTGCAAAATCAGTAAACATTGAAACATGAGGTAAATTGGCTTTTCCCTGTACACGGGTTATCTACGCCCGAGCACAACTTATTACTAACTACCGTTCATCTTATCCCTGTCTACGGCTCCAAATAGTAAGTCAAAGAAAAGAACCCCTTTGATACCAATTTGTAACGTCCCGAGCTGGGTGCCACTCAACAGGTGCCCCGAACCTGGTTCGCCACGTGACCTCAAGCGTATTTCCCCAAATGCCAGAGGCTTCCGACTAGCAGCGAGGGCCCAGGTCTGATAGTGGGGAAACTATGCCCTCATTTGTCAAAGTGTAGCACAGCGGAATACAAAATAAAATATACAACAAACAACGGAAGTAGTAAGCCATACATAACTGAAATAGACAACTGCAGTGGATACAACCAACAGTATATAAACAAAGATTCTACATTCCTCAAGTTCTATGAAAACAGCCAGAACATGTTCTATTTCAATACAGTACAACAAAAGAAAAGTACATCAAAACAAACCAAAACAGCTGGTAGCGGCATCGCGAGCCTAGGCTCGGTCTCATGCCCTCCTACTCCTCGTCAACAGTACCTGTATAGGGACTCTTTACCCTATCTACACATGCAGAAACGTAATCTTTTTGGGCTGAAAAGTGTGAACCAAAAAGGGTGTGAGAAATATATCTCAGTAGACACCCACCAAAGGCACGTGCCCAACTGCGTGTAAGCATACAACAATAGTATGCATTAGTAAAATGCAATAAAGTAAACAGCACTATTAAGTAACTAACTTAACCAGTTATTGTTCCATTTCAATATTATTTTTAACCATTTAATTTTAAATATTACCTTAGTGAATATTCTAAGAAACCAACTAATGTCCTCAAACATGTAAACCCCTACCCTCGGGTAAAGAGTATCCAACACAATAACTTGCCCTCATGGCATAACAGAGTTTTCCCTCAAGCGTAGGTAGTGTCGCCCACAGGCACCGAATCAGCTGCCCAGAGGCACGGAAGATGTTGCCCTCAGGCCGAAATAACTACTGCCCACATGCTAAATAGTACAGTGCCCACATGCTAATCATAACAATTCCCACTAGCTAAACAGGTAACCGGGCCATGCCCAACATGTAATCAAGCAGTAAACAAGCAATTCCTCTCAAGGAATTTATACAATTACTACTTTAAAGGCATCCCATCAGGTATCCTGGCCAAATGGCTAAACAGTGGAACACACCCCCGGGGTGGTTCCAGATCCAAGCAATGATCCAAACCAGCATTTTAATATCACATTTTAATCACCTATTCAATTCTAGGTGTTTAATATAGCAACATCCTCAGCCACATGAAACCCCGACATGGGTTCGTGGCACAAACACACACAAAATACACGACAGTTGGAAAATTAACACAAAGCCAACTACCTTATACGCCAATGGGAGTTATACACAAATGCCGATCCAAGAAACACTCAAGAACGGCGTAGATCTGAGGTAAGAAAAACTATCATTCAACCTCAAATAACTCCAGTTAGGGAAATAATTGGTAAGATATATGCTAGGAGAAGAGAGGGCCTATCCGCGTGGTTCCAACAATATTTTCAGAGGAGGAAATGGATTCCAGACGAACACTCGGCGGATCATCAAAGGTTTGGACTCCTCCTTTGGATCCAAAACGGGTCAAATGCCTCCTCTACCAAATTAGGTGGCTACTGCTTGTTTTAAGCTGAAAACTCAAAGTACACGGTATGTACTTCCAAGTACACGGCATGTACTCCCTTCATTTAACTATTCCTCTGGCGGCACTGCCACACTATTCATCCTTTGACATGAGTACATGACATGTAATCCCGAGTACATGGCATGTACTATCGCCCAGCTGGCGGCTACTCCACCGCCTAACTGTTTAGGCCTGCCGACTGACTACATGGCGTGTAAAGGACCACTACACAGCGTGTTGTCGGATCTTACACCCCTCGTCTTCGACATGGCTACACGCCCCGTGTACCCATCCCACACGGCCAAAAGTACACGGTGTGTGGAAAAGTACACGGTGTGTAGTTCCAAAATTTAGTATTTTTCCCATTTTCCATATTTTCTCAAAAACATTCAAGGAAAAGGAAAAGGTAGAAGCTCGTACCTCAAAACTAAGAACCGATTTCTTACATTAGGTGTGAATTGATAACATAGATATGTAATAGAAGTATAACCATTATGTTCGATGGATAG
The DNA here is from genome assembly GCA_963277665.1 of Viscum album. Taxonomy (NCBI): domain Eukaryota; kingdom Viridiplantae; phylum Streptophyta; class Magnoliopsida; order Santalales; family Viscaceae; genus Viscum; species Viscum album. Next base: position 1,416,463,038 of record OY728138.1, read on the forward strand.
TGATTGATAACACATTTTGGAGAAAGTCAATAACTAGAAATACTTAAATCTGCAATGATTTAAGGGACCACCTGGTTCATCAGATAAAAAGTTACTAAGATAACATTTTTTTCAAGATTCTTTTCCTGAAGTTGAATAATTTTGTGTGAGAATAAATACATACTTCATTTTTGGAACAATATCCCCATTGTATGTGACTTTCAAAATTTACAATTCATCTATTATTTAATAAAATAATATATAATTTATTATTATTGAAGTGTTAGTAGATTACGTGATAGAATTTTAGTTCATTCCATCTGTCTCAACAAAAAGGATAGAAAATATAATTAAATATTCATAAGTCCACCTAAAACGAGATAATACATTAATTTAACAAACTTCAACTAGAAGTTAACTTAAACTATCCATAAATGGATAACATTGTAATCCTTCCAAAAACTGAAAATATAAAACTTTACAAAGAGTTGAACTAAATTGACTTAACATTTGTCTCCCATATCTCATTAGGATTTTCATGATTTTAACTTTCTAAACATGTGAATATATTAATCTTGTATTCTATTGAAACATGATAATAACATGAATTATCATAAAACCTTACTAAAAACTAGTATTCTGTCAAAAATAACTCTTTCCACACACCCAAAAATGCAGAATATTCATTATACTCAAACCATGATATCACATTTTCCTTATATCAGTCATGAGATCATTAATACTACCAAACATTTCATTATCTCCTTATCCCATAATTATGCACATATCATGTGTTTTCAAAAAATATTTGAATAACTTTTAATGGTTACCAGTATTATTCAACATATACTTTCAAATACTTAAGGACAAACAATAGTGTAATAATCCATAGATGTTTCTTCATTCCATAATACCATAAAATTACTTATACAACATTATTCTAGGTAATCTTGTAATCATTTCATTGTCTTCTTAAATGATTGACTGATCTTTATCATTTTTTTCCTTAACAATTCTTTCATCTCATATATCATTTTTATTCTCTTAATCTTCAAAAACATAAATACAACCCATTGGACTATGCTGATTTTATTCCTGAGATTTTCCCTTAGGTAATCTATTTTCCTAATACCCATACATTACACATTTAATTCATTTAACCATAATTGATGTCTTAAGATATACCATTATCATTGTCTATTTTGTTAACTCAACTTTTTTCCTTTGAAATTACTAGCATTATGTTTTTCTTTTACAAACACAAAGAATATTTCCGTTCTTTTGAAACATTCTCCTTGATGCCTCTTCCCACATGATTTACATGAGGAAAATTGAAATTTTGTTCCTCTATTATCGCCATGAAACTACATCTTTTTCTTATTATATGGGTCAGGAAACTCATTATGTTCATATTATTGATCATATTATGATATTTATGATTAGATATAATAATTAATTTATTCCATTCAAATCCCATTTCATTTGGTTGGTCATAAATAATATCATTCCATTGTTCATCGTATTCCCCATTAACATGAATCGTCCACTTTACATCCATTTTTTAGAACCCAAAAAGAATAATGTGAGTCACAATAGTCATAATAGAAAAACTACATAATCAATTGGGATTAATTTCAATCTCTAACTTCTTAGGTTTAATCCTAGGTTATTCATGACCATTACCAAAATCGTATGTATATAACCAATAGTTAGACTTACCCATAGGAACACCCCTCGAAAAATAATAGAAATATCTCAAGGGATAACACAAAAGCTTTTTCATCATAGCTTCTAAAGGATAAATAAACCTTCTCTTTAATACAAACTATAAAGACCCATGCTTGATGTACATAGAAATTAAATTACTCTTGGGGAATACTTAAAACATGATTCCAATAGATTCCCAAAGACTGTATTATTTTAGTTCCTTTCGAAATTGGATAATATAAATAACTATTTTATAAAACATCTACATCATCTCATGATTTTTTCTTCAAAACTAGAACATATTTTAGTCACATCTTACATAATAACTTTCTTCAAATCTTAGGCGAAAAGAAACATGAAAAGGGGTGAGATCAAAGGATCATCAAGGGTAATCGTGGAAAATATCTTACATAACATAAACATAATATTTTAAAAACATGAACATAACTTCAAAAAACATACCTAAATCTTGATTCATGATGTTAATAATGGTAGTACGTCAGGAATAGATCACAAAGAAACATTTAGCACGATAAAATAGCATTGGAATTGAATATGAAATTGTGGAAAAAAATAATCACATAATATGATTTACATAGTATCCAAGGCATTATTTCCAAGACCATTATAGTGGAAAAAGTCCATTACTGAACAAAGTTTGCATGTCGTTCCAGCCATGTATTACTGAACCAGATTTACTTGTTGTTCTAGCCTTGTATTACTGAACTGGATTTAGTTTCCATTATACTCAGGTGTATTCCATGAGTTATAAATCTTTACCCAAAACATTTTAGGAGGATATAGGTCCCAAAAATATCATAATTAAATCATTCTTACACATTTCCACAATAATATAAATCATTCATCAAAGCATAACCTAAAAAATAAAATGGTTTTCTTAAACATCATTTCATCATAACACAATGCATATAAAATATAATTCCATCATTAAAAAAATCAAATAATTTTAATAATAGAGATAGAAACATAACCATATTTAAGAGAGTCATCTTATATGGAAAATAATTTTGATAAAACACTTGAACTTAATTCTTGAAGAAAATATCCTTTCTTCTTCAAAATTGATTTTTTTCTCAAAATTCCATGCAATTTTAAACTAAAATAATTTAATTAAAAATAAAAATTAAATATTATAGTGGAAGATTCATGGAAATAAGGCATATTGAAGCCATAAAAATCCATTCATGTTGTATAAGTTAAAAAATACATTCTCTTTGTACTTTTTCTAAAAAAGTCAAAAAGTACCTTATATGGTTAACAAAAGAGTGATTCCTTCAATACCATGCAGTAAAAGTAAAAAATGTGTAAAATTGAATTCAAACATACATAGAATAATACTAATCCTTTTAGAATTTTTTTTAGAAAACATAGACATGGAATATAAATATATCTTTAGCAAATACTTATGTATAAACAATCTCAGATAAAAAAGAGATTGCAAAATTATCCCTTACCTTAGCTCAGATATTTTCTATATGTGTCCGGATTATTTTTACAGTGGGTTAAAACATATTATTAACTTATAAAATAAATATAATAATATTTATGATATCATATATTATTCCCATATGACTTTATATTATCCATTCATTTATCAATTCCATTTTAAAGAAACATTTTGGGTAAAAATTGTTTTAGTTATCATATGTGTTTTGAATTATTATTATTGATACTATTACTTATATAGTGACTTAATTATTTCCATAATGTAAAAAATGATTTATATATCATATATATTCAGTGTAAAATTATTTATAGTAGATAGATAAATGAAATTGAATACACCGTTCATGGAGATAGTAGGTCGTATGTACGCATCAATGTTGTTTCTGTTTCCTTATTGAATTAAATAAAACAAAGTAAATTACATATATATACATAAATCCATTAGAATTATTTTTTACTCTATTTAATTATTATTTATTATATATACCTTATAATCATTCTTTAATTGTTAACGTGGATAATGAATCTCATCGCATCGTAGATATGGTAAGTTGTACGTACGCACGAGCGATGATATCATTCCCTTTATGGTTAAATAGTATTAAATTGGATGGTATAATAATTTTAAATAATAATTATTACGTTATATTCATTATTTAAATCCATTATAATCATCAATATACCCATCCAAATTATGTATTGTCGAATAACAATTAAACCACATCTTGGAGACAATAAGTCGTACGTAAGCACAAATGGTGATATTATTATTTGTAGGATGGATAAAAGGAGGTATAATTTTTTCCCATAACTATATTAAATTCTAAGAATGTATAAGATACTTTTTTTATTACTTTAGTATGGAAAAAACTTAAGAATAGGATGAATAATAAGAATATAATTTTAATAGATGTGATAAAATAATTACCTATTTTTCAGGTATCACCTTTTGATTTTCCCAAAATACATCTATAAGGTAGATTCCTGCCCAATGTGTGGTCCCTATTATTCTGTGAGGGAAGTTTAGAGAGAAAATTGGTTGGGTTTGGCCATGAAAAAATCATTTAGTGGTGTGATTAAAAGAGAAGTAGAGATTCCCTTTTATAAGAGAGGGTAGGGGCACCTTTGGAAATACCAAAACTATTAAATTAATATAAATTAATTTTCAATTCAAAATTCCTTTATAGTGAATTATTTAGAAGTTATATAATTATGGGTCTAAATTCTTGCATCCAATAAAATCTAAACATGTTTCGATTTTATTTCAAACCTTATCATTTTGATTTACCATTATTTAATCTATTTAATTTTATTTGTGGTAATAATATTCTAAATAATAAATTGTTATAAATATTCACATATGTGTTGTAAATATTCCATAATTTAATAAATTATCACATTATAAACCTTATAGTTTTCATTTTTAATTTTTATTTTTTTATTTCAAAATTATATAATAATACGAAATTTTCATAAAATATCAATAGTTTAATTTTTTACACTATACATTTATTGGAATTTAAATAAAATCCCCACAAAATATAAATTTAAACAAAAATAGTTAATACATTTCTAACATATCATAGTCTTCTATGAAATTCTGGGAGCACATTAATTAATTCATATAATATTTATTTTAATATTTTTAAAACCATTTATTTGATATTTATAAAGAAAATAATTTCTACAACAGTATTGGGTCATAATTAATGGTAGTTATTTAATCTTTAATAATTATTAGAAAATTATAATGGTGTATATAATTTCATTATATTTCTGGATAATATTTATGTTTGAAGTTTTATTATGTTTATCACTACATTAAAATTATTATACTTATAAGATATATGTGAGTGACATGTTGTCACTTTATTTTGTTTTAATTATAGCGACATAAATTTCATGGGTGAAAATAAATTAAATGAATCCATTCAGACCCTTATGTGATATATTTAGAATTTTATCCATACAATAGAATTTTTTAGGTTATTAGGGTAATTTTATTGTCTTTATCAAATTGTTTGTTACCCTAATTTACCTGATTTATTTTTTACTATGGTAAAAAATTACCATATATACTATTCATAATATCTAAAAAATAAAATAAAAGTATCCTATTAACATAATTTGGACCCACTAATTCCAAATATGGAATCCATGTTTGAAAACTCAAAACACATAATTTTTATTAATTAATTTAAAAATAATTCATGTTGTCAAAACAAAAAAAGTTGGTCTTTAAGAAGAAAAAACTATCAAAATATTGACATGTGTTTATGTCTGATTTAAATGGGAAATTAAATCCAATTACACTTTAAAAAAAACTAAAAATATAATATAAATATATAAATAAATTAGAAGAAAAGTCAGTATTGAATTAAAATGCAGTATTTTTCACTATTCATTAAAATATGAATTTCATTAGAAAAAAAAAATTCAACTAGGTTATATTTTGATGTCTCTCTTCCAATGAAGTAGTTTATTATTTCACATATAGCTTATAAAAATTTAAAAAACTATATTTAAAAATAATTCTCCATCAAAAGGTGGTAAAATTGTGTTTCTTTGAAAAATACTTCATTTATCCAAAAAATTGAATTTGTTCTTATATCATGTCTAGAATATACATAAGATATATGTAAATTATATATATAATTCAAAATGTGGTTAACTATTTTTATAATGGATAATTTATATAGCATTAAATAATAATATTTTAATAATCTATCTTTGTTTAGTGGAACTCAGTATTGCGTAGAATGAAATCTATTGAGGAAGGAATCCCTTGCGTGTAACACAAAGCAATTCAGTGTTTTTTATAGTGCAAGATTCTTTTGGTGTTAAATATAACATAATCCAAATGTAGTTCTTTAATAGATTGAACAAAATCTATACTCAGTGTTGTGTGTATCGTACCACAACTCGGTGTTCTGTGTAACAAAATACAAGTCTGTTTAGTGTAAAATGAATGTTTGACTTAGTGCATTGCAATATATAAATGAAAAATTAAATTTATTTGTAAAAAATGGTCGATAAAAACTCGGGGTTTTACACTGAGAATATACATTAAAACATTCCTAGTTGTCCATATAACCCCATAAATCATGTGTATTGGGGAAAACATCATATACATAGGTACATACATAGTATATTGATGATAGTAGATTTTGTGTGTTGTATTTACCCCTATATGATTTGTAAAGTTATGTACACACCATGTACTTTGGAAGGTACACGGGAAAACACCATAGTATATGGGATAATCCATATAGAGCAATGAGTTCTATACTGACCAATATAAATTTTATACACATATGTACACACCGTGTATTTTGATAAATACTTTTTATGTAATTTTGAGATATGATTTTTTATAAGATTAGTAAGACATGTCGTGTACACATATGGGAAACACCTTGTAATCCAAATAGTGTTGATTTGAGCCCTTCTTCTTCTTAGTGAAGATATGGGGTGATCTTGGGTGAGTTCACAAAAACCATTTCTGTATGGACTTATTTCTATATTTTATTTTTCCATGGTTCATCCCCAATATGGTAGTTTTATGCATCACATCTTGGGAATTAGATTTTTTCATTTCTATGGGATTAGTCTCGAATAGAGATTCTAAAATCCCCCCATGAGAAATGGGGTGGAACATCTATCATGTCTTATTCTCTAGATGGAGTTTTTTGAACTTGAATCACCTACATACCCATTCATTTGTTTCTAAAATTATATTATTATTATAGATTAGGTGTGGAATATTTTAAATATCTAGGTTTAAATCCCTATCTGTTTATCAAATTTTATTTCCTTCTATTGAGGTGTAGTCTAATAAAGTGTATATGTCGAATGTGGACTCATAGTTTCCTTGGTTATTCTTCATGGATCGACTGAAAGAAATTGAATGATAAAAAGATATTTATCTATAATATAGGGACTGGTAGAGTGGGTTTTCCCCAGAGAGCGATACATTTCAGGCTTTCGTATATTCTTAGGCTTGTTGTAAGATTTTGAACTCATCATGATACTTGGTTTCTATCTTGATCATAATAGGTTATTATAGTTATATTTTTTTATGTCTCATATTCTAATTGACGTACCTTCTTGGTGATGATATCACTACACACTTTTTTATTTGTTTTTTTAATTTCATGGGGTCTGACTAGGCATTCTTATAATCACCCCTTGAAAAGATCTACTCCAACATGTCATACATAAGTTGTTGAATGGTTTTTAGGGAACTACATGATTAAATAATAGAAGTTAGAGAATATTTTTATAATATATGTTCTAGAAAAACATTTTATGGTTCTTTCAGTAACATCTCAGTAGTTTCTAAGTTGTTTTGAGAAGGTTTCGATCTTTTTTCTGTTCGATGGGATTCTATTTGGTTGGTTTTCTTTTATTTTACAAATTTTTGTAATATTATAAGGGATAGATGTTGTGATTTATTTTCAATTATTATTTGTTAATTCTATATTATATAGGTGAATGGATATGTCTATGTATGTACGTGTACCTTAGTCTAAGACATCTCATGTGTGTGATATGACTACTTGGTTCTTGTTGCCATCCCTGGACTAATGGATCTAGGAATGGAGAGTCACAATTATCTTACCATTATACATGAGGTCCTAGTGTTTTGGGTTGTGATAGAGTGGTGTCATTGGGGGAAATATTAGGACCAGATTTCAATGATTTTTCTATCTATTCGGTGTGGTTTGGGAATTAGAGCAATAGGGTTAACATGTTGGGAGTTTAGCTCTCAGGCCAACGAACCCAATGTTAGTGCAGAGACCAATGTATCGATTCGCTAAGATTCTATTAACATTTTTTTGAATAAAACCTTATAGGAACATATTTTAAGGAAAATATAGGTACATTCACTAGATTGGACCGAGTTGTGGTTCTGTGTCCTTCCTAACCTATCTCCCAATATATTATCTTTTGACTTTTGTGGATCTTGACAATCTCCAGATGCTTCCATGATGACATCAATATATTTTTTATTAGTGGGATACAATTTATGATCCAAATTTTGATGTGGATTCAGATTTGGGATTTTTATGTGGCAGTTCCACTTGGTGGGTTTATAGTGATGAAACCACCCATTTAAAAATATACTAACCATCCATTAGTGGTTATTATTGATACTCCAGATCAGTTTGAGTATAAATTAGTTTTTTTAAACCCGTTAACAATGAAACTATAATAATGGTGTTTCATCATATTCAAAGACAAGATTTACTAGGATTCATGGTGAGCCAAATACCTTCTGTTGTTCTAAAGTAATGTTTATAACCAATTATGTGAGTTCCCCGCTTGGTTAGGACTCTTATTGATGGTGGTCCTATTTATTGTACTTCTCTAGGGTGATAAAAGGGGTCTGTAGTGACCTTTTTATTGATATTTAACATGGGATCAATCTGACATGGTTGATGGAAATTTCCCCTGCTAATCTTGGTTCTTCTAACATGATCCAGAACAACATGAGGGAGTCAATGCCTCCCAAACTAGATATTGTTAATATATGGCATGTGGTTTCCTTGGACTTGAATTCTTTAGTTTTTTATAATATTGTTATGTGTTGGAGTGATCAACAATTTTTTTAATTATCCATGTAATGGAAAGGACATATTCATGTTGTCGGAGCTTGTGTCATGGAGGATTTGAGTGTATCCTGTGGTATAATAATTTTATCCTCTGTTATATATGTAGTATTATAATAAAATAAAAATCTATATATCCCTAAAAATCCCATATTTGATACCTAGAGATAGAAGTTTCTCATTTTAATCTCAACCATTATGTTCTTAGACACTTTATGAGAGGATCAATGATCACACCTTTCCATCGATAGTGCGACCAAAATCTAGGAGGAGAGATATCCTTTGGTGAAATATTTAAATATTTTTATTGAAAAATGATGATTTTTTCCTTTAGATGGGATGATTTTATAACATACACACTCAGTTGACTATTTCTAGGGATGGATTCCATGTTTTTTAGTTTATGGGATGGATTTATCATTATTTATTATGAAGGATTCCCAAGAATATTAGTAAGAGATCATTGTTAGGAGGGTAAAACTCATTTCATATCTATTGGATAGTATACTTGAAGCAGTAGTGGATTATATGTGATCTCATTTTCATTTCTGGTTAAATGTGTGTGAGGCTTTCTTTTATAATTATGTTCTATACCTACCACCCCATTGAATTTTTTTCTCTATATTCAATTTCACTTAGGACAACCAAAAATTTGTGATAGCATATCAGATGAATCTATTTATCTTTGAGAGATGAAGGTATTGTTAGAGAAATCTATATATAAAGAGAATTGTAATTTATACTATCTTCCTATTAGAAACTATTTATTGTTATCCTAGTAGAAGAATGTGTGCTTAAGGTTAGGAATGGATTGGATCCACATGAACTATGTGACATGAGAAGGAGGATCGATTATTGAGAATAGATGAATTTTTCAAATATATGTTTTGGTTAATGTGGTTACGAAAGACTAAGCTTTAGATTGGTTATCGCCATATCCATGTTTTATGTTAGAATATACCAATGATATCCTCCTAGATCCACTATGGATTCATTGAGTTCGTGGTGATACCATTTGGCATGTTGAACTCCCCATAACTGTTTGAGAGAGTTTTAATCATGATTCTTTAACCCTTATTGGATAATTATATATTATTCATCTTTAATTAATTCCTTTTGTACTGGTTTTTTTGGAGGATCACATGAGACACTTGAGGATGGTATTAAACATTCTCTATGAGTAATTACAATATGGGTTGAAGTTGAATTATTAGTTCTAGTTTTAGGAGATCCACATCAAGGGAATTACCACGTAGAAATGGGAATGATAGTGGATCCAGTAAAGGATGAGGTGGTGTGATCTTGAGATACACCCAAGATCATGGAGGTGGTAGTTAATTCTCCTCATGGTGTTTTCCATTCAATGTTGTTTAGGAAGGCGATGGAGCGGTTTTCCACTTCAAATTTGACCCTTATGAATGGGGGCAGTGCATCATACCCCTTGTTGATGATTTTCCCCCTCATATTCCTTAATAGGGCAAGGTTATATAACAATGGAATATAAATTGTAAGATTATGATTAAAAATATTTATACATTTTTAGTACTCAATGGATTATAAAATGGTGGGGATCAAGATATCCTATTTTAGGGTAGAATATGACCCGTGTCTTAATATGAGTGGGTGTTGTGAAAAGTTTTCATACAATCACTTATTACTACATCCATGAGAGGTGATGATGTACTATAATACCTTGGTATCAGATGGGTAGATGAGGAAACTTTAAAATGTTTTTGAGTTTCATTCTCTGCACCTCACCTAGAAATAATTGTATGATGAAGTTTTCAGAAGGAATTGAGAATTTTATGATATCATTTTTGTTATAATGATGGGGATCACATGATAAACCATATGTCACAATAAAATATGAGAAATCATATACTGACACATGAAATTCGTCCCCTTCCTAATGATAAAATATTTGAGATTAGTGGAGGGTTTATGATTTTTAGTTAAACAAGATGTTGTCTAGCTTCATGGAAATCCTACAACAACCATTTTTTACTATGATAATAAATTCACATCATGATTATAGATAAAATTGAATAGTACTTTGTAAATCGATGTCAGTTTCAAACTTTTTTTATACCCCCATATATAATGGGAGGTAAAAAAAACTATTCATGTTCTGGTGATGATGATTTGGGTTCTAATATTCTATATTAGCCATAGATGGTTGAAAATATACTATTGGGTGAGTTTTAATATCACAAAACTTACAAAAACACTATGAAACATTTTAAGAAATGTAAATGAGACCACATTGGTAGAACATATAAAATTCAGATCTAGTGGTATATAGTTCTTGAGGGCCTAGATTTGAGGAGAATAATGGTTGTAAAAGATATATTTTATCTAGGTGCATATGAGGACTACCCTAAATTTTCATCATTACTTTATGGACTCACGCTGATGGCCTTTGGATCATGAAGAATATATCACATGTTCCTAGATATCACACCTCTCCATGGATTATCAAAATCTAGTTAGGGTGACTAGATTTATTATTGGATTATAGGTGCTATTCTTGTTACAATTTTGGGTTACAAAGGTGGTGTGACAGTTGACCCTATGAACAAAAATAGTTCGGGAACATGTTGTATTCCTCATATACTAGATGAGGAGATACATGTACAAAATAATCATTATTTTGACCAGTGTAAGATATAAATTGATGGAGGAGTCACCTTTTTGACGAGTTTTGGAAGATCATTGGTGTTTGAGATCTAAAATGAGAAAAACCTTTTTTTGTATTTTTCCCTTGGGTGTGTGCTTTTTCAAAGTACACGAACCCTTTGGAGAGCTCATGGCAGTGGAAAACCCATTTGAGATTTCGTTGTCCTCACTTGTGAATCATTTTTCACTTTTTTGTATGAAAATAAATTAAGTCAAGGAGAAGGTACTGACACTATTTTTTCCTTATAAACCATGGAATATTCTCTGAATAATGACTTCATTTTTAAATCATATACTACCATTAAATTTAAAATGTGGGTTTTATCTGATGTGTGGCATAACCATTGTATGATTAAGATGTTAGAAATAAGTGTGGCCATGTGTGGATTAATATATAAATTTATTTATTAATTTATTCAATATCCATGACCAAATACTCATATACAAAACCCGACATAATGGAGAATCCTATGGTTTGTTATATGAATCTATGGATTTGGAGAGATAGTATAGGATTTCTATAGTATATGACAATAGGATCGTGGATCAATGAATAATATTGAGGATTTGGTCTTCGAAAACAATTTTTTGAGGATCTCTCTAATGATAGTGATATGGAATTGTTTTTCATTAGTTATCAATCTAGACCTAATGTATGGAATTTATTTTATATTTGTTTTACCTAGTATTTTTTACACCCTATTAAATGTGAATCACTCCTATTAACAAATTATTCTTATGTCAATTTTTTTATGATTGATTTATTTTTTCATGATTACGGATTTATTGATCATTTCCTATTTATCTTCATTCATCATTTTCAAAAAATGGATTTATTGAGTCCCAAAAAATGGCCAATGTACTTTCATATTTTTTTGTTTCATGCCTTTCCCTATCCAATCTTGGTGTTCATCATCATTAATCGGTTTTCCATATACTTGAAAGTACCTACGAAGACTGATCGTCATGATATCACTCATCATCATGACAGATAATGGTCATCGGTTTAGTTTTGGATAACATAAGGCAAAATTCAGGTTCATCCGTAATTATAATATTATTATAACTATTTTATGAAGGTGGTTTGGTATTCTATATGGACTATATCTCTTAAGAGGATAAGTAAAGTGCATTTCCAAAGAGTCGATATACATAATCTGACTACCGATGATATAGGGGGTCTGAAGTTGGCACAAGAAGCATAGTACACACAAATTGTTCAATGAAGAAAGATTAGGGATGGTAATGATGATGGTTACATAGTTCATAATGGATATAATTTTATTTATAGACGGTTTTGGAATGGAGTCTACCCAGATAGAGGTCTTGTATAATATTTTTCAACAATCCTGAAGGAGGTGGCAGCTTAAACGTGATGACACATGATCAGGGTGAAATTTTAGTTTAAATCCAATATACATATCTTATAGTACCTAGCGGAACACACCATTTATTCATCTATATGTTTTATAGGTTTTTCAAATGTTGTGAAATATCACATATCATGTGTTGAGTCCACACGACATGTAATCCTTAGCTAGCCTGCTCAATTTGTATAGGGATTACATGCCCATGAAGTCACATATAGATAAATTCTAGGTATAATAAATCATATTCTACATGTAACATGGAAATGCATTAGCTTTTATTTTTACAACATTCATAGGTTTCCTTGTGACCCCACAAACCATGTTTATTTGGTCACACGCTGTATTCCCCATAAAGTACATAGTCTTGGGAAGACATCACATGCTGAATTCCATCCCTTCCCCTACAGAGTATGTGAAGTGATATACACTTTATTTAATTTAAAAAGAACATATAAATTCCTTGATCACATGGTAATAGTCTATATTATATAGGATAAACTAGATAGAAGGATTAGTGATAGAAAACCCTTTATATAATCTTTTCCTATAAGGACATTCCATTCAGTTTGAGAAATTCATGTCATATGAACATGATACATGAGTACTTCTAGTTATGGTGAGAAATTTTCTATACACGTATAGTAAATTCATTATACTCTATAAAGGGTATGTTGGATCCAATTTTCTTCTCAGTGACACTTTAGTGTGAGCATAGGTGAGTTCCCTTGAACCATTTTAATTTGGACTTATTTCTCTATGAGGTGTTTTACAATTCCATACATATGATGATATAATGAATTATCTCTTACTAGGACTTGTATGTGATAACCTGTATGGAATTATTCTTATAAAACATTTCATCAATTCCTCTATGGGTTATGGGGTGGGATCTTCTATCGTATCATCCTCCATAGATGTGGTTTCAAGAATCACTATGACAGACATACCTAAGATTTTCATCCTCTGCTTAGTGGGATATTCTAGATAGGGTCTGAAATACCCCATGGCTTTATGTGTGATACCCATTTTGGGTATTATTAGTTTTTTCTTTCAATGAGGGGTAGTCAAGTCGAGTGTTTATCGTGGATGAGACCTCTTTATTTCCATTTTACTTCATCATTGAAATATCTAAAGATTGTGAACAATTGGATTAGTTCCATCATTTATATAGAGATCTATGGATTTAGTTCACCTAGATTAGTGTCACCTTTAATCCATATAAGGAATACTTCTCTAGTAGTGATTTCATGACCGAACCTTTAGAATTGTAGTAATAATTCAATATAAAGAGTTATTATATTTATAGATTACTATGTCTCATATTCTGATTAATATACCTTAATGGTGATTAGAATACTACTATATTGATACTTTGTTTTGGGAGATTTTAAGGAATCCAACTACCTTTTTTTATACTCAACCATTTATGAGACCTTCCCACACATTTCATGTCTTATGTAGAAGATATTATTTTTGTTGGAGTCTATAGTGGTCTTGTAGAATGTGGATCTTATTTAGATTTTAGCTGTGTTATACAAAAATAATGTGTGTAGAAAATCTAATTATCATTCACTAGGTAACGATCAATTCAAAGCTCAATTTTCTCTCATAATATATATTACAGAAAGGTTAAAATTTTCTTGTGACATATCCACTTATAATATATAGACTAAGATGTAATTTCATATAAAATCACTTAATATCTTCTTTTATAAAACATTATGTATGTAAGGACCCATACATTTTTTAATGGAGATTCTTATTGATCTAGTTAAAAGTATAATTTTGTAAAATGGTTATATAAGACATACACACTTCTTTGGTTTTATGTTTTTTTTGGATTTTAAATGGCCATTATGAATAGTGATTGTTGCTAATATAGTCATTGAATAATGATTACATGATTTGTATAAATACGGGGCTTTAACAAATCCACTTTAATCAGACTAAGGAATCTATGGCCTCACCTTGTAGAATTTCTCTTTATAAAGCCCATTTTTCCTAGATTAGAAAATAGGTGGTGTTACAGGGCTTCTCTCTTGACCAATACCAATCCATGATTCAACACGTTAATTTCTAATGGAACTGCCTATGAGAGAAGTGAAAGTTGATAGAGATTACCATATGAGTGATGTTATCTGAGCCACCCCAAGAGTCTATCACCACCACACACCTTACCCTTCGGTCTGATGCATGATTTATAATGGGTTTTGTAACAAGACCCTAGAACTATTATTATGTGAATTATTTTTGTATAGAATAAACAATATGCATTCATTTTTTATTGTTACATTGTAAGTAGTCTTTAAAGCACAAATAGTATTTTTTTAGTTAATACTAAATTAAGATATAAATTTTGATGAATTAATGGGTTTTTTAATTGAATAATATTTTAATAAAATATTATTACTAAATTAAATTTTATTGAATATAAATTATCATAAAAGTCTTATGAATAAAACTGGGATTTTAATAATGTTTTGAAAGCTGTTTTTTGTCAAAACCCATGAATTTTTTATAAATGTCAGTTTTTATTTTAAAAGTAAAAATCACATATTTATAAATATATTTAAATTAAGTGAATATTAGTTTTGGAATCAGGACTTATAAATTATCCAATGGTGAATTTTTCATAATTTTCTGAGACAGTCGAATTGTTGGGGAAAAATTAAATACCGTTTAATTATATAATGTGTTTTATGACATCATAATGACCTAATAGTGATGTAATAAAATACTATAAATTGTTTGTTCATATGATATATGGTTTACCATTAAAATAATGTAATTTTAGTTTTGTTTTATTTATTTTACAAAGCTTTAGTGGTCCCTCCAAGACTTATAAAACATTTCAACTTTTTAAAATGATATCCTCGAGAGTTTGAATCACCTCCACAGAAGAAATACTCATATTTTAATACATTAGGATGTTGTCCTTATAAAATAATGTTTTTCAATCCCCTTTCGTAAAAACCATCATAAAAAACCATGGGTTGGTTTGTGTTTTTATTAGTTTAATGTGTACTGTCCAAAACCTAAATAATAAATAATTTCTACTATTTTAATATATTAGCCTATCCATGCTCCCACTTCTATTCACACAAAACCCTTTGATCAAGAACCTGCTCTGAGATTATCTATCTATTATCCTCCCAAGGCGCTCTAATATTCCAAGAACCATCTCTCAAGCGTCTCCCAAGCATTTGATATCACACTTCCATGTAAGGTTTTTCTTCCATTCTCATTTTTGTCTAAATTTCTTTATGTTGGTATACAATTTTGCTTCCAATTAAAACTTTTGGGGTGTGATATCTAAACTCCCTCATTCATCCTTCATTATGTTTTAATGATTATATACCCTTTTATATCTCATTAATATCTCCCATGTACACTCGTTACCATGCCGAAATCCCCTAAGGGGATTTTCTCTCCTCATTTACGTTCTAGATATTCTTTTGTATTATAAATCTAAATTACATTACATATGTTGGGAAATATTTCTATATAACCCCTTAATAACCATTACATGTAAATATGATGAAAACCCATTTTTCTCTCATCAACCTTTTTTATGAATTCTTATGTCATGTCGTTATGCTGTTGAAATTACACCGCGATTTTCCAAGACAAATTCATTGTGTAGCGAAAACCATGCTCATTTCTCTACCAAGGCTATACACCATAATGAACATTTACTATTTAATTATATAGTTTCATGTTTTTATTCTATATTCCATTATCTTTTAATATTTTATGGTGTTGAATGATTCAATGTTATATGATCCATGTGGCACACTTATGCATGAAATTAAATGATTAAGAAGGGTGTTCCCTAATAGTTCTCCAATGCATTGGGAAAGTGTTAGTATCATGATACATCATGTGAAATGTGGTTTTAATCATACTAATTCAAGTTAAATTAGGTTTTACTCATTCTCCATGTGAAATGATCCTTGGCTCATGATAATATCAATTTAAATGTTGTTTCCACATTTCCAAGTTATGATAATTATGTTATATTGTGCCTTTATGTTCATGTTTATTTTTTGATACATGGATATTATTATTTCAAAAAATGTATGGTATTATTCATTTTTTGCATTGTTTACTCTCTTATTGGGTATTATAGATCACCATTTTCCTAAGAATGACCTCAGGATATCCCGTGCAATGCTAAGCGCGAAAGAATGTGCGTGGTCATGTAAAAGTAGTTTTCAATAAATATATATGTTTCATGTTTTAAGTTTATATGTATTGTTCCTAAGACCCAAAGACACCATACCTCTCTATATTATATTTTGTATCAAGTGAATATTTTATGTAATAAATCATGTTTTAGTGTGTAATAAATAGAGGGGTTGTTATAGCTGGTATAAGAGGATAGTTTTAGTTTTGTTTGGGATTAGGATTAGGAAACCCAAGTGAATGACATAGGGATAAGACTAAGTACAATAAAAACATTGATAAATTTTTGTGAGTATTGAGTAAGTGGTTTATCAAGAAAATACATTCCGGTCCTAATACGCGTCGGTAGAGTTGGCTCTAGCACAAATGTATCTAGGGGTAAAACTAGAAAACACTGCTTTGAGATATACTCAAACGGGAACTGGGGAACAAAAACGGGCCTTTCATCACTCTTGGTTATGACACACTTGGGGGGAATGATTTGGTAAATTCATGATCTTTTTATGAACCATTATTAAGGGAAAAATCCCCCTAAGAATATATGTTGGAAAGTAGATCATAGATATCATAGATTTAAGCCTAGGAATTCATAAATTAGGAAAATAAGTGTAATTTACAAGTTATCCGTTTTTGTATTTGGAATACCATTTATGTGTTACCCCTATATAGCCTTTTAATCTTTTAAATGGCTGATAATAGAAGGACTTGGGCTAACAACCAATGTAAAGATCAATTTAGTGACTATTCTAATGATATTCCCAATCCGATGGGAGCGGTAATCACAAACTTTATCATGATATTCTCTCAGTTGACTCATGTTTTTAATAGAGACATGAGTCAAGAGGAACATTCAACCCACCATAATAAATAACAAATCATAATCAAGAGAATCATGAGACAAAGGCCTCCTATTTTTAATGTATCATATGATCCCTCAATCACCGAACAATGGATCAAGTCCATTCAAAATATCTTCTCAATCTTTTAATGTTCGGGACAAGAGAAGGTTATTTTGGATTCTTATCATATGGAGTGTAAAGCTAATAAATGGTAGACATTGATCAAAAATATGAAGCTTGAGGAAGATATAGAGGCATTGGAATGGAATTATTTCAAGAAAATGATTTTTGATAAATATTTATCTCGCACCCTCCGACTTAGGATGGAAAGGGACTTCTTTGAGCTCATGCAAAAATAGTACAAATCCATCAGAGCGTAAAAGGAAATATTTACAACGCTTGAATGATACACCTATATCTTTGTCTTTATCCCAGAATACAATGTTCACTACTTCTTTGGTGGGATAAAACATAGCCTATAGAACGCCCTAGTGATCTGTGACTTTGAGAGCTATGAGTAAATTTTCTGATGTGCCCTCAAAGTAGAAATGGTGATCGACGAATCTCAGAGGTATCATGGGGATAAGAAGAATAATGTGGAATTTAATTTTGTAGGTCAAATAGATAAATCCAATAGTGCTATTAAAATCCATCACCCCACTTTCCAAAGGTATATAAAGAAGCACACAATAAATTTCCTGAAGGGGATGAGGAAATGCTTTAGGTGTGGAAGAGAAGGGAACGTAGCCATTAACTGCTGACAAGAAAAGCCCTCGGATACAAAAAATGAGAGGAATACGTAATTAAACCCTCAACTCATTGTTAATTGGTTTAACATCAGAGAACAATGGATCTTTGCAAACCAGTTCCCTATGAAAATGGTTTTTAGAGGCAACCAACAACTTCTAAGGAAGCAAGGGAGAGCCTCTTCCATCACTATAGCCGAAGTGTATCCTGAAAACGATCTGGTGATAGGTACTCTAGTTATTCATTCAATAATAGAGAAAATAATTTTTTTTATTCTGGTTATATGCATTATTTTATATCCTATAAGATTAGTAGAACAATCCTAACACCACCACAAATCATTAAAGTAAAGATGTCGGTGATAACAACAAATGGTGAGATCATTGCAACTCATAAATATAACTCATCCCCTATCATAATTTTTGGTCTGAACTTCCCAAAAAAGCTCGTCGTCCTCCCTCATGTTGAATATTATTCAATTAGTGGAATTCATTGTCTTTATTTATATAGAGCCATCATAAATTTCCATTAGAGGGAAATCACTCTCCATATGGAAAATCAAACCCTAATTTCGTACAAGTGAAAGGAGGTGGATGAATCTTAGTTACCACCATCATATAAATTGTGGATATTACTACCTTATGAGCATGCATATCTAGCTCAGATGACTGACTCTAAGGAATCAACCATCCTGGAAGACATGCCTATTGTGAGGGAATTCACCGAAGTGTTTCATAATGAATTCCTAGTCTTCCTCCTATAAGAGATGTTGATTTCTGAATTTATATTATACCTAGAGAGTTTCCTATATCCAAGAATCCGTATTTAATTTGTAACACCCCAAGCTTCCATGGTACTCTTCTATTTGAATAATATAGTAGCGTGTGTTGTACGCAACTTCGAGTTCTAACACACACCACAACCAATCAAACTAGCCGTTATAAATAGTAATTCTCACTTTTTGAAATTTTATACATTTTATCTTTCAAATTGACATAATTTTTGGATTCGGCATATTGAAATTAGATTAGGGTGAATTTTTGGTACTTTTCTGATAACTTTCATATTTTGATGAATAGTGAAAATTACTAAATTTTAATTAAAAACTACATTTTTAATCAAAAAAATTAATAGTGATTAATTATGAATTTGTGTGATTTTAGAGTATAATTAGATTATATTTTTACCATTTAATTCAATGTCGGTCATTGGTTATAAATTCACATTTAAACTAGACATAAACTAGTGTCGATCTGTTGATAGTTATTATTTCTTAAAAACACACTTTTTTGTAACAATGAGAATTAATTTTAAATTAATTTCTGCCACTTCTGTATTTTGAATTTAGAAAAGAGGATTCCATATTTATAATCATGAGGTCCAAATTTTTTAAATATGTAACTACTATTTTTAGACATTTTGAATAATTACTTCGGTAAATATTTTATTTACCATGGTTACAAGGTAATCCGGTAAATAAGAGTAAAAAACTAATATTACAGTAATAATAAATTACTCTAAAACGTGTCCTAAACCTATTGGTTGATACATGTCCGACAATGGGCATCTTTGGGTCTATTTTGGGACCCCATTGAGCCACTTTTAAGTGATAATGACACTTTATATTAATTAAGTTAAAGTAAAAACCAAAATGACATAAGCATATATCTTTTAGAAAAACAATTTTTACATAGGGTTATATATGTTATATTTTTGACTATAAATATTTATTAGAAAGATAAAATTATTTATTAAATAATGGTATTTTATTTATAATTTTTAAACATTGAATAATTAAATATATAAATGACACAATAATGATGCAGTATTTTACTTATTAATGAAGGAATCAAATAATTGGTATTATAAATGTCAAAATAAATATAATTTGAAAGTTTTGATGACATCAAAGAATTTTATTATTTAATATGACATTTTAGTATTCCTTAAATTAATTGGGTTCAATTTAATAATGTTGTTAAGTCTTTAAAAAAATCAATTATTAAATAGCGTCAAAATTGACATAAATGAGTTCTTAAAAAAATATTATATAATTAATTAATATTATGTACCTAAAAATTTAAGGTTCGTCCAAAGGACTTATATAATGACAGTTGTATCATTAATGGACCACTTTGGTGTCTCTTGGAAGTATATAGTAAGTTTATTAACCATATATTATAAAAATTCAAAATGACATGGTAAATGTCAAACTATTTAACTAAGACTTAAATATAAATGATAAGGTTAGTATAGTGACCCAAACCTGTCTAAAATATATTGGATGAAAGGATTTAGACCCATCCCCACCTTATAATTTTAATAATCCACTTTGGAGCAATTAGAAACCGAATATGAATTTATTATAAATTAATACTTTATGTTTTTTCTAAAGATCCCCTCCTCCCCCTTATAAAAGGACACCACTTCTAACCAATTCTTCATACATTCAAAGCCTTTTGGTTCGGCCTACCTCTACCCAATTATGATCCCTACATCCCTCTAGTCCTCCTAGAAGCCTTACCTTAGGCAGAAGGAACGTCAAGAGTCCTTTTTGGTTCAAACCAAAGGGGGTTACCCAAATTAAAGTTAACGATTTCTCTTAGCTTCTTTTATTTTATTTTACTTCTCTAACCCCTAAACTCTTCTTATTATTTTATTTTGTAACAAAAACAGTATCATAAATACACCAGGATATTGTTATAATATGTATTCGAACTACACTTACACACACCTCACATCTAATGGGTGAAAAACATAATATTTCTGTGGTTGGAAACCAAACGCCTCACGAAATGATGATTGTTCAATTATCTCCTACCACCTCTCATGGTGGACATTATGATTTAAATATAATTAAATATGATATTTATGATATTTATTTTATATATAATATTCTATAATTCCATTTTATAGCATACCATTATTCATTTCATGTTGTATATATATACAATAATTTCATTTGAGGAAGTGCGGACTACCACCCCCTCAAAGTGATATGACTCGTTCATACCATACATGGAATGTTTAAAGGATGGTGTTAATGAACATAAGTAAAAAATATAAGATATTATATTATACTGGAATAATAATATATCGATTTATCATTTGTTTTTTATTCCTTTTAAAATGATTAATGAAATTGAAGTAGCGTTCGTGCGTACGTACGGATTACCGTCTCCACGAACACGATGAGATTCATTTACCCATCTTATCCATTCAAGAATAATTCTCATTTGATGATTAAAAATAATTTTTAGGGACATTATATCGTTCTCTATATGAATAAGATACAACCTATCCATAACAAACACGACTTACGTAACTAATCATATAAAGGATGACGAATCAGTTAGCACCCGAAACGACGATAATAGTAATATATTATTAACAAAGAAATATTAAAAGATCATATATGATATCATATTTCTGCATATGATTCTTGTATAATTTAATAGCAATAATTTATCTATTACACAAGAGGTTAACCTACACTCTATCAAGGAAAAGTACAAGGTAAGGGTTTATTTCACAATCTCTTCATTATCTGAGGTTGTTTATACGTAATTATCTACTGGGACCTCTTTATCATCCACATCCATGTTATTTAAAAATGTATTTAAAAACATTCTTACTATTTTTTTTAATATGGGTTAAAGTAATTTAAACCCTTGTTTGACTTTTTATAAGATGTTTATAAAGAAATATTTACGTCATTTTCCAAATAAGGACCTTTTTAACCTTTTCGAAAAAATAAGGTAAGAATGTATTTTTTTAACTTATACGGCGGGTGTGGCCATTTTACACCATTGTAAGATCTTCAAAGCTTCCCTTACAAGCTTATAAGAATATTTTCAAAGTAAATTTTTTATTTTATAATTATGTAACTTTTAAATGATTTCAAAAAAAGAGATATTTCTCTCAAATAGTTTTGATTTCATCTATGTCAACATCCTTTGATAGATTTTTAGCTTATTTGAAGTTGATTTATTATGATCCAACACATTCATATTGTATTGAAGGTTTTGTGATATGTTTGACTGTGGATGTTTTATTTTTATACCATTCATGGTTTATAGAGAAATTATTTACATTTCGTATTCTAGTTTTAATACGAATGTTTATGTTATGTTTAAACCTGTTCATATGAGGAATGCATTGGACTTAGTAAGTAATGGGTAGAGCCCGCTATAGCTCTTTGATGCATCGGTAGGTCTCATGAGACAAACTAGTGTCTTGACATGAGGCCTTGAAAAAATCATATTAGTAGTCTTGGCATGAGGCCTTGGCTACGTGGTTATGATAGTCTGGCATTATGCATTCTATCATTATGAAAGTGGTTATTGATATATCATGTGATTATTAGACGAGTAGAATATCTATGTGAATAAGTAAATGACATTATTTCATTTTATTTCTACCATATTATGCTGAATTTCAAGTTTAAAAGCCTTTTGTTTTAGTTATACATTGCCTTAAATGTTTATTCTTATTTATGAAAGTTTCTGAAATATTGTTATCCTTATAGGGCATTTGAGCTCATCCCTTTCGTTGTTTTATTTTTCCCAGGATGTAAAGAAGTATTTTATTAACGACCTGCAGTGGGATATGAGTGTGGAGACAAAATGTTGATGTAGTTTTCACTTTATGATATAATGTAAAATTTATGAATGTATCTAGTGTTTCCAAGTCTACTAAACTAATTGGTCTTTCGAGATTTGATCTTTTGTGATCATGCCAATGTTATGTAATAATGCACCGACTCTAGGTAATTGGGGTCGGGGCGTTACAGTTGGTATCAGATGAAGCTTAGTACAAACCTTGGAAGCTAGATTTAGATAAACTCTGATTAGAGTACATAGAACTAAGATGGAGTTTGAGGATTAGTATAGAAGAACTTCCTATAATTTTGGTATTGTGGAGATTTTGTGAGTTTTCTGAGAACTACATCCATGTATGGATACGAGTAGGTAGAGGCACCTCTAACACATATGAACCCAGGGGTAAAACCCGAAAACACCTCTTGGAGCTAGACTTGAATGAGAACTGGTGCACGACAACGGGCCTTACTGCACTCTTGGTTACGACACTCCCAGGGGATATGCTTAGAATAATTCACATTTTATTTACAATCCATTATGAAGGGTTTATGAGTCTATACTTGTAATGGCTCGGGTTCTTGGAGGTCCATTACTTAGTGAAAATATGATGTTGGGTGTTCTGGGTAGTCTGGGAAAGTTATCAAGGCTTCTCGGTGATGTTTTGACCCCTAACGGTAGGCCTACCGGTAGCCTTATCCTACCGGTAGCAGGCCTACTGGTAGATCAGTCTACCGGTAGCCGTAGCCTACCGGTAGCTCGGCCTACTGATAGCTCAGCCTACTGATAGCTCAGTCTACCAGTCTCTGTCATCCACCAGTACGTAGCACCTCCTTTTTGCGCAAATTGGGTTTTAAACCCTATTTTGACCCCTTTATGCTTCTTTTAAAGCCCAGTAAAACGCGTTTAATTATGCGTTTGATGAGGTAACCTGTGTGCGTCGGTTTAAACCGCCCCTAAAGCGAGGACCCTTTAATGACGTGTGGGGCCGCATGGTCAACCCACAACCCTGCTCCTTATGTGGTTTAGCATTATTATCTCAGTATATCAACCATCCACGACCCTCATAAACTAATGTGTTCTCCCTGGGTTTCCTTTTCTCGATCACCCTCCCATAGTTTCGTCTACTCATGCTTGAGTTCCTGAGGCCCCACCCCTGCAAATCGCACATCCCCTGTTACTCGCGCGTGAAGAGAAGCTTCGATCGTCGATCAATCAAGTAGGTTTTCACCTTCGTCTCTCCTTTTTGTGTATCTTGCGGGGTGGGTATGCTATTGATTCTGTAGAATTGGATGAACCAAAACTTAATGAAGATAATAAATGGATTCAAAGAATGAAGGGGAAGGGTGTGACCACTGCTCTATTTTTCTCTTTCATGATTAATGATTTCTGTTTTGTGCAGGCTTACGCCTACTGAAAATCATGGCCGTTGGTGGTCTTTCTATGTGGGCTAATAAACCATTACTTCTTTTGTTGGACGTGTAAAGGAAATTGGTTAATTATGTATAATCGACTAAATAAATTGAAAGCACCATGATCAATCATTTTCTGTGATAACCCTGGTTAAAGTAAAGCGGAATTGGAGTCATGGAGTGTGTTAAATATTTTAAATCTGAAAATACCTACATGGGCCTACTTTGTGTTGGTGATAGTGGTTTGGTTGTTTTTCTTTCACGGGAAGATTTCTGGGTGATGTGGGTGGGGATGGGATCCCATGTTGTTATGGTTTCACTGGTTGTAAAATTTGAGGTCGTGTGGTTACTTTTCTTATATCACGAATTGGGGTGGAAACCTCTGTTTTTGAGAAACCACTGGCTCCTGGGTTTTGGAATATGGGGTAGTATCTTGGGGCTTTCCTTGGATCCTGTACTTTGAGGGATATCACTTATCCTTTTTTGTGGTTTTGACTTTACAAGAGAACCGGGTTTGAATGTTTAAGTTGGTGTTTGACTGTACTCACTTGCTAGTGGCCCAAGTAGGTGCATAAACTTATTTAAACATTATTAATGAACATGAAAATGAGGATGGGACAATGATTTTGGTTTGGTACAAGTTGTGACTTGGGCATGCGTGCTGATTGTGTTCTTTAGGCTGGTTGAAGAAAAATATAGATTGGGTGAGTGCTTGTTACCTATACATATACTTGTAGTTTTTGTGTTTCTTATTCATGCCCCACCCAAGTTGAGAACTTAGTGCCGAACACCCCCATTTCATGGGAGAGGGTGTTTTTCCCAACACTTCTACTAGTGGCTGGTTATTAGCTCCTTTCTGTTCCCTTTCTTGGATAGCCCAAGCACCTTCGGGCAGGCTGTGATGGCCTGAAGTCCATTATTGGCCCAAGAATCTTCAGGCAGAGTAGTGTGGTGGTTGGCCCAGGTGTGTGAGGGAAGGTTGTTTCCCTGGAATCTTCGGGATGAGGCCCAGGTGTCTTCGGGCATGGAAGTGGTTGGTTTGGCCCAGGTGTTTGCGGGTATGGTTACGTGTGGTGGTTATGGCCCAGGTGTCTGTGGGAGGGATGTTCGGTTGTGGCATAGGAGTGTGCGAGCGAGGTTTGGCCATGGGACTACGTGAGGATGGCCCAGGTGTGTGCTGGTGGGGCGTGGCAGTGGGACTGCGGTGAGAATGGCGGGATTGGTTTGATACATAGGATGTCTTCAATAACTAGTGGGAAAGTGGAACGGGGTACCCAAACATTGACGTGATTTTGATTATACATTACTTGACTTGCATTATTTGGGGAGTTTGCCTTGGTGAGGCTTGGGTGGTTAGTTTCCTTGTTGAGTGTTTGGTTATCTCTTTTCTCACATGACATTAGTATTCCTCCCCACTTGTGCATGAGAGATTTAGGTTTTTCTCTAATGAGTATACTTGTATGCTCACCCTATGTATATAAAACTGTTTTCAGGTTTCGTGGAAGAATTCAGGGATCATGTGGGACCGTACTATCTAGGATCTTGGGGCAGTTGTTGTTGTCATTTTTCTTTCTTTTGGTACTTTATCTTTGGAGTTCTTGTATCATGTATCATTTACTTTTGAATATGCATGTGGGAATTTATCACTTTTTCCTTTACATTTCTTTTAGTTTTGGTGTTGTTGGGATTCATCATCTTATTTCCCGATCCTATAAAACAAAAAAAGCATAATGCCTTCCATTTGTGTGTGATTTCCATACCCTTGGTACTAGTCACCAATCTGGGACCTATAGAAGGCGTGTTTTGGGGGTCATTATCTCTCCTTCAACTTGAAGAATGAAGGGCTTGGCAATCTGCTGACCCTTCCCTCCTTATGGTGAAGGCGGGTCGTGAAAGAATGGTATCAAAAGGAGGGTTTGAGAGATTGGATGGAGTCTGGAGTTAGGCACAGTAAGGATTGCATGGGATGGTATGGCAATAGTGTTGGGTTACCTTGGTGTGTGCATTAGGCCGGGGAGGACTAGCTAGGACACGGGATTTTAGGGCTCCCCGTGATCCGATTCAAGGACTCTGGACCTACCAAACGACCAAGTGAGGCCACACTGATTGCAGGGTAGAGACCCTAGGAAAGGTACATGCATCATAATTACTTGTGTTCTCATGTTTCTGGGGTGTTTTGGGAACTTGAAACAAGTAAGAAGTTAATAAGTTTTAAGAACAAATATTCTGCACTACTTGGGCTTAGGCATCCCTTGTTTACCTTGCAGCTATGGTGCCCAGGAGACGACCATGAGTTATACAGGCGATCGAGGTGCAGGAAGTTGTCTTGGATGATCGGTAGAGGGCTGATCGAGAGGAGGAGGAAAACTAGTGGAAGAAGACGGTTTGATCCTTCCAGCGACAGACCCTCAAGAATTATGAGGGTAGCACCTCTGACTTGAAGATGGAATGCGGGATAGAAGAGCTAGTGATAGCTTTCGGCCTGATTCGGGCTCTGCCTGAGTGCTGGGTTCCTCTGGTCGTCATCCAAATGCAGGTACCAGCATGTCAGTGGTGGATTCTCTACCTAGGGGAGAGGAGAGAGGCTGAGGTGGAATGGGTTGATTTCGAGAAGGACTTCTGGGCAGAATTCCTATCTTCTACGATTAAGGCGGAGAAGAGGTAGGAGGTACTCTCCCTCCAGTAGGGGAGTACGTTAATAAGGGATCTGGGGATAAAGTTCAAGGACCTCCTCCAATTTTCCCCGTACCTCTTTCCAGATGAGGAGTCTCGGGGGAGATGTTAGAGGAGGAGCTCTGACCCTCCCTCCAGTACGCTGTTACCCCCTTCACCCTGCCGACATATATGGAGGTCCAGAAGAAGGCCGAAGTGGTGGAGAGGATGCATTCTCTAGGAGGTGTGACATGAGAGAGGATCTAGCAGGGATCATCGAAGGGGAAGGCTATCAGCACCAGACCACCAGCATCAGTACTCTCTCGGTTCCGACCAGCAGGGAGCAGGCCGCAACAGTTCCAGTTTCGGTCCCCCAGTCCTCGCCCTTTCCCTTCGGTCCCAGTACTGAGGTTCTTCGTCTGTGGGATCCATGTACATCTCCGGAATCAGTGCCCGGACCGAGATCAATATAGCAGTGGCGGATAGGCTCAACACCCGCCTTAGCATCAGCTTCCAGCTAGGTCCTTCCAGCAGCAGCAGCAGGGGCAGCGAGCTCCCGGTCCTCCGAGGGCAGACGTTGCAGGGGGAGGCCGACCTCAGGGCGCTCCTCAAGGACCCCGAACATGGTGTGGTCGGGGAGGCGACCGACAGCCAAGGGGAAGAGGAGCTGGTTGTGAACATTTTCACACCACGGAGGTAGCAGTTCCTGCAGGACCGGAGGTTGTCCGATGTACGATCAGTTTGTTCAGTACCCTTGCTTATTCCTTGTTCGATACCGGAGCTCCACACTCCTTTGTTGCACCTGGTCTGGCCCATGCTCTGGGCCTAGATTTCAAGATATTTCTAGTTCCCCTAGTGCTGAGCACACCAGTCGGAGGTTAGACCGTCTTTTTATATGTTTTTCGAGGATGCAAACTGATGATAGGGCCACATCAGTCAGTCCGGGAGTTACTAATGATACAGATACAGCCATATGATGTCATTCTAGGCATCGACTGGCTGTTCTCCATGGGTTCCATTATCAAATTATTTCTAGAAAGGGTTGTGTTCTCAGACTTGGGTGGCCGGCGTGTTACTCTCAGTGGCAAGCGGAGCAGTCAGAATGGTAGCAAGACAGAGGAACCCCTCCTCTCCTTGTTAGTCGAGCTGTCAGTAGAGTCAGTGGATGCTGAGATGGTAGAGGTGCCAGGAATCGTTAATGAGTTTATGGACATCTTTCCTGAGGAGGTAACGACTCTACCCCCTTGACGTGATATCGAGTTTGGGATAGACTTGCAGCATGGTGGTCATCCGATTTTGATGGCCCCTTACCGGATGCAACCTCCAGAGCTACGGGAGTTGCAGATTCAGATTGATGATATGATGAAGAGGGGTTATGTTCAACCAAGTGCGTCACCGTGGGGTGCTCCAATTGTGTTCTCAAAGAAGGAAGATGGTGGTATCGGGTTGTGCATAGACTATAGGAGGCTAAATCAGGTAACGATCAAGAATCGCTACACTATTCCGAGGATAGACGATCTTTTCGACCAACTGAAATGGGAAGAATGATTCTCGAAGATCGACCTGCGGTTTGGGTATCACCCGTTGAGGGTGAAAGAGGGTGACATCCCGAAGATGGCCTTCAGGTGTTGATATGAACACTACGAGTTTGTAGTCATGCCTTTTGGTGTTACGAATGCCCCAGATATGTTCATGGTGCTTATGAACTCCATCTTCCGGGAGTACCGGGATCAGTTCATAGTTGTGTTCATCGATGATATCCTGATCTATTCAAGATCAGAGGAGGACCACACGGAGCACCTGAGGACGGTTTTGGAGGTCCTCCGACAGCACCAGATCTATGGGAAGTTGTCGAAATGCAAGTTCTAGAAGCGAGAATTGCATGTACTTTGGCATGTAGTTTTCGAGAAGGGGGTAGCGGTGGACCCATCAAAGGTTGAGGCGGTTGTTTCTTGGGCAGCACCCAAGAATGTGGTAGAGGTTCGCAGTTTCCTCAGGCTGGTGGGTTACTATTGGAGGTTCGTACCCAATTTCTCCTGAGATGTAGCCCCTTTGACAGCCTTAACCAAGAAGGACCAGGTTTTCACATGGAATGAGAAGTGAAAGATAGCCTTTAGCTATCTGAAGGAGAATTTGGTTAGTGACCCAGTGTTGAGACTACCAGAAGAAGGGGCGGTGTATGAGGTGTTCTGTGATGCTTCAGGGCAAGGCCTCAGATGTGTGTTGATGCAGCAACAATGAGTGATCTTATATGGGTCTAGGCAGTTACACCCTCATGAATGTAATTATGCCACCCATGACCTGGAGATTGCTGCAGTCGTTTATCTGCTAAAGTTATGGCGGCATTACCTCATTGGAGAACGCTTTGTGTTATTCACGGATCACAAAATCTTGAGGTATATATTCTCCCAGCGGGACCTAAACATGCAGCAACGAAGGTGGATGGAGTTCCTCCAGGATTACGACATTGAGATTTCCTACACTTCATGGAAGGGAAATGTAGTGGCTGATGCTTTGAAAAGGAGGTCATAGAAGGATGCGGTCTGAGAGTCGGCAGAATCCTGGAAGGCGAAGGAGGAGTTGGCTGCCTTGCACCTGGATTCGAGGACAGATGGTGGTAGAGGTTTCTTGTATCAGATGACAGTGTAGTCTTATTTGTTGCAGCATGTGTAGGAGTCTCAGTGGGGATCCCCAGAGTGCGAAGTGATGCGTGACCGAGTTGACCAGAGCAATGCTCTAGAAGGGTGGACGGAGGATGGTCAGAACTGTATGCTTTTCTGAGGAAAGCTATTTGTTCTAGAGGCGATGCGTGGCATGGTTCTTAGTTAGTTCCACAACTCACTTCTAGTAGTGCACCCATGAGTTTCCAAGATGTACCAGGGTCTGAAGAGATAGTTTTGGTGGCCCTGAGTAAAGCGAGCAGTGGCAGAGTTTGTGGCCAAGTGCCTAGTGTGTTAGCAGGTGAAGGCTGAACACCGTGTTCCAGGTGGCCTTCTACAGTCTCTGGATGTCCCTGAGTAGAAGTGGGAGGACGTCTCGATGGATTTCATCATAGGACTACCCAAGGATCATGGGGGATATGATGCCATCTGGGTAGTAGTGGACCGGTTGACGAAATCAGCTCACGTTCTGGTGATTAAGGGGTCTAGTGCAGTGGATGCTTTGACACGAAGGTACATGGATGAGGTGGTGTGGTTGCATGGAGTTTCGAGGTCCATAGTCCCGAATAGGGATGCACGGTTTACCTCACAAGTCTGTAGAGTATTGAAACATGCTTTTGGCACCCAGCTACATCTTAGAACTTCTTTACATCACAAGACAGATGGACAGACAGAGTGCACCATCCATACCTTGAAGGATATGTTGTGGGCATGTGTTCTGGACTCAGGAGGATCATGGTTGTGACACTTGCCTCTTGTAGAGTTTTCTTACAATAATAGTTATCACTCTACAATTGGTATGGCCCAGTTTGAAGCCTTATATGGGAGGCCATGCCGCTCACCTGTGTGTTAGACCGAAGTCGGAGAGGCAGGCATCCTTGGCCCGGAGGTGGTGCAGAGCATGACAGAGAAGGTCCGGCTTATATAGGAAAGGATGAAGGTGGCCCAGGACCGACAGAAGTCGTATGATGATGCCAGGATAAGGCCCTTGGATTTTGAGGTTGGTGACCACGTGTTCTTGAAGGTCTCCCCTCGCCGTGGACAACGGAGGTTCGACAAGGGGAGTAAGATTTCTTCTAAGTTCATCAGACCCTTCGAAGTGTTGCGGCGGGTCGGCGAAGTGTCTTATCAGCTAGCGTTACCACCACCGCTACTGAGGATACATGACGTCTTCCATGTGTCCTAGCTCCATTGGTATCTGCACGACGATTCACATGTCCTTGACTGGGGAGAGCTAGACCTCGAGGATGACAGGACCTTTGTGAAAAGAACAGTGATGATCGAGGATCGTTTGGAGAAGGTGCTTCTTGGGTGAACCATTCCCTTGGTACGTGTGTTATGGAGACATGGTGGGCTTGAGGAGAGTACGTGGGAGAAGGAAGCACAGATGTGTGCCCAGTACACTGAGCTGTTTTGAGTTTTGTACTGTTCTATTTATATTTTTGGTGGAGCGTTTTACCTTGTTGGATATGAAATATGTGGTTTTTCTTTCCTTTGAATATGTGTGAAACGTCCTATCTATGGGGAGGGGAGGACCCAACCCCTAATCAAGACGCATTAAGGTGGATGCGATTAAACCCATGCGGGCGAGTCAGTGCCGCCCAAAGAGAATAGTATCTTGACATGGGGGAAGAGACTCCCCAAACCTCATGACTGGGCAGTTTGACATGGTATGTTTCTTGGTTCATTAGAGGGAGGTGTTTTTAGCTAACAATGAGTTTCACTCCAGAGAGGTATCTTTCGAGGTGGTTGTTTGGACCCTCTTTTTCCTTATGGGTTTTTTTGATTCTCGAGGGAGTGAATAGTCTGAGAGGTATCTGATGTAATGTCTAGGGTTCTTAAAGGTCCATTACATAGTGAAAATATGATGTTGGGTGATCTGGGTAGTCTGGGAAGGTTATCAAGGCTTCTCGGTGAAGTTTTGACCCCTAACGGTAGGCCTACCAGTATCCTTAGCCTACCAGTTGCAGGCCAACCGGTATCTCAGTCTACCGGTAGCCGTAGCCTACCGGTATCTCTACCTACCAATAGCTCGGCCTACCGATAGCTCGGTCTACAGGTAGCTGTGAGCCACTAGTAGCTCTCAGCTACCGGTAGCTGTCAGCCACCGGTAGCTCTCGTCTACTGGTAGCTGGTGCCTCCTTTTTGCACAAATTGGGGTTTTAACCCTATTTTGACCCTTTTAAGCATGTTTTAAATCCTAGTAACACATGTTTAATTAATCGTTTGATGAGGTACCCTGTGTGCGTCGGTTTAAACCGCCCCTTAAGCGGGGACCCTTTAGTGACATGTGGGGTCGCGTGGTACAACCCAAGACCCTGCTCCTTACGCGGTTTAGCATTCTTATCTCTGTATTTCAACCGTCCATGGCACTTATAAACTAAAGGGTTCTCCCTGGGTTTCTTTTTCTCAATCACCCTCCCATCGTTTCGTATGCTCATGCTTGAGTTCCGGAGGCCCCACCCCTGCAAACCACGCATCCCCTGTTACTCACGCATGAAGAGAAGCTTTGATCGTCGATCAATCAAGTAGGGTTTCACCTTCTTCTATCCTTTTAGTGTATCTTGCGGGGTGGGTATTCTATTGCTTATGAAGAATTGGATGAACCAAACCATAATGAAGATAATAAATGGATTCTAAGAATGAAGGGGAAGGGTGTGACCACTGCTCTGTTTTTCTCTTTCATGATTAATGATTTCTGTTTTGTGCGGGCTTACGCCTACTAAAAATCATGGCCATTTGTGGTCTTTCTCTCTGATCTAATAAACTGTTACTTCTTGTGTTGGATGTGTAAAGGAAATTGGTTAATTACGTATAATCCGCTAAATAAATTGAAAGAACTAGGATCAATCCTTTTCTGTGATAACCCCGGTTAACGTAAAGAAGAATTGGAATCATGGAGTGTGTTAAATGTTTTAAATATGAAAATACACGCATGGGCCTGATTTGTGTTAGTGGTAGTGGTTTGGTTGTTTTTCTTTCACAAGACGATTGATGGGTGATGTGGGTGGGGATGGGATCCCCTGTTGTTATGGTTTCGATGGTTGTAAAATTTGAGGCTGTGTGGTTACTTTTCTTATATCACGAATTGGGGTGGAATCCTCTATTGTTGAGAAACCACTGGCTCATGGGTTTTGGAAGATGGGGTAGTATCTTGGGGTTTTCCTTGGTTCCAGTACTTTGAGGGATCTCACTTATCATTTTTTGTGTTTGTGAATTTACAAGAGAACTAGGTGTGAATGTTTAAGTTAGTGTTTGACTGTACTCGCTTGCTAGTTGCCCAAGTAGGTGCAGAAACTTATTTAAACATTATTATTTAACATGAAAATGAGGATGGGACAAAGGTTTTGGTTTGGTATGAGGTGTGACTTGGGCATGGTTGCTAATTGTGTTCTTTAGGCTGGCTGAAGAAAAATCTAGATTGTGTGAGTGCTTGTTACTGTACACATACTTGTAGTTTTGTGTTTCTTATTCGTGCCGCACCTAAGTTGTGAACTTAGTTCCAAACACCACCATATCAAGGGGGAGTGTGTTTTTCCCAACACTTCTACTAGTGGCTGGTTATTAGCTCCTTTCTGCTTCCTTTCCGGAATAGCCCAAGTACCTTTGGGAAGGCTTTGATGGTCTGAAGTCCATTATTGGCCCAAGAATCTTTGGGCAGGGTAGTGTGGTGGTTGGCCCAGGTGTGTGCAGGTAGGTTGTTTCCCAAGTATCGTCATGATGAGGCCCATGTGTCTTCGGGCATGGTAGTGGTTGGTTTGGCCGAGGTGTTTGTGAGTATGGTTACCTGTGGTGGTTGTGGCCTGGGTCTCTATGGGCGGGATGTGCGGTTGTGGCCTAGGTGTGTGCGGACGAGGCTTGGTAGTGGGACCGCGTGAGGATGGACTAGGTGTGTGCGGGAGGGGTGTGGCAGTGGGACTGCGGTGAGAATGGCGGCATTGGTTCAATGCATAGGATGTCTTCAATAACCAGTGGGAAAGTGGTGCGGGGTACCCAAAAATCGATGTGCTTTTGATTATACATTACTTGACTTGAATTATTTGGGGAGTGTGCCTTGGTGAGGCTTGGGTGGTTATTTTCCTTGTTGGGTGTTCAGTTATCTCTTTTCTCACAGGGTATTAGTATGCCTCCCCACTTATGCATGAGAGCTTTAGGTTTTTCCCAACTAAGTATACTTGTATGCTCACCCTACGTATAAAAAACTATTTTCAGGTTTCCAGGAGGACTTTAGGGATCGTGCGTGATCGTACTAGATAGGACCTTGGGGCAGTTGCTGTTGTCATTTTTCATTCTTTTGGTACTTTATCATTGGAGTTCTTGTATCATGTATCTTTTACTTTTGAACATGCATGTGGGAATGGTTTAATTTTGAATTTAATTTTCTTTCAGTTTTGGTGTTGTTGGGTTTCATCATCTTATTTCCCGATCCTATAAAACAAAAAAAGGGTAATTCCTTCAATTTGTGTGTGATTTCCATACCCTTGGGGCTAGTTTCCACTCCGGGACCTATAGAAGGCGGGTTTTGGGGGCCATTATATCTCCTTCAACTTAAAGAAGGAAGGTCTTGGCAATCTACTGACCGTTCCCTCCTTCTGGTGAAGGTGGGTCATGACAATACTTCCTCAAAGAAATCATTTTTTTTATGATTATGGATTATATCCATAAATAGTTCAATTTATGTTAATTGTTTTACAAGTATGGAATTAAGTATTTTGATTCATAAACTGATCTATTTTTTGCCATTGTTTAGAAACGGTGCCTATTGTAAGGAATGAAAACCGTATCGTTGCACCCACTCCATGTAGGGATTTCCCTTATGTTCAAGATAATTATAGTGGAGCTAGTGATGCAACTGGTGCTGATCAGCTAATGACCATACTGGGACAACTCACTCAGGTTATGAATAATAACCTTACCCGTATGGAGCACCCTAATCCGCAGTGTGGAGGATCAATGTTAGAACGCTTCAGGAGGCAGCAACCACCAACACTCAATGGGAGTACAAATCCATTAGTAGCTGAGCAAAGGATAAGTTCCCATGGAAAATATTTCAGGCTTTGGGGAGTAGTGAAAGTGAAAAAGTTGTCATGGAAATTTATCTCCTCACTAGAGTTGCTGATCAATGGTGGTCATTGATATAAAACACGACAGAAGATGATGAAGTATCAAATATGTAATAGAGGGAGTTAAAAGAAATTTTCTTTGAAAAATACTTTCCTCATGACCATCGAGAAGATGTGGAAAGGCAAATTATGAGTTTGAGGCAAAAGGAGGATGAGAATGTCGCAAAGTATGAGGCTAACTTTACAAGGTTAGCGAGGCATGGAACATATTGCATACGTAACCCATGAAGTAAGATTGATCGTTTCTTTGATGGGTTAAAACCATTTCTCCGCCGAGCATTAGTCTCACAATCTTTCTCATCGTACGAAGATATTGTCTCATGTGCTATCAAGAGAGAAAAGGAATTCTCTAAGTCATATGACTTTAATGAAAAATAAGAAAAGAAGAGATCTGCTGATCACTCTGGAAATGGAAATAAGGGGAAGAAGAGAAAAGTTGAATATCCATCCTGTAGTAAATGTGGTAAGAAACACTTGGGTACTTTCTTGAAGGCAATGGTAGTCTATTACAAGTGTGGTGAAAAAGGCCACCAAGCACATGATTTCAAGGGAAAGAGAGTTGATGTCAACGTGGAATGCTATAATTATAGAGAGATGGGACATTATGAAAATCAGTGTCCTAAGCATCAGGGGAACTTACGTCAGATAAGGCCAAGGGATCAAGGCCAAGCTTATGCAATCACTACTGCTGAGGTAGAAGCTCTGAAAGACGTGGTGGTAGGTAATTTAATAGTTTCCTCAAGTTTAGAAAATGCTTTGTTTGATTCTGTATCATTGCATTGTTTCATATCTTCCCAGTTTGCTATGAAAATTAGATATTTCCAATTTGGTTTAACAAGGGATTTGTCAGTTAAAACTCCTAAGGGAAGTATCATTGCAACAATGTTTTGTGATCCCCATTAGAGCACATAAATTTTCTTTATCCTCTGATCTCATCGCCATACCTATTATTGAGTTCGATATAATCCTCGGTATGGATTGGCTTTCGGACCGTGATGCGAAGATTTATTTTAAGAAGAAGGAGGTTGCGATTTTTGATGTTGATGATAAGGAACACCTTATCGTTAGAGAAGAATCGTCACCACCTAATTCTTATCTAGATCCACCCCAGTAGCTCAACTAAATTCAATTATTGGGGAAGAACAGAATAAAATGACTGTGGGTGAGGAAAGGAATGTTCAAATAGAGGATGTACCTATTGTGAAAGAATATGTAGATGTGTTTCTGTAAGATTTACCTGGACATCCCCCAGAATGAGAAGTTGAGTTTTCCATTGATTTAATTCCTGGATCAAGGCCTATATCGAAGACCCCTTATAGAATAGACATTGTGGAATTAGTTGAAGTAAAGAAATAATTAGAGGAATTGAGTAATAAGGGATTTATTCTCCCTAGTGTTTCTCCATGGAGAGCCCCTGTTCTTTTTGTTAAAAAGAAAGATGGATATATGGGGTTTTGTATAGTCTACAGGGAGATCAATGCTATAACTATAAAGAACAAGTATCCCCTACCTCACATTGATGATTTATTTGACCAACTGCAATGAGCTCAATACTTTTCAAAGATTGACCTTCGATCTGGATGTCATCAATTGTGTGTGAATAAGAAATACATTTTGAAGACATCATTTCGAACTAGGTACGAGCATTACGAATTTACAATAATGCCTTTTGGATTGACTAATGCACCCTCTGTATTCATGGATCTAATGAATAGAGTTTTCAAAGAATATATCGATGATTTTGGGGTGGTATTTATTGATGATATCTTGGTATATTCCAAAATCTACGAAGATCATGAAAATCACTTGCGCATTATATTGAAGACTCTTAGAACACATGAATTTTATGGGAAGTTTAGCAAGTGTGAATTTTGTCTTTAGTATATTTCCTTTCATGTCCATATTGTCTCCAAAGATGGAAAATCTGTTGATCCTTCTATGACCAAGGCAATCAAAGAATGGCCAACACCAACCAGTATAACCAAGGTATGCCGTTTTATTGGTTTAGCAGGTTATTATCGACATTTAGTCAAAAAAATTTCCTGATTGGCTAACCCATTAACGAAGCTAACATGTAAATGGGTTAAATTTGTTTGAAAAAAAGAGGGTGAAGAATGGTTTGAAAAACTGAAGAGAAGACTATTCAATACCTCTATATTGACTCTACCATCGTAGAATGATGGGTTCGTTATTTATGGTGATGCATCGAAGAAAGGACTTGGTTGTGTCTTTATGCATAATGATAGGGTTTTTGCCTATGCATCATGATAGCTAACAATTCATGAGAAAAACTATCCTACTCATGATCTAGAGTTAGCTACAGTAATCTTTGATTTAAAGATATAGAGAAATCATATTTATGGTGAAAAATGTGAGATATATACCAATCAAAAGAGTTTGAAGAATATTTTCTCACAGAAAGAACTCAACATGAGGAAAAGGAGATGGCTTGAACTACTCAAGAATTATGATTTCATGATGCACTACCACCAGAGGAAGGAAAATAAGGTGGCAGATGCTTTGAATAGAAAGGATCATGGAGTTTTGAACATGATGAGAATTGAAAGGGATCCTATTTTCATGGATTTAGTGAAGATATATATGGGAATTACAATGGAAGTTGAAACATCTATACTTTTTCAAATGGTTTCCAAACCATCTTTACTGGAAAGGAAAAATTGTTCTCAGACCGATGATGAAGAATTTCAAAAGAAGATTAAAGCTGGGAATGATGGGAGATTGAGTGAATTTGTGTATAAAGATGGAATTTTGAAATTTAGAAAGAGACTTTGTGTTCGCAATATACCTGATCTAAAGAGGGAATTGTTGGATGATGACCATAGTTCCAATTTCTCTATACACCTTGGGAGCACCAAAATGTATAGAAATTTTAAGGAACATTTTTGGTGGGACAACTTGAAGAGGGAGATTACTGATTTTGTGTCAAGATGTATGGTTTTTCAACAGTAGAAAGCTGTAAGGAAACAACCTGGTGGAGTATTGCAACCTCTTCCCATACCTGAGTGGAAATGGGATAATATCACGATGGACTTTGTCATTGGACTACAAAAGACTCCTAGAAGGAACGATGCAATATGGGTCATTGCTGATCTTCATACCAAGTCAGCACATTTTCTTCCTATAAGGGAAGATTTACCACTTTAATGTCTATCAAGAATATATATTAACGATGTTGTGAGACTTCATGGAGTACCCCTATCATTTTTTTCTGATCGTCATCCACGTTTCACATCAAGATTCTGGAAAAGTCTTCAGAAATTCTTGGATAATGAACTTCATTTGAGTACTTCCCACCACCCTCAAATAGATGGAGAATCAGAATAGACTATTCAAACCTTAGAAGACATGTTGAGATCATGCTCACTTGACTTTCAGGGTATGTGTGATCAATATTTACCTCTGGTAGAATTTTACTATAACAATAGCTTCCATTCAAGTATTCGAATGGCACCATATGAAGCATTATACAGAAAGAGATGTCGCACACCAACCTATTGGGATGACATTGGTGAAAGAAAACTCATTGGCCTAGAACTTGTGGAGGAAACGATGGAAAAGGTAAAGGTAATCCAAAACCACATCAAAGCAGCTCAAATTAGGCAGAAGAGCTATGACGAAAATCGAAGGAAGGATTTGGAAGTTCATGTAAGAGATCAAGTTTTCATGAAGATATCTCCATGGAAGGGAGTTATACATTTTGGTAAGAAAGGTAAATTGAGTCCCAGGTACATCAGACATTTTGAAATTCAAGAACAAATTGGGGTTGTATCATACTGTTTGGCAATGCCGCCAAATCTCTCCAAAGTTCACGATGTGTTCCACATATCACTGGTGAGAAAATACATGGCTGACCCAATGCATGTATTCACCTATGAGGAATTAGAAATAAAACTTGATCTGTCTTATTGTGAAGATCCTTTCAAGATTCTAGATATGAGAGAACAAGTGCTGAAAAACTGGACTAATCATCTGGTAAAAGTTCTATGGAGAAACCATAAGATGGAAGAGGCAATGTGGGAACCCAAGGAACTTATAATGGAGAACCACCCGAGTCTTTTCATGCAGTAGTATTCTAGAAGTTTCAAGGAAAAAATTATTTATGGAGGGGAGAATGTAACACCCCAAGCTTCCATGACATGCTTCTCTTTGAATAATACAGTAGCGTGTGTTGTATGCAACATCGAGTTCTAACACACACCACAACCAATCAAACTAGCCGTTAGGAATAGTAATTCCCACTTTTTGAAATTTTATACATTTTATCTTTCAAAATGGACTTCATTTTTGGATTCAAAATATCAAAATTATCTTAGGGTGAAGTTTTGGAACTTTTCTGATAACTTTAATAGTTTGATGAATAATGAAAATTACTAAATTTTAATTAACACCTTTTTTAATCATAATAATTAATATTGATAAATTATGAATTTGAGTGATTTTAGAGTATAATTAGATTAATTTTTTACAATTTAATCCAATTTTGTTTATTTGATATAAATTCACATTTAAACTGGACATAAACAAGTGTTGATCTTTTGATAGTTATTAGTTCTTAAAAACACGCTTTTTGTTTTAACAACGGGAATTAATTTTAAATTAATTTCTGCCACTTCTATATTTTGAATTTAGAAAAATGGATTCCATATTTAGAATCATGAGGTCCAAATTATATAAATAGGTAACTTTTATTTGTAAACAATTTGAAAAATTACTTCGGTAAATATTTTATTTACCATGGTTAATGGGTAAATTCGGTAAATAAAGGTAAAAAAATAATATTATAGTAATAATAAATTACTCTAAAACGTGTCTAAACCATATTGGTTGATAAATTTACGACCATGGGAATCTTTGGGTCGATTTTGGGACCCGATGGATCCACATGTAAGTTATAATGACACTTTATATTAATTAAGTTAAAGTAAATACAAAAATGACATAAGCATATATCTCTCAAACAAAATAATATTTACATAGGGTAATATATGTTATATTTTCGACTATAAATATTATTTATAAATATAAAAATCTTTCCTAAATAACGCTATTATATTTATGTTTTTTAGACATTGAATAATTAAATATATGTATGACACAATAATGATGCACTATTTTCCTTATTAGTGAAATAATCATATAATTGGTATTATAAATGTTAAAATAAATATAATTTGAAAGTTTTGATGACATAAAAGAATTTTATTAGTTAATATGACTTTTTATTATTGCATAAATGAATTTGGTTCGAATTAATAAAAAAATTTGACTTTAACAAAAATCAATTATTAAATAGTGTCAAAATTGATATAAATGAGTTCTTAAAACAAACATTATATTATTAATTGATATTCTATTCATAAAAATATAAGGTTATTCAAAAATAATTATATCATGATAGTTGTATCATTAATGGACCACTTTTGGGTCTCTTGGAAGTATATAGTAAGTTTATTAACCATATATTATAAAAATACAAAGTGACATGGTAAATGTCAAACTATTTAACTAAGAGTTAAATATAAATGATAAGGTTAATATAGTGACACAAACCTGTCTAAAATCTATTGGATGAACTAATTCAGACCCATACCCACCTTATACTTTGAATAATCCACTTTCTAGCCATTAGAAACCGAATATGAATTTATTATAAATTAATACTTTAAGTTTTTCCTAAAGATCCCCTCCTCCCCCTTATAAAAGTCACCACTTCTAACCAATTATTCAAACCTTCAAATCCTCTTGGTTTGTCCAAAATATATCAAATTGAGCTCCCTAAATCCCTATCCTCATCCTAGAATCCTTACCTTAGGCAGAAGACAATTCAAGAGACCCTTTTGGTTCAAACCAAAGAGAGTTACCCAAATTAAAGGTAACGACTTCTCTTAGCTTCTTTTATTTTATTTTACTTCTCCAACCCCTAAACACTTCATATTATTTTCTATTGTAACAAAAACAATATCATAGATATACTAGAATATTGTTTTGAGAATTATTTTATCTACACTTACACACACCTCCATCTAATGGGTGAAGAACATGTTGTTTCTTTGGATGACAACCAAACGCCTCAAGAAATGATGATTGTCCAATTATCTCTTACCAGCTCTCATGGTGGCCATTACGATGGAACTATAATTAAATATAATATTAATGATATTTATTTTATATATAAGCTTCTGTAATTCCATGTTATAGCATACCATTATTCGTTACATGTTGTATATATATGCAATAATTTCATTTGAGGAAGTGCAGACTACAACCCCCTCAAAGTGATATGACTCGTTCATACCATAAATGGAACATATAAAGGATGGTGTTAATGAAATTAAGTAAAAAATATAAGATATTACATTATATTTGAATAATAATATACCTATGTATCATTTGGTTTTAATTCCTTTTAAAATGAAAAATGAAATGGAAGTGGCGTTCGTGCGTACATACAGATTACGGTCTCCACGAACGTGATGAGATTCATTTCCCCATCATATCCATTCAAGACTAATTATCATTTTATGATTAAAAATAATGTTTGAGGACTTGGTATAATTATTTATATGAATAATATACAACCTATCCATAACAATCACGACTTATGTAACAAAGCATATAAAGTAAGACAGATCAGTTAACACCTGAAATGACGATAATACTAAAATATTATTAACAAAGCAATTTTAAAAGATTATATATGATATAATATTTATTTATATGATTCTTGTATAATTTAATAACAATGATTTAACTATAATACTGGAGTTTAACCTACACTCTATCAAGTAAAAGTACAAGGTAAGGGTTTATTTCACAATCTCTTCATTATCCGAGGTTGTTTATATGTAATTATCTACTGGGACCTCTTTATCATCCACATCCATTTTTCTTAAAAATGTATTTCAAAACATTTTTACTATTTTATAGAATATGGGTTAATGTCATTTAAACCCTTTTTTGACTTTTTATAAGAAGTTTATAAAGGAATCATTACGTCATTTTCCAAACAAGGACCTTTTAACCTTTTCGACAAATTAAGGTAAGAATGTCTTTTTTTAACTTATACGACAGGTGCGGCTATTTTCCACCATTGTAAAGTCTTAGAAGATTACCTTACAAGTTTATAAGAATATTTTCAATGTAAATGATTTATTTTATAATTATGTGACTTTTAAATGATTTCAAAAAAAGAGATATTTCTCTCAAATAGTTTTTATTTCATCTATGTCAACATCCATTTATGGATTTTAAGCTTATTTGAAGTTGATTAATTATGATACAAAACGTCCAAATTTTATTGAAGGTTTTCTGATATTTTTTACTATGGATGTTTTATTTTTATACCATTCATGGTTTATGGAAAAAGTATTTACATTTCGTATACTTGTTTTAATATGAATGTTAATGTTATGTTTAAACCTGTTCATATGAGGAATGCATTGGACATAGTAAGTGACGGGTGGAGCCTGTTATAGCTCCTCAATGCATCAGTAGGTCTCATGAGACAAACTAGTGTCTTGGAATGAGGCCTTGAAAAAATCTTATTTGTAGTCCTGGCACGAGGCCTTGGCTACGTGGTTAAGATAGTCTGGCATTATTCCATCATTATGAAAGTGGTTATTAATATTGCATGTGATTATTCGAATAGTAGAATATCCATGTGAATATGTAAATGGAATTATTTCATTTTATTTCTACCATATTATTCTGAAGTTAAAGTTTAAAATGATTTTGTTTTAGTTATACACTTCCTCAAATGTTTATGCTTATTTATGAAAGTTTCCACTATATCGTTATCCTTGCTGGGAATTTGAGCTCACCCCTTTCTATGTTTTATTTTTTCCAGGATGTGAAGAAGTATTTTATGAATGACCTATAGGGATAGTATAAGAGGATATGAGTGTGGATACAAAATGTTGATGTAGTTTTCACTTTATGATGTATTGTAAAAATTATGAATGTATCTAGTGTTTCCACGACTACTAAACTAATCGGCCTTTCAAGACTTGATCTTTTGTGATCATGCCAATGTTATGTAATAATGCACTGACTCTAGGTAACTGGGGTTGGGGAATTATATAATTAATGTTGTAAAGATTGAGGAAATAAAGAAACAACTATAGAAGAATTTGGATAAAGGGTTTATACGCCCAAGTGCTTCGCTAATGGGTGAACCAGTCCTCTTCTTCAAGGAGAAGGATGAATTAATGCAACTTTTCATTGATTATAATGAGCTCAAAAAATCATGATAAAGTAAAAGTATCCTCTGCCCTGAATTTATGACTTGTTTGATTAGCTACGTGGTGCTCAATACATCTCCAAGGTGGATTTAAATTCGGGATATTACCAAGTATTGGTGGAGAAGGAGGATATCCCCATGGTTTTTTTGTACAAGGTACGGGCACTATGAATTCATAGTAATGACTTTCAGACTCTCTATTTCTCC
The DNA here is from genome assembly GCA_963277665.1 of Viscum album. Classification (NCBI taxonomy): domain Eukaryota; kingdom Viridiplantae; phylum Streptophyta; class Magnoliopsida; order Santalales; family Viscaceae; genus Viscum; species Viscum album. The sequence goes on from OY728138.1 coordinate 1,416,506,532, forward strand.
AGAAATATTCATGGACCTGATGAATATAGTCTTTATGGATTACCTTCAAAAATTTGTGGGAGTTTTTATAAATGATATTCAAATATTCTCTAAAACCCAGGAGGAGCATGGGAAGAATCTAAGCACTTTACTGGAGACCTTGAGAAAGGAGAATCTCTAAGACAAATATAACAAGAGTGAGTTTTGGTTGAAAGTGGTCGTATTCATGGGTCATATCATCACAAGAAATAGGATATATTTTGATACCACCAAGACATATGCAATTGATGGATGGATTAGGCTAACATCGGTAACATATATCTGTAGCTTCTTCGAGTTAGCTGGATGTTATTAATGTTTTTTGAGAAAATTCTCACGATTATCCCACCGTCTTACAAAGCTAAATCAGAATGTAATAATTTGTTCTAGGAGTGATGAATGTGAAAATAGGTTCAATGCGTTTAAGAGGTGGCTTATCACTGTGCCCGTGCTCACACTTCCCACAAGTGGAGAACTTTTTGTTCTATTAAGTAATTTTTAGAAGAATGGAATCAGCTATGTGTTGATGAAAAAATAGAAAGTAATTACCTACGCTTCATGGAAATTGAATGTTCATGAGAAAAACTATCTAACACTTGATATGGAGTGGGCTACAGTAATCTTTTATTTAAAATTTTGGTGACATTACATCTTTGGGTAGAAGTGTGAAATATATGCGGATCACAAAAGCCTCATGTATATATTCACATAAAAAGAGTTGAATATGAACCAATGAAGATGGTTAGAGATGATCAAAGACTATAACTGCCCAATCCATTATGATCCTACGAAAGAGAACAAGGTGGAGGATTCTCTATATAGAAAGGACATAACAATTCTATAATTGATGACAATTGAAAGGGATCCAATATTCTTAGATTTTATGATGATGGAAATGGGAATCAATAAGAAGGGAACACCATCAATCCTTTCACAAATTATTTTTCAACCATCTCTTTTGAAAAGGTTAAAGGATCCTAAAATTGATGATGTGGGAATTCAAAAGAAAGTAGAAAATATCAGAAAAGGGAAATCCATAGAGTTCAATGTTAATGAAGATGGAATTGTGATATTTTGGTCAAAACTATCTGTTCCATCAAATCCAGAGTTAAAGAAAGAACTTTTGGATGATGCACATAGTTCTAATTTCTCCATTCACCCAAGAAACATAATGATGTATCAAGATATTTAAGATTATTATTGGTGGGATAGCATGGAAAAAGAGATCTTTGAGTATACATCATAGTGCATTGTATGTCAGCAATTGAAGGCTAAGAGGAAGAAGTATAAGGGGATGATGAAACCATTACCCATACCATCATGGATATAGTGGAACATCACTATGGAATTTATCACCAGACATCCAAATAAATCAAAAGGAAACAATACTACATGGGTTGTTGTGGATCGTCTTACAAATATTGAACAGTTCATTGCACTTATAGAGGATTTATCATTGGATTAATTCTCACACACACACAGACATATATATATATATTTGAAAAGTGGTATGTCTATATGGAGTACCAAAATATATTATATGTGATCAGGATCTAAGAATCACTTCTATGATCTATAAAATTCTTTAACACACACTGAATACTAAGCTGAACATCAGTACGACTTATCATCCTCAAACTCATGGACAATATGAGAATACTATCCAAACTCTTGAGGATATATTGAGAGCATGCTCAATGGAATTCAAATGAGGATGGGATCAACATATTCATCCTCTTGATTTCTCTTAAAATAAATGTTTCCAATCAAGTATACAAATGGATCCTTATGAAGCCCTTTATGGGATGGGGTTCCAGACACAGGCATGCTGAGATGAATTTGGGGAGAAAAAACTCATAGGTCCAAAATTTGTCGATGAAACAGTTGAGAAGGATAAGACCATCTAGAAACACATTAAAGATACTCAGAGTTGAAAAAACAGCTATGCTGATAATTGTCGACGATACCTATATTTTGATGTTAGAGACAAGGTATTCCTCCTTATATCACCATGGAAGAGAGTAATGAGATTTTTGAATAAGGGAAATATTAGTCCAAGGTACATTGGCCAATTTGATATTCTTGATTTCATTAGATCAGTGGACTATCGAATAGAACTCCCACTGAACCTATATCAATTACATGATGTCTTCCATGAATTACTCTTGAAGAAGTACACACCTGACCCATTGCATGTACTCAATCTAGAGGTGGTACCATTGTAGAATGACCTCTCCTATGAATAGAATACCTTGAAGATCTTAGATCATATGGAAAATGTTCTACGAAATAAGACAATGCCCCTCGTCCAAGTGTTGTGGAGAAACCATGGGTTTGAAGAAGAAATGTGGGAATAAGAGGAAGCGATGAGGTGGAGTTCCACTCATCTGTTTTAGTGTAGGAAAAAGAAATTTTGAGGGTTAAATTTCATAAGGGGGGAAGATTGAAATGACCTGAAAATTTATTAATGAAAATTCATATTGATCTAATTAAATGTCTTATTATGTAAAATGGTTATATAAGTCAAAATCTCTTCCTTGGTTTTATTTTATTTTTTTGATTTTAAATTACCGTAAATAATTTTGACCATTGTTAAAATAGTCGTTGAATTGCGATCACATGATTAGAATAAATATAGGGCTTTAAGAATTCCAATTTACTCTGACAAAGGAAGTGATGGCCTTATCTAGTATAATTTCTCCATACAAAGCCCATTTTTTGAATCTCAAAAAGTAGGTGGAGTCATTGGTCTTTTCTCTTGACCAAGCCCAAGTTGAGCTTCAACACGTTAAGCTCGAAAGGAACCGCTTATGGGAGAAGTGGAAGTTGATAGAAATTATCACTGGAGCGATGTTATCCGAGCCACCCCAAGAGTTTATCACCATCACAAACATTACCCTTCAGTATTATGCGTGTCTTATAAGAGGTTATGTAAGAAGACCATATCTCTATTATTATGTGCATTATCTTTTTATAAAATAAACTATATACATTAATTTAATTATTGTTACTTTATAAATAGTTTTTAAAGAACAAATAGTAATTTTTTAGTTAATGTTTAATTTTGAAATCTATTTTGATGAATTAATGGATTTATGAATTAAATAATATTTTAATAAAATATTACTACTAAATTACTTTTTATTAAATATAAATTATAGTATATTTTTTATGAATACAATTGTGATATTTATTATGGTTTCATAGCAGTTTTTGTCAATACCCCTGAATTTTAGATAAATGTCCATTTATATTTTAAAAGTAAAAATTCACATATTTATAAAATAAATTAGATAGAATTAATATATTCTTTTTGGAATCAGGAATTTAAATTATCCAATTGTTGATTGTTTTAAAATTTCTTGAGGTAGTCGAATGTTTTGGTATAAATTAAAAACCGTTTAATTATATAATGTGTTTTTTGACATCGTAATGGCCCAATAGTGATGTAATAAAATACTATAAATGGTATATTCAGTCAATATATGTTTACAATTAAAATAATGTGATTTTATATTTGTATTATTAATTTTACGAAGCATAAGTTGACCCTCTAAAACATATAAAACATTTTGACTCTTTAAAATGATTTACTTGAGTGTGTGACTCACCCACACAAACGAAAGACTTCATTTTTAATAAGTTATAAAATTGGCCATAAAAAATAATGTTATCCACTACCCTTTAATAAAAAAAACCTTGGGCATGAACCATGGGTTTCTTTGTGGTTTTGATTAGTTTAATGTGTAGTGTCCAAAACATAAATAATAAACAATTCGCTCTCTTTTCCTATATAACCCCACCCAAGTTCCCACATCTCTTCACTCAAAACCCCTGGATCATGACCCTACTCTTACCTCATATCTCTATTATCCTCCCAAGGCACCCCAATCTCCAATGAAGCCTCTCTAAATCCTCTCCCAAGACTTTGGGATCACACTTCCATGTAATGGATTTCATTCTTTCTCATTTTTGTCCAATTTGTTGTGTTGTTATACCCCATTCATTTCAATTACAATGGTTGGGGAATGATTTATAACATCCCCCATATATCCCTCCTTATGTTTGAATGATGAGATATCCCTTTATATTTCATTAATGTTTCTCATGTACAGTCGTTACCATGTAGAAACTCCGTAAGGGGTTTCTCTATCCTCATTTACATTCAAGAAATTATTTTGTATTATGAATATAAATTCCATTACATATGTCGAGAAATGTTTTAATATGAATCCCTTACTCTCCCTTTCTCTCTCATAAACATTTTTTATGAATTCTTATGTCACACAGTTATGGAGAAAAAATTACACCATAATTTTCCAAACCAATGTCATTGTGTATTAAATACCATGCCCATTTATCTATCAAGTGTATTCACCTTTATTCACATTTACATATTAATGATTCAGTTTCATGTATGTATTCGAAATTACATCATCTTGGAATAAATGATGGTGTTGAATGTTTAAATGTTATATGATCCATGTTGAACACTTATGCATGAAACGAAATGATTAAGAAGGGTGTACCCAAATAGTGCTCCAATGCATTGGGTAAATATTAATATCCTGATACCTCAAGTAAAATGTGGGGTTTTTCATAATAATTCAGGTGAAATGATGTTTTACCCAAGGTCCATGTTAAATTATCCTTGGCTCATGCTAATATCTTGTTAAATGTTGTTTCCACAATTCCAAGTTATGATAATCATGCTATATAGTTCCATTATGTTCATGTTTCTTTAATTCTACATGGATATTATTATTTCCTAACATGTATTGTATTACTCAAGTTATCCATTTTTTACTCCCTTACTGGGCTTTATAGGTCACCCTTTTCTTATACATGTCATCAATTATCCCATGCAATTCTAAGCACGAAGGAATGTTTGTGGTCATGTAAAAGTAGTTTTCAATAAAGTTGTGTACTTAATGTTTTATGTTTTTATGTAATGTTCCTAAGACCCAAATACACTAGACCTCCTGATAATATATTTTTTATTAAGTTAATACCTTAAATAATAAATCATTTTTAGTGTGTAATAAAGAGCGGGGTTGTTATAATGTAATTATCCTATAGTTAGTCCTATACTCATGGTTTTCACAAAATTAAACTTAATGTAATCTTCAAAGGTTGACTAAAAATTTCTCTGATACCATTTACAATGACCCAAGATTTTTATACATAGATTTTTCATCTTTTCATATGAATATTTAAGGATATTCACAAATACATACATGATGACCATATATGTTTAGTGTTATTAAATACAAGTTAATGAAAATTCTCATTTCATGAATGATCCTAAAAATCTCAAATAAATTTCATCCCATTTAGTACTCTTCACAAACATACCCCACATAAAAACCATTATTCATGACCTAGAGAAAGGAACCATAAGAAATTTTGAGCTCTTATGATCAGTAAGGGTTTTAGAGGGAGGTATACTAATTATTATAAAAGAAAATGCACATAAGGGTATGCTAACATGATATTATCATATGTACACAATACTAAACATAACATTGATCATAATCTTGATTCATGTCATAAAGCATGGAATTTCATAATATTTAAATCATAAAGTAAATTATTGAACATAATTGGTGAGATCATAACATAGATAATGTAATGAGGAAAAAACATAAACTTATTACATTGTGAACAGATACAAGTTTAAACAGGTCAAATAATTATGTCATGGACATAAAATCATGTCAACACATAAACATATGGATGTGATATCCATGACCATTCATAAGATGATGGAAATGAAACTAGTTCCATGCATGAAATTGTGAACATGAATTCATGTTTAGGAAAAACATAATTAAATTGTGAGTTATCCATCTAAAACAAATGCATTGGGCAGCTGTAACGTGCCCACTAATTCTAAATTTATAAAACAACCACCATCCTTCATTATAACATAATCCACATCAATTCAATATAATGTAACAAAAAATATATGGTTTATAACTTAGAAACCCATCCATATTTATTAGATAACCAATTTCACTAGTTTATAAAATAACCACCAATAACATAATGAAAACTATACACATGTGTGCCACTAGATCATAATGTATTAATCATATCATCACATCAAAACCCATGAAACAGAAACATTTTTTATAAATATTTCAATAAATAATCATAGAATAACTGATGATAAATAATAGGTTTCATAAATATTTCGTCATCATCATCATTACCCACACATATAATGAATAAGGGTGGTACCATTGGATCATATCCCTAGTAAGACATAATAATTAGAAAAATATGTTGTCATTGATGAATATAAATTACAAAAAAACAAATAATTATAACATTTTATTTGAAAATTTCCGTTACATTTTGAAATTTACTATCTAATATCTTGAAATGTTTTGAATATTGTTGAAAGAAACATTTTAGATTTACCTTTTCAATTGTAAGAACCCAGTTTTTGCTGAGAAAGACTTTGGAATATTCTTGATAATATTCCAGAGCAGTGCCTTCAGACGGCGTGCGATTCTGAGCCCCGGAGTGGCCGGAATTAAATTTTCAATGCGTTCACACTGGAAATGCTAAATAAATGAGATAACTCCTAAACAGTGATCCGGATCAGGGATCTGAGGATACTGATGGGTCCGGAATGGGGTTTTTACCCTAGGAGCGACATAAAACTTGTTGGCGCGAGATGTTTGGACCCCTCGCCCGCTCCCGGAACGTTAAACGGATAAATAAATAAATTAATTTATTCGTTTAATGGAGAAATACTAGTATCTTTTAAACGGTGGCTCGGATTGGAAAACCGAGGGCACAGTTGAGTTTGGAGTGTGCCGTTTACCCTAGGAGGGGTATAAGTTTTGCGGGCGCGGGCTGTTTGTGAAAAGTGGCCCCAGGGGCGTTTTCGTAATTTAGCGGCTTCAGACGTTAAATTTTATAACTTTTGAATGGGATCTTGGATTAAAATTCCTAGACCGGCGTTGTGCTTGGGAGGTGGTTTTTACCCTAGGGGAGGCTTAACCTCGACCCTGCTGAGAGTTCGGGTCCGGGCCGATGGGCGGGTGGTTAAGCGTTTTCTATTTAAACGCTTAACACACCCTCCTCCCTCCTCTCCTTCCCCTTTCCCCTGGTAGCCCCTCTTCTCCCTCCTCCTCTTCCATCTCCGGCGAGACTCCGACGAGACTGCTCCGGCGAGGCGTGGTGGCCGGCGGGTCGTCGCGAAGCTTCTGGCGAAGCCCCGCGAGGTAGGATTTGTCCTTTGAGTTTTCATTCACAACACCTACTTCGAACTCGATTAATTTTATTGAAACTATATCAGATTTTTGAACGAAGACCATGAATGCGTAGTATACAATTTTCTCTTTCCGATGCTTGTTTCGGTTTTGGAATCGGAGATCGGAGGCGTTCGCAATCGTCCGCCGAAGTTGGCGGGTTTTCGGTTTCCGGCGGGATCGAGCGGCTGCGCGGCGAGGGCGGACGACACGACAGGGGTGTCCTTGGGTGTCCGGTGGAGGCGTTGGGCGCTGCAGGGGTGTCCGGCGGAGTGTCCGCGGCGCGGCAGCGGGGAGTCCGCGGGTGTCCGGAGGAGGCCGGCGCCAGGCGGAGCGCCTCGGCGCGCCGGCGGGTCGCCAGGGAGCGACGACCCCGGGGTCGCATCGCGCGACCCCTGTGCGGCGACAAAGTCCCGCGCCGCGCGGGTCTTCACGCGGCGGCCACGACAGGCCCTCGTGGCCTATCTGTGCGGGGCCCGAGTGTCCGCGGCCAGCCCAGGCCGGGCGGACTGGCCGGTCCAGGCCAGTCCAGCCCCAGGGGTCTTGCCCCCTCGGTGTTTGGACACCCATACTTTCCGCTATGGGTGTCCGTTTTGAGTTCCTTCTACGGCGGTGGGACCGTATTGACGAGACAGTCTTTTTTGAGATGGTTTTGGGATTTTTTAATTCCCGAAACGAGGGGCCTTAGAGGCGCGACGCGTCTTCATGTGGTTTGTCATTTCCTTCGGGGATTCTTGTTTTGGACGGTGTGGACGCGTCCGACGTCCATTTTGAGCGCCTTCAGTGGCGTTGGGACCCTGGCATTGAGGTGGATCTTTCCAGGTTGGTTTCAGGCGTTGAGGCCGAAGTTGAGGCACGAGCCCCACGACCCGTCTTTTGAGCTGCGTGCAGCTAGTAGCGACTTTTTCCTCAGATGTCCGTTCGGGGCATGCGAGCAGTCGATTTTGGGTGTTTTTCCGAGGGCGACGCGTTGGCGCAGTCTGCCCGCTGTAATTCCGCACGATGGTGCGGGGCCCACGAGGGTCGTTTGGGCGTCGACGGTGTTTTTCCATCTTTATCACCGGGCGACCGTTTTGGACAAATGAGTAGTCCATCCTGTGTGCTTTTTCGAGAGGATCGCAACGGTGCGATCCGTTCTTTGAGTTTCGGGACCGGGTTTCAGGTCCCACATGGCACCGCTCGTGTGCGGTGCGCCGGGATGCGTCTTTTTCTCCAGATATCCGTTGCACTCAAGTGAGTAGTGCTTTTGACGTGTTTTCCCGAGGGGATCGCAATGGTGTGATGCACCCGACTGTTTTCGATGCCGAGGCTTGGGATCATGGGACGACGTTCGGGGGTGAGGCGGTGTTGGTGACTTTTTCGTCGGATATCCGTTTGAGGCGAGTAAGTAGTCGATCTCGCGTGTTTTTCCGTGAGGATTACAATAGTGCGATCCGTTGGGTTGTGTGGAGCCTCTTGCGCGATATTGTTGAATGTGGAGCATTGAAGGTGCTCCAGTGGTGGTTCGCCCTACCTTGTTGTAGCAGACCCTTGGCGTGTGATCGCGCACTCTTGGGACAGTGATACAAATGGTTCACGAGATGTGGTTGGCCATGCCTGGGGCTTTCAGGTGGAGTTGTTACGTCATGCCTTCGCATTGATGTTGGGTGCCGTGTGCACAATATCCTTTGAGCTGGAATGAGGTATACTCTAGGAGTATACGAGAGCACTTGGAGGTACATGTGGTTGTTCGTACCTGAGGATCTTTGTGCACTCAGTTGGGGTTGACTTGGGGCCACACGTCGTGTGGGCCCTACATGCTTTCCATGATCTTCTTTGCGTACTTAGACCTCTCGCGACGTAGAGGGTCCCTCTGGGATGGTTTGTTTGACCAGCAGGGTGGAGTGTTCCCCTGGCTTTGTGCTCGTTTGTTTGACCAGTAGGGTGGAGTGTTACCCTGGCTTTGTGCTCGTCTATTTGACCACAAGGGCGGAGTTTCCCCTGGCCTGGTGCTCTTTTGTCTGACCAGCAGGGTTGAGCGGTCTCCCCCTGGTCTTGTGCTCGATGGTTTGGCAGGCAGAGATGGTTTGGTTCCTCTGCTTCTTTGGTTGTGAGGGGTTTTGGTACTATGCCCTTTCACCGGATTGCGACACAGTCTGCGACTATGGGTGTTCGTACAACGTGGGTGTTTTCCCCACTTTCTGGGATGAGGTGTCTCGGTCCGCTTCGACAGTGAATCAGCATATTGGAGTGGGATCTCCTTGTGAGGCATGGGGAGTTTCTCCAATTGTTCCGTGTTCCCTGGTAGAGATTGTGTTTTCAGTGTGACCAACACTTTACGCGGGCACCGATCCTCTACCCAAGAGGTTGTTCTAGTAGGGATGAGGTTGTTCCAGCAGGGCTGAGGTTGTTCTAGTAGGGCTGAGGTTGTTTCCAGTAGGGCTGAGGTTGTTCCAGCAGGGCTGAGGATGTTCCAGTAGGGCTGAGGTTGTTATAGAAGAGCTGAGGTTGCTTCGAGCAGGGCTCGCCAGTGGGTTACCATCCAGTAGGGAAGGCCAGTACAGTGGGGTTTACCGAGTAGTACCATCCAGCAGGGATGGCCAGAGCAGTTCCAGGCTTACCTCCAGCGGGGCTGGGAATTGGTCCCCGATGCCGGGCTTATCTCCAGCTAGGCTAGGCAGTGGTCCCCGATGCCGGGCTTACCTCCAGCTGGGCTGGGCAGTGGTCCCCGATTCTGGTATTACCTCCAGCTGGGCTGGGCAGTGGTCCCCGATGCCAGGTTACCTCCAGCTATGCTGGGCAGTGGTCCCGTCGCTTACTTTAGTCGGGTCGCCCTCCAGTGGACTACCCTGTTACGGGACTGGGTAGTGAGGCACCCGTCGACTTACCGGGTATCCACGTGGTGGGAATCCATTGACTTCCAGGGATCCTCCAGCGGGGCTGGGCAGGGGGTCACCGATCGACTTTGAGCAGACCTCTCGACTGCGGGGCAGTGACGAGTTGTGGTTGACGTTCCCCCAGAACACTCAAGTACGGGGAGCACTTTCCCCCACCGAGATGCGTCCTTGTGACGCAACCTAAAACCGTGTGGGCAAGTCAGTGCCGCCCAAAGCAGATAGTGTCGAGGTGTGGTGATTGAGCCCCTTGGCTTGCGGTTCGGGGCAGATGTGTGGGATGCTGAGCATTGATGGAGTTTACTTCTGGGACTGTTGGCTACTCTTTCTTGGGATGATCTATGGGACGGAGATCCCCTTACGAGTTTGTTCGGTCTTCTTGACAGAGCATACATATGTATATACCTTGTTTCCGGCACCCACTTCTTGGGTTTGTCTACTCTCCTTCTAGGAGAGGCGAAGACGTGCGGTGTATGCCACCTGCTTTCCGTGTCTAGCTTCTCATGGTTGGACGAGTCTACTCTCCTACTGTAGGTAGCGAAGACTCGACGAAAATTTTATCTTCTCACCGTTTTCATCTCCTTGTGTCTGGATGAGTCTACCATCTTTCCTCTTGTTGGGTTGAGCTGGACTCATTACTACACTCCTTGTTGTACTCCTTTACGTTTCTGTTCGCTCAACTGCTCACCCTTCGGTACCTCCTTTTGTTGCTCCCTCGAGCCTTCAGGGTATCCTACTGACTATTTTTATACTCACCCCTGCTTGGGCTTTTCCCGCACTTGGTGTGCCCTTGCAGATGACGGACAGGTGGAGCGAGACTTCAGTGGAGCGTAGAAGCATTGGAGCTTGGACCACGTGCGGTGGTTGTGGCCGAGTTCCAGGTGGGAGACCCATCAGCAGTTTCTTTTGTTTACCTGTTGCCGGGTTGTGGAACTTTTTGGTTGGGCGCGTGTTTTTTCCCTTTTCTTTTCAGTGTGTACTTTGTACTTGTAGAGGTCGATGCACTTTGTGGTATTTATATAGCTGTTTCCCTTTCCTTTTCTTTTCTTGTCTTTACTTTTACTCTGCACTGTTGCATTTTGTTTTCTGCGTGTATGTGTACAGGTGAGTAGGAAAAGGCCTCCCTGAGTTATTGTGCCTTCAGCGCTGGTCGCCAGCCCCTGGCCTATGGAGGCGGGCCTGGGGTAGTTATGGCTCGAGCCCGAGTAGGGTCGGGTCGTGACAAAGTGGTATCAAAGGTGGTTCGTTCCTTGGGACGTTGTGCGGATGTCCCTAATAGAGGAATTGGTTGGGATTTAGGGCAACAGTGTTAATGTGTCTCGAGAGCGGCTCTCAGGCCAGGGAGTCCAGTGATGGTGCGGCGGCTGACGTATCCATTCACCAGGACCTTGATAACCCACTTGTCGACTCGGCATGCTGAGACACTTGTTGAAGGGAAATTTGGTTGTGCATCACATAGGACTGAGTCTTGACTGTCCTTCTTGATTCAGCTCTCCATCGTTGTTGTTTTTGGTATATACATATATTCTCATCTGACCGCGGCACTCCTTGATAATTTTCAGGATGTCTCCGAGAGGACTGCCAGCCAGGATTCCAGCTTTGGTTCGTGATGACGACCCTGTGAGCTACAAGGCCACAGTCCAAGACCCATCATGTGAGCCCCTTTCTCCGGGTGGGCCGGTAGCAGCACCCCCACCTGTTGAGCAGCAGACAGTTTCAGCAGAGCAGGCTGAGCTGGAGCACAGGTTGAGCGCGCTCCGCGAGTTCCAGCGGCAGAGACCTTTGAGGTTCAGTGGTGAGACAGACCCTCAGGCAGTAGAGGTATGGCTTGAGGCAGTGGTTCGCCTTTTCAGGCTTGTGCAGACGCCGACAGATTAGAGAGTGGCTTTGGCAGCCACCCTTTTTCGTGGATCATCTTGGCGTTGGTGGAGTCTGGTGACTCAGTTTCTTAACGTGTCGTCAATTTCATGGGAAGACTTCCATTTGTTGTTTCGTGAGGAGTTTTTCCCCTCCTTCTTGCGCTCCGTTCGGATTCAGGAGCTCCTGCAGTTTCAGCAGGGAGGGATGACGGTGGCCGAGTATGCGGCTAGTTTTGCAGATCATGCATGCTTTTACCTGGACTTGGTCTATGACGACAACCTCCGAGCGCGAAATTTTGAGCAGGGTCTCCGCCAATAGATTCATGCTATCATAGTACCCTTGGGAATTTCCACATATGTTGGGGTGCTAGAGCAGGCACTGGTGATAGAGGGATTCCTGTCGCGTTTTGGAGTTGGTGGTGGTAGCAGATACGTTGGGGCCGAGATGTCTATCGTAGCTAGTGGGCGTCGGCAAGCAGGACCTCGACGCAGGTGGCTTTCTGAAAACTGGACTCAGGGGTGTGGTCGTACACCACAGTGGCGCCGGAGGGCACCAGTGCATCCCAGAGAGAGTCGGTGCTATGCTTGTGAAGGCCGAGGTCACTTGGCACGAGACTGCCCGACCCGAGTTGCTTGGAGCTTCGGGCAGGCAGCAGGTGCACCACCACGACAGAGGCAGCGCCGTGATCGGAGTAGTACCCAGAGAGGTGGTGCTAGCAGAGGAGCGAGAGGAGCTGGTAGTGGGGGACGACGTTACGAGGTCTCCCCATCACCACTCGGCGGACCACGTCAGGCTCCGGGAGATGAGGGTTGGGACCACGGACTGCCGCGATCTTTGAATGTCTATGATCCTACAGAGCATGATATGGTGAGAGGTACACCTTGCGACTCTTCTACCTTTTGCAGTAGAATTGTTGGGCTCTGCATGTGAAAGGCTTTTCTCCCTGCTCCTTGTTTGAGGTGTTACCAAGGCGATGCAGGGCGTCGGGTGTAACCCTGTGTTGGTGAGGAAAAAGGCGTGAGACCTTTTCCTTTAGTCGATAGTGTTGACTCCTTCTCCTTTTGAGCGTGTAAGAGAGCATCGACTATGAAATCTTGCGTGAACAGATATCCTTGGGTGCTTCACCATATGGATATTCTAAAGGAGGGAATCACCCTGCCTTGTCTCATGCCCAAGCAGTGATTCTAGTCACGGCATGCGATGTAGAGGTTTGTTCGGGGCGGTGAGCTACCCTTGAGAGCCTTCGGTTCGTTTGAGACTGTGCAAAGGGATGGAGAGGTTTTCTACCACCTCTCCCTAACCCCAAAGTCTAGAGTGGGTGCACGATGTCAGCATGGGCCGACCTCGCATGAACGGATCAACTCGTTGGTCTGTGTGTGGTGACGCAGAGTTGTGCGTGTGTTCTTCTGGGTATGGCAAATCTAGGTGTGGGCTTAGTACCATATGTTGCTCCCTAGTTTTGCTTTTCGGGGACGAAAATCTTGAAAGAGGGAGTGATGTAAGAACCCAGTTTTTGCTGAGAAAGACTTTGGAATATTCTTGATAATATTCCAGAGCAGTGCCTTCAGACGGCGTGCGATTCCGAGCCTCGGAGTGGCCGAAATTAAATTTTGAGTGTGTTCACACTGGAAACGCTAAATAAATCAGATAACTCCTTAACGGTGATCCAGATTAGTAATCCGAGGGTACGGATGGGTCTGGAATGGGGTGTTTACCCTAGGAGGGACATAAAACTTGTTGGCGCGGGATGTTTGGACCCCTCGCCCGCTCTCGGAATGTAAAACGGATAAATAAAAAAATAAATTTATTCGTTTAATGGCGAAACGCTAGTATCTTTTAAACAGTGGCTCGGATTAGAAATCTGAGGGCACCGTTGAGTTCAGAGTGTGCTGTTTACCCTAGGAGGGGTATAAGTTTCGCAGGCGCGGGCCGTTTTTGAAAAGTGGCCCAATGGGTGTTTTCGTAATTTAGCGGCTTCAGACGTTAAATTTTATAAATTTTGAACGGGATCTTGGATTAAAATTCCGAGACCGCCGTTGTGCTCGGGAGGTGGTTTTTACCCTAGGGGAGGCTTAACCTCGACCCTGCTGAGAGTTCGGGTCCGGGCCGACGGGCGAGTGGTTAAGCATTTTCAATTTAAACACTTAACACACCCTCCTCCATCCTCTCCATCCCCTTTCCCCTGGCAGCCCCTATTCTCCCTCCTCATCCTCCATCTCCGGCAAGACTCCGGCGAGACTGCTCCAGTGAGGCGTGGTGGCCGGCGGATCGTCGCGAAGCTTAGGGCGAAGCCCCGCGAGGTAGGATTTGTGGTTTGAGTTTTCATTCACGGCACCTACTTCGAACTCGATTAATTTTATTGAAACTCTGTCGGATTTTTAAACAAAGACCATGAATGCGTATTATACAATTTTCACTTTCCGACGCTTATTTCAGTTTTGGAATCGGAGATCGGAGGCGTTCGCAATCGTCCGCCGAAGTTGGCGGTTTTTCGGTTTCCGGTGGGATCGAGCGGCGGCGCGGCGAGGGCGGACGGCGCGACAAGGGTGTCCGCGGGTGTCCGGTGGAGGCGCTGGGCGCTGCAGTGGTGTCTGGCGGAGTATCCACGGCGCGGCAACAGGGTGTCCGCGGGTGTCCGGAGGAGGCCGGTGCCAGGCGGAGCGCCTCTGTGCGCCGACAGGTCGCCAGGGAGCGACGACCCTGGGGTCGCGTCACGTGACCCCTGTGCGGCGAAAAAGACCCGTGCCGCGTGGGTCTTCACGCAGCGGCCACGACAGGCCCTCATGGCCTATCTGCGCGGGGACCGAGTGTCCGCGACCGGCTCGCGCGGCTAAGCCGCGGGCCGGCCCAGGCCGGGCGGACTGGCCGATCCAAGCCGGTCCAGCCCCAGGGGTCTTGCCCCCTCGGTGTTCGGACACCCGTACTTTCCTCTACGGGTGTCCGTTTTGAGTACCGTCTGCTGCGGTGGGACCGTATTGATGAGACGGCCTTTTTGAGGTGGTTTGGGGAATTTTTAATTCCCGAAATGAGGGGCCTCAGAGGTGCGATGCGTCTTCAAGTGGTTTGTCGTTTCCTTCGGGGATTCTTGTTTTGGACGGCGCGGACGCGTCCGACATCCGTTTTGAGCGCCGTCAGCGGCGTTGGGACCCTGGCATCGAGGCAGAGGTTTCCAGGGTGGTTTTAGGCATTGAGGCCGAAGTTAAGGCGCGGGCCCCCTGGCCCGTCTTTTGAGCTGCGTCCAGCTAGTAGTGACTTTTTCCTCGGACGTCCGTTCGGGGCGGGCGAGCAGTCGATGTTGGGTATTTTTCTGAGGGTAACGCGTTGGTGCAGTCTGCCCGCTGAAATTCCGCACGATGGTGCGGGGCCCATGAGGGCCGTTTGGGCGTCGACGTTGTTTTTCCATCTTTATCACCGGGCGACCTTTTTGGACAAATGAGTAGTCCATCCTGTGTTCTTTTTCAAGAGGATCGCAATGGTGCAATCCGTTCTTTGAGTTTCGGGACAGGGTTGCGTGTCCCACGTGGCACCGCTCGTGTGCGGTGCCCCGGGATGTGTCTTTTTCTCTGGATATCCGTTGCACTCAAGTGAGTAGTTCTTTTTACGTGTTTTCCCGAGGGGATCACAATGGTACGATGCACCCGACTGTTTTCGAGGTCGAGGCTCGGGATCACGGGACGCCGTTCGGGCGTGAGGCGGTGTTGGTGACTTTTTCGTCGGATATCCGCTTGAGGTGAGTAAGTAGTCAATCTCATGTGTTTTTCCATGAGGACTACAATGGTGCAATCCGATGGGTTGTGCGGAGCCTCTTGCATGATCTTGTTGAATGTGGAGTATGGAAGGTGCTGTAGTGGTGGTTCGCCTTACCTTATTGTAGCGGACCCTTGGCGTGTGATCACGCACTCTTGGGAGAGTGATAAAAATGGTTCACGAGATGTGGTTGGCCGTGGCTGGGCCTTTGAGGTGGAGTTGTTACGTCACACCTTCATTTTGATGCTGGGTGCCGTGTGCATGATAGACTTTGGGCTGGAATGAGGTATAATCCGGGAGTATACGGGAGCGCTTGGAGGTACATGTGGTTGTTCGTACCTGAGGATGTTTGTGCACTCAATTGGGGTTGACTTGGGGCCACACGTCGTGTGGGCCCCACATGCGTGCCATGATTTGCTTTGCGTACTTATACCTCTCACGACGTAGAGTGTCCCTCTGCGCTCGTTTGTTTGACCAGCAGGGTGGAGTGTTCCCCTGGCTTTGTGCTCGTTTGTTTGACCAGCAGGGTGGAGTGTTCCCCTGGATTTGTGCTCGTCTGTCACTACTGGAAAATGGACCTATCCCCACGGTTTTCCTCAAAACCGTGGGGATAGGTACCCCTATACCCACGGTTTTGGAAAACCGTGGGTATAGGTCAATTTTCAAGACCTATACCCACGGTTTTCAAAAACCGTGGGCATAGGGGGGTCTATCCCCACGGTTTTCCAAAACTGTGGGGATAGGTCTTGAAAATTGACCTATACCCATGGTTTTCGAGAACCGTGGGTATAGGGGTACCTATCCCCACGGTTTTGAGGAAAACCGTGGGGATAGGTATAGGATAAAAAACCTATGCCCACGGTTTTGAAAAACCGTGGGTATACGTTTCCCATGTGTGCGCGGGAAAAAATTTTTTTCCACGGGAAAGATTTTTTTTGGCGGGAGTCCTATACCTACGGTTCTTCCCTCTATACCCACGGTTTATATAACTATATTTAACTAAATATAAATATATATACACATAATTGATATTAGGGTTGTGGTTAGATGCGGTACTTTGCAGCGAAGAGGTCGTGGGATCGAAACCCGCCTACAACATTATTTTAGGATCTATACCCACGGTTTTGAAACCGTGGGTAAAAGCCATTGACACCATGGCAATTGGGAATGTTTTGTTGACACGGTGGCAGAACACCTATACCCACGGTTTTGGAAAACCGTGGGTATAGGCTGGGGACCTATACCGACGGCATTCCAGCCCACGGTTCCCAAAACCATGGGTATAGCCTATACCCGCGGTTTTGGGGGCTATACCCACGGTTTTGAACCGTGGGAATAGGCCTTTTTTCCAGCTGTGTGTTTGAATAGAAGGGCGGAGTTTCCCCTGGCCTGGTGCTCTTTTGTCTGACCAGTAGGGTTGAGCGGTCTCCCCCTGGTCTTGTGCTCGATGGTTTGGCAGGCAGAGATGGTTTGGTTCCTCTACTTCTTTGGCTGTGAGGGGTTTCAGTACTGTGCCCTTTCATCGGACTGCGACACCGTCTGCGACTACGGGTGTTCGTACAACGTGGGTGTTTTACCCACTTTCTAGGATGAGGTGTCTCGGTCCGCTTCGACAGTGACTCAGCGGGTTAGAGCGGGATCGCCTTGTGAGGCCTGGGGAGTTTATCCCGTTGTTCCGTGTTCCCTGGTAGAGCTTGTGGTTTCGGTGTGACCAACACTTTACGCGGGCACCGATCCTCTACCCAGGAGGTTGTTTCAGCAGGTCTGAGGCTGTTCCAGCAGGGCTGAGGTTGTTTACAGTAGGGCTGATATTGTTCCAGCAGGGCTGAGGTTGTTCCAGCAGGGCTGAGGTTGTTCCAGCAGAGCTGAGGTTACTTCGAGCAGGGCTCGCCAGTGGGTTACCATCCAGCAGGGATGGCCAGAGCAGTTCTGGGCTTACCTTCAGCGGGGCTGGGTAGTGGTCCCCGATGCCGGGCTTACCTCTAGTTGGGTTGGGCAATGGTCCCCGATGTCGGGCATACCTCCAGCTGGGCTGGGCAGTGGTCCCCGATGCCGGGATTACCTCTTGCTGGGCTGGGCAGTGGTCCCTGATGCCGGGTTACCTCCAGCTGGGTTGGGCAGTGGTCCCCTCGCCGACTTTAGTCGGGTCGCCCTCCAGTGGACTACCCTGTTACTAGACTGGGCAGTGAGGCACCCGCCGACTTACCAGGTATCCCCGTAGTGGGAATCTGTTGACTTCTAGGGATCCTCGAGCGGGGCTGGGTAGGGGGTCGCATGTCGACTTTGAGCAGACCTCTCGACTGCGGGGTAGTGACGAGTTGTGGTTGACGTTCCCCCAGAACTCTCAAGTATGGGGAGCACTTTCCCCCACCGAGACGCGTCCTTGTGACGTGACCTAAAACCGTGCGGGCGAGTCGGTGCCGCCCAATGCAGATAGTGTCGAGGTGTGTTGATTGAGCCCCTAGGCTTGCGGTTCGAAGCAGACGTGTGGGATGCTGAGCATCGATGGAGTTTACTTCTGGGACTACTGGATACTCTTTCTTGGGCTGAGCTATGGGACTGAGATCCCCTTATGAGTTTGTTCGAGCTTCTTGACAGAGCATACATATGTATATACCTTGTTTTCGGCACCCACTTCTTGTGTTTGGCTACTCTCTTTCCAGGAGAGGCGAAGATGCGCGGGGTATGCCCCGTGCTTTCCGTGTCTAGCTTCTCATGGTTGGACGAGTCTACTCTCCTACTGTAGGTAGCGAAGACTCGATGAGAAGTTTATCTTCTCACCATTTCCAACTCCTTGTGTCTGGATGAGTCTACCTTCTTTTCTCTTGTTGGATTGAGCTGGACTCTTTACTGCACTCCTTGTTGTACTCCTTTACTTTTATGTTCGCTCTACTGCTCACCCTTCGGTACCTCCTTTTGTTTCTCCCTCAAGCCTTCGGGGTATCCTATTGAGTATTTTTATACTTACCCCTGCTTGGGCTTTGCCCGAACTTGCTGTGCCCTTGCAGACGACGGACAGGTGGAGCGTAGGAGCTTGGGAGCTTGGACCGCGTGCGGTGGTCGTGGCCGGGTTCCAGGTGGGAGACCCGTCAGCAGTTTATTTTGTTTAGCTATTGCTGGGTTGTGGCACTTTTTGGTTGGGCGCGTGTTTTTCCCCTTCTCTTTTCAGTTTGTACTTTGTACTTGTAGAGGTCGATGCACATTGTGGTATTTATATAGCAGTTTCCCTTTCCTTTTCTTTGTTTGTCTTTACTTTTACTCTGCACTGCTGCATTGAGTTTGTTGCGTGTGTGTGTACAGGTGCGTAGGCAAAGGCCTCCCAAAGATATTGTGCCTTCAGTGCTGGTCGCCAGACCCTGGCCTATGGAGGCGGGCCTGGGGTAGTTGCGGCTCGAGCCCCAGTAGGGTCGGATCATGACATCAATTTTTAAGGGGAATATTAAATTGTTGATAAGTCCTTATAATGGGAAATTTTATCTATATGGTCCATGATAAATTAATGATTCCTTTTATATTATCAAAAAAAATTCAAAAGTACATTGTTTTTTAATGGAAAAATAACATTATATTTAAAATATTTTTTAAAAATTAAAACATGTGTAAAAATGTTTTTAAAAATCATTTTAGAATAGAAAAATAATTCGTCAAAACCATTTTATAATTCATAGAAGAAAATTTATTTCCATCAAAGAGATAAATAATATTTGTTTTCTAGAACAAATGTTCTTTTGTTCTATTTTGTTATTAAGTAGAGGAAAATTAAATTGAACCATTAAGTCTTCTGAAATAACCATAGGATAAGAGACCTCATGGGTTTATTAAGAGATATATCATAATATTTCATCAACAGAATCATAATCATAAACAACAATGATAAAAAATGTGTTTGTATCATAAAACCCTTAAAACTTTGGTAACTATTTAATCTTAATCCAATTAAAATAAATATCCATTTATAAATATATTAATAAATATTAATTTCATAACAATAATCATAAAATAAATTGATAATAAATATGTAAACTTCACAAATAGTAAAAGTGGTGAATATAGTATGGGTCTAAGATAAATAAATGTGATATGAAAATTACTTACCAATTTGGATTCTATTTAATCATAAGCCCCATTAATGAATAACATCAAATGAAACATTAAATATCATGGACTAAATGACATTGATGATATAAAATGTAAAAGGGTAAGTGTATATACCAAAAAATGAAATTACTGGTGAATAAAGAAAAATTTATCCCACTAATATAATAGAGATATAAATCACATTCATTATGTGTAGAGACTCTATTTTATATTTAATTCTTTGAAATATATTCATATTTTTTTTGGAGATAAGAACTGAGATGGAGCATGATTATAAGGCCTGGTAAAACTGAAATTAATTTTATAAATATCTTAAATATTTTTTATACCACAAACACATAATTTTTCATGGAAAATAGAATACCTATATAATTGAATCTTGAATTCGAAATCTAAGACTACAATGAAATCCAGATCATGAGCATTACCCTATGTTACACAAAAATGTTTTCAGATATGGATGTTTAGATGAGAATGTTTTTGGTATATCCGTTTATGTTAAATTAAATGATTAATTTTTTTTAATTTAAATGACTAATATCTAATCCTATAAAAAAATTACATTTGGAAAATTTTCAATTGTTATTATCATAACCCATGAAGGTTTTTATTAGAGGATATCTGGTGACCTTTATTAGATAATTGATATTAGATGATGACTAGTGACAAGATCGAGGAAAATCGATGGAATGTTTATGAATCATATCAATATAATCCCTTGAGATCTCATTTTTCACCAACCATTGATCCAATATTTATGTAGGGATTTTTAATAGATATTCCTTTCCCTATTTAAAATATTGATCATGTTCATATAAATTATTCCTTGATACGTAATTAATTTAATATTTTTCATGAGCATGTGTATTGGGATAGATTTTTTGTTCATCTTATTATTGAATTACAAAACGTTTCTCACCATGAATATCACTAATAGAAGATCATTGGATAATAATGTTTGGAAAATGATAGATTCTCCTTTTTTGTTATGCCTTTCCCCCATCCATTTATCACTTTCTTTACCATTGGGATACAAGTCAATGGTTTGACTTTTTCAGGTGGGTCTCAGCATGATAAAACCCTAGGATCCATGATGGATGTGTGGAAAATGTTCAAATTAGTGTGTTATAGAATTAGAGAGTTTTATTTAGGTTAGTAGTGATGGATTAATCAATCTAGGATCTAAGGAAGTGATGGAAGGGGTGTTGGTGGAATTAGGGGCATGTTGTAGGGTTCTAATGGGAACCATGATTCTAATTTCCAACCACTAAAGGCTAGAAAACTGATGGTTCACGTACTTATCCTTGATTTTATTAATATTCATGGTGGAATTGTATTGATTCAGTAGTGGGAGTGGAGGATCTATAAGTTGGAAGATAAATCAGTTTTTTATGAGTAACCCCACTACATGATGTATAATGGGATGATCCCAAGCCCTGTGGTGCCCTAGATATTGTATTGTTTGGATTTTGAACACACCATGCGAGACTACCATAAGCCATATGAAATCTTGTTAGAATCTCGATGTATACTCCATTAGTACATGATCATGGTAATAGATAAACACACTAACTATTCTAGGTACCCAGGCATGAGCTTGTACTCAGGCATAACCTTGTACCTAGCTAGGGACATATACATGGCTCAAGGGACACAGATATTACTAGGAGCACACGAGCAGGTCCCAGTTAGTCAAGAAAAATTATGAGGGTCCCATACATTACATGTATAAAGAAATTTCCACCTACCCATGTAAATATTATAACACGTCATGGAGTCTATTTGGGTCACATTCCATGTAGACCTCCTTACACACCATATACTCTTTATAAATCATCTACATATAATATCACGTATGTTTTGACATGGATATTGTATTATTAGTTGTCTATCCTTAGTGTTTTTCTATATAGAACCTGACAGTTGCAACCATAGTTCCCATTGAGATCTGATCAAATTTTTTGACATTGATGTTTACATTAGTAGTGTTTGATGAAGGTAATATACATGGAAGATCATCACGGGCTTCAAATAGAGATGGCACTCCCCTGCCACAGTAGGGTGTGTGTCCTTTGTACTCATTGTATGGATATAATGGCAATAATCACTTATCACACCAAGGTGAGGGCCTTCTATCAATAGAGATGGTACTGCAACGTCACACTGAGGAACATGTCCTCCACAGTCATTATGTAGATACATAAGTAGAACTCCCCTATCACACCCAAGTGATGGTCCCCTATCCATAGAAATTTTACTCCCCTATCATATCCAATCATGATTCCTCTATATGTTTTATGTTGAGTGGTACTCCCTTGTTACACTAGGGAAATGGCCCTCTATCCACTTAGGCAGGACACCCCTATTATACCCGGGAAAGGGTCCTCTATACTAATTGTATAGAGATATGGGAGGTATTCCCCTTCCACACAAGGGAAAAGGTCCTCTATCTACGGATATGATAATCCCTCATCTCACTAGGGTATAAATCCTTTGTATTCTGTGATTACATATAAAAAGAATAAATCCCTATAATTTGAAGGTGTCGATGTACTATATTTTTGATATTACACTATCTCAGGCTGTAGAGTGTAGGCATGTTTTGAGTCATAATTATTAAATATTTGGACAGAAATGTAGATGCTTGGCATTGATGATAGACCTTTAGAATTTCATGCAGTCTCTTTTTCTTGGGCTAGATTTTGGGGTAGATAACCCCTTTCCTGCCCATCTAGGTTCATTTTATGATCATATATAACCTTTTTGTTGGGTTTTATTTCCCTCATTATTTGGTATGAGATAACTACTTATATGACGTCTTATACTTCTCATTATTTATTTTTTGGGGTGTCATTCTTTGTGTTTATATAATCTCTACTTCATGGAATTCTCCTTCACATGACACGTATAATATAGAAGACTAATAGGTCAACGATAGAATTGGATGACATTAGGGAAACTTACATGAATTTGATCACATGATGTGGTGGGGCATGTAGATATTACTATTGTAATTATTTGTCTTTGTGACGGGATCCCATCACAAAAGGTCCCGTCGCAAATACTAAACATAAAAAAAGTATTTTATAAAATTATGATTAATGAAAAAACTATATTAATGTTATTAAAATAATAAAAAAATAAAAAATATTATTATTATTAAAATAATAAAACTATAAAAAATACAATACTAAAAAAATATATTTAATAAAAATATGAATAATAAAACATTAGTATTAATTTTATTAAAATAATAAAAAATTAATTTTCTTTACAATTCTCAATATTTATACAAAAAATATAAAAAAATCATAAAATGATATTATAATTAGTAAAATAAACAAATAATAAAAAATATAATAAATATAATAAATATTAAAATATTAAAAATAAAAAAAATTAAGTTACGCAATATTTTCACTAATACAAAAGACAGAAATTGTAAATAGTTTATATTACAATGAATCATCAAATCAAATATTTTTAACATAAAAAAAATCATTGGGGGTCGTCTTCTGGAGGAGGTGGCGTAGGTGTATGAGATGGTGGAAGACACTTCAACCCTAAACTATGAGTCAGACAGCGCATGTACTCCATCTGTTCATGATGCTGCTACTGCTGCTGCCATCGACGCATCTCCTCCTCGTGCTGCTGTTACTGCTATTGCAGCTGATTAATCTCTTCATTCTGCTTCTACAAACTCTCTATAAGCTTAGACTGACTTTGGAACTGCTCCCGATACTATGAGGCAGAAGACGATGCCTCTCCACGAGCACCTCTCGAGCTGGACACCGACATCGCAGCTGTATCATAATAAGTACCAAGAGTAAAATGAGAGCTAATACCTACTAATCGACCATTCTCAAAGCCATACTGAGTTTCCTGCATCCATGCCGCCTCATCGAAATGGTGGGCACTGGTCTGCTCAGTCGTCTCGTCCTGACTCTCATCATGTGTCTGAGAGGCTGCAACCTAATATGACTCTTTCAATTACAATATAAATTAAAATGATGAAAATATTTTATATAGTTAATTTTAAAACTGAAAAAATAGTACTAACCACAATTCGACACTGGTGATCACCTCTAATCCCTCCAATGGATGTATCACTGTACATCCTCCGATAAACGTTGAACTCTGTAATATCAAGATTCTCGACTTCCTACAAGAATATAAAATAAACTATTTATATATAATGTTATATAAAATATTTACAAAATATACATCCTAGATGCTCTCTATGCGTACTGAATGTACGGATACCAGCTCGATGTTTCACCTCCTGTCTCCCCCGGTTCTGTCGTCCTACTAAAGATCTCCTATAAAATCCACCACCGAACCAGGGTAAACATAATTCATCCCAAACGTGATATGAAATGTACTCTGATCAGTGGGCTCTACACGAATCATCAAATTTTGTCACTCCTACATTCTTAATGGGTTTTGTTCTCTAATTGTGCAAAAAATGATGGAAATAGTCATGCATAGACACCTGCCAAGTTGTGTGGAGAGCGTCACACATGCTATCATTGATGGGATACTATAAACCCTATAAATAAATTAAAATATCAATTTATTAAAAAAATAAATTTCAAAATAAATATTCTTTATTTACATACCAGCCAATGATCAAACATGTTTTGCTGAATATCAAAGGGGATCGGTTCCAATGTGATCCATAGCTGAGAAAAATAATTCCCTAAGATAGCGCTCCCCTGTCCAATAGCTACATGTACAAAACCGTGAAAATGAATAAATAATCAAACCATTAGTATATATATATGTATAAATTAATGAAATGTAACTAAAATATAAAGGTTTTCATACCACCATGTGCATGGATGGAATCCATGATGTGGATGTCACTCAGGGATAGGGTTGGGAATCATTAGTAATGCAAGACAGCGCCCCCTCCACATACCCCCTGAACCGTCAATAGGCTGAGGGTTAGATTGTCCACAATCCCCCTCATCCACAGGCAGATTTGCCTCCTACAACTCAAGAAATAGATCAGGATCCATCTAATATACAAAATTATTGTTGTTAGCAGATACTTGAAAATAACTATTATATATAGATATATATATTAGTAATGATTATAACCACCATTTAACTATGTCAATGTTTATCTTCATCCTCATCTCCATCGCTACCAATGCCAATCTCTTCATCTTCCCCCTTAGTATCATCAATATCCCTATGAGGTTCGGTTTCATCATCTCTTTTCATTTCAAATTCATTTGAAACATCATTAACATCTTCATCATCATCAATCTTTAATTGTAGAGTGTCATTATCGATATTCACTTCTCTTTATGAAAAAGAGGGATTTTGAGAAGTCTCCTAAAAATTTTCAATTCCTTAAACTTCATTAGAACCACATTCAGTTTGAGTAAACTAATTTTCTTTAGATTTCATTTTTATTATGCTCCACCAATCACTCAAGTATCTTGAAGTAGCACATTAATTTGTGTAATAAATTTGATGTACCTGTTGAGATAGTAAAAATGGTTAATTTACTACAAGAATATTTTATATTTAATATCGATAAATCCATGAGTTGGATGAACACGCAAGCCTCTCTCAGTATCCAACCACTAACATTTAAACATCTTTATGTAATTATATCCTAGATAACACAACTCAATAATTTCATCCACAATGCCATAAAAGTCATCTTTAGTTTCTATATGATGTGATACTTTCAAGAAAGCTCCATTTTTCATTGTTTTTTTATTCCCCATATGCACGTGTATGAAATCAAAAACCATTCACCACATATGGATTATAAGATTTAACCATTTTGGATGGTGGGTTACTTAATATACACAGTCTTTTATCAATTTCATCAGTAGGTTAAGACACCTAAAAATTTGTAAAACAATTATCAATAGGATAAACAATAAAAAAAAATTTACATTAAACCATCAATAATTTATGTTTCCAGTTTTTGAAACCTTTGAGAAAAAAATATTTTGTCTGCGTTCTTCAAGAGAAGCTTCTGTAATTTGTGGAATTTGTTTCCTGATTTGATTATCATATATACTAAAAATAAAATAAGTTCACATATAGTAACATAAATTATAGAATAAGTGATAGAAGCACTCATAGTAAAAATGAGGTCATTTTTTCATAGTTGAGCAGAACATATGTCTGAGCTCTATGATGTTCATCATCTGAATGACATCGTTCATGAACTCCATCGAAACTAAAATTTTGCTGATTAAAAACTGATAATTGATTCTCATTTGTTCATTAACATTCCCCTCATTTTGTCTCATGTGATTGTTTTTTGAGGTATATTGAGATTCAAAATAATGAGAGTAGAAAAAAGAAATTTCCTATTGCAAATAAGCTTCAACAATTGAGACTTCAATATATGCTTTGTTACGTACTTTTTCCTTTAATTTCTGTATTCATCTATCAAATGGGTACATCCATCGAAACTATACTTGAACTCCACATTTAGAATCATGTGTAAAATGTAATATCAGATGTTCCATTGAGTCAAACAAAGTCAGTGGAATGATTTTCTCCAGTATGCATATAATTACAGAAACATCTTCTTTAAGTTTTCTTAGTGCATCTTAGTTTGGGGTCACTACACAAATGTCTCGAAAAAAATATGATAAGTTTGTTATCGAATCCCAAATAATATAATTCCACAAACCTTTGAATCCAATAAATATAAGCCTTTCCATTATAACACGACAATCATGACTTTTTAATCTAGTAATATAACAATTGTTAACACATATTCCCAAATTGGAAGCATATCCATCTGAAAGTCCAAAATCTGTAAACCACTAAAAAAATATTAAATGAATCTATTTGGATATTTTATAAGCTACTTTTGGATTCATTAACCTCTGTGATCTGAAATTTTCAAACAGTTCAAGTTCTGGTCGCCTGCAAATTTGGGCAAGATCTAATTGTGCCTTTATAGTATCTTTGATCTTACCTAGTGTGTCCAAAAAATGTATCAAATAAATTATCAAAACAGATCACTTCAATATTCATGACATCCAACATGTAGCAAACAAACAAATCATACCAATATGGAAGATCCCAAAAATGCATCATTTTATCCAATTATGTTCTTTCCCAAATCCATGAATTTTCTGTTGCTTTACTGTTGGCCCAAATGTGATGGGAGGTAATGAAAATAAAACTAATTTCAACTCTATACCAGAGATAATTTTTGGAGGTTCATCCCTTTCAATTGTACCTTTTATGAAATAAGATTTTTTTGTCTAAAAAGAATGATCGGTTGGAAAAAATCCGCGGTGACAATAAAAAAAGAATGGTTTTTCCATTGAGAATCATAAAGGCTTTGTTTTCTGTCATACAGAAAGGACATGATTTCAGACCCTGTGTACTCCAGCCAGATAACATTCCATATGCTGTAAAGTCACAAATCGTCCACATCAATGCAGTTTTTAATATGCGATTTTCTTTCGCAGTAATATCATATGTACTAACACCATCACTCCATAATGCATTTAACTCATCAATCAATGGTTTCAAATAAACATAAATATTCTTTTTTGGATGTCTTAGGATTAATTAGGTCAAAAATATATGGGGATCCTTCATCAATATCCATGGAGGTAAATAGTACGGAGTTATAAAGACAAGCTAACATGAATACTTACTACCATAAGAACCAGAAGGACAGAAACCATCAGTAGAAAGACCAAATCACACGTTTCAATCTTTTAAAGAAAAAGATGAATGTATAGGTTGAAAATGTTTCCATGAATCACAACCAGATGGATGATTCAAGATTTTATTAGTTGAAATATTGGTTTTGTGCCATGAAATCATTGACGGTGTGTTCTGAGGCATAAATAAATGTTGTAACCTGGGTTAAGGGGGAAATATATAAACTATTTTACTGGAATTGATCCAGACTTCCCTGGTTGAGCTTATTTATACCTTGATTTTCCACATGTGGGACAACTGTCCATCTAATAATTTTCACCAGAATATAAGATTAAATCATTTGGATGTGAAAGAATATTCTAATAACTAAGGGCCAGATTATGAACCAGCCACTTGCTCTCATAGTAAATTTTAGGCAACATATTTTCTTTAGGTAACAGTGTTTTAACGAAAGAAAATATCTAATCAAAACAGTTGTTTAACATTTAATTTTCTAATTTTATAGCCATAAATTTTGCAACTGATTCTAATTTTTTTATCTTATAACCAGGATATAATGCATCCTCATCAGACCTCAACAACATATAAAATTCAGATAGAGCCAACTCAGGAGTTAAATAAATATCATCTTCAGTTTCAGTTTGTTGATTATATGGACATGCAACATCATGTACTAAATTTTAAAACTATGATGGATCATGAATTCCGTTATTAGTATCTTGTCGGGAACTATGTTCATCACGTTGATACCAAAAAAACATGATCTAGTTGAAAACCAAACCTCAAGAGATGTCCCCCAACCGTGTCAAATGTGTCAAACGTTCTCAGAGGACATTTTATACAAGGACACTTTATTGTGCCTTCTGAAACATATTCTATTTTTGATGATTCAAATGATAAGAAAGCTTCAACACACTCAATAGATACAGGATTTAAACCAGAATTGTTTGGATTTTTACGCTGATTTATCTAAGCATGATCATCTAATAATGATTTTTGTCGACTTCCTTATTCCATATTTTTCTACAAAATATAAAATCATTGCTATTTTTGAATAAATTGAAATTACAAAAACACTATCTGAAAAATAATGATAAATAATTGAAACCACTTTTTAATAATTACCATGACTTATTGGCAACAAAATTTTCAGTGGATTGACTACTCCTCTTTTGTCTGACGGCTCGTTTACTTGCAACTTTCTCACATAGAAATCACAATGAAGAATATTCTCTGTGGTACGCATATTCATTCTTGTATGCATGAGAATGAATATGTGTACCTCTGAGTAGATTCTTTATTGTAATTTGTATGTGATAAAGTATCAAGTAAAGGATCTGTCAGACAAAAGATCCCCCTTTTCGTCATTGAATCATCTTCTAGCAACTATCACCGTCTGAAAACATTATAATAAATGTGGTCCTATTAATGCATATTCAAGCTCATGCATACAATATTGGATATGAATACGTAGAATCATACTTTTCATAATGTTTTGAGTCAGTGAAAGTTGAAAGGATAAGAGTCATCGATAAAAAGGAGTGCCATAAATCCACTAGAAATTGTACCAAGTTATTACAAGTTATTAAAATTTATTACAATTGATTTTCTTTTTAATTGTTCCGAATTGTTGCTAATTATTCCTAATTGTTGCTAATTGTTCCTAATTGTTGCTTATTTTCCCTAATTTTTTCTAATTGTTTGTAATTGTTGCTAATTATTTTTAATTGTTTCTAATTGTTGCTAATTGTTACTAATTGTTGATAATTGTTATTAATTATTTCTAATTGTTCTTATTTATTGCTAATTGTTCTTAATTATTGCTAATTATTCTTAATTATTACTAATTTTTGTTATGTTTAGCTAATTATTACTAATTATTGATAATTATTTCTATTTATTTATATTTATTGCTATTTATTTCTATTTATTCCTAATTATTCCTAATTATTTCTATTTATTCCTAACTATTACTAATTATTCCAAGTTATTAATAATTATTCCTAATTATTCCTAATTATCCCCAATTTTTCCTAATTTTTCCTAACTATTAATAATTATTACCAATTATTACTAATTATTACTAATTATTACTAATTATTACAAATTATTACCAATTATTACCAATTATTACCAATTATTACCAATTATATCCACACAAAGGTAAGTGTAAATTACAAAATTATTAAATAAATGGTGATTCCACACATAATCATGGAATTATATAATAAATGAAGTTTGAATAAAATCCAATGAGTAGAAATTGAGTTTAGAAATTCCCTTACATTTAGTCTGTCACGTCATGTATAATTGTTATGTTCCTGAATAATAAACATAGGTTAATTTATACTTTCATGATAACCTTCCTAACATTTATTTTTAATTTTATATCACTTATTACCATGTTATAAAAATTACATAATTATTTGAGTTTATATCAGTAGTTTTGTCGATATTCAGTACTTTAGTAAAAAATGAATTTGTTTTGATGTAAATTATCCAGGTAGTCAAAATTATATAATATCCACGATTATTTTCATTATTTAAATTTCATATATATACATTATATATGTATTTATAAAAGTTCATAACATTTATAGATAAGAAATTTAATGCATCATTCATGGAGACGGTAGGTTCTACGCATGCATGATCGCTTCTTTCATTTCTTTGTCATAATAATGGGATGAAAACTAAATGATACATTGGTATATTATAATTCCAATATAATATATATGTTATATATGTCATATATGTTTTCTAAATTCATCCTTTATACACTCCATGTATGGAATGAATGACCCATGCCAGTTTGAATGTGTGGTAGTGTACACTTCCCCCAATGAAATTGTTGTATTTACTCATTATGGAAACTATAGAGGTATGCTATATAAAATTAAAAAAATATAGAGACAATATAAATATAATATATATCATATATGAATACATTTCCATGATAATGTCCACCATGAAAGGTGGTAGGTGAAAATTGAACAATCATCGTTTCGTGGGGTAGTAGTTCACCGTACATAGTAACAGTATGCTTGTATCCATTAGTTAGAGGTGTGTGTAAGTGTAGTTATAATCCTACTCATAACAGAATCCTTCTATATTTAGGACAATGGCGTTGTTATGTAATCATAGAATAATAATATCATAGGGACTAAAGAAGTAAAATAAAAGGAAGAAAATTTAGAGAAAACATTACCTCTAAATCAGGTAACTTCTTATGATTTGATCCAAAATGCTTTCTTGAATTTATTTATTCCCATGTTAAGGATTCTAGAAGAAAGGGAGGGATTTTGGAAGAATATTTGAGTAAAATTTGGATGATGTAATGGGATTTATAGGTGTGAGTTAGTGGGTACAGGTGATGTCCTTTTATAAGAGGGAAGAGGGGCACTTTAAGAAAGTCTTGAAATAATATTATATTATAAATTTATTTTTGAATTATAATAGTTCAAAAGTAATATATTTATTGGAAATGATGATAATGGGTCGAAAAAATCTCAACCAATAGGGTTTAGACACGTTTTGGACCAAAAATTAACCTTATATTTTAGCATTAACCCTTAATTAAAAACATTATCTCTTACCATGTCATCTTTTATTTTCATATTATATGGTTACTATAGTTACTATAGAATACAATAAAATATAAATTGGTTAATTAATGAAATTTGTAACATTTGATAAGTGAGTTGTCCTATTTTTATATTTTTAAGACTATTATATCATTTAATAAAATATTATAAATTTTTAAAACTCCTTTATGTCATTTTTGACATTA
Source organism: Viscum album (assembly GCA_963277665.1). Lineage (NCBI taxonomy): Eukaryota > Viridiplantae > Streptophyta > Magnoliopsida > Santalales > Viscaceae > Viscum > Viscum album. The sequence continues at coordinate 1,416,537,848 of OY728138.1, forward strand.
TTTAATAATTTAATTTGGTTAAAGTCATAAGAACTTTATTCCTTATATAATTATTTTAACATAATAAAAGTTTTATATGATTATTATATAACTTATTAAAATATTATTTATTTTGAAAACTCATTTCTGTAAATTTTGACATTATTTAGTAATTTATTTTTGGTAAAGTCATAACAACTTGATTACTTCGAACCAAATACATTAAATCCTGTATAATATGTCCTAATAACCCATAAGATTTTTGGAAAAAATGAAAATGTTCTAATTAAATTTATTTTAATATTTATAATATCATTTATTTGAACCTTTCATTAATAAAGAAATCACTACATTACCATTGTTTCATAAATAAATTTATTTACTAAATATATAAAAATTATAAATAAAACACCATGATGCAGTAAATATTTTTATATTTATAATGAATATTTATATTCATAGAGATTTGTTATATAACCCTATATTAAAAAATAATAGTAAAATATAAATGTTTATGTTATATTTCTCTTTAAATTAATTCTTATAACATGTCATTATCACACCAAAGTGGATTTATGAGGCCCTAAAATTGACCCAGAGATGCCCAAGGTAGAAAATATCTCATCAAATAGGATAAAAACTTATTTTATGGTAGTTTTATAATATTATAATAATATTTTTTCCATTATTTACTAGATTTACCCGTTAACCATGGTAAATAAAAATAATTACTGATTTTACTATTCATAATTTCCAAAAAATAAAAGGTACTAATTTTAAAAATTCAGACATTCGAATTTAAACTATATGATCCATTTTTTAAAATTTAAAAGAAAGAATTTTTAATTTTTAATTTAATATTAATTCCCATTGTCCAAACAAAAAAGCAGGTTTTTAAGAAGAAAAATATATAAAAAGACTGACATGTGTCTATATCCAATTTAAAAGTGGAATTACTTACAATGACCAATATTGGATTAAAATATAACAACATAATTCAATTAAACATTAAAACCAATTAGAAGGAAAATCTAACTATATAAATAAATATTTGAAAAGGCATTTTTGAATTAAAATGCAGTATTTATTACTACTCATTGAAAATGACCTTTATGAAAACAATACCATGAATTCAACCAAAGTAAATTTTGATGTTCCTCTTCTATATAAGAAGTTTATTATGTCTATTAGAACATATAAAAGTGAAAAAAATTATATTCAAAAAGGGTTCTCCATCAAAAGGTGTTAAAACTACCTTTTAAAAATATTAGAGTATTTTATGATTAAAATTGGATTCATTCTCATTCTAATTCTTTCAAATTTATTGGATAAATGCAAAAAAATTAAAAAAAACATGAAAAATCATAATATAGTTAATTCTATTCATTCCCACCAATACAATGGATAACCATTAACTACCATTTAAAAAAATATTATTATTGTTATATTATTTTTTTGTATAACTCAATGTCGTTTACAAAGTAAGATTTCCGAGAAACCCGTTGCTACGAATCGAGTATGATATTAGAAAAAGTGTTCGATTAAATATAAAATTATAATATTATTCATAAATATTAATATATATGAACATTCATTATTCTATAAATACATGGGTCGTTACATCATTCCCCCCTTTTAGAAATTGCGTCCTCGAAATTTTAAAATTTGGCTCAAAATATTTATTGAAAATCCCACAGCGGAAAACAATTCAACAAAATTATCACTTCAAAAGAAATAAATATAAGTATAAAGGTCACCCAAGATAACACATACTAGGATTCCAAATAATAAAACATGTATATGTAATAAATACTAACCATCTTGTTCAGATGGAGAGTGATAGAAAACATGATCAAGATAAATTTAGCAATCTAAAAACAAATGCTTTTGTTGGGTTAAACGTTCATTGATTTACCAACAGGAAATGTAAAGGGACAATATTTTTATTTTAAGGTTCTTTTCATATTATTGAGGAATTGTTTTATAATCATGACTAATAACATAAGGAAACATACTTACTTCTCAATTAGAGTTTTATCCTTTAATAAATATCTACCCAAAACTCAAATTTTCTCCAAACGGTGAGTACTAAAGATGACATGGTCACACCAGAAGTCATAGAATCAACTTTTAGAGAATAACATAATCCAAAAAAGATGAACTATATATTTTTCCTATATTTAGACATTATCTAAAACCAAAGTGGTTAGTAAAATATCAGATAATCCCCAAAAAGAATAATCATTTATAAAAAGATATATTACTCTTAATATCCATAATTTAACAAACAATGAACAATGTTCATCAAAGACCATTAAATAAACAATTTTCCTCAAAATTCTTCAATGTAATCCAGGCTATGATTGAAATCCAAAATTTAGAAATATTTAATCACATAGCCTTACAAATAAATCTTAACATTTATCTGCAAATAACATTCACAACTCTTAAAGTATCATACTTAAAAGTAATTAACCTAATCACATATTCTCCAGGATAAGTTAATAATTTCTATAAATAACCCAAATATTCATTTTTCCAAAATTAAAACATACATTCTTACAAAATAAAATTCAAGCATTACTACTTAAATGAGATCCCATACTTTTCTATTTTCCATATGCATATAGTGTTCCCAAAGGAGAGAACATCTTCCAAAATAACATTTATCACTTATTCACAAAATAATTTTCTTATACTAAGGATATTTATTTGATAAAACATAAGTTCCAAAAATCGAATTATTCTTGATCCATAAAATCATTTTACTAAAAAAGAATATGCCATAATTCTATTCATGTAGCTTTTCTAGACATGATGGGCGGTCACCCATCATGTGGGTTGTCCCTTTTATAAAACTCAAAATAACCCTAACATGTTTTAACATCAATGGTTGTGTTATACCTCTTATTTTCCACCCAACTCATTATGACCTCAACAAATTAATTCATGAAGTCTTATATATATTTACATTTTTTTTATCTCACCTTCTTATGATAAAATAAAACTATTCCCAAAAGAAAGAACATTGTACCTTGATCATGGTGTTCACTTATTTTTATTGTATTTTTTCACATAAATAGAAGTTCCATGCATTAATATACTGATTTAAATATTCTTTAAAATCATTTTATTATTTTATCATAATATAGCTTGTAAAAATTGAGTCATGGGTGTTAACAGAAAAATAGTTTTAGAAATTATTTATATATGACATATAATTTTAAAATATCTAATAAAACATAATTTTTTTGAAATATCCAGAACTACATTGAGTTGAATTTTCAATAAATTATCCTTTTAAAATACCATAAGTTTGTATTTAGAGACTATATTTTAAAATCAAATATAAATAGTTTGCGCAGGGGTCTCCTTCTTTAGCACCATTTTTAAAATCATAATATGCTTCAAAATCTTGTGATAAGTTAAAATATTTGAAAATACCTTGTAAATATTAACCTTTCTTGAAAATATGTGAATATTTAGAAAATATGATTTAATTAGATACAAACCAGTATCCAAAATTGTATCAAGTTATAACAGAGGTGTTTGATATCTCAAACAATTTCTTGCAAGTGAGTAGTATGTTAGAAAATGTTTCAGTACCATCTAGATATGACTTTGAAATAATTTTTGCAAGAAAGTCATTTGGAAGAGATATGAATGTTGTTTGAGATCCTCCTTCTTCAATTTTTAAAGGAAATTCCTTGATCTAAAATGTTATAAGAAAAGTATTTAACGAAAATAATAGACATAGAGATTAACCTAGTGTTTAAAAAAACTCTTAATCCCTAATGTTGTCTAAAACTTTCTGCCGATACCAATTATAAGGCCCCGACTATAAACATTAAACTATCTTTAGTTTTGATCAAGAATTTACTTTCTTTAATAATGAGGATCCTTTCAGGTCAATATCATTAGAAAATTAGGTCATAACTCATATATAAGAACATAAATATTACATATATACACATATACTCACTATTCATTTTTTTCATAAAGAAAAAACACTTCAAAAAGAAACATGGTATCATTTCATGTTTTAAAATCATAACATTTATTTGAACCCATCCTTGACATTATTATACTTTATGATCTGTGAAATTTTTTTCAAAACATGGGATGAGCATAAAAATATCAATAACAGTTATAAAATAAGAAAATAATACATTAGTCTATTCATACATACAAGTCAATGAAATTTTACTTCCCACTCATAAAACATAATCTCTTTAACATACCTCATGAAATCATATGATTTATGAATAACTCATAGAAATAATTAATCATAAAGGTAACATGTTGAATAAATAACATACTTATAATGAATCCTTCATAGCTGCGTATGAATTTACCTTCACGTTCATGTTTGGAATACCCATGATAGTATATTACTTAAATCTCCTAGTGGAAACCTTAATGTTTACCCCTGTCACATTACCCAATGCATTGGAGAGCTATCACGGGCTCACCCGCTCTCATTTTATACTAAAAATACCTATATACATAAATAATGGAGAAGAACCATAACATAATCATAACAAATAAAACATTCATAAAATAAAAATAACATTTCCTCATAGGAATCCAAAGGTATCATTTCAAGATATTGATAAAATAAATTTATTTAAACCATTCAAAAAGAAGAGTTTTGAATCAAAGTGTCCCACAACACATTGAAAAATATGAAAGGAATTTTAACTTTAAAATACTCATTTCCATGTAAATAAATACTTAAAATCATTTTGAATACAAGGAAATTAATGATAAATATTTTGAAGAATTTATCATTAAAACATTTAAAATGATGTTTTAGTTAAAGAGTCCCTTACCACTTGAGAAAATAGTTGAATAACAATAATTAAAGAATAAAATTAAAAAACATATAATATCATGAGAACAAGGATATTCATGATATAATATGTCAAAAGGCATTATATAAACCATATAAAAGTGAATTGGTGTATAACAACAAATAAGTCTAAATGGAATGTAAATCGAGAAGAAATCCCCGAAAAAGAACATATAAATGACATAATAATTTATCAATGGGGTGATTATGTGTAGAAACAGTAGATACACACAAAGGGAAGTGTAAATTAAAAAATATAAAAATAAATAGGGATTCCACACATAATCGTGGCATAATATAATCAATAAAGTATATGTAAAACCCAATGAGTGGAAATTGAGTTTAGAAATTCTCTTACAAAGATAATTTAATAAATAAAATAGATTGTTTATGTGTATTTAATATAAGTAAAAAAAATAAATTATAAATTCAAGTTAGAAAAAAAAAGTTATTTCTCACATAATCATATCACGACATAATCAAGAAGTAGAATATTAACCCAAAGGATAGAAGTTGGGTTAGGAAGTTCCCTTAAAATGTTCATATAAATGACTTACTAATTTATAAATGGGGTGATTAAGTGTAGAAATAGTTTATCCACATAAAGAGAAGTTATAATAACAACACCAATAAATAAATAGTTATTCCACACATAATCCTGGAAAAATATAATCAATCATGTATGCATAAAACCCAATGAGTTGAAATTGTGTTTAGAAATTTCCTGACCTTTAGTCAGACTCGTCATGTAGAATCATTATGTTCTTGAATAATAAACATAGGTTAGCTGATACTTTCTTGATTAAATTTTTCAATTTTATTATTCCTTTGATATTCACATATTACCTTGTTATAAAAAATAAAAAATAATTGAAGTCCATATCGGTTGTTTTGTCGATATTCGGTACTTCAGTCAAAAATGAATTTGTTTTGATGTAAATTTGACCATGTAGTCAAAATTACATAACATATTTAATTATATTAAGGATTTAAATATAATATATATCCATTATATATGTATTTGTAATATTCCATAACATTTGGATATATGTAATGAAATTAACCATTCATAGAGAGGGTAGGTCATACGCTCACATGAGTGCATCTTTCATTTCTTCTTCATAATAAATGAATTAAATTTAAATGATACATAGGTTAATTATAATAAATTATAATATATATGTTATATATGTTAAATAATTTTACTAACATCATCTTTTATATGTTCCATGTATGGAATGAACGAGTCATATCAATATGAGGGGGCAGTAGACCACACTTACTCAAATGAATGTTATCGTATTTACACATTATGGAAATCATAGAGGTATGAAGTAAAAAAAATAATCATAGAGAAATTATAAATATAATATATATCATATATATATGCATTACCATCATAATGGATACCATGGGAGGTGGTAGGAGAAACTGAACAGTCATCATTTCATGAGGTAGTAGTTCACCGTACACAGAAACAGTATGTTCGTATATATTAGATGGAGGTTTGTGTAAGTGTAGTTAAAATACTTTTCCTAAAAAATAATATTATATTTAGGATACTTAATTTAAGTAATAATATAATAATATGATCATATAGAGTGAGAAATGAAAATAAAAATAAAGAACTTTAGAGAAGACGTTACCTCTAAATCGGGTAACTTTTTATGATTTGAGCCGAACAAAATTCTTTCATTGCCTTATAAAGATGATAAGTACTCTAGGAGGAAGGGAGAGATGTTGGGAGATTATTTGAACATAATTTGGATGAGACAATAGTATTTAGAGGTGTGAGTAATTGGGTTGAGGTGGTGTCCTTTTATACGTGGGTGGAGGGGCACTTTAGGAAAGTCTTGAAATATTATTTTATTATAAATTGATTTTTGATTTATAATAGTTAAAAAGTGATATATTTATAGGAAAATATGGAAATAGGTCCATAATACTATAAAAATAGGTTTTATACAGGTTAAGGTCATCAAAGTAACCTTATCTTTTTTCTTTAACACATAGTTAAAAACATTACCTCTTACCATGTCTTCTTGTATTTTCATAATATATGGTCACTTTAGTTACTATAAAATGCCAATAGAACCACAAGGGGATAATTAATGAAAATTTTAACAATATACAAGTCATTTTCCCAAATATTATATTTTTCTAAGTGTTATATCATTTAATAAAATAGTATATATTTTATACTCATTTTTTTCAATTTTGACATTATTTAGTTATTGATTTTTGATAATGTCATAAAAACTAGATTACTTCAACAAAAAGGCATTAAATCTAAGATAATATGTCATAATCATACATTAAATTATTTTATGACCTCAAACTATTCAAATTAAATTTATTTTAAAATTTATAATATCATTTATTTGAACCTTTAATTAATAAGGTAATCAATGCATCATCATTGTATCACAAATAATTTTTTCTGTTAAATGTATAAATATTATAAATAAAATACCCTAATGTAGTAAATATTTTTATATTTTTAATAACTATTTATATTCAAATATAACTATTATATTACCATATATTAAAAGAAAACTAGTAAAAGATACATGTTTATGTTATATTTCTCTTCACTTTTAAATTAATTCTTATAACATGTCATTATCAAACCCAAGTGGTTCCATGGGGTCCTCAAATTGACCCAAGGATGCCCATGGTCAGAAATATCTCATCCAATTGGATTAAGACTTGTTTTATTTTAGTTTTAAATTATTATAATATTATGTTTTACCCTTATTTACCATATTTACCATTTAACCATGGTAAATAAAAATAATTACTAAAGTAACTATTCATAATTTCCGAAAATAGAAGGAACTTATTTATAAAATTTGGTAATTATGGTTCCAGATATGGAATCCATTTCTTTAAATTCAATATACATAATTTTTAGAAGTTAATTTAAAATTAATTTCCATTTTCAAAACCCAAAAGCGTGTTATTAAGAAGTAATATCTATCAAAACATTGACATCTGTTTATGTCCAATTTAAAAGTGAAAATACTTTAAATGACCAAAATTCTAATAAGTAAAAAAATAATCTAATGAAACTTTAAAACCAATTAAAAGGTAAATCTAACTATGTAAATAAATTTGAAGAAAAGATGGTTTTGAATTAAAATACATTATTTTTCATTATTCATTAAAAAATGAACTTTATCAAAAAAATTACCATAAATTTAACATAACTAAATTTAAATGTTACATGTTCATGGAATAAGTTTATTTTGACACATAGAACATATAAAAGTGAATAAATAATAAAAACAGTATTCCATCAAAAGGCAGTAAAACTGCCTTTTAAAATTATTAGAGTATTTTATGCATAAAATTGGATTCATTGTCATTTGAAGCCTATGAAAATTATTTGATAAATTTAAAAACATTAAAAAAATATTAAATTATAATATACTAATTTATTTTCTTTTATTCCAATACAATGGCTATGTGTTGACTTCCATTTAAAAAAAGTATTTTTGTTGTATTATTTTTCAGTAAAACTTATTATAGTGTGGAACATAATATCTTTGGAGAAACCCTTCATTCTGAATAGAGTACACTATCACAAAAAGTGTCCTCTTTAACATTAAATTAATATCTTATTCATAAATATTAATAGATATGAAAATATATTATTCTACAAATACCTGGGTCGTTACTATACATCTGAACTAGAACCACATCCACTTGTAGTATCTAGACAAGGATGTATTTGTGGGAATTATCACATAATATTTAAAGGAAAAAAATTTAGGATGTTCTTCTACACTTATCCAAAATTTATATCTTAGGGTTGTGCTCTCAAATCTACATTTTCTAAATCTAGTTTCTAAGGTTGTTGTAAAACTTACATTGATACAAATTGTATTGCCTAGACCCTAGAAGCCCGGAGCTAGTGCATTATTACATTACATTGGAATTATTACATGGAGGAAAATAATGAAGGACCATTCCATTTAGCATTCCTATAAAGACATATTACATATATAATACCCATAATATATTTGGGAAATAAAATAAAACATGCTACACAATAAACTAAAATAAAATTTATCCTTGAAAGCTTATTCAAAGTTCTCTTCTTCATAAGATGGGAAAAGAAACATAATAAGGGTATGCTCAAATTCTTAGTATAGGAAAGTAAAATTGAAATAATAATGAATCAATCCATATGTAAAGGTAAATAAAAAAGTACACTTTCCATAAAAAATAACAACATTATTCATAGATAATGTGACAAGTAAGAAACTAAAGCACGTGCCATAAATCAATGAATTGATAAAGAACTACATCCATATATATTTCAAAAGAAAATCTCATTGATAAACAATAAATGATGTTAAATGAGGAAGATATCTTAATTATTGGATTTAATGTCTCAAGAACATTAAAACCTATTACTATCAATACCTTTTACAAGATGGCTTAAAATATGGATAGAAACCTATTTAATTTGGCCAACTTATTTTTCTCGAAAGAACCTGTTGATGAATCGAGGAGATATATAATGTCTGGGATACACCAGTCATTGTTAATAAAAATAATTCCACATATTTAATAATAATAACAACAAATATTCTTTATCAAATATCAATATTTAATGAGAAATATGAATCTATCCATAATTCCCCAATAATCAAATAATTGTCAAAGTAAGCACTATATGAAAAATGGAATATGGTATAGGAAATACTAATATCCATTATATTGAAATATGTAAATTTAATTAAATACATAGCAAAAAATTATTGCAAAAAATTTATTGCTTCAAGGGATTTTAGCAATCACAAAAGTAATTGAGATTAAGAACATTTCAGGAGAATAATCTTTAATCATTCCAAAGTGCCCCATACCACTTTGAAACATATAAATCATAGTAACCAGAAATGTATGAAATTAAATGAATATTATAATATCATGAGAATAATAGGATTCATGATGTAACATGTAAAAATGGGAAGTAATTATGGAACACAAAAGAAGTAAATAGTTAATATGACATTAATCTCACAGATTTAAAAAGTGAGATAAAAATCACATACCTTAACCTTACTCTTATTGTAGGGGATTTAAACGCTTATATTAGGATTTAAAATAAGTTACTAACTAATACCATAACCATAAAAATATTTATAATACCATAAATTAACTTCTTACAATATTTTATTACCCATTTGTAAACACTCTTATTATTTTAACAATTTTGGGTGTTAATTTCCAAGTTTTCTCAAATACATATTGACTTGTTATTTTTCATTCTTAATAAATATATCATGGTTTCATCATATCCAGACTTTAAACCATGATTAATTTATCTTACATATTCTATGACTATGTATTTATAATAGTGCATAATATTTGGAGATTATAAAAAAATTGCACCGTTCAAGGAGATGATAGGTCGTACGTATGCATGAACGCTACATTCATTTCTTTCTTTTATTATAGGAAATAAAGATAAATTATAAATATGTATATAATAATTTTGAGTATAATTTTTATATTATATATTTTTCATAGTTTAATTATATCCAACCTTTATACGATCTTTTTATGTGTTGAACGAGTCATATCACTTTGAGGGGGCGGTAGTCCACATTTCCCCAAAGGAAATTATCTTTTTTGCACATAATGGAAGAATAAAGGTATGTTATAAATAAATATTACCGAAGCATAAAAAATTATAGATGAAAAATATATTATATATAAATGTAATTTCTATAATATTGGCCTCCAGGAGTAGCGGTGGGGGTAAGATGAAGAATAATCATTTTGTGAGGTAGTAGTTCACCATACACCAAAACACTATGTTTGTTACCCATTAGATGGAGTTGTGTTTAATTGTAAGCATAACTATTGAATAAAATCCTACTATATTTATGACACAAGATTTTTTATGAAATCATAAAATAAAAAGAGAATGTGGGGTGGGGAAGGGAAATTAAACTAGAGATCTTTAGAGAAAGTGTTACCTCTTAATCGGGTAACTTCATTTGGTGTATACTAAAAGTCTTTCTTGAAAAGATATATGCCCAAAGTAATTATTCTACCTAAAGGTTAAGTTTTTTGGGAGACTATATGGGCAGGTCTTGGCTGAGCTTAGGTGTTTTTAGAGTTGTTAGTTATGGACATAGGTGGTGGCCTTTTATAAGGAAGGGGGAGTGGCACTTTTCTAAATACCAAATGGTATTCAATAATCGGTGGTCTATCTTATATAAAGTTACTATAAAATGGAAACATAATGTAATAATGGATAATAATAGAATATTAAAACCACATCCACACAAAAATATGTTCATTTTTACAATTTGGTTCCTTAACTTCTAAGATTCCCAAATTTTATCCTTTGGGTTTTTGTTAAAACATCTAGTTTTTAATCAAATTAATTTTACCATTATCACTAAATAAAAGTAATATTTACTAGAAAATATATATCCACTTAATTATTAATATTTTAACTAATTTAAAAAATAAAATTCCCTTTTTTTTAAATTAATTTTAAAACAAGCGCATGTGATGTACGAAAACATTGCTTGAACCCTGACCATTGTAACAACGAATTTACATAATATGGGTTAATTTGTTAATTATAAAAGATTAATTAGTACATTAATAGAAAATATTTAATATTTTTATACACTTATAAGACACTCGGCTAAATATTTGATTTTTATTATTTTTATGTGATCTAATATGATTCATTTATTGTAAAATAACAATAATATCAATTTTGATATTATCCATTTAATGTTAATTTTAAAATATAAATAAATAAAAGAATTAAAATATATAATGTTTTCAGGTGTTTATCAAGATATATTCATATAAAAAATAAATAAACAAAATAATTCAATCAATTAACTTCACTTTTAATATTTATAGTATCATTTCTTTTAGTTAACAATTTACTAAATAATCACTATATTGACGTTTCATAAGCAGTTTAAGTACCTAAACCATCTATAAAATTTATTGATAATTTATTATGATAACAATAACATATATATATTTTAAAAGGATATCCATAACCAAAAATATGATTTTTTTACATATCGTAATGTTTTATAAATATTAAAGGTATAGAAAGTTTCTTTTTTGTGTTTTTCCATACATACCCTTTTATATAGGGCACATCCATTAAATAATATCAAAATTAACCATATATTTCGAAAAAAAGTGTTTAAATGGTGAAATTAATGGAAGGCAATGGATTTTGGACAAGTTTCGATGTCATTTTATTCCATAAAATTATGGTTTAGTCCCTTATTAAGCAATCATGCCTTAATCATCGTGATTAGTCATAATCACATTCAATAATCATTTTAGTCAAAAAAAATGTTAATCTTATTATAAAAAAATATCATAATTATTAAATCCTTTTATGTTGTATTTTTAAAATACAAATCACAAAATTACAAAAATTAAGGTTAATGTTAATCCTGCAAACATTGCGAAATAACGAGTTTTTAATGTATAAAAACATTCAAAAGTTTGTTATGTTTTTATATTAAATTTGAAAGTAAAATTTATTCGAATGAAATTAATTGTATAAAAAGATTTATAATATACATAATGTGACTCTAAAAAAATATAAAATATCATTTTTCATTCATAATTATTTAGACGAAGGGGTTGTTTTTATCTAAATTGCAGTAATTTTTACTATTCATCAGAAAATGATGTTTCTCAGAAAAATTAAAAATATTTACCATAATATAATTTCTAAATTATGAATTCAAAAATGATGTTTATTTTTTAAAAAAAAATTAATAAAAGTGTTAAAATTTGGTTTTAAAATATGTTCTTCATTAATAGGTGGTAAAACTCGGTATTGATTGTACTACAAACTAATCCAGTGTGGTTTGTAGTGTAATTTTAACATTATATATAAATGATTGCAACAAAAAATTATATTTATTCTAAAAGGAAAACATTTTAAAGTCTTTGGGTGTCACCATATCCATTTGTGGATATTTCTTCTATTTACGGTCTATAAATTTACATTCTTCTAGAGAGACTTACACCATCATTTTTCTTATATTTTCGTCTTGTATAGACATCACTACCACGAAATCAATTTCAATATTCTGATTTTATATCAATTTCACATAATAAACCTCATGATATTGGTTTATTATTTGGAATCCTCATGACGACATTAAGCATGATCACTTTTTTTTACTTCCTCATCTATTCATTTTGAATATAATTTATTGGACAAGAATGGATAGATTCATTTTAATTTATTTTATTATTTTATCTTTTTTTAGTTTATATTTAATAAAATGTATTTATTTGTCATTTAATTTTTAGAATAATGGCTCAATTTGTCACATCCTACATAAATTTATTCTCGACAATATAATATTTCCTGAGTAGATATACTTTTTCAAACATCATAAATATACTTTTGTTTTTTAACACAATTTATTATTCTTCTCAATAATTTGTTTCTTAATTTTATATAATATCTCCTTAATTATCCTTTTAAATTATAAGGGGGAGTCATTTTATCCCATAAATTATATAATTTTTTCCTAAATGTTTCATAACACAAAAAATAACCATTTTATATTTTAAATTCATAATTCTTACTGGTCCGTTAGTGAATTATTTTTTGTATCTTTGGTCCACTCTATTCATTGTAACACATTTATTTATTAGTTTTCTCTCTTGAACTCAACATAAAACTTCTATGAAATAGCAGTATTGTTTTATTGATTTTATTTTTGTATGTACATTTAATTTTTACATTAGATATTGAATTGTTGGAAGAAAATATTTAATATCACTATAGTCATCTGTAATAGATTGTACTATCTTACTAAGAATGGTTTTCAAAATAGATTTATATTTCAACATATATAGGTGTTGATATTTATATAAGACACTCCACGACTAATCATAAACAATTTTATGCAATTGATGGATCCCAACCCTAAGACTGAATATCCTCTTAAAGGAATAAAAAATGAATCCCTCCCTACATCTCACCTGCCATTTCAATGATTAGAAATGTGAACTAAAATATAATTAATGGCTGTATGTGTTTGATGATACAAATGGATGTTGTGTTATCACTATGCATGCAGTATGAGCTATAGTTCTCTCCCAGCAAGAGTATGGTGGTGAAGTCACTCAATCTCATCCCCAAACATCCAACCTCTTAACCCAAATCATATTTTTATTTTATTTTATTAAAAATATAATCTAAGGAAAAGTGGGAACCATACAGAACCATTCAATATAGAGTCATACATTGACCATACAAAAAACAAATTTAACTTTATATGTTTAAAAATTCCAAAAAAAATCAAACAGCACCAACTTCAGCATGCTTTGAAATGTTCTACACACCCTATTCAAAATTCAAAGAACAAATCATCATCAATTTCACGAGCCACTATCCCAACAATGAGACAAGACGACCTCATGAACCATTGTATAGTCACCATAATCACATCACTGCATTCACCAATATAACATAATTTTTCTTATCACCATTGATGGACGTCAAACCAAACATAAGTGAACCCCAAGCCTTTTTTCAAACAACACTCATTGCCAGAAATGAATTCAATCAATGAGAGAACCAAAACTAACCAAGAAAACCAGAACAAACCATCATCATCAAAATATCAGTAATAAGAAATTTTTACTAGAACTACAGTGGAAAACCCTAAAAGCCATATGAATCCATCACCGAAAATTCCTAGAGCCAATGAATAAGAATCCAACACAAGCCTCTGGCCGCCTGAACCCACAACCCAAAGCGCCTGGAAGACCGCCTCGTAAAACCTCCTCGAAAATAGATGTGGATTCTCAGAATCAAAATAGAGAATAAAGCACGATAGAGTCTAGAAAATATCATCCTTGAGACTCCCCACTAGGTGAATGACCACATAAAAAAATCAACATCCAAAAAACCTCAAAGGACACAAAAGTTAAAACCGGGAAAGATAAGGAAAAAATGGGACTAAAACCCAAAAGAGAAGAAGAATCAGATGCTGATATGAACCAAGATCTCTGAGCCTTAATCCCAAAACCATATATATTCCATCTCATCAGATCTGAACTAGAGATGAATTGTTGAACTCATGGTCAGAGCGTGGCAGTGACAGCCTAGGGAAAAACCCAAACGCCTTCTCCAAAGTAAAGGAGATAAGCAGGGATGACAGGAAAAGCAAGTGTGGACTATCCAAAAAGGAGATCTTGGGGAATGACATAGAGATAATCCAAATAATAATAACAATAAGGGAGGATAGTGTGGGGAGTAGAATCTAAGAGAGGAGAACATTATAGGAGGAAAACCTAACACTACGAGTGAGGTGAGTGAGATTGAGAGGGAAACGAAATCAATGGGAATGTGGAGATATTTGATACCTAACTCACCACCGCCTAATCTCACCAATTAATGATGATAAATTCCCCTTATATCCTCAATTATTGATGATCCATTTGTTAAAAGTCATTTTATAGTCAATGCTCTTCTTTAATAGTAATATTTTGTTACCGATCACAAATACAACATTTTATTAGTTTTTGGGCGGTCAGGTTTTTTTTTATTTTTGGTAATTTTATTATGTATAACATCATGTTAAGGATTAATTTATTATTAAATACATTGAAACATGAATGTAGTAGTTCCATTTATGTTGTGTGTTTTTGTATTTGGTGACATAAAAAATTGTTGCTCCTGTTGTAAGAGAAGAAACATCCAGGCATTATATTATTGTAACTAGTAGTAGCTAGATGTTTGGAGAATTACATGTTTAGTAATTATTCAAAATAATTACAAATAAATGATATACCATGGTTTTAATCATGTAATAATCCACCAATCTCCATGGTTAATTGTGGTTATATCAAGAAAAAGACACAGTTAAAACCTTGGCTATAGATGACCTGTTACTATGCTTTTAATTGTGGAACATGTATTTTATTTCCATGGTTAAACCATAGGTTTATATTGAAATATAAATGGATTAAACCATGTATATGAGTCACATATAACCATGGGATAAACTGTGGAAATTAGATCTAAATTCCATAGTTAAAACATGGCTATTTGTGACCTATTTCCACATCTCAAACCATGGAAATAAGTAATACCACATGAAACTACTCATGTAGATATGGTTAAAAAAAATAAAATAGACTATTAAATTGGTTTTTTGGACTATGTAAATGGTTCCAAACTATGGCTATTGGTTCATTTTCTATTTTGGATAGATGAATGTGGTGAAAATTTCAAGGAAATAACAATAATTCTAATCAACACAATTGTTCTTACATTACTATATAGTGTATAAGGGTTTTTTGATATATATAAATTCATGGTAGCATTCATTGGGATGTGTTCTTATGATAAATTATATCATGATAGATTATTCCCCAGTCTAACTAATATTTGATAATCAAAATTTCCAAAATCATGATTTGGAGTTAAGCACGCTAATTTTTTATTTAGTAAATAGATTCAAAATATTTATGGTGAAATATATGATATATATAATGATCATAAAATGTTAAATTATATATTCACTCTAAAATATATGAATATATAGAAGATAATATGTTTTTATTTGATTAAGGTATATTATTACTGAATACATTATCACCCTTGGATGGAGTTCAAGGTGGATAATTCTTGGATTCAAAATAAATCTTTTAATTTTTTTTGTAATTGGATTTAGGGAGATCTAATACATATGTATTTTTTATAATATATAACATGAAATTATAAAGAAAGGGTATATATTTTATCTTTATCAGATTAAATTTTGACCATAAATCCATGTGACATAAATAGAGTCATAGAATTAATATTTTGAGATGAAAAATAAAATGAGAATGTTTATATGATCCACCATAATTATAATGGAATGAGAAGGTTCTGAAATGGGGAATGTGTTTTTAGTTGCAAAGTTGAATAATTAGTTTTTCAAAGAAGTACGTAGTTCAAGTTGATAATAATCAATTATGTATGAAGATGTATAAATATATGAAGGATTGTTTATGGTGAGAAAACATAGAGAGAGATATTATGGAGTATGTATCTTGGTTCATGGTACGTTAACATGTTAAGGATGAGATATTGAGTTATAAGTATATGTTACAACTAATTCCAATATAGGAATTAGAATGAGAAAACATCTCCCTATATTTGATCATCAAACTCCCAAAAACATATAAAGGTCACAGTGCAATATTTTTTGTATTCATACATAGTTTGAATTCAGCACTCTTAATTTTCATAAGAGATTATATCTCTCTTGATCAAGTTTCAATAATATACATTATATAAGTTGTAAGGTTGCATTGAGTACCACATACTATTGTTTCTAGTGGGGTTCTGGATTTTACCATTATGTTATAGGGATGTATTCATTAGGATCTTAATATATAGTTATTTTTCATTACATCATATCATTCATAGATAGATGGTATGTCTGAGAGAACCATTCAAAACCTATATGAAATGACATGATATTGTTATAATTATTTCATTGGTGGTTGGGATAAATACCTTCCTCTTGGTTAATTATCTTAAAATAATACATTTCACTCGACCATTTGTATGGATCCATATGATTCCCTCTATTAAAATAGGTGTATAATTCCAATATTATGGGATGATGTTAGAGAAATAAAATTAATATGACCAAATATAACAAATGAAATGGTAGATAAATTCAGATCTCTTCAACATCACATCAAAGAAACTCATAGTCAATAGAAATTTTATCTTACAAATCATTACTAAAATACAAAATTTTAAGCCATTGATAATTTATTTCTATGAATTTATCTGTGTAATATTATTAAATTATTTTATAATAAGGGAACTCAAAGACCTAGGTATATTATCCCCTTCAATATTCTAGATCTATAATGAAGGGTAGCTTATCATTTTTTACTTCCACCAAACATCTTTCATGTTCATGATGTCTTCCATTTGTTTTCCCTAATTATGTTCATACCTAATAATTTGCATGTACTAAAATATTAGGTTATACCATTGAATAATGATCGTTCAAATGATGAAAAACCAGTATAAATATGGGATTTTTGTGTTAAATTGAAACCAAGTAAGACTATTCACCTAGTTAATGTTCCCTGGACGAATCAAAAATTTAAAGAAGCTAAATGGGAACCTGAGTATGTGATGGATCAATATATCATAATTTTTTATATTATAGTGATGTAATTTAATGATTATAATTCATTTTAAATTGGGTTTAATGTAAAACCCATATATTTTTGTATTTATTTCTCTTCATAAAAATTTATTTTTTCAATAGTTTGTGATATAAGAAAAATTGAGTGTAAATAAACCATAATATTATATATCTTTAAATCCTAGTAGTTAAATTAGAGGAACGAATAGGAATGAAGAAATTTGGTATTTAATTTATAATGGTTTTTTATAAATAAAATATATTTATAAATAATTACTTAATTTTTAGCAAGTTCTTCTTATGATTTAAAAATCCATTTTATGTCAAAAATGATATTTAATAATTTTTTTTGGAAATATATCATGTTTAATTTTTTCCAGTATAATAAAATTTATTTTAAAAAATGAGAATAATTTTTTAATTAAGCATGAAATGTTTTCCATCTAGTAAAATTTGGATAATTTTCTAAGATAATTCATTTTTCAATTAATATTAGAAAAATCTGATATTTGTTTATAACTGAATTTTTCTTTTAAAAAAATTCAAAGTTAGACTTTTTTAAAAAATAATATTAAAATTAAAATTAGATTATTAATAATTTAAATATTTCAAGTATGATAATGATAATTAATTTTATGTTGTATTTTTTTATATTATTATTTCATACATAAGAGAATAATTTACTAGAAAAATGATTTACATCACATTTTGAGGGTTAAATTTTTTATTAAATTCTTACACCTATGTAAAATAAATTTGATTAAGTGGATTCATAATTTGCAAACATCATGATATGTTTTTTATGAGTAAACATTCATTTTTTTTCGTTAAAAATACTTTGAATTATAAAAATATGTCACTGTGGCTATGGTAAAGTGGGTTCACTATGGGGTCGAACCAAGAGGTATGGAAATAATTACAAATTAAACATTTCTAAATACTACTTTATTTGAAATATATAAATCTAATAATATCCCCCAATTTAATAACTTTTCATTTTTATTCATTTATATTCATTAAAAAATTATTATATTTTAATCTTTTAAGAAATTCCAATTGTGTTCACTCCCCTAGTAATAAAAGGAAACCCCTCCTCTCTCTTCATCATAACATATTGAGATATATTTCTTAAACATACAAAAATATATTATAAATTTTCCTAGAAACTATGTATAGGTATTGGTATTCTTAATAAACCATTCCAAGGGTCCTTAAGAAATGATCTATAGGAGGCCTAACGAAGAATATTTAATCATCATACCCAACCTCTTTTAATTAATTTACTCTTCTACCACTGCTAAATTAGTGATATTAATAATAAAATAATTACATGAATATAATAACTATAATTTAATATATTTTGGTGATATAACAAAAAACGTTCCCCATCTTTCCCATCAAATAGGATATGAATGTATAACTCATACGTACTTGTGGACTACTACCTCGCCTTTGGGATACAATTATTTTCCCATCACCATCATTCATGAATGGTTATTATGATGGGGTTAATATTTATATATAATATTTATGATATAATTTTTTTATATTTATAGTATGATATCTTCTTTTTTACCTTCCAATCACATTGAAAATGATAACTTCACTCATGCGTATGTATGAACTACCATCTTTAGAAAGTGTTTCTATTACTTTTCATTTATGATTTACATGAATTAAAATAATGTGATATTTACTGTATATATATTATATATATGATATAATAATGATTCTAGGATGATGAATTTTTATTTTTATTTATATTTATTAATCTATCAAAAAATTAAAACAATGTTTATGCGATCTTCATCCTACCATCTCCATAAACAGTGTAATTCAATGTTATTCCTCTACCATTTATTGATGAATCTTGATATATATATACAATTAATCTATATGATATTAATATAATTATTAAAATTCTCCAGATAATGTTACCCCAATCAAACTATAAATTCCTAATTTATCAAATAGATCTTTTGGTGAAAAAGAAAATTGACAATCCAAAACAATGAGTTTAATAAGTAATTTTTTAAGAAATGGGTGATTAAATGTAATAAGTCAGACATATATGTAATTATAAGTTTTTAAATTATTTTATTATATATGTATAATGAACTAAAAAACACTATATAGGAGGTTAGAGGACTCCCTATGAAAGTCGAACTATATGTATGTAATGTATGTTACAATCCCATTGTTTACTGGTATTATCCATGAATTCGTTTATGGTGATAAAATTTCATGGAATACCTCTCAATAATATCAAGAAATCTAATAAAAAATGTTTTTTATAGATATTAAATGTTTTCCCTTTAATATCCTCAATATATAGTCTCATGATAATGAATGAACATTTTTATGGAAAAATAAATTTATTTTAATATTCGGTGGAAAATCATATTTCCTCCATATACATGTTTTTTGAAAATGATTTCACAAATATTTTTATAATTATACTATAATTTTTTATCCTTTTTTCGGTTTTTTATTTTTTTAAAATAGTTAAAATAGAATATTCTTTTTTACTTATAAAATGGAGTACTTTTAACTTTATACTGAAAATATGTAATAAACGTCTCTTTTACACATATATCATAAATGGAATTTCCTCCCATCATGACAGATCAATTATTTCAATCTTACATTCTAAGTATTCAATGTTACGTTCAATGAAATTTTTTTCCTTAATATTTGGTAAAATATTTTTATTTCAAAAAAGTGATTTTGAATTTAAAAAGGATTATTTCATGTGAAACATTTCTATTGGACTTTTAAATAAATTTAAAATTATGATAACAACCCTGGATTTCACATATAAAGTACTAGGGGGATGATCTAAGGATACTATAGATATTAATTATATGGATGGTTTAGGATTATGATGACGAGATGTTAATGAAACCCAATTATTTTCTAATGGTTATACTATGATGAATTGTTGATATATTTGGGGAACATATTTCTTTTCTATGAATATTGATATATGATGAATGATTTATGATATTATGGAAAACAAATGAATAGATTATGATTATGTTACATGTTTCATGGAAATTATATATCCCTTAAATGCATTGGGTAAATATAGATATTTTATGAGTTTACAAGGATTGGAGTGGGGGAGTGAACTTAGTTCACTAAAGGACTCTTTTCACTATGGTAGTCTAGGTGTGATCCTTAACAAAGAATATGTTAGAATGGGAAGTGAATTGAATCTACTATAATAGTTATATGTTTGATTCATGAATATAAAAATGATTCTATATTATTATTTTTTCAAAATAAAATTTTCTATTATTCCAATGTTATTTTCTCATGGATAATGTTCTCTACTTCCTTTACCATTCATGTCTTATCAACTAAAAAAATTATTCTGTTATTCAAGATTATAATCTATATTATGCCACTTATTTCTTTTTCAAATATTAATATCATATTCTCATACCATTATTATCATTTTATTCTTATGTGATCATTAATATCACCCTCGATTACCAATACTGAGTATAAGAGCTTTCCATTTACCCGGTTTCCTTTCCTTATGTCGTATAGAAGGATTTTTAATGTATTATTGGTATTAGAGGGTTTTTTATGAATAACATAGTGGGAGAATATTTTTAACTTTTATGAAAATTTTTCTCATGATTCCATGTTTCCAAATACAATAAACCTATATAAATCTCGTGTGGATCATAATTTTATTTTTTTAATATTATTTTAATAGGATTTGATATTTAAATATACAAATTATGAGCCAACTATAATAGTATTGACATTTATCCATGTATATAGAAATTATCTTTTATGATTATTTATATATTAAAAATTTATGTCATATTCCAATGTTATACTATAGTAGATTTTATTCTTTGATTCCACTATGATTAATATATTATGAACTATAATTCTTTTTACCCTGATTCTAGATTTTGTTCTATGATATAATGGATTTGGTTTTGAAATTTTAATCTCTTTTTATCATAAATTTATGCTAATATTAATTTTAATTGGCCATATAATTATATATTTTATACCCTCAATGAGTATCTGAGCTCTACCTTTCTTAGGGTGCCATTACATGGAAATTAATAATGGTTTTGAATCTAATATTCCAAAGAATGGTTGTAGATGTGAAGAACATTATGGGAGATGGTGTAGATCATTTATGGAATATTTATTTTAGTATCCCTATTTCAAAGGATACAAAACCAATTCTATTATTAAAGAGATCATATTTTTATATATTAAATAATCCTTTAATAATATATTCTATTTATATATGAAATGTGTAGGTCACCATTTGTATCATGTGATTTAACATGAACGACTATTTGGAAAGAATTATAATTTATTATTAGGATATATTCATAATGTTATAAGATACCCATTGATGTTAATGAGTTCATATTTAGGTTATTTGGGATATTGTGTTAATTATTTTATTAATTATTTAATTTTAACATTGTTTATTATTATTAAAATTTATATAATAATATATTATTTCTTCATATGATTGATTTTTAATTTTTGGTAATATCATAAATTATGATAACCATTCTATTTTTATTAAATATAGGAATAAAATTACTTAATACTTTTATAAACCTCATGGTCAATATAATCATGATTATATTTCTTCATTAAATATCTATTCATATATATAATATAAATTTAAATAAGCTATAATGGTGGAAACTGATTGAAAAAATTGGCCAAAATAATGAAATTTCATTTTTTTTATTTAAAGAATATCACGAAAGTATGTTTACTTAAGATCTTAATATAGATGTCAAAAAAATTACTCAACTTTAAGAAAATTATATTGAAGTAAAAAATTTTATCCTAATACCCTCATTTATGATGAATTGGTGGTATTTTTCACACCTCACTGGATTATAGTTTTTTTCTCATAGAATTTCTCTTGAAAATTCACTTTATTATGATCAATTTTATATCTCACTCCACATCATTAATTACAAAATATTTAATCCCTCCATATCAAAATTTTCACTTCCATTTAATTTAAACAAATTTGTAAACCTAGTTATGTGATATTTCATATGACCTTTATATTTTCCATTCCAACCTTTGAATAAGACGATTTATTAACCCTATTTATGATTTTCGTTTTCCATAAAGGTATTTTCAAATGTTAAACCCTCAATTACTGAGAACATTTAAAAATTTCTAGTTTATAATTGATTAAATGGGGATAATATGACACCCTTATATTTATAAAGAACATTATGTTTGAACTGTATATGTGACACAAAATTGATCTTCAACAAACCATGAAATATTATTATATAATTATACTCGATATTAAATAGTCATTAAATCATATATTATGAATATGAGAAAACAAATTAAGAAATATATATATAATATTCCTACAAAATAACAATATATTTATTAATTCTTAATAAATAAGAACTCAATTTTTTTGTAAAGTTGTTTTTCCTTAAAATTGCATTTTCTTCAAAAATGGTTTTTATTTATTTTCATGATAAAATATTATAATAAATTTATTAAACATATAGAAATTTTGTTTTATAAATGGGATATTATTTTTTAAATCATCATATCAAAATTATCATAGTGTTAAATTTTGTATTTTTTTTATAAAAAAAGATTTTTTGATAATAGTAAAAATAATGATTTTTTTTGAAAAAAATCAATTAATTTAATTGAAAAGTATTATAATTAATTTAATTTCAATATATATTACAATAATATTACTTTATATCTAAATAATTTAATGAAATTCATGGGAAAAATATTTATACTAGATTTTGGTATAAGTTCATTTTAGGATAAAAATATTTTTTCAAATACGTTTTCATTTCATTTTTCACATTAATATTAAAATTGATTTAATCTATATATAAAAATTTTAATTTTTAAATAGTACATACTATTTATAATTTATGGGTTCATATTTTATAAATAGTTCAACTTTTTATTTGGTCAAATGAATAAAGATTATAATAAATAATTGTCAACTTAGAAGGGGTATATGTGGAATCTATATATAAAAATAATGTGATTTGGTATTAAAAATAAATATAAACCATAAATTATTTCTATTGGGTGAGTTCAGTCCTCCCAAAACATTCATATGTTAAAAAATATGACATTTTGGTTCTATTTTTATTCAATAAATTCCTCATATTATTCTTTTTAAAGGAAAATTAAAAAATATAACCCTCTTTCTTTTAATTTCTCTATTATTTTCATGTCAGGATAATAAGATTTTATGAAAAAAACATAAATTTTTTAGTTAGATATGAATTGATTGTTTTTATTTTATAAATTTATTTTTTATTTTTAGTGATGGTATAATTACATAAAATGCTGACACAACACTGACACAGTTCTTGTGCAAGTAGTATAAAAATCAAGTAAATGATTATCAAAAATAGAAAAGTAATATCATTTGGATGACATAATATGTCACATGAATTTTGTGGATAACTATATATTTTAAATTATGGTGAAATAGTATATATTCGAATTGAATACCTTTTTTATTCCTATAATGTTAAAATTTTGGAATAATTGTTTTAATGAATTTAATGGTATTTTATTTTAATTAATATATTATTAATAATTTAAACACAAAAAAAATATTTAAAGAAGGAATGGGGGAGGGAGTACAGTAAAAAATCACAAAACATGGAATTTTTTATCCAATAGATACATTATATGTAAATTTATAACCCATTAGTATTGAAAATTTAATTTCCACAGTAAAGGTTAATTTTTTTTAAAGAATTTGTTAAACCAAAAGAAAAGGTCTAGAATACCACAAAACCTATCCCAATATATGTTGGTGAGAAGATTTAAAAAATACCTTTATTATATTTTAAATTGTTTTCACATATTTCAACATTCACATAAAAAATAATATCAAAATTAAATTATTTTTTAATTCCATGTGTTTTCTTTCCATCACTATAATGTTACATCGCATATTTGTTATTATTGACACCGCTCTATAACAATTATATGAACCCACTACTTCCAAATAGTCTTTTAGAAATCCTAATACTTATTATATTAGATATGGTCACTTAGAAAAACAATCCCAACGAACCTTAATAAGAAATACAAATGAGGTCTTCCAAATAATAATTATTTTTTTAATTGATCTCATGAATTTTAAAACAAATTTTAGATCTTTATATTCTACCTTAACCGTGAAAAGATACTAACATCATTATATAAAATATAGTGGGATTGAATTA
Organism: Viscum album; assembly: GCA_963277665.1. Taxonomy (NCBI): domain Eukaryota; kingdom Viridiplantae; phylum Streptophyta; class Magnoliopsida; order Santalales; family Viscaceae; genus Viscum; species Viscum album. The sequence continues at coordinate 1,416,563,131 of OY728138.1, forward strand.
TGATAATGAAACAACCTTATTCATATCCTTTTCCATCCAATATAGAATGACATCATCATTCATGCATATGTATGGACAATCACCTCCACAAAGCGATGTGTGTCTCTTTTCATCATCATTTAACAGGGATTTATATTATGATAGATCTAATAAAAATATATGATATTTATAACATAATTATTTATATAAATGATATTACATACCTTCTTACCACTATAAACATTAAAAAATGATAGTGTCGATCATATGTACGAGTTGAATTCCACCTCCATAGAAGCATGTGATTCATTTTTTGTGACTTCATTTTTTATGTGATACTAAATTATACTTTGATTTTTTTAAAAATTATTATTATTCCATTAGAACTATTTTTTATATTATGGATCATTTTTATCATTGAAAATGGTCAACTTACTGATTTCCTTTTACAAATACAAACTGAATGTCCTCAAAACAACCGATGTAGAGTTAACTGATTAAGTAATTAAATATGTCATTTTATTAAATGAAATTAATATAATTTATTTATAATGGGATAAACCTATAAATATTTTTTAAACTATTAAATAATTAATATATATTTATTATATATTAATTTAATGGATATACATAACAATTTTGCACTCGAGGTGAGGGGTTTCTTAATTCAACTTCCATTAACTAGGTTATAATTCAGCTTTATTGTTTATGTTATTCTTAGATTATTTCTGTAATGAACGATTATTGTATAATTTTTTATTTCATAATTTTGTGTGGTTTTAAAATTTTGACTAATATTCAATTAATTAATAATATTCTAACATTATTGATGAAATCTTTATAATGATTATTGTCTCAATATAGATCTTTAAGACATTTCTAGTATTATCCGGCACTTATATTTATATATGGTCCATTAATCATATTGAGAAATTATATCATGAATGAATATTTGATAAGGACATTTTAAATTCATTTTAAGATATCTCTTCAATCCAATATTGATTCAAAGTTTTAAACTTTTTTATGGGTTTTCCAAGTCTCAATTTAAATTCTATTAGACATAATTCATGATCTGGAAACTAATTTATTCTATATAGTGTACTTATTTCCCAAAGAATATGTTTTATCATATTATATCATGAAAATTAATGGTTTTTTCAATGTTATTTCATGTTCCTTAATTCTATGGGATTTTTATTCAATAAATACCCAAGTTGAATGGTTTCTCGTCTGAAACATCTTTCATTGATACATGTTTTTATTGATGCAACTAAATTAATTTATATAGAATATATATTGACTGTTAAAATATATTATCATTACTCTTTTTATAATAATTTAATTTTATATTTTTTCTTCTTAAATTTTTCTAAATGTATTTTTTGTTTTAAAATCACATAAATTTATTTTCATTAAAATTATGGATAATTTTTTTAAAATAATTTTAACCAAAAAATTTCCAACATATTTTATATCATATTTGAAGAATTAGATTTTATAAAAATATATGATTTACAAAAGTTTTTTTCCATGATATATGAAATTATATTAAGTGATTATAAAATGAAATTTCTATAAATTTTAAATATGTGTCACTTTTGAATCTCTTTAAAAATGTTGTAAATTGATGTTTATTTTTAAAATTTGTGATTTGAATGGATTTTTTAACATAATAACCACTATTTTATTTTAAAATTAAATTACAATTTTCCATGGTTTTTTCAATTAAAAATAGTTTGAAAATAATTTGTGAATTTTTACCTTTTAAAGATATAGGAAAAATTATATTTTAAAATATTTTCCATCAAACAAGGTAAGTTATGTCATAATGATATTATCATTTATATCAATATCCTTTAATGATTAATATGATTCTCTTGTAATATGATATTAGGGTACCATTAACATACTTCTTCTAAATGAATTATAAAGATGTTTTAAAGTGATTTGTAGGAAACACGTTTCTTTATCAATGATAAATGAAGCTTTGATAGTTTTTAATAAATGACACCATCAATATGTTTTGAATCGTGATATGGTACTCACACATTATTGATTAAAACTAGTTTGGATATTGACCCCAAATACATAAGATAATTTGTTTTGACATGTGATGAGTGTGTCCATTATAACCTTTAAGTGAATTTGGTAAGTAAAAAGATCTAACTAGTTAGAAGTTACACATAAGTCAAGATGATGTTATGTCACTCCTAATAAATTATGAAGTTAACATATTATGTATTACCCCAATGGAAATGATAGATTTTATTAGTTATAGGTAAATTATATAATATATGATAATTATATGATTAGGTGAATACATAATGAATATTAATTTTTCCCAGATACCTACAAACATTCTTAGTGTTTTTCATGAATTCCAATGGATCCATTTATTATGTATTCTCTTTACATGGATCATTAATAATTTTTTAATATTAGGGGAAAAACCAATTTTTATTAATAAATAAATGAATAAATTATTTTTTTTGTAGAGGGAATCCCATTCCATAGACCAAAGGGAAAGATATAAAAATTTATAATAACTGGACAAAAGGACCCAGACCAGTAGGCCCAAGAACCAACCTAAAGGACCTCACAACCATGAATTCCATGTAATAATCCTTGTGGCTTCCTATCCTTGACCAACTAGAAAACCATCACCCTCCATCTATGGATCCTTCCTCCAGCAACTATTGTCATTTCCATTATAGTGTTGAAAATTTTCCCTCCACCACACTTCACCTACGACAAACACTTCCATCACTTCCTTAAACCAAGATGCTATGTTAGCCTTCCCTCAAGGCTCACCATTACACATAGTGAACAACCACAACTTCCTCCAATCGGCATCGAAACCTTTGTCTCACTTGTAAAGATAATAAAAACAGTTAGTTTTTACACCTGTAACCCAAATACATGGTATATTCAATTACTAGACCTTTACTGTGAATGTTTTTGTCAGAATAAATCCAATTATCCCTAACCACTAGATGCTATAAATAGAACACAAATCTCCAGATGAACTATGCCTCATTGGATAATTATTTTTCACTTATATGCCTACTATGTTATATTAAACCTTTTTTCAATGTCTAATTGCTTAGGATCTAGGTTTTATGGGTATAAATTATGATATGGTTTTCTCATGGACCCTTTTTATGTCATCATACCCTTATTATAATATTTTTCTCACTAATGACATTTGATTGATATTGATTATGTTCACCCTTACTAATAATTTGAGCTCGCAATTCTTAGCTTTTCCATTTTAATAAGTTATTAATATTGATGTTAAAAGAAATATGTATAGAAGGATTCATGTGTGATTAATTTTATGGTATATATTAAAGACACAAGGTGAAAAATGCGAAGAGTGGAATAGTGTAAAAAATATCACATGAATATGTGAATATTTTTATATAAGTGTTTTTCTAAATTATAAAATAATCTAAGCCTTAAAACTACTTCAGTATATAACTGATATAATTTTTTTTGATTTTTTCATATTATATAAGGATAAATTCGAGTAATGTTCATCATGATCAAAGATGGATTATAATGATTATATTTTTACAGCCAAATTTAACAATTCATATTTGGGGATTTTATAATTTGTTTTAAAGTAGGGTTTAGATGAAATTTTTTAATATGATGTTTCCATGGGATTTTAACATTATATTTATCAACATCATCATTAGATAATACATTCAAGGATTAAAATAATATAATATTCATAGAAACCCTTTTGTGGTTTTATATAATGGGATTTTAAAGTGATTAATTATATTTTCAGATATTTTTTATATGGTCGAAGTACAAGTTAAAGTAAGATGTATCATATAATTTGTCATGATGGGTTATGTAAGAATAATTCCATTTCTATTTGGGGATATAAACTAAATGTTATAAGATGAAATTTGATGTTAATATATTCTTATAGAGGATATTTAGGATATATGGTTAACTGTTTTTTGGAATGATTAAATTTGAAATTTTTTTATTATTTTTAAAATATAGAGAGTAGTTTATTTTTTCATCCTACAAAGGTTTATTTATTCTTTTTATTATCATTCCTTATACAAACTAATTTGGTTTTATTAAATATTAGAATAAAATTTCTTTATCATTTTATATAACTCATGTTAAGTCTAATTTTTATTATAGATTTTCATGAATTAAATATTCATACTTACCATTCAAAGTAAAAGAGGAGATAAAGATGGAAACTAATTAAAACATAAGAAAAGAAAAAAATTGAATTTATGGATTTGAATAAAATCAACTAGGTATATATAATTTTATTCTTAGTATAGATTTAAAATTAATTCTTTAAATATATAAAAAGTATCTTGAAACACCAATGGTCTCATATCACCTTCACCTATGATTAATTGACAATAATTTTCACTAATCATTAATTCTTTGTCGTTTTCTTCATTAATTTTCTCATTATCATTAAATTTTTTGCGATCAATGTTTTCAATCACTCTATATCATTATTTTGAAACTAAAATATTATAGGATTCCAATATTTTCACATCTCACTAATTTTCCTATATTTTGAAACCTATTTATGGGTTATTTAACAATACATTTATATTTCCCTATTTAACTTTTCAAAATTATTGTTTAATAACCCAATATACAATGTTGTTTACACAAAATTATTTTCAAAAGATAAACCCTTGATTACTAAGCTCATGATAAAATTGAAAGGACACAATTTATTAAACTAGTGAGAATGTGGAACCCTAAAATTTTAAAATTACACTATTTTTGATAGCATATAAGATACACAACATCGTGTTTAAACAAACCATAAAAAATATTTTTAGAATATGTGTGTTACCATTTCATTGAATTAGAATATAAAAATGTGTAAATGTATTATTATATATATATATATATAATAGTCCATATAAATTCAAAAGTAACGAATAATCTCTTAGAAATAATCACTAAATTTTCAGAAGTCATTAGATGCATAATAAATACGTTTTGATTAAAAAAAATTATTTCTTTTTGTGAGAGATTATTAAAATTATTTTCTAAATTTTTTATAAATTTTATTTGATTAAAAGGATATGCTTGTTGAAATATCTATATCTAAATTACCTTAGCGTGAAATATTTGGATTTTTTAAATGGGATTTTTTTTAATTAATAGTGAAAAATTATTATTTTTGTAATAATATAATTTTTTTCATTGAAAGGTCTAATTATGGTATGAATTTTACATTAAATTTACAGAAATAGCCTTTAGTTACAAATAATTTAATTATTTACATAGGAATCTATTTATACATTATTTTTTATAATATGTTTTTTAGGCTTAAAACAATATTTTATAAAAACTGTTTTCATTTTGTTTTACTTATTTAAATTAAAATTGATTTTAGAAACATAGAAAAATTTAATATTGAAACTAGTTTAAATTTTTATAATCATGATGTTAAAATTCAGTTAATAGATCAAATTTATTTATTTTCAAAATAAATAGTATTTGTGGTTAATATTTGTCACCTTGTTAAGTGTAAATAATGTAATTAAATTTAAAAATAATGTGATAAGATTTTAAAAATCAATATATCACATTAACATTTTCTATTGGATTACTGTAATTCGAAAAAGACATTAAATAACTGAAAATATGTTCTTTGGTTACTTTTTCCATTAATAAATTCATTTATATTAATTTATGTAAATGAAAATTCAAAAATATCACACAATTGCATTTAATTTTTATTAGATGCTCACATAGGGATAAGAGAATGTTATAATTTAATATACATTTTTTTTAAATTACCTAAATTTTTTTATTATGATAATCTATTTTTAATTTTTTGTGATGGTATATTTTCCATAAAATGATTACACAACATTGATATATTGGTTATTCATGTAGTAGAAGATTCATAAAAATGATTTTAAAACATCAAAAGTAGTATATTTTGGATAAATTATTATATAATTATAATATTATGGTTAATAAAAAGAAAAAATTTATTTTTAAATAGTTTATATTATGAATCTATATCTATATTGATGTCTTTATACTAAAAATATTTAAATTGCTTTTAAAAATTACTTTAGTTGTATTTTATACTAAATAATATCTTATTAAAATATTTAAAAATAATAATAATATTGTATGGAATCAAGTTGAATGGTTTATGGACAGAAATATCATTATAATAAATTTTTGGATCCAATTTTTATGTTATAAGTAATTTTATAACCCATTAGAATTGAGAATGCTATTACAATGTTCAAGGATGAAATTGGTCTGTGAATCGGCTAAACACAATCATAAGATTTAAAATTCCAAAAATCCTATCAAAAACTTTGGGTTCAATGGATTTAATCCTTACCCTATATTAGTTCTTAACTATATCAAAATAGTTTGACAGTCAAATAAAGAAGATTGTATTATTTTAAAATATTTTATTTAATTCCATTTTTTTCATTTCCTTAACTATAAAAGAGACATCCCCTATTATAAAAACTACTATATTCCAAAAAGATCAAAACCCCCTAAAACCCTCTTATAAACGTATTTATCCTTGTAAAAGTGGTTAATAACTCTTTAATAGGCCATCCATGTGGTTATTAGGATAAAATCCAAATGAGGTCTATCAAAGAGTTAGTATCCCATCTAACTGATATCTATTAATTTACTTATTATTTCCCCACCATAAATTTTGTCATATATATTAAAATATAATAAAATAAGTTTATAAAAAATAATTTTTTGTTATTAAGTTAATTTGAAAATGGAATTTGTCTCCATTTATATCATATATGAAAATAAATCATTATTTGTTTTTACATGTGGACTACCACCTCTAAAAAGAGAAGTGTTTTATTTTTCATCCCCACCTTCCCAGGATAATAATTATAATGAATCTAAAAAATATAAATTATATTAATGAAAAAATCATGATTCTATAATTATACTATAATTACATAACTTTTAAACTGTTCACCCACACAAAATGATAAGATCACCTACGGATAGGTGATGAATACAACCTCCACGAAGTGATGTGAACCATTTTTCATGTATTTAATTCATGAGTGGTTATAATTTTTATTATAAGAAAAAAATTATTATGTTATTATTATTATTATTATGAATATGATGGAACAATAACCTTATTTACCATAGTCAACCTACGAAAGTCATTTTACGATTATAAGTCGATCATACATAAAGAATTTGACACAGACTTAACCAATTTTGTAATTAAATATTTCACTATGGTAAATGAAATAAATGGGTTAATGATAATATTATTAACCTGTTAAAATTATTTTAATTATTAAATAATCAATATAAATTTATCTTCTAGGAATTTAATAGATTCCCATGGAATGAAAAACTCGAGGTAAGGGGATTCTAATATCAATTACAATTCATTCGGTTTTAAATCTACTTAATTGAATTTTTTATCAAAACATTATCTATAATATTACATATTATTATATTATGTTTTATTTATTTATTTTTTTTCATTTTTCAAATGTTACAAATTTTTCATTTCATTATTTAATTCTAACTTCAACAATATTAAAATTATAAGGATTATTCATCTCAAAAGATTTTATTTGAGACATGTCTTCTTTTATACAAATAAATAATTTTATAATGTTCATATTATTACTATTAAAATATTCTATCATCAAATAATCTATGATCGTGATATTTAATGATCCCTAAAATATCCCTCTTTATAGAGATATTGATCTAAATGATATAAAAATTAGAAGGGTTTTGGACTAAATTAAAATTCTATGGAACATAATTCATACTATGCACCATTATTTTTTTATAGTATAATTAAAATACTAATAATGTGTTTTAAAATTTAATTTATTAAATTTATTATTTTTATATAATAATGTAATTATTATTCATTCAATTTATTTTTTATTCAAGCATTACCTGAGTTCTATAGGTTTCACCATTAAAACATCCTTCCTTGATACATGTTATGACAAATGAACGTATATCCTTTTATATGTGTATATAATAATTCTTAAAATATAACATCATAAATATTTTTACACTCATATAGTTTTATGTTTCTATATATGTTCTTTTTGTAAAAGGGTTTTTGGTTTTAAAAGGTCATAATTGGTTTTTTATAGAATGTTCCTTGAATATTTTTATAGGATTTTAAACAAACACTTCCATTATGTTATTTATTTTAATCAATTAATGTTTTTTAGAAACATAAATTTTTTCATTATTTTATTTTACATTTTATCTAACCTTCTAGTAAAATAATTAAAATTTAAATTTCTTATCATTGAGCAGATGGGTCACTCTTTGATATTGTTACAAAATTATGAAAAAAATGTTTTTTTAAAAAGTTATGACCTGAGTTAGTTTTACCACCTTCATGATCGTTATGTTCTATAAATCTTCCTATAGGGGTACCTTCGTTTTTTTAATAAAATAACTTTCACAAAATTTTATGAATTTTTTTTATGTTTTACTGAAAGAAAAGTATGTTTCCACTATTTTAAAAGAAAATTTTTAAATATTCTTTTAAAGGTATTTTCGTCTATTCCAAAAAACTTTCAGGATTTGAATTTTTATGCTAGGTATAAGATATTATAATATAGTTCAATTCATTTATGTTAATTTCTTATGATGATATTTTAATGAAAATTTCATGAAACCTTTTTTTATTTCCTACCTAAACTATGCTATATTATTTTGAATGAAATTAACGAAAAAATGTGATTTTTTAAGATATGGTACTTAGATATTATTAATAAAATTATGATTAGGGAGAAACCCAATTGCATATAGGAATTTTTCTAGTATGTGATGGGAGGGTCAGTCATACCTTCTAATGCATTGGGTAATGATATTGAGGAAATTAGATGTAACTCACTCTTAAGAGCTGACAACGTATTGATACTCTTAAGATACAATAAATTTAACTTATTATAAGTTACTCCTAAGGGATGATGGAGATTACCTATTGTAGGATACTCTTAAGAGATATCAAAATTATATAGTATGAGGATTCCATAATTAATTTCATATGTTTCATGATATATATTCAGTTTCACAATGCATATCATAAGTTCTAATTGATCCGTTAAACTAGGATTATTTTCACATAGATCATGACTAATGAAAGAAATGACTTTTATCTCATATGATTTATTTATAACATGTCTCATGATTTGTGATACATGTTTTATGGGTATATATTTTATTATTTTTTGATCATTCAATTTCATTAATTTTTTATTCCCTTATACTCAACTTATGGACACTAATGAAATTAAATTGTTAAATATTCTTTTTACACTTATTGGGTGTTTTATATCACCCTTATTTTTTATTCCATTTCTTCTATTATGATGATTTATGTTAAATTTATTATTTCTTAAAAGGACTAATGTGTGAATAATTTTTTGAGATATGTTGATGAAATAATTTGGAATATGAAATATAAGGAATAGTGGGAAAAGTTTCCCCTTGGATATATTGATATTGTTATATAAGAGTTTGTTCAAATTCACAAAAAATATAATCCAATTTTTTTAGTATTTATGTGTGATAACAATATTTTATAATTTCTTATAATTTGGATAGCTAAAAATATATAATGATTATTATGATCATATGTAAAATTTTATGATAATGTTTTCAACACCATATCAGGAATGGAATTTAATTCCAATTATATACTTGCACCCCACTTACTTTTAAGGAAGATTCAAGCTAGTAAATAGAATTACATGGGCCTCCTATCATTTTTAGGTCCACCTTTTCAAATGGTGATTGATGATAAAGTGTATATATTTTAATTTGATATCTTGTACCTATTAAAACCCCTAGTAAAAGTTTAATTTATTACTTTTGTTTCCTAATAATATAAAACATCATTTCACACAAACCATTAGAATATATATGGATATCTAAATAAAATATCATACACTTTCTGGATTATTTTATTATGGTTGAGATACAAATCCATGAAACATTAAAGGTATCTTAATTCATTTTTTGACATTCGGTTATCAAAACGTGAATTCACAACCCAACATTTATTCCTCTTTTTATTTTCACATTGAAGGTTTATATTTCATTATCATAATTTTTTTAAAAAAAATTTATATTGTGATATTTTATTTTAAAAATATATATAATTTATTCAATTTTTTAGTGAATCCAATAAGTAATTATATTAATAAAAATGATTGATTAACAATGCAGGAAATTATTGAGACTTTCACATATAACAAGATAATTGTCAACTTATCAAAAGGTATTGATCTCGACAAACAATTATTTCTTACACACCATCACTATATTCAATGAATAATCTACATAAAAAACATTTTAATTAATCTAATATAATATTCCTCTGTTGTTTTTATATGACATAACAATATACCTTAGTTTAACCTCTCTATTTTTTTAAATCTACAAGATTGCATTTGGGGTAAAATAACAAATATGGGACATTATACCTCAGTATATGGTAACTAAAAATAATTATGATGTAATAAAAATTGATATAAACTTGTTAAACTTATATATATCTACAACAGATCTAAATTCAAATAAATAAAAAATCAACCAATACTATATGAAATAAACAAATGTAAATGTTTTTCGATCATAAAAAATCATCATGATCTCCAATGTCAATATCTTATACATAAATATAAAAAATAATTTAATGGTAACACAATGAGGGAAGACTAATAAAATGAAATAAAATCCTAGAATTTTACCCTGATTGATACTAAATCCATTATAAATAGATGAACTATCAAACATTGATCTATTTTCCTTACCCAGTCATGAAACCCTAAAATCATTATGGGTACCCAGATTGACCAAAAATGGGTGTGAGTGGTAATTTTTAGGTCACTATGATTATAAAAACTTATATAAAAGAAATTAAAATTTAAATAAATAAAATCTTTGTCATTTAATATGGTTATAGAAAATAGGTGCACTAATTTGGTTATTTTTTACCATTAAAAATATATCTCCTCAAATTTGGAAGTCTATTAAGAATCATACCTTTTGATAATATAGTCATCATACCAGGGATATAATGATTAGTAAATGCTACGAGTTCTGATAATGTATAATTAACATATACATAAGAGGTGATGACCTAAACCTGTAGGATCCTACCATATGAAACCAACTTATTTGATCTTCTAAGAGATATTGAATCACTAGGATTTCCCATAGACTAGACCATGAAATGGTTTAATGGATAAAGAAATATTGAGACTCTCTATTGGTAATTTGAAGACTATCAAGATCACTACCCAAACCATGTTCACTGAATCATCCAATAGAAGTACCACCATTGCACACCCTACCCTTAATGCATACACTGGTGTAATAATGTTTCATGTATGTGGACCCTAGTAATATTAATTTTTTATTTCAATAAAATAATGATTATATTTTTACCTTTTCATTATTACTTTATTTATAAATCATATATGAATTCAAGAAACATAGTCTTTGATACGAAGAAACCATAATTCTCTTTTTTATAAAATATTTGGTTTCCATTAAAATACCCTATTAAATAAATTCATTAATTTTTAAATAATATTTATTTTTTAAAAATATTCTAATTAAAACATATTTATTTATTTATAAATGATAATATATATTAATTATGTTCAATGTAATGTTTATAATGTTCAAAAGGGTGTTATATCATTAAAATAAAAACTTTCCTAAAAATAATATTTTTATTTAAAAGATTAAATTATAATATTATAAAAATTACATTTATAAACTAAATATTATTTCTGAAATCAAAACATCAAAATGATTCAATGAGGAATTTTTTATAATTTCCTCATATAGATGAATTTTTGGATAAGAATTAAACACTGTATAAATATATAGTTTTTATTATGACATCAGATTAGGTCAAATGTGATTAAATTAATACAATAAAGGTAATATGTCAATAAAAATAGAATTACCCTTTAAAATAATCTACTTTAGAAGTTATATCATTAATCTTATACAGCTTTAATGATTCCTAAAAAACATATATTATATTTTATGGTTTTAAAATAAAATCTTGATAAAAAAAACTCACATTCACTTTACCAATAACATTATTTAAATATTTTTTAGATCATGGAACTTAAAAATATATATGTTCTCTTTCATATTGTTTAAACCATGGAAAAATATATTGGAATGAATTTTGGTTCTACTTATTTTGTTATGAAGAGTCCAAAAACGTATATTTTAAAATTAATAAATAATATCCATGTCTTTTACTATAAATACCCAACCAATATCTCATTCTAATATAATAAAAAATAATTTATCCCAATGTTAATGTCACTTTCCATTAATTATTTCCGTATAATGTGTTCCTAATCACTTTTAAATCACATACCAAACTTTTTGAATCACCCCATCAATGTAAGGGGTTCTCTTCTTCATTAGATTTTTCAAAAATACATTCTTCATATTGTACATTTTATTTCCAATTTTTCATGTTGGAATATGTTTTCAAAATTTACATTACAACCCTTATGATTGAAAAATAATGGGAGACTACCTTCAACTATCATTAAACAATTCCATGAACATTTACATAAACCTGTTATGTTATAAATATTATCCCATGATTTTGCATTCAAAAAGTTTTTATTGTGTAAAAAAATTACATTCCCACTCTAGTGTACTCACATTCATGTAATTATCATAAAATTACTTTGAACTCCCTTTCCTATAACCAATACTTCTTAATCTTGAGACTAAATGTGGTTAAGTAAATTCTTATATTATTTAATATATGCAAAATAGAAATGCATGTATATAATTAAAATGTGACTTGTGGATCCCAAATTATTTATCCCTACAATGGACTCAATAGTGTTATCATCTCATGTGGTACATTTTATATTTCCTGAGTGGTTATCTTTACAACTATGTTATGATTTCATGGTTATTTCCCTTAACATGTATTTATGATTGCATGTTTTATATTCTTTACATGTTCCTATGTTCTCATTATGTTATAATATTATATGATTTTTCGATTTTTATGTTTCAGATTTTCAACCTTTTATGTCACATTGAAAAGCCTATTAACTCACATATGTTACATTAATCATGTTATTATTTTTTTATTACCTCACTAGGTTGTATATATCACATATTTCTTTTTTACATCCCTGTGTTATACCATGAAGTGTTAAATGATCGTTGGATTTTTAATGGACTATTATAAAGTATTTTAATAATATATTTTTATCCATATTTCACGTAATTGATCTATATTTATCATTTACCAATGAAACCATGCCTCTTGATCTATTAGGATTATATTATGCATGTCTTTCTATAATAAATAACGATTAATATTTGAAAATGATATGGGATGTCTTAATTGGTACAATAGAAAATTCTTATTATTTTTAGGGATTAGGATTGGAAAACATCTTGAAAACCATATAGATAATATTAAACATATGAAAAGAAACCATAAATTTAGTAAAGTAATGATTACCTGGTTTCCAGGAAATAAAATTATATTATTTATACTACTATTGGATGTGGCTCTAGAATAGTTGTACCTATGATAAATAACCTTGCAAAGGGTTCATTGGTTACTAACTCATTTTTCACCTAGTACATGAGAAATATGTCTTACTACACACCTAGATTGACATGAATTGAGGATATTATTTGTAAATATTACATTCTCATTCATAACTATTATGAAAGGAATAAAAAATCCCATAAATGTTATATTTCTAAATAGAACATTGACAAAACAAATTAAAAATTATAAAATCATATGTTAATAAATATATGTTATTTATGGGTTATTGCTTCATTGTTTATATATTTCCCTTTTATTTGTGGAATATTTTGAACCTTTACAGTCATAATTTTTCACTCTATTTAACTCAATGGTTGTAAATATGAGTAACCAAGTCCAGGAAAAAACATAATGGGAAACATAATGACTGCCAAAATGAGATGCCCAACCCTATTAGAGAAAGGGTAAAGAACATTATGACAATCATTATGTAAATAACATATATTTTTATTATAATCATTAATCCTTTAGAAATACCATATCACCATAATAAAGATATTATTTCAATTAATACCATCATGTGACATACACCCTAGACAATTAGTTGAACATACAATCCCTTAATAATGGAACAATGGATTAAATACATTGAAAAGATCTTCAGCAGCCATCAATGATATATTGAATATCAGGTCATGTTGGTTACTTATCATATGAAGGTTGAATATTTAAAAATGTTGAAATGGAAAAATAATATAATACCTAGGGAGTATATCAATGAGATATAGGAGACACAATTTAATAATAGAATCAATGAATATATTCCATACACACTCCAACCTAAAATAAATACATATTTTTATAGTATTATGTAAAAGGCTTATGAATCCTTCATATCATATGGGGAAAACATCCTAAATATTTCATGATATGCCTCTATATTTTTCATTCACCCTAAAAGTGAATTTTACCACTTATTTATTAGGAGAAATATAAGTTAATAAAATAGTTTTCTTATTTTATGATTTGAAATCTATGAGTAAATTGTACGATCATCCCTAATAGTTGAAATAATTATTAGCGAATCTCAATGGTCTCATGGTTTAGGAGAGAGGAATTAAAGAAATGATTTCAATTATGGTGGTGTGTTGGAGAAATATCATATTGTAATGAATGTACAATATATTTCTTTTCCAATGTGTAGGAAGATGCATCTTGGAAATTTTCAGAAGGGGATATTGAAATTATTTTGTTTCGAGAGGGGAGGGAACTTATCTAGAGAATACTGATGGGGGAACCTACAAATGTGAGGAAATAAAAGAATTCTATAGTCAAACCTCTTCCTACTATATAATTTTACCACTACTAGGAATGATGGAATTATGTGAATTAGTGAACTATGACATGGGTTATTACTGATCACCCACAATAACAACATCCATAGAAAATAGAATAATGGAGGGATTTTTCCATCACAACGGTTGAGCTGCATCCTAAAAACAATGTTGTGACAAGTATGCTATTTATACATTCAAGGATAGATAATATACTATTTCATTCTCATTCTAAAAATTCATTCACTAAATGGATGTTTAATTGAAAAATTCAAAAATTACCTCAAAACAGGAATGTGGGGCTATCATTGATAATGGAAAAGTTTGAAAATTATTTCTTCCTAATGATGTAACTTCTGTCCTGCAAATAGTTTTAGGATAAATACCCATAACAACATTGTGATACTTCCTTTATAATAATTTAGTGTAATTATGAGTATGTATTGGCATTAATATAATATGACCCGTATAAATTACCAAGAGACATAGATCACCTTCAATATCACTAATATCACTCTTATTATATAAAATTTCAATGATGATGAAAAATTGTCTCTGGAATCATTATATAAAGAATGGATATTATTTACGTATGAAAAATAGGACCATTCTAAAATGATTGATACTAAGGAAAATATCATCATTGATGTCCTGCCCATTTTGAGGGAATAACCTTTTGTGTTACTTAGTTAATTTATTGGTCTTCCTCTAAGAATATAGGCTTGGTTATTGATCAAACTTCTACATATAGCTTGTCTATTATCTATGAGACCATAAAAATGGCCACTATTGATCATGAAGGGATAAAGAAAAAACTAAAATGGAATCAGGATAACAGTTTCATACACCCTTTTTCTTCATTACGGTGTATACATGAAAGGCATTGTCGTGGGTTCTCTTAAAGGAATTGTAATTTTTTGGGTACAAGGTTATAGTAGAGTGGCTGACCAAGGCCATCTCTCAAAGGAGGATAAAAATTACAACAACTTCTTAAGGGTATTATAAAAATAAAATAAAATATAATAAAAACACTGCATAAAAATTATGAGGGGTTTTTCTTCCATTTATAAAATAAGAGGAAGTATATTAGTAGAATATTTCTTGTTTTTGTTTTTGTTTCTGAAATTAATCTTCAATAAATAAAACACAATATAAAGATGTTTTTTTTTAAAATATTTTAAATGGAATAAACGATCTAACTTTAACAATTCAATCAATTATTTGTCATTATAATTTAAATTAACATCCACTTAATTATAATTCCTTAATTTTTTAACCCTCAAACCCTGCGAGAGTAAATTTAACCAAAAAAATAATATTACTTATACCCTAGGCTAGCTTCGGAACATGAAATCACAGAACCCTTATTTGATGGATGTTCTTATGTTAGATTATGGTTCATGGTCATATAGAGCACATATCCACTCTTTAAATGAAGATTAATTGATTTTAGGGAATATATTTGATCTCTATAAATTTATCCATTGTGGTCTTGTATTACCAATTAAGATCGCACTCTCACAATTTAAACAAATCTCGACCTAGGGTGTTTTTGTGTCAATTTTTCAATTTATTGGTTAGTTTTATTTAAATTGAAAACTCAATTAATAGATCATATTAAGTGAATTACATAATATCATTGATTCCAACTAAATGAATGAAAAATCTAATATGTTGATCAATTACTATGAAAACTAATCTTCTATGAGCGACGTAGTCATCATAGAAACAGATTTCATTTCCTATGTTATAGAAAGGTTATAACCCAATCTCGTTTCTAATCATGAATTCCATCACAAAGAGGAAGATTAATGAGGAAGATAAGTGACCAAAATAGAGGAAAATGGAAGAATATAAATAAGAAATAAGGATTTTATTATGAAAATACAAATATTACAACATGAAGAAGAAGAAGAAGACTTTGATGAGGGGATCCTTCTTCAAGAGCTTTACCTCTTACAATGGTTGAATAAGTTGAGTTTAAAAAATTCTTCTCTTCCATCAGTCTCTTAATTCACATACCAACTCCTCAAAATGTGAAAAATACCAATATATATTATGGAGGGAAGGATAGGTTAAAAGATGTTTCATGTGTGAATAGGGAAATTCATCCAAATAAATTAATCCATCTTGAAACTCCTACTTCACCACCAATAATCATGAACCAGCTATCATTATTGAATGGTGAATAGTGATGAAATGAGTCCTTGATCTCCTATAAAAATTTGGGTCTCATCCAAACACGGATGAAGAAGTTATGTCATAAATACAGAACTGATTTCCAATTTGTTGAGTCCATCCCATATCTGACTTCATATACAATTTGAACCATCAAAATGCATGACTAAGCTCAGCTATATAGAATAAAATCTGTTGAAAAATATGTTAGGAACACATTTAAAAAATTTTATGGTCAAATAATTGAAATAAAATTATTTATGTTTGAAATACTTCAATTATTTTTGAAGGGTAAAACATGAATTTTCATCAAAATTTCAAATTAATGATCTAATCCCAAATATTACATAAATGAACATAGTTACCACAATGTGAGAAAATCATATAATTTAATATCAATAAAATATTCAATAAAATTGAGTTTTATCAACTCCTACACACTTACCCTTTTCACTCTCGAGAAAAACCTCAGAACATGTATTCTAAAAAGTTGTGACAACTAAACCTTAATATCAAATCAAAAAAAAATTTAAAACACATATCCTTAAAATCCAATAATTACATACTATGAAACAGAAGATAACATGCCTCATAAAAAACCATTATTTCAAGTTCTCCATTTATACCATTCAATAAATTTCATCTTCATTAATCCTCTCATTCACAAAACACTATCCTCACTTGAATTTTCTCTAATCACACAAATGTCAATTTTTCAGCAATGTCTTTCGCATCCAAATCATAAAAGGGTCACCATAGGATTGATAAATTCTTATATTTCCACTCGATGAGAGTCAATGAAATATGTTTATCATGAGGACATTTCAGGGTTGTTTTATGGATTTTTGGTTCGTAGGATTTAGATATGAAAAATTATGAGGCAGAATTAGGAGGGCTTAAGTCTTTCTGAAGCAAAATTGCAGTATTCTAATTTTCACATAAATATAGTCTCCTCCTCATTTCCATTAGCATCAATTCAACTCCATCATCATGAAAAGTCATTCAATTTTTACACCATTCATCATTTTTGAAAAAAAATTCAATCTTTATAGTTTTTCATGAAAGCTCTGGATAGGAATAGATTTCTTTCATCATTGGATACTCCAAAAAGGAACAACTTCTTTTATCATGAATGCTTCAAAAAGGTGTAGTTTTCAATAGAAGAATTTTTTTTCAGTTGCAAACACATTACATTAGAATTTAATTTTCCACCGAAAGTGTCAAAAAACATGTGGTAAAACAACTGAAGAGAGCTTCCCCCACACATTTGTTCATCTAGATTATGCAATTTCACTTCAAGAGTTGTTTGGATTGAGAAAATTGTCTTCTTTTGTGGATAACATAGAAGGTTGTTCATGGATTCTAAAGGATAAAAGGATTAAATACCCATGGTATTCAATTATAAAAAGGATTCTTTGAAATGTGGGCTTTAATACCAAAGAAATGCCTCAATTATTTAAAACACAAGTACCACTAACCCTCAGGTTTTGATAGAAATAATGAAAATTCTAGTTTATTCGTGTATGGTTTGGTTCTCTCAATATGTGAGGTAAATGTAAATAATAAGAATGTAATGGTTCAAAAGACTCACAAGAAAATGATTTCAAATATAAAGGCAGGGAGATATGGCATGGGATTTAAAAATTATGGTTACTTTTCATGAAATTACTAAATATTTGAACTTGATAAAAAGTCATTTTTTCCATTCATTTAATTTTATTTTAATGGGATAAGCCATTTCATTCATTAATATAGATTTAAAAATCTAAATTAGAATCATTTAAGCTAAAATGTTTTGGAAAAAAACAAAAAAAAATTATAAAAACAACACATGATTTTTTTTTTGAAAACAGAAAAACAATTGAAATTACAAAAGTAAAACGTCCCCACCCCCACACATAAAATATTGAATTGTCCTCAATGTAAACCAATGGGATGATATGTTCCCATAACATGCATAATTATAAATAGGACGATTAATATTTAAGTGAAAGGGTTAGGAATAGCCTGATATGCTCAAGTGATGATGGGGTCATGCAGTGTGATGAATTTTAATGCATGAATAGGAAGTCCCTTAATGTATTTCTTCAAAAATTTCCCATTGACTGTAAATCTCAATCATGTGTCCTCTTATATTATATCTACTACACCATAAGGAAAAACATTAGACTTAATATAAGGACCTAACCATATAGAATGCAACTTACAAGGCATCATCTTCAGTCTTGAACTATAGAGCAAGACTTTCTCCCCAACTTGAAACTCCCTTTTCTATATCATTTTTTCATGAAGTGATTTTCATCTCTCCTTGTATAGCCTTTGTTACGAACCATCCTAAGTCAACCCTGAACCGGTCAACCAGGCCATCTCCTGACAAGTCCCGAGAGGCGTTCCTGATCCTCCCGGGATGGCAACAAGCACCAAGGGAATCAATAGAGTACACAAGGGAATGATTTCTCCCATATATAATCATTCAAACTGATCGCGGAAGGAAATGGACAACCCAAAATAAATTTATATAAAAATTGAACTGAACATTATTTGTACAAGAAACTGAAAGTACAACTGAACAAATAATTCAACTAACCAAACCAGTTAACTAACTAAATCCATGTCACCCCACTGGTCACTCTTCAACAAAATGTTCACATATCACTCAAGGTGATCAAACTCTAGCTGAAACCCTCACAAGGGCTAATAACAAATGTAAACTGTAATGGCCTAGACCTCTCCAGTTCATTCCTTTTTGAAAATGTGGTGTTAGAGGTGTTCTAGAAGGTTAAGGTGGCTTCGGGTGCATTTGGGTGGACTTTTAAAGAAATCTAAAGGGTAATAGCTTTCGCACGGTTGGCGCACAGTTTGCCTAAACCGTGTCGCCAAACCGTGCAAGGATGGTCTTGGAGGCAGCGGCTAACGCACGATTAGTGCGTGGTTTATCTACCAGTGTGGACTAACCGTGTGAGGAGTGTTTGACGAGGAATAAGCTAATGCACGGTTTGTTAAACCGTGCAGACTAACCGTGCAGGAACATAAAGTTAGATCCTAAAACTGTGGATCTATCTCGTTTTTCCTTTAATCACCTCGTTTAAGCCCATAAGTGGCCATATCTCGGGATTACTCTCCCTTGAAGGTTAGAAAACCACTCCCAAGCATTTTGGAGGTGATCCAGAGGCTTCTCTTCATGAATCAAAGATGGTTTCTTGAGGTATGTGATCGTTCTTGGTTGGTTTCTTAGATCTACTTAGATCTACTCTTCCTCTTCTCTCTGTTTCTTATATCTACGCCCATTATGGGTATATCTATGTGTCTGGATGCCAAGTATGATGAGATTTGGTCTTGATATTTCTAGGAGGAGAGATCTATAGCGAGGTTTTGGAGAATCGACCCGAGTTCGTTGAGCATTCCTCGGCCATTGTGGTTTTCATCAAAAACCATTGAGGTAGGGGATTCGTGACTTCTCTGATTGTTTATGTGAAATCTTAGAGTTATCATGATTTATCCCTTTTGGATCACAATGTAATTGACCTAATTAAATACTTGAACCAGATTAAAATAATTTGTTTGATCACATGTTGTTTCTTTGTACCATGATAACGGTTTGCCTCTTGATTTGCTAGATACTATGATATCCATGCCTTGCTTGTTATCATGTTGTTCTTGATGAAACTGATAAAGAATGTAAATCCAGAATTAATTGATAATTAATTGGATAAGGATAATGAGGGATGTAAACTAATCTGGTTGTTGTTGTTGTGGTTTTTGATCCCATTTGATGTTAATCAAATTGATGATGATGTATGTGTTTAATTCAGTTGGTTGGTAAACCAGAAATCTTTTGGTACTTGTTGTTTGAAGGATGGATGCCTTGTAAAAGGGCCAAGAGCCCAATTTGATGTGATGTTTTTTTGTCATGCTGCTTGTGATGTGATGTGACCCTAGAGGGGTGTTGTGATATTTTCAGGCATAAAGGCCTTTTTGGATTCGGCAGCGGATGACGCCTAGAGAGAAGAGATGCATCAGTTTATGCATGTGGGTGTCGGGGAGGAAACCAAGGATGATGAAATGGGATTTATGTGGTTGTTGAATGCTTATAGATTATTTGGTTGATTATCTACTTTACTTTTCCCCACTTCTCAAGGAAGCTGGTCTTTCTTACCCTTCTTTCGAAAGAGGCAAAGACACACGGGGTATGCCACATGCTTTTTGTGTATAGCCTCTCAAGGTAGAATGGTTTTACTCTCTTTCTATAGGCAGTAAAGACTCGACGGGTAGTACATCTACTCACCGTGTTGAGCCCCCATGTGTTTAGTACCATAGGATGCTTTCTAGAATTCATGGGAATATGGGAAAGTAATTCTGTAATGAATGTTTGAATAAATGTTATTAACCCATGGAGATGGAGTTTGTTGAAACTTAATAATGAGGTTGAGAACTTTTGAAAGGACAGAGGAATTTTTGGATGTGTTGTTAATGGAATTTAATGTGGAATTTTTCATGGTTAATTAATGTTTGATGAATTAATTAAAGTACTGTGGAATTGATAAAAATGAAATAAAGTAATCTAATAAAGCCTTATATGGTTGTGTGATTACAGGATACCTAGTCATAGAAGTGGCGACCTGGAGTCCGAGAGAAGTTAGGTGTAGTTTTTTTCTAAGACTAGGTTATTCACATAGTGTGTTTGTGAGTTATAGTATATTCTGTACTTTTTTTGTTTCTATATGCTACTCCACCCTTTCAGTAAAGGAAACTGACACCCTGGGGATTTTGAGCCCTGGGGGGTGTTTTCCCTGACATTCCGGTGGGGGGATGAATGGATGACTACCCCCTTTGACCCCACTCTATTCTCTTGGTAGATACTAGTGCCATTAGGCACACTGGTTAGTTTTCCACAAATATGTGTGTAGAGGGATGTAATGGCTTCTGGTTATTCACACACATATATTATGGATATAGTATCCTATGGACTACTATAGGTGTAACGTGTATAGGCTGTGATGGCTTGAGGATCCATACTCGGTGTATGGGATGTAATGGATTGAGGTATAATACCTGACGTATGATACATGTTATGCGAGATGTGGTGGATCTCAGAAACTACCTGGTTACTTTTGTTTGTGAGGATGGTGTGGGTATTCGCTCAGGTGTCTACGGGCAAGCCTTTGTGGTGCACGTGGTGAAGATTGTGGAGCTTAACCCATGTTTCTGTGGGAAAGCCTTTGGAGAGAGATGCACAGGACGTATGTCGTTGAGGGAAAAGCAGAAAACTAGTAGGGAATTAGTAGCAGGATACCCTTGATATTCTTTATTATATGCTATATTCTTGTAGGCGTTACTTGGTGAGAGTATCCATGGTAAGGTTGGGAACTTGTTATACCTGTTTAGGTGACGAGTTAGTTTCACTTGTTGTTCACTGTGCTTTAGCATGCTTTATTTACATTTTTCACAAGAGGCTTTAGGGAGGATCCTACTGAGTATACTATTATACTCACTCTACGTATATATAAACTGTTTTTCAGGTCACTTGGAGTAGGTTGTAGATCAATCCGGTTTCTACTAGCTCGGGGTTGCAGGAGATTTTCGGGCTTGTGGTTGCAGTTGTTTTTACATTTTTTTGGGTACTTGCAGTTTTCCATTTCAGTTGTTGTACTTTTGCATGGAATTACATATGTGCATTTGGGTTTCTTTTAAATTTCAGTTCTAATTTGGAGTTTATTGGTGTCTATCTTATCTCTATCTTCCGTGTGTGTTCTCTTATAGGGTAATACCTCCCATTTGTGTGTTATTATACCCTCGGTGCTAGTCTCCAACCCGGGGCCTACTGGAGGCGGGACTCAGGGGTCATTATCTCCCTTCTCACATTTCCTACCCAGGAGGGGTACACTTTGTGGGGAGGGGGTCATGACAGAGTGGTATCAGAGGTCTGGTTGAGGGATATGATTGACTTTGGAGTTAGGCACAGGTGAGTTTTCAAGGGTTGTTTGGGAAACAGTGTCATTCATGTTTGGCATGTGAGGTAAACACTGGAGACCAGCTGAGACATAGGTGTTTAGGGCCCCCTATGATCTGATGTATGGACCATTAAGTTTACAATGGCTACTAAACAAGGTGATACTAGTTGCAGGGTAGAGACCTAGGAAAGGATCATGCAATCATTCTTCTTTGTGCCAGTTCTTGAATGGGTAGACCTTGGGAAAGGTTATCCTAAAATGAATAAAAGAAAAAAATTAATTAATTAATATTGAGTCTTCCATATTCTAGGTTTAGGAGCTATAAGTGGTTTTTATTTTGCAGGTATGGATACAGGTCGACGTCCTCGTCATGATCACATAGAATATGTCCAGCAGGCTGTTCTAGAAGATCGCCGCAGGATAGAGGTGGATGATGATGACACACGGAGGAAGAAATTCCGAGAGTTTCAGTGCCAGAGTTTTCAATGTACGAGGGCTTCGTTTCAGATGCAGTCACGGAAGACTGGTTGGACGAGTTCGAGATAGGCTTCAGTTTAATCCGTGCTCGAATGGAGCACTGGGTGTCCTTAGCTATGACGATGTTTCATGGAGAAGCAAGGAAGTGGTGGTTCTTGTTCCTCAGGGATCGTGAGGAGTCAGCGATCTCATGGGAGGAGTTTCGATACAATTTTAGAGTCGTGTTCCTTTCCTCGAATGCGGAGGCGTCCAGTCACTAAGAGATTCTTACCCTTCGACAGGGGATCTCTATTGTTTGAGAGTTTGGAATCCATTTCAGGAACCTTTTACGATATGCTTCAGACCAGTTACCAGATGAGGAGGCCAAGGTGAGGCATTTCGAGGATGCTTTGCTTCCAGAGATCCAACACTAGGTCACCCCATTTATGATGAAGAAATATCTTGAGGTATTGGAGAGGGAACAGGTTATCGAGAGGACCTTTTCCAGGATAGGATCATCACGAGAGGGGGTTCATCATGATCCCTCACGAAGCAATTCTGTGGTATGGTGTTCCTAGTTTTCAAGGCAGAAGAATTTCTGTTCAGCTGGGGGTAGGTCCCAGCCTTTCACATCTCGTTTCTCCAGAGGCAGCAACTCTCAGGCCTATGCCAAGGGATCAGGTGATTGTTTTTTTGTTGTGGTGGTCATTTTTATCAACAGAAAGAGTGTCTGACCTTTCAGAGTGGTCATCGTGCACTGGGCACTATGCTCTAGGTTCCTCTGTTGAGGTAGTTCCAGCCGAGGCATCAGCAGCCAGTTGCACCAGCTTTAGATCAGTAGAGGGTAGATGGGGCAGGCAGAGGATAGCCCCATGACGTTCCCTATCCTCATAGAGTAGAGCACGGACATGGTGGTGGTCGTCATCAGGGTCAGAGAGACCATGGAGGAGGTCGTGGTCTTCTTCATGCTCTAGCGTTGCCAACACCAGATAAGCCAGATGTCGTTCGAGGTACCCTTGGCTTGTTTTCTACCTTGGTGTATGCCTTGTTTGATTCAGGAGAGACACACTCCTTAATATCCCCTACCCTTGTCCATGCATTGGGACTTGAGGTGGATAGGCTTCCAGTGCCCTTGGCGTTGACTACGCCAGTTAGAGGTCGAGGTAGCTTGTTTGAAGTATGTAGAGACTATGAGCTAGTGTCGGGTCAACACCAATCTTGGGGTGATTTACTATGTTTATGGATAAAACCATATGATTTCATCCTCAACATGGATTGGTTGTATTTGGTGCAGGATATTGTGGATTGCTTTCGGAAGAAGGTTGTTTTCTTTGGTGCGGATGGAGAGCAAGTAGTGTTTGTTGGTGAGCGAGATCCTCAGATTGGTCATAGGTGTGTTCCATCCATATCATCCAGAATGGCCGACATGATGTTGAGATCTTCAGAGGTTTAGTAGTTGGCATTTCCTCAGGTCGTAGAGGAGTACCCTGATGTCTCTCCAGAAGAGGTTGTAGCCTTAACCCCTCGATGAGATATCAAATTCGGGATCGAGCTATAGCCTGGAGCATCTCATATCTCTATGTCTCCCTATAGGATGGCCCCTTCTGAGTTGAGAGAGCTACGTATACAGCTTGATGGTCTATTATAGTGAGGTTTTTTTTAGCCAAGTGTGTCGCCATGGGGTGCACCAGTTTTGTTGGTGAATAAGGCCGATGACAGTTTGCGGTTATGTGTCCATTATTATCGCTTAAACAAAGTGAAAACAAAGAATCACTATCCTCTTCCATGGATTGATGACTTACTTGATCAACTAAAGGGTGAAAGTTGGTTCTCCAAGATCGACTTGCGGTTAGGATATCATCAGATGTGTGTGTAGGAGGACGACATTCCAAATACTGCTTTTCGTTGTCGTCATGGGCATTATGAGTTCGTTGTAATGCCATTTGGTGTGACGAATGATCCAGCTGTGTTCATGGGATTTATGAATTCTATGTTCCATGAGTTCCTGGACAAGTTCATGGTAGTTTTCATCGATGACATCCTTGTGTACTCCACATCTAAAGAGAAGCATGCAGAGCATCTACGAGCCATTTTGGGAGTTCATTGCCAACATCAGTTGTTCGGGAAGTTGTCGAAGTGTGAGTTTTGGGCTCGAGCAGTCTGTTTCTTGGGGCATGTTGTGTCCCAACAGGGAGTAGGTGTAGATCCATTGAAGATTGAAGAAGTTGTGTCTTGGGAATCCCCCAAGATAGTGTTAGATGTGCGAAGTTTCATTGGTCTCACATGCTACTAAAGGAGGTTCGTAGTAAATTTCTCATGAGTTTCGACTCCTCTAACAGCTTTAACTATGAAAGAACATACATTCATATGGAATGATCAGTGTCAAGAAGATTTCGAGTATCTAAAGAAGAAGTTATTAAGTGCTCCAGTCCTTTTTCTTCTAGATAAGGGAGTTTAGTTTGTTGTTTTCTGCGATGCTTCACATCTGGGGTTAGGTTGTGTTCTCAAGCAGTAGAGGTCAGTTGTTTCTTATGGGTCTTGGTAGTTGTGTCCCCATGAATGAAACTATGCCACCCAAGATCTTGAGTTGGCAACCGTGGTGTTTTCTCTGATGTTTTGGAGACATTACCTCATTGGTGAGCACTTCATGGTTTTCACCGATCATATGAGTTTGAGGTATGTTTTCTCCCAGCGTGACTTGAACTTTCGACAATGTTGGTGGATGGAGTTCTTACTGGAATATGACTTTGAAATATCATATACACCTAGAAAAGGAAATTTTGTAGCTGATGCACTGAGCCGAAAGTCACGTAGTGATGCTGTGCGTGAATCAGGTGATTCCTGGAGAGTAATGAAAGAACTGTCAGCATTACATCTTGATATGGGAGAAGTTGGGGGTAGAGGATATATTTTTCAGATGACTGTACAGTCATCTCTGATTCCTAAGGTAGAAGTGTCCCAGTTGGGGGATCTAGAGGTGGATGTCTGGAGAGACTGATTTTTTTGTGGTGAGGCCCCCTAATGGTTGGTCTGAGGATGAACAACATAGAGTGTCGTATCATGGAAGGATTTTTGTTCCCTTGACATTGAGTGAGATGGTCCTCAGGGAGTTCTAGAGCTTTCCTTTAGCGGTGCATCCTGGTGTGACAAAGATGTACCGATCCTTGAGGAGTCAGTTTTGGTGGCATGGGTTGAAGTGTGCTGTTTCAGAGTTTGTGTCTCGATGTTTAGCCTGCCAGAAGCTGAAGGCCGAACACCATGTTCTTGGTGGTCTTTTCCATCCATTAGAGATTCCTCAGTGGAAGTGGGAGGATATATTAATGGGCTTTGTTATAGGTTTACCTCGAGCTCTGGGGGGACATGATGCTATTTGGGTGGTAGTGGATCATTTAACAAAATCGGCCCACTTCATAGCGATCAAGGATTCGAGCTCTGTGGAAGTTTTGTCAAGGTAGTATCTGGAGGTGGTGGTCAAACTTCATGGAGTACCTATGACGATCAATTCAAATAAGGATTCTCACTTTACCTCTAGGGTGTGGAGGGGTCTCCAACATGATTTTGGTTCTCAGTTATTCCTTAGCACTTCTTTTCATCCTCAAACAGATGGCCAGACAGAGCGAACTATCTAGAATCTTGAATACATGTTACTCTATTTTGTTCTTGATTTTGGAGGCTCATGGATGAGGCACTTACCCTTGGTGGAGTTCTCTTAAAATAATAGTTTTCACTCCACCATCGGTATGGCACCGTTTGAAGCCTTGTATGGTCGGACTTTCCGTTCTCGGTTGTGCTGGACGGGGGTCAAAGAGTCAACAATTCTCGGACCGGAACTAGTGAAGAATACAACAGAGATGGTTCAGGTGATTCGTGAGAGGTTGAAGGTAGAGAAAGATTGTCAGAAATCCTATGTCGATCAAAGAAGGAGACCCGTATAGTTTACTGTTAGGGATAATGTGTTTCTAAAGGTGACTCCCTGTTGTGAGCAGTGAAGGTTTGGTCATGGGAGTAAGCTTTCTCCCCAGTTTTTTGGTCCTTTCGAGGTGTTATCTTGTGTTTGGGATATGGAATATTCAGTAGCACTTCCCCCGTAGATGATTCAGATACATGATGTTTTCAATGTATTGCAACTCTGATGTTATCTTCATGATGAATCTCGCATCATCGATTGGGGAGAGATCAATGTTGATGGTGATGCAACCTTTGAGGAGCGACATGTGGAGATCCAAGACCGCAAGGAGAAGTTTTTTTGCGGGCGTTATATTACTTTATTTCATGTTTTTTGGTGACACAGTGGCTTGGAGGAGTGTACCTGGGAACGTGAGTCACATATACGTGCTCAGTACCCAGAGTTATTTGATGTTTAAATATTTTCATGTATCATTGAAACTTGTGTGGTTATGAAACTTTCATGTTTGGGAGATGGCTCCCTTTTTTTCATTGGTGACTTGCTCTCTTTTGAGAGGTATCTCGAGGGGTGATTGTTCAGATCCTATTTCGTTTTCACTTTAGGTGGGTTTTTGATTCTCGAGGATGGGAATGTTTTGAGAGGTATCTAATGTAATGGCTCGGACCTCTCCGGTCCATTACTTTGTGAAAATGTGGTGTTAGAGGTGTTCTGGAAGGTTAAGGTGGCTTGGGTTTCCTTTGGGTTGACTTTTATGGAAATCTAAAGGGTAATATCTTTCATACGGTTAGCGCACGATTTTCCTAAACTGTGCGTCCAAACCGTGCAAGGCTGGTCTTGAAGGTAGTGGATAACGCACGGTTAGCACACGGTTTGTCTAACCATGCAGACTAACTGTGCGAGGAGTGTTTGACAAGGAAGAAGCTAACACATAGTTAGCGCACGGTTTGTTAAACCGTGCAGACTAACCGTTTGGGAACTTAAAGTTAGATCGTAAATGTGTGGATCTAACTTGTTTTTCCTTTAATCACCTCGTTTAAGCCCTTAAGCAGCCATAACTCAGGATTACTCATCCTTAAAGGTTATAAAACATCTCCCAAGAATTTTGGAGTCAATCAGAAGGCTTCTCTTCGTGAATCGAAGCCGGTTTGTTGAGGTAAGTGATCGTTCTTGGTTGGTTTCTTATATCTACTTAGATCTACTCCTCCTCTTCTCTTGGTTTCTTAGATCTATGCTTGTTATCGGTAGATATAAGTGTGTGGATTCCAAATATGATTAGATTTTGTCTTGATCTTGCTAGGAGGAGAGATCTAAGGAGGGGTTTTGGAGAATCGACCCGAGTTCCTTGAGCGTTCCTCGCCGTTGTGGTTTTTGTAAAAAACCATTGATGTAGGGGATTCATGGCTTCTCTAATTATTTATTTTCAATTGTAGAGTTAGCATGATTTAGCCCTTTTGGATCACAATGAAATTTACCAATTAAATACTTGAACTGGATTAAAATAATTGGTTTCATCGCATGTTGTTTCTTTGTAGCATGATAACAGTTTCCTCTTGATTTGATAGATAGTGTGACATCTATGCCTTGTTTGTTAGCATGTTGTTCTTGATGAAATTGATAAAGAACGTAAAGCCAAAATTAATTGATAATTAATTGGAATAAGATAAAGATGCATTTAAATGAATCTGGTTGTTGTTGTTGTGATTGTTGTTCCCATTTGATGTTAATAAAACTGATGTTGATGTACGTGTTTAATTCAGTTGGTTGTTAAACCTGAAATATGTTGGTACTTGTTGTTTGAAGGTTGGATGCCTTATAAAAGTGACAAGATCCCAATTTGATTTGATGTTTGTTTTTCCTAATTCTTGTGCTGTGATGTGACCCTAGAGGGGTGTTGTGATATGTGGAGGCATAGAGGCCTTTTTGGTTGTGGCAGCGGATGACGCCTAGAGTGGCGATATGCATTGGCGTATGCATGTGGGTGTTGGGGAGGACACCAGGGATGATGAAATGGGATGGATGTGGTTTTTGGATTCTTGTCAATTCTTTGGTTGATTATCTGCTTTACTTTTCCCCACATCTCAAGGTAGCTGGTCTTGCTTACCCTTCTTCCGAAAGAGGCAAAGACACGTGGGGTATGCCACGTGCTTTCTGCTTTTATCCTCTCAAGGTAGAATGGGTCTATACTCTTTCTATAGGCGACAAAGACTCGATTGGTAGTACATCTACTCACCGTGTTGAGCCCCCTTGTGTTTAGTAGCATATGATGATTTTATAGAATGTCTGGGAATATGGGAAAGTAATTCTGTAATTAATTTTTGAATAAATGATGTTAACTCATGAGAATGGAGTTTGTTGAAACTTAATGATGAGGTTGAGAACTTTTGAAAGGACAGTGATATTTTTGGATGTGGTGTTAATGGAATGTAATGTGGAATTGTTCATGGTTAATTAATGTTTGAAGAATTAATTAACGTATAGTGGAATTGATAAAAAGGGAATACAGTAATCTAATAAACCCCTTAAATGGTTGTGTGCTTACAGGATACCTTGTCGTAGAAGTGGCATCCCGGAGTCCGAGAGACATTAGCTGCAGTTGTGTCTAAGATTAGGTTATACCCATAGTGTGTTTGTGAGTTATAGTATATTCTGTACTTTTCGTGTTTCTATATGCTACTCCACCCTTTCAGAAAGGGAAACTGACACCCCGGGGATTCTGAGCCGTGGGGGGTGTTTTCCACAACATTCTGGTGGGAGGATGAATGGCGGACTACCCCCTTTGTCCCTGGTCTCTTCTCTTGGTAGATACTAGTTCCATTAGGAACAGTGGTTAGTTTTCCCCACATATGTGTGTAGAGGGATGTAATGGCTTTTGGTTATTCACACACATATATTCTGGATATAGTATTCTATGGACTACTATAGGTGTAACGTGTATAGGTTGTGATGGCTTGAGGATCCTTACTCGGTGTATGGACTGTAATGGCTTGATGTATAATACCCGACATATGATACACGTTATGTGAGCTGTGGTGGCTCCCAAAAACTACCTTGTTACGTTTGGTTGTGAGGATGGTGTGGTGCTTCCCTCAGGTGTCTGTGGGTTAGCCTTTGTGGTGCATGTGGTGCAGATTATGGAGCATAGCCCAGATGTCTGTGGGAAAGCCTTTGGAGAGAGATACACAGGACATATGTCGTTGGGAAAAAGTGGCAAACCAGTGGGGAAGTAGTAGCGGGGTACTTTTGATATTCTTTATTATATTCTATATTCTTGTATGCGTTACTTGGTGAGAGTATCCATGGTGAGGTTGAGATCTTAGTATACATGTTTAGGTGAGGAGTTAGTTTCACTTGTTGTTCATTGTGCTTTAGCATGCTTTCTTTACCTTTGCATGAGAGGCTTCAGGGAGGAACCTACTGAGTATATTGTTATACTCACCCGACGAATATATAAACTGTTTTTTCAGGTCACATGGAGAAGGGTGGAGATCAAGATGGTTTTTACTAGCTTGGGGTTGTAGGAGCTATTCGGGCTTGTGGTTGCAGCTGTTTTTACTTACTTTTTGGTACTTGAAGTTTTCCCATTCAGTTGTTATACTTTTTCATGACATTACATATGTGAATTTGGGTTTTTTTTATATTTCAGTTCTGAGTTGGAGTTGATTGGTGTCTATCTTATATCTCTCTTCCGCATGTGTTCTCTTAGAGGGTAATGTCTCTCATTTGTGTGTTACTATACCCTTAGTTCTAGTCTCCTACCAGGTCCTACTAGAGGTGGGACTCGGGGGTCATTATCTCCCTTCTCACATTGCCGACCTAGGAAGGGTACACTTTGTGGGGAGGGGGTTGTCATAAAGACTATAGGAATGAGTATTAAAACTCAGTAGGTTAGCCCGATATTCTATTCCCAATGCACTTCCTTTAAAATAAAAGAAACATCAATTTATACTTTTAAATACAAGATATGAAATAATTTTTTTCAAATGAGGCTCCATGCTATAATAATTATCAGACAAAAACATGCATGTTTAATAAACAACAATGCAAGCAACAATTTTTCAAAGAGGTGAAACTTCAAAATGAAAATAGTTTTCAAGAGGGGTACTTCAAAGAATGTAAACTTTTGAATAAATAACACAAACTACTTAATTTACCAACCAAACACACCGTATGTCGATGGTGAGTACAAAATTTCCAATGAGCACTAGTCAGGGGAACACCCCTAGGTACTAGTTCGTTGTGAGCCTCATGTACCTCGTATCTCGGTGAAAGTAACCATAATAAATATCTGTTCTCATGCACATGAGCTAATAGTAGTGAAAATACACATACCATATTGGTCCCCCAACATCATCATCATCATAGTTTAGTTAGTTTTGTCATCGTCAAACTTGCTATGTGAAACATGGGCCATACCCCACAGGATCACTAGCATACTAGTACACGTCTGCCCACCTAGATACCCGGGATTCCCTTTAGTGCTCAATCAAGTTACAAATATTATAAAATAAACATTTCACATCGAAATTCAATTCCTAAACTATAAACACACAAATCACCCACAAACTTTCTTCTCATTTCTTTCACAAATCAACAGACCAATAAATATTTTCGTAAAACAATTTCAAGGAGTGTATTGAGGATTTTCACATAAAACTCAATTAAAAACACTCTTTTAATAATTAAAACACATCAAAACCATACCAAACCATATTTTTAAGTCCTAAAAATATTTAATAAAATAATTTCATGGACCATAAAACAATCCCAATTGACACAACTTGGTATATACAAGTAAAGCACTCATTCTTCATTTTTAGGAAAGGCCAAACGGGCCTTTAAACATTTTCTCAAAACTAAAATTTGACAAAGTTATGAATTTCAATTTTATTAGGGAGGTGTGTACACACCATTTAAAGAAAAAAACGACATTCCAAAATCCCTTTAAATACTCAGGTGACATATTCAAAACACAAACATCTTTATAAGAATGTGAAACAGGCAATTTTCATGCAACTCGGGCCAAAACATGTTGTTAACAGAAATCCATTTGTTTGTAAATGAAAATCCAAATTTAAAATCCATAAAAGGACCCCAAAATAATTTTCTTACATGATGCCAATATATTTATAAATCCAAACAAATTATTTGAAATTGCAGTAGACACATAAAAGCCAACCGGGAAATTTACCGAACACATGGCATGCACTCTTTAAAAAAACAACTTGTATTAAGCACTTAAAAAGGGATAATACAACATTTTCATGCCATAAAGTTATTCAAGATACTGAGAAGTATTCAAAATACCATAAACCAATTGTGAAAGATCATGGAATAATTTATCAAATAAGAGGTGTACACATTTATACCAAAACAACTATATTTTTAACAAAATAAGTCACAAAACATAATTTACACACCAAACCTTTATAACCAAAGTTTCACAGTAGCATATATCATATAAATATGGTTATAATGGAATTAAAATGATTAAACTTAAATGACAATGGTTTGTCAAGGGATATCCTACCTCAAATCCTTGGCGTAACAGAAACGCACACCTAAAATCACCTGTCGTGGGTTTATAAACCCTAAAACAATGAAGACCAGACCTAAATGAATATAAACTCCATAAAAAACCATGGGATAACAGAACCTTAGGTATATCATGACTATAGGATATTATAAAACCAAGAAATAATGAATGGATGAAGAAGTGGGAGGATAAAGGAGATTGAATCTTAGAGTTTCCACTAGAAACTCTTCGTATTCCATTAGATATGCAACCCTATAGAAACGTTATTGGGATGAAACTTTATGTAGAGGCTTATAATTTAATGAAGAAGTAGTTAACTAATATTTGTGGGAAAAACATCACGTATTTAATGAGTTATGTATAAAAGGATTTACCATATCGATTATGAGCGATTTGAGGTAACCAAAGTACTTTCTCCCTAATCTGTGACCCATATGAGCTCCAAAGAGGGTAAATCGATAATGGGGGTGAGTATAGGGCTATTGGGTTATAGGGGGAGGTGTAATCACCGATAAATATTAAAAATGTAATTATATATAAAAGAAACAAATATTTTTTTAAAAATAGGAAATGGGTCCATGGGCTGGCCTAATACCTAAATAATTCTTATGAATTTATATGGGGTCCAAAAGGATAATGAAGTTTTAATATATCAGTATAGGACATGTGGGAAGTATAATGGGTGAAAAATGATGAAAAAATTAGTTATAAAAGAAAAAAATTCAGTTTTTTTTAAACTGGAAATGGGCTCATGATTGGTCCAAATCATGATGTAACCACCCTTTCTTCAAAATATCCAAAACAAGAAATGGGGAACCCAAATTAGGGTGATTAGACATATATGAAACTTCAAAAATCAATATTAACCTCACAAAATACACACGAAAAAGATCGGTATTTCTAATGGACTGGATCAATACAAAGACAAAAAAACAGGGTGTGACAATTCTCCCCACCATTAATGCTTTCCGCCCCCGGAAAGCCAAAACACTTTCCAGCTGAAAAAATCAACACCTAAGGATTACCAATAAACATGATCCAGCCTATCAAGAAAAGGAAATATCATCAACCATCAATGGATGTTAATCCTATGGCTAAAAAAAACACACTTCTGACAACCACTTCCAGAAAATCATTAGAAATATCAAGCCACCACCTCCACAACCAAGCCAAGGACCCAATTGTTGGGACTTCTCCCAATGAACCCGACCATCGCCCAAACCAATGTGCACTCATAAAAACCAAATATTCCAGAGGATTCCTGAATATACTCCCCAAAATTAATAAAAAACTAGCACTAGAAAAGTTTTTATGATAAAAATCCATGAGACCCATGGTGGGTCTCCCCACTATTAGAGACCAACCAGCAACGAACAGACAAGAATTCAACATGAGCTAGAATTAGGCCTCACTCAAACAAGCCCAAAAAAACATCGAATAAAACCTAAAAAACCCTGTTAATAGGGTTACAATATGAACATATAAACCACCCACTCCCGAACGGAGGGGACAAGAACTGGACCAACACTTTCAGCACAGATCTGGACCCCCACCACTCGGGGACAGGAGGGAAGGGGACCCAATAATTTGGCCACTGAAACCACAAAAGAAAAAAAGGAACTACCAAAAACTCTCCACCTATGAATAGGTAACACCACCACACCTTATTTTCACATGCGGTCCACACAGGGACATTGATTGAAAACCCACATCCATGAAGGCATAACCATAGACAATGTGTGAGCGGTAAGTCCACCACGCTTGTTGCGAAAAAGGTAAATTATCAGAAATGATGAACCAAAAAATTGACATGGAAACTAACTTACCAAAAAATGGGAGTTAGGATCCTAATCGTGAACTCCACACCTCTGTCGATTTCCTGACTGTGTGAAAAGCTTCACTCCGAGGCCTATGGCTCGAGCCCTGATTCTTGAAGCATCTGCTGCACCGCTGTCAGGTGATAAGGATCACACCACTCAAAAAACCTCACTTGATCACCAAAAAAACCTTCATATAAATAGTAACTCATATATACATATCAAAATTTTGTCTCACTCTGATTGAGGGGAAGAATGGACAAGGAATACGGTTAAAGACATCAGCATCACCGAACACAATTACTATGTCCAAAAGAGTTATCACGACCTAGAATCACTTTTAATAGATCCCAAATAGATCTATATTCCAAAAAAATAGGTTGAGTCATAATCCAAAGAGGTGTATTTAATATTTTAAATAAATCCTTAGGTTGACCAGTAGGAAAGATTTCCAACGGAGAACTATCCATGGCCACATTACAATATCAAACACGTCTTTAGGAACCCAATGAACATTACTGCAAAACCGAGCCACCAACAAGATCTCATCTCAAGATACAACAAGAGTATGAATTATAGATCTAAAGGAAGCTTACTTAATAAAAAACTCTTTTAATACATAGAATTATCCATCCACATAATCATTGGTCCAAAACAAACACCACAATTTTTTAGCTAAAAAACATTTGAAAAAAAACTAACTTGGTGGATATTCACATTCACTAATGGTGTTTCATCAATTCTCACTCACATGCACATTTATGTGCCACCCTAGGCACTAAAAAACCATTCCATATAGGCCATCGTTCCAGATATTAATAAAACCATGCATGTGAGAACCCATGAAAATAGCAAAGGCTAAAACAAAACAACATCATTCCAAAAATAATGTACTGTCAAAAGGAACACCAACCACCAAGTCAAAAATGATTTTTATATTCCACAAAGAAAACCCCACATCATCAAGAAAAACTTTATTACAAAAAAAGACAATCCATTTCATTTAATAGAACTTACAAAAACAACCATTCAATTCCAAATAGCCCTTCCACATTTTTTAAAAAAAATCAGCAAGGTCTCTTTTCATAATCTGACAACAACAAAAGCCAAAACCCATTTCCAAAAAAACACCATCCGTACAAACCTGAATTTCCAAAACCTATTCATTATATTAAAACACTTTTCAACAGCCCAAAACATGCCATTTAAAACAATGATTCAGAATTACTTTAAAATGACTCACACTTTCAAAACATTTTATTTCAACAAACCACATGTTTAGATTAGGGAAAATCCAATCCCATTAAATCATTTCCACTTCCTCCCCAAAATCTGTTAAAAAAAACACAACCTTACCAAAACCATTCTTATAAATAATTTTTGAAAATCCCTTTTATACTTTTCCAAATCCATTCCTTCCTTTAATACCCATTTCCATATTTCTCAGACAAGGATTTTCAAAACAAACATTCAGAATTCATGAAAGGTTCAAGTGACCCCAAAAAAGAGAACTAGTGTCAGTGGGTGACTTGACCATATGGTTGGCGATCATATGCCAAAGAAAAAACTAACACAAAGTGACGTATTAGGTCCATTACCCTGCTCCGCATGGCTTACTAGGTCCTTCGAGCTCACAGAGGCAATTAGTCAGACTCTCCTTGTCATATCCCAACACCAAACAATCAACAATATCAAAGGACACTAATAAAACCGGACATCCCATAGAAACTCGAGGATTAGAAAGAGAAAGAGTTCACGACGCTCTACTTGAACTTACTACTCCATTCCCAACAATCCTACTCCATCTACCTTGAAATCCCCAAAATAACAAGGGCGCTCTAAAAAGAAAGGTATGCTATGATCCAACCTCCTCTGATACCATTTTGTCACGAACCAGCCCGAGTCAACCCTGAACCGGTCACCCAGGCCAGGCCGCGACAAGTCCCGAGAGGCGTTCCCAATCCTCCTGGGATGGTGACAAGCACGAAGGGAATCAATAGAGTACACAAGGGAACGATTTATCCCATATATATATAATCAAACAAACAACGGAAAAAATGGTCAGCCCAAAATACATTTATATAAATATTGAACTGAACATTATTTTTACAAGAAACTTAAAGTACAACTAAACAAAAAATGCAACAAACCAAACCAGTTAACCAACTAACTCCATGTGAACCCACTGGTCACTATTTGAAAAAATGATCACACGTCGCCCAAGGCAATAGAACTCGAGTTGAAACCTGCACAAGGGAAAAAAACAGAAGAAGACTTTAGGCGTGAGTATTAAAATTCAATAGGTTAGCCTGATATTCTATTCCCAAATTACTTCCTTTAAAATAAAAGAAACATCAATTTATTGTTTTAAATACAAGATATAAATGTTTGTTTTTCA
Source organism: Viscum album (assembly GCA_963277665.1). NCBI lineage: Eukaryota > Viridiplantae > Streptophyta > Magnoliopsida > Santalales > Viscaceae > Viscum > Viscum album. Next base: position 1,416,600,269 of record OY728138.1, read on the forward strand.
CATGAGGCTTCATGTAATAATAATTATTAGACCAAAACATGCATTTTTAATAAACAACAATGCAAGTAATAATTTTTCAATGAGGTGCAACTTCAAAATGGAATAGTATTCAAGAGGGGTGCTTCAATGAATGTAAACATTTAAATAAATAACACACACTACTAAATTTACCAACCAAACACACCGTATGATGATGGTGTGTACAAAATAGCCAATGAGCACTAGTCACGGGAACACCCCTAGGTACTAGTTAGTTTTGAGCCCCAGGTACCTCATATCTCGGTGAAAGTAACCATAATAAATATCTGTTCTCATGCCCACGAGCCACTAGTAGGGAGAATAACCATAACCTAGTGGTCCCCCAACATCATCATCATCATATTTTAGTCAGTTTTTTCATCATCAAACTTGCAACGTGTAACAGGGTCCAAACCCCACAAGATCACTAGAATACTTGTACACGTCTGCCCACCCAGATACCTGGGATTCCCTTTAGTTATCAATCAAGTTACACATATTATAAAATACACAATTCACATCAAAATTACATTCCCAACCCGTAAACACACAATAAAACCCACAAAAATTCTTCACATTTCTTTCAAGATTCAACAAACCACTAAATATTTTCGTAAAACAATTTCAAGGAGTGTATTGAGGCCTTGCACATAAAACTCATTCAAAAACACTGTTTAAATTATAAAAACACATCAAAACCATACCAAACCATATATTTTCAGCCCTAAAAACATTTAATAAAATCATTTCATGGACCATAAAACAATCCCAATTGACACAACATGGTATATACAAGAAAAACACTCATTCTTCATTTCTTGGAAAGGCCAACGGGCCTTTAAACATTTTCTCAAAACTAACATTTGACAAAGTTATGAATTTCAATTTTATTAGGGATGGTTATACACACAATTTAATTAATAAAACCACATTCATAAACCCTTTTAAACACTCAGGTGACATATTCAAAACACAACCATTTTTATAAGAATGTGAAACGGGCCATTTTCTGGCAACTCGAGCCAAAACATGTTGTAAACAAAAAACCATTTGTTTGTAAAAGAAAATACAAATTTGAAAGACATAAAAGGATCCCAAAATAATATTCTTACTTGCTGCCAATATATTTATAAATCCAAACAAATTATTTTAAATTGCAGTAGACTCATAAAATCCAAATGTTCAATTTACCGAACACATGGCATGGACTCTTTAAAAAACAACATGTGTTAAGCACTTAAAAAGGGATAATACACCATTTTCATGGAATAAAGTTATTCAAGATACTAAGACATATTCAAAATACCTTAAACAAAGTGTGAAATATCATGTAATAATTTATCAAATAAGATGAGTTCACATTTATACCAAAACAACAATATTTTTAACAAAATAAATCACAAAACATAATTTGCACACCAAACCTTTAGAACCAAAGTTTCACATCATCAAATATCATATAAATAAGTTTATTAAAGAATTAAAATGATGAAACATAAATGATAAAGGTTTGTGTAAGGGATATCCTACCTCAAATCCTTTGCGTAATGGGAACGCACACCCGAAATCACCCGTCGCGGGTTTATAAACCCTAAAACAATGAATACCAGACCTAAATGAATATAAAATCCCAAAAAACCCATGGGATAACAGAACCCTAGATTGATCATGACAAGGAGATATTATAAAACCAATAAATAATGAATGGAGGAAGAAGATGGAGGATAAAGGAGATAGAATCTCACCATTTCCACTAGAAACTCTTCGTATTCCATTAGATATGCAACCCTAGAAAAAAAATGGGATGAACTTCTTGGAGAGGCTCTTAATGTCTTGAAAAACTAGGTAAATTATATTTGTGGGAAAAAAAGTATGTATTTAATGAGTTATGTATAAAATGATTTACCTTATCAATTCTGGGTGATTTTAGGTAACCTGAAAAATTTCACCCTTATCCTCAACCCATATGAGCTCCAAAGAGGGTAAATAGATAAAGGGGATGGGGATATGGAAATTGTATTCTAGGTGGAGGTGTAATCACCGAAAAATATTAAAAATGTAATTATATATAAAAGAATCAAATATTTTTTTAAAACAGGAAATGGGCCCATGGGCTGGCCCAATACCTAAATAAGTAACCCCAATTCACCATGCTTATTCACCTTAGGGACCAAATATTGGTGTCCATACAAACTATACCATAACAAGTACCAATATTCTTATCAAAAAAGGAGGCACACCAATCACAACATCTATCACAACAACATGAAATAATTAGTGCCCTCTAAATTGTATGGAAATTATGTATGAAATGTAATTTCTAACAAGTTACTCTGTGATTCATGATATGGAATTCACTCATCTCATCAGGATACAAGATAAATATAACCCAAAAAAATATATATAACAATATCACAACACAAGTGCATCACCCAACGGTGAAAATGAGTCAATTGTAATAGTTCAAAATCCCAAAATCACAATTCAATTCAAGGAAATTTTGTTTTTCCTTATATACAGGTTAGCTAATCCTAGACAGAACTTATTACCAAATTCCTATTCATTCCAATCCCTTTCTATTATTTATAAATAGTAAAATAAAAGAAGGAAAATAATTCTTTGATACTTCTTTGTAATGTCCTGAACTCGGATATCACTCAACAGTGCTCTGAGCACAGATGGTCAAATGGCTTTAAGCATGTCTCCAAAACTCCAGATGATATCAACTAGTAGCGAGGGCCTAGGTGTGATAATGGGGAGACTATTCCATCATTAAAATAGTGTAACACAATGGAATTACATACAAATATTGAAATTAGTAATACCATTGAACATAAGCAAGTAACGAAAGACTCATAGTATAAATAACCATAAGTCATATCATATGATCGTTGATGGTACATGTTAAATGTTCTGAAAAATATCCAAAATAGTTTACACTATAGAAATATACAATACAATTTCCAAAAATTATTGAAGACTAACAAGAATCTAAAAATCATCGCAAGACTCAGCATGGTCCCATGCTCTCCTTCTCCTAAGATTCATATCAAGTACCTATAGGAGGTAAATTTCACTTATCGATGTGTGAAATCACATAATTGGTTTCAGTCCAAAACATGCCCCAAATCAGGGGTGAAACTAAATCCCAGTAGGCAACCACCTAAGGTCTGTGTCAATCTGTCAATGAATATATATAACAGGCAGGGTGTAATAATGAACGTAGTAACCTAGGAAGTACTCAAAAGTAAACAACCTATAAAAATTCAGTTACATTTACATTTCATTTCATTATTCATTTAACATTTTAGTTACATAGAATTTATAAGACTTGAGATTCAGCTCAATACTGGAACCCCCCATATAATTGTAAGCATAAAAGATGCATTAGAAGTCCATCAATGAAAGCATGAGTGAAGAACAAATCGAATCTTGTGTGTTCTCTTGGAAAATGCATCATAAACCATTCCATTTCAATATTAAATTATATCCCAATCCATTCCTTTACATTCCTAATATAGAATTCAAGTATCACTCTAGGTGTAAATTCCACAAACACTATACAAACCCATCCTGACAAACCTATCATGAACCTGGTATAACTGTTGGTGTGGTATATTTTCATGTCATCGAGCTCATTCTGGGAAGTCCAATAAGGAATGCTCATGTATCAATGATGACATATAGTCAAATTCCTCTTGATCACATACATGGAATCCCTCAATGGACCCATGATTCACTCAGCATATATGTACAACCTCTTTGAGCTTTTCCAATGAATCCCTCAATGAATCAATGGTTCACTCATTGATTAAACATATTTTACCCTTTGATCCCATCCATGGAATTCTATATTGAATCCGTGTTTCACTCAAGGTTCAAGGTATAATTTTCATATTATCCCTTCCAAGGAATTATTAATTGAATTCATGATTCACCCAAGACTAATTTCCATTTGGTCATTCAATTCATTTAAACATTAATTGAGCATTATAAAGGTCTAAAACCAAAAGTATCATATTTACCTCACCACCAAAGGGTGTCTCAATCAAGGACCAACCTCATAAGTCTTGTCCTCCAATTTAATTTCATGGTCATATTTCTCATAACAATCATCACATATAAATTAATCTATTACATGGAAAATACATTGATCAACTCACATGGTTAGGTTTAAAATTTGAGAAATTCAATCCAAACAGTCTTAAATAAGCATAGGCATACAAGGGTCAAGGGGAAATTCAACCACCCCATGCCCTTAGCTAATTCAATTTAAATATATCACTCTTTTAATTACCTTAACAACCAATTTCATATTTAATAACTTATAAAAAGGAATCAATGGCATGCCTCATAGGCATCTTATGCCAAGCATCCATAAACAGTCATCCAAGGAAACTCACCCCTGGGGTATCCTATAATCAAGGTATACAACCTAGTCCATTTTTTATAAAACCAACTCAATTACCTATAAAAGAACAGGAAATAATAAGGTTCAATTACAAATCAAGGTGACACTCCAAAAATGGGGGTACAACACTTCAAAATATATAAAAATCTTGACAATTAGAAAAAGGCATGAAACCACCTACCTTGTGATCACACTAGATAGCTTGTCCAATATCATGCTATGATCCACCCTATTTTTGGGATAAATATTAATAACAGTTGAAGAATATGACATTAGGGAAATTTAGCCTAAATATAAATATCACAATTGATATCTAAAAGAATCAAGAAAGAATAAAAAATAATTGAGGCATTACTGTTGCATATCCATAAAGTTAAACGACACTCTATTCCATGATCAGACAGTGCATGGATCTGAAATAGAATAATAGAATTTAAAGGATGCTCTTCAATGATTACACTACTATGTAATAATAGAAGGTGAAGAAAACATCGATTTAAAAAGCTCTAGGGAAATTGGTTATTTTACCCAAAAAAACAATGCTGAATGAGGATGTGCCTCCTACCGTATGGTTTCTTCAGACCAGGTAGCCTATAAGGCCCTACTGTCCAGCCTCGCATAGTTCATTCAAATAGTGTGACCTGCCCTGCATGGTTTTCACTAATTGTATGCCAGGCATAACACACCTATAGTTTGGGTTTCAAGCTCAATAATATCCCCAGAAACCCCCGAACCTCCCATGTCCTTAACGAGCATCCATATTATGCCATATTAAAGAAATTAATGTGAGAAAATTTAGAAAAGTCATGATCCATTCCTCAAAGAAGAATCATGTTCTAAAAAATGTTGTCTCTTTTGCACCATAATTATTTATGTCACAGAACTTCCGTCAATTCAATATCCCCCTAACCATATATCTTGTAACCCCATTGTATCTATTAACATAGAAACAAAAACACAAAAAAATATCACATTATAACAACGATATATCATGAAGTACACCAACCTTGATCCATCCACCCTATAAACACCAAATCCTTGAAACCAACTCATTGTGTATAGTAACCCAAATATATCATAGATTGTACCATGTCCAAAAGCTAGTGTTGGAAGTTGGAGTAGTCCTCCATTTGTTTCCCCTAAATTCTAGATGATGGGGTACACTATGAAACCAAAATATCATATGTGAATCTGTAAGGTTACCCATCTAATGTATAGTTGTAAAAGAAAAAAAATGCTATAATGGATATGAATATACACAATCCCAAAATATGGGTGATCTTCAATGAATATTTCTTTTGCAACTGATAACTTCAAATAAAAATCATAAATACACATCAATATTCAAAATAACATCATATCAATAGAACAATCACTATCATCCCTACATAGAATCCATTCTTTATCCACACAACTTCTAATTTCTCATTTTCCAATTGACATCCCCAATTACAATAATTATAACATATTTATTTATATCAACATGAATTATCTATGGTATATTCTATATTAACATTGATTATTTCCTTTTGAATATTTTAATTATCAATTACTTTATCAATTACATTCATCCAAATGTTCTTCTAACGCAAAACCACACAATTATATATCAACATATTTTTACCACTATAAAATAACAATTGAAACCACTAAAAACCCACCTCTACTACATTGAAAACAAAAAAGGCATTATATCACATAAACCTTCTCAACCACCACAATTAAAAAATATTATGTCACCTTTCATGGACCCCCAACCCTATGGAACCCATCCTTGGATAGTACTGAAGAAAGGGAGATAATGAACCCCTAACGTCTACATTTAGTTGGTAGTGAGTTGGATACAAACTCTAAAGGAATATAATTCACACAATTGGGAGGTTTCTATCTAACATATAGGTTAAATAATAAAATATAATTTGACAAATAACCAACAAATACCATTCCTAAGGTGTTAGGAAATCCTAATATATAATGTAATTTTATAAAATAATAAAACAACTAGAATTACTAAAATAATCCTAGGAAGTGACCACATAGAATAGCTACTACCGAACAACTCCTATAATCTAATAACGTCTCTATTGATATCCTACTAGTTTTTATAGACCCAATTTTTTATATATATACAAAGGATGAGGATAGAATATATAATCAGAGAGATCCTCCCTAAAACCAATTATTAAAAATATTGGTAGAGCATTATTGTTTTGCAGTATGTAAAATACCTTAATACGAGGGGGTGAATCTTAATATGAGCAACTAACAAAACAACCCCATTGATCTTGTTTCATCAATAAACAAAACTCTATTTTATATTTTTCTAGTAGTAATATATAAATGCCAAAATGGAATTACACTAGAGAAATAATAAATTTACTTGGTTCACCCAAAATAGCAATTCTAAGGAGTGTATAGTGGTGATGGGATAATACAGTAGAATCCTCTTTAGTGAGCTGTTATTATATTTTTTGTAGCACACTCATGGTTTTGTAGTTTACAACCATTCACAATTGAGAATTCACTACACCGGAATTGAAACATAACTCATTCCTCCTCTATAAGATTATTCCATTTTTTATAATTAGATCATATTTTGTTCCTAGATATGTGACTATTCCATGAATCTCTATTTTCATCTCAGATACATTAACATTTACTTGACTTCATGGAAAACTACTTCTTATTCATAAACTTTTCTTCCACAAAACTGATTTTTTGGAACAATATTCTCTATAAAAATCCATCATCATTTATTGTTTCTTTGAGATGTTGTAAGATTCTATATGCACTCCAAGCTCATAGAAATATTCTCATAGACAAATCCAACCCTAATAATGAATCCTCTATGATGTCATGTTCTAATCTACTTTACATAGGCCAAGGAACTCTTCCACCATGAAATCCCTTTTTTGGGATTTCACATTTTTTCTCACTTTTATAAATTCCATTACACAACTTATACTTCATTGACAACATTCTAACGTTGATAAATTTCTACAATGATTATATTTTATAGTGAAAATCTCTAAATGTTAATGACATGGTTTGGAGTAATTATATATATAAATTCCTTTGATAAATTCACAAATAAAGATTATTGTTAATCCTTTCAACTAAAATAATCTTCTTATTCTATCATGACCCAACCCAGTGGGGCCTGCGCTGCGACTCCCCAATCCCACCTCTAATAGGCCAAGGGATGTCGACTAGCACCAAGATGGTATATTAATAATGTGGGAGGAATTACCAAAGTACATGTACTCACACACACATCTCTAGGCCCACAATTGCTGAAATGTAAAACAAACACTAAGGAACATAATACATGCATACAACTAAACCCAACCAACATAGTACTATATAAAGTAAAGTAATGAAAGTAGCTGGTCCGAAATATAATCCCACCAATAACAAGAGTTTGAGAACTAAAAATTCCAACCTATAAATACAAATAGGTTCTAGGACTGCTACTCATAGCTGTAGGAACACCTAGGCCTGTAAGGGAACTCAGAAGCCTCAGTCCTGTCCTGGTCTGCCCAGGACTCTGTCAAAAGGCTGCTCATATGTAAAAGACACGACAGATGCAGGAAAATCCCATTCAGTGGTTACTATAACAAAAAACAGTAGAGGACCCCAAAAAACACAAAAAAATACCAAAAGGAATGGCACAGTTAGGTCTACATCGTATAAGTAAACTTAATATATAATATGAGAACACAATCTATATATACTCAAAAACTAGACTCGCAGTCTAGAGAAAAGTCACACAGCTACATACCCCTACTAGGGATTCAGTTTGAAGATTACATGAAGCACTCATCTAAAAGAACTCACACCATGAGTTTGATAGCTCGGATGATGTCCATTCGATAAGTACTTCCTGTCGAGAAAATTCACGGGTGATAGAAACACTCATTATGGGAAAACACGCACCTAAGTTGGAAAAGATATCGATACACATATGAGGATCACTTCCAGGGACTTGGAGAATACCAAAACTCATTCAGATTCACCTGCTATCTAGAGAATCATTACCCTGTGGATGTAGTCACGTTGATACCTGACTCTTACTAGGGTAAAGAATGGATAGAGGATCTCACTCTGGGCCTCTCGAAGGGATACCAAACTCAATCGTGTAAAATTCCTCCTGATGAAATCATACTCCTATAGAAGGAAATGATACATGACCTTCATGGAAATGAGAAAATGGGAACTACCCCAAATGATACAAGTCCAAGATGTGGTGGATAAGAAGATCAAGCCATCTACTGAAAAGTACATGCCGTGTAGGTCTGTCACGCGTTGTGTCTTCTTACCCTGGGTACTGCTTGTATGCAATGGCCTGTGTCGTAAGGCTTGTTGTGTAGAAAGGTTAAAAAACGTCATGTAGTAAAAATCACACGCAGTGTCTGAGTAAGTGAGGTTGGCTCCTTATACGTGGTTTTCAGCTCGTACATGGCTTTATCCCGTGTGCGCCATCCCGTGTAATGGGTACACGGGGTAACCCGTATAGCAAACCAGGTTTAGTTGTGTAGTGGAGTACACAGTCATGTACTCCATCCCGTGTCTGTGTATCAACTGAGATATACACCAAGTCTTGTAAAAGGACCCACATGTCGTGTTCTTCATAGAACACATTGTGTTGTCTCTTCATGAATCATGGAACCCTAGCCACCGCTGAGCAGGTCCCACACGGTGTGTTCTTCGGAATAAACGACGTGTTCATTGGAAATTTCTAGAAAATGCAGTTCTTCATCTGACACTCTAGGGGATGCTTCATTTTTAGATTCGGACACCCGATCACCATGAAACTAAAGGGTTTTGGTTGCATTGACACCATGTAGGTGATTTTGTTTGTTTCAGACCTCCGATTGGCTCAAAAAACGCGTATCAATCCACCCGTGTGAAGAACGATCAAAGAATGTTCTCTCCTGATCTGATCTGATTCATTGTCCACCATCATCTTTGCTCCTCTTCTAGGTCGTTGCAATGTCGTATCTTCCATTTGGGGTTGTTTTGTTATGAAATGGATGCACAACGATCCATTGTTTGTCACCCCATGAAGTACATGAAAAACATGAAGAAAAGAGAAAAAACAATAAGAAAAGGAGGAATGCACCTCTGCCATCATTCGTCACGTCATAGATCCACTCTTGTTAGTTGATTTAATAGGAGAATTAAAATTACAATCCAAGAATTATCTTACAATCGATTCATGAATCAAAAACCCCCAATGAAAAGTAAATCAACGCCCTCCAGCTAGAACGCCCGATCCATGGATGACCATGTTGGGGGGTTGATCCACGTTTGACATTTAATCCATGAATGGGGAAATAAAATAATTGAAAATAAAAAACCCCTACCTTGATCTGGTTGAAGAACGATCGTCGTGTCGTATTCGTTGGTGAGGTTCGTCGGATCTGAGATGCATTATTGTTCATCAGTGTTCGTCAAAAAATCCTCCATGGTTGGCTCCTCTACAGCGCTCCAGTGGATTCAAGGGGAAAAATTCATGGTTACAATTCAGACCATGGTCTCCTGCTCATTTAATGTAAATAAGCTTCATTGCATTCTGGAAACATTTTAAAATATAATAAATTATTAATTTATTTTATTTCTTCTAGAATGTTCCCTCTAAAACACCCAAAAACTAACAATCGCAACCGACCTGCGCATGTTGATGTTAGGCCTTGCATAAGGTAAAGCTGCTACTCTGAACTCAATGGTGGCCTTATATTTCTGAACTGGGCACCCGTTTAAAAGTTATTCCTCTTTTTTAGGAAAACCGCTCTCGCCCGCTGTTTAAAATTTTAATTTATTTCAAACATTTATTCCAGGCACTTCGGGCCTCGTAATCACACGCCGCCAAAAGTTATGGTCTTGAAATAATTATGTATAATATTAAAAAATAATACTTGAAAATTATGAGACATTCCATTCTCCCCACCTTGGGGCTTTGCATCCCCGAAAATCCAAAATAAGGGATACTCAAAAAGAAGTGGGTACGAGGCACGGATCAGAGCCTCCCTCTCCGACGTGCTCTCCTGAAGATTCTTGTGCTACCACAGGACACACACCAAGAGAATCAATCACCCATAGAGGATCCTATCATGCCAATCCTTGATCTCCACTAGGTACTCAACAAAGGTCGCTCCATCATTGATGTCCAACTTTCCCCAGTCGATGAAATGTGATGGGTCATGCACGTACCTCCTTAGCTATGACACGTGATAGACATCATATACCCTGTGAAATTGTGAAGGTAGATGTAGGAGGTACACCGCCTCTCTAACTTTTTATAGTATTTGAAAAGGTCTGATGAACCTCAGAGATAGCTTGCCCCCTCTGCCAAATATCTGTAACTCTCGCCGAGGTGAGACCCCAAGGAAGACATAGTCCCCTTTCTCGAACTCTAGAGGTCTCTGTTGCCTATCAGTATAAGACTTTTGCTGGCTCTATGAAGTCTTCATCTGCTCCTATATGATCTGCACCTTCTCGGTGGTAGCTCATAGCAACTCTAGACCCATGAGTGCTGACACTCGGGGGTCGGTCCAGCAATGTGGTGACCAGCAAGTTCTCCCATATAAAGCCTCCAAAATTTCCATACCAATTAAAGAGTGGTAGCTGTCATTATATGAAAACTCCACCAATGGTAGGTGGTCCTCCCAACTATAACCAATGTCCAAGATACAAGACCGTGACATATCTTCCTGAACCTAAATGGTCCTCTCCGTCTGACCATCAGTCTGGGGATGGAACGTCATGATCAAGTGTAGCTGAGTCCCAAAAGCCTCCTAAAATCCCTTCGACATCTAAGATGTGAAACGGGCATCTCGATCCAAGACTATTTTTGAAGTAATTCCATGAAGATGAACTATCACTTTCACTTAGAGGCCTCCCATGCTCTCTATAGAACACTACTCCCTGACAGCTAGGAAGTGGGCCAACTTGGGGAATCAGTCAATGATCACCCAGATGGAATCATCCCCCTTGGACATCTCTGGTAAGCCTGTCACGATGTCCATCGATATTCCATCCCACTTCCACTCTTGAACTTATAGGGGTGAGATAATCCCACCAGAATCTAGAGCTCATCCTTCGCTTGTTGGCACGTAAGCCATCAAGAAACAAACTCTTCTACTACCTTCTTCATGCCTGACCACCTGAACTATCGTCAGATATCCTTGTACATCTTCACCACTCTAGGATTTATTTCCAATGGGGATTTATGAAACTCCCTTAGGAACTCCTCTTGTAATGCTGCTGGTACAATAGTGTGTGTTCTGAAGAGAATTATGTGCTCCCCACCTTGTGAATATCTATTAGGAGCATGTCTTATTGATAACTGAGTACGTAAAGCCTCACAGTAAACATCACCAAGGTGTGCCTCCCTAACTCGCTATCAGAGTGGAGGGGTGACAACCATTGACTGAAGGTAATTTGTATCCTCTTTATCCATGAATTATAACTACAATGTGGCTAACTACTCTATCGCCTCACACAATAGCAATGAACTCAACATTCTCCTTAGAGAATGTGACACTGTGTTCCCCTTCCCAGGAGTATAGATGATATCGAAATCATAGTCCTAGAGGAACTCTTGCCAATGCCTCTATCTCAAATTCAGATCCTTTTGTGAGAAGATGTACTTGAGGATTTTGTGGCCAGAGTAGATGATGGATTGCTCTCCCATAAGGTAGTGTCACTACACCTCCAATGCGAAGACTACCACTGCCAACTCGAGATAATGGGTTATATAGTTTGGCTCCTGTAGCCTAAGCTAGAATGGACCATAAGAAATAACTACATGTCTCTGTATCAGGACACATACAAACTCGATCTGCAATGTGTCATAGAAAACTATATACTCGGCACCCTCCTACGGTAATATCAAGATCGGGGCACTCGTCAAACTCTGCCTCAACTACGAGAAAGTCTGTTTTCACTTCTCCATCCACATGAAGGATTGCCCCTTCCTAGTAATGGCTATCATCGGTGCTGATATTCAGTAAATATCAAGAATGAATATCTGATAATATCTTTCCAACACAAGGAAGCTCCGTACCTCCATCACGATCTAAGTTGGATCCCATGCTAACACTACCTCTACCTTGGCTGGGTCCAAAGATACTCCACTAATTGAAATGACCTATCCCAGAAAGTGGACCTCTCAAATTCAGAACTGGAACATCGAGAGCTTCCCATAAAGATGGTGCACTTGGAGCACGTCTTGAGCCATCCACATGTGTCTTGTGTGCTCCTCCTCTAACACCAAGTACACAAGGATGTAATTGATGAAGTCCACTACGAACCGGTCTAAGTTTGGATGAATGATTCAGTTCATCAGTCCCATGAACACTGCGGTGGTGTTTGTCATGCTAAAAGGCATCACCAAGTACTCATAATGACCGTAGCGGCATATGAATGTCGTCTTTTATATATCCACATCCAGTACTCGTACCCGGTGGTAACCAGGTCGAAGGTCAACCTTCAAGAACCATTGTTCCCCTCTTAGTTGATCAAAGGGTCCATCGATCCTATTCAGTTGATAATTATTCTTCACTATTACCTGGATTAGGCGCTGGAAATCCACACACAACCTCAAACTCCCATATTCCTTCGTGGAAAAAAACTGGGGCCTCCTAGGGTGAAACAATAGGTCTCACGAAACCCTTTATTTGAAAATCCTCCAACTTCACCCTTAGCTCGCAAAGCTCTACTGGAGCCATCCGATATGATGATGAGGAAATCGGTGCTGTTTTGAGGTGTAATTCGATGCAGAATTAGATTTCTCAGAGGGGAGGTAGTCCTAAAACATCTTCGGGAAATACATCCTCAAACTCTGCCACTACTGCTGAGAACTGGAAGCTCACAATATCTACTCCCTCAAAGGTAAGGCTAGCCAACTCACGAGTTATTGGCTATACCCTCTTATACATGATCCCATTCTGTGCTACCCGAGTCTCCCTTTCACTAAAAAGGAAACCCTCATTACATCACTACGGACACACCGCACTCTTCGCCTAAAATAGTTAATCTAGGCATGGACCGAGGATAACCAATCCATACTAAGAATGACATCGTAAAGCCTCGACGCTACAACCAAGAGGTTCGAACCGAAACTCTCACCTCTAAGGGTAAGATCACACTATCTGCAAAAGTGTGTGATCATTGAGTATCCTCCCATAGTTGTCTCCAAGCATAAGGATAAAGTCATCGGCTCTACCGGAATATCAAGGTTTCGCAAAAGTCATTTTTCATTGAAGGAATTACGAGAACCTATGTTTATAAGTATGGAATCTAAGGTAAAGAAGATATAGATCATACCTCGAATCATCCCTAGTGTCCTTGGGTTTTACACCTCGACAGCATGTAGTTGTCCCCATCCCTATCCCCCAGCTCTCTAAGCCTGATGAAGACCTCCTGGGGATGGTGGTGGAAGTAGATTGAAGTGTCTGCCACCACCTGTAGCTCTCCCTGCTCCTCTTCCATGTCTACTGCCTGGATGGTCTGTCTGCTACACTCTTTGCCTCTGCCTCGATGTTCCATCCATCGCATCCCTGTAAGCAGCTTGACGGGTCGAAGAATCTCTAGAGAGATTTCCCCTACCATCGCACGAGTAGCATTGCCTCTCCTTAGGCTGACTGGATCCATCCTGAGAGCCCTGGACTGTCGATCCCATGTCCTAGGTCCTCCTATGAAATCTCCCACATCTTGATCCCTGTTCCTGACATCAGATCTCTACTATCGAGGTCTCTGCAGATGTGTGCCTTTTACTAACTATCTTCGGTTGTCTCTGCTCTTCCAAGATTCTCTCGATCACCAAGGCTCACTAGAGAACTTCAACATAAGTCGAAATGCAAAGAGGCATGACAGTTGCTCGAATGTTTAGTCATAGACCTCACTTGAAGGTTCTAGCTTTGAATTACTGACCCTTGACCATATCCGTCAAGTACTTGGAATTGTTGGTTAACCTTGATGAATAGTCATCTACCGTCAAACTACCTTGCTAGAGCTGAATAAGCTCCTAGATGCGCACTTCTCTCAATGTAATCGAAGATAAAACCTCCCTAAAGAGCTGCTCAAACACCGTCCATGAAAGAGTCTCCTCATCATGAGTATGTGTGGTCAGACTCCACCATCATCCCGCCGAACCTTGATGAAGGATCACTCCTAGGATCACCATCTGGTCCACTGGTTTCCTCACTAGACTGAAAAATCTTGTCACCGCCTCAATCAAGTCCTAAGGCACCTGAGGGTCTAGCTATCCTCATAACCTGAGGGGTCTCTGTGTCTGGAACTCATGGAGAGCGCTCAGCCTTTGCCCTTCATCGGTCGGTACTACAGGTACCATGGACTACACCACTGGTGGCAGTATAGCATCTACACCACCTGGAGGCAATTCCTGGGGAACTAGTCCCGGTATTGAAGCATCATCACTGTGGGGGTCATCCTCGTGATCGTGCTGCTGAATCCTAGTGGGTGTGCATCGCGGAGGCATCCTGTAAGGAACAAGATGTACCATGGTCAAAGAGTATATCTGGATAGATGACACAAAGAACATGGAAAACACATCCCATTCAAATATGATTTTTGTACAAATCTCTTATTCCCCCGCAACTAGTATTTTCATGTACCGTGTTGAAAAGAATGTTATCTGTGTCCTGAAGTATGGATACATCGGCCTCCCCACCAACACTATAGTCTCTGGCCTAAAATCTGAGCCCAAAACACATAACATTGTTTCCCCAAACCAAACTCACAGACTCTTGGTTCTAAGGTAGAACCGACCACCTCCGATACCACTTTGTAATGACCCGTCCCAGTGGGGCTCGTGCCACGACTCCCCAAGCCCGCCTTCAATAGCTCTGTGGTTGGTGACTAGCATCGAGTCGGAATATTACTAACATGGGAGGCATTGCCTTAGTACCTGTGCACACACACACATCTCAAAGCCCAAAAATGCTGAAATGCAAAAGAAATACTAAGGAAAAAGAACGCATGCATAAAACTAAACCCAACCAACATAGTACGATGGAAAGTAAAGTACTAAAAGTAAACTGGGCTAGAATACAAGCCCACTAAAAACAAGAGTCTGAGAACTAAATATTCCAACCTGTAAACACAAAGTGCTATTGGGACTACTTCTCCTAGTCGTAGGAACACCTCTTCATGTAGGGAACTTAGAAGTCTTGGTGTTGTCATAGTCCACCCTTGGACTCTGTCAAAAGGCTGCTCATTTGCACAAGACATGACATGTGCAGACAAAGCCCGTGCATGGGTGACTATAAAAATACTCAGTAGAGGACCCTGAAAATCACAAAGCAATACACAAAGGAAAGGCACAGTTAGCTCAACATACTATACGTCTACTGAACATATAATATGAGAACACAATCCATATGTACTAAAAACCTAGACCTATAGTCTATAGACAAGTCAGGCAACTGCATACACCTACTACGGATTCAGTTCAAAGATTCCATGAAGAACTCGTCTGGGAGAACTCACTCAAGGTGTCTGATAGTTATGATGATGTCTATCTGAGAAGTACTATATTTTGGGAAAAGTCCCGAGAGATTGATACACTCATTCTAGGAGATCACACTCATGAGTGGGGAAAGTTCTCAACAGATAGATCAGGATCACTACTAGGGCCTTGGCGGATACCGCGACTCATCTATATTTACCTTCTAGGTAAATTATCAGTGCCCTATAGAAGTAGTCACATCGATACCTGACTCTACCTAGGGTCAAGAATGGATAGAGGATCTCACTTCGGGCCTCTCCGAGGGATACCTGACTCTATCTCGGAATGTCCTGCTAAAGATATCATACTCATGTGGAAGAAAACAATACCTGGCTTTCAGGGGAATGAGAAAAACGGGAACTACCCCCAAATGAAACATGTCCAAGATATGGTGTACAAGAAGATCAATAAATGTATTGAAAAGAACATGGCATGTGGGTCAGTCACACGTCGTGTCTTCTGACCCCGGGCACTTCCCGTGTACAACTGACCATGTCGTAAGTCTTGTCATGAAGAAATTTCATTACACATCGTTTAGTACAGATCACACACCATATCTGAGTAAGTGGGGTCGGCTCCGTGTAAGTGGTCGTGTTACCGTACATGGCTTTATCCCATGTGCACCATCTCGTGTAACACCTACATGGGGTAACTCATGCAGACAGCCTGGTCTAGCCGTGTGGTGGAGTACACATCCGTGTACTCCATCCCTTGTCTGTGTATCAACCGAGATACACGTCGAGTCCCGCGTAAGGACCCACACTCCATGTTCTTCAGAGAACACGTCGTGTCATCGCTTCATGCATTGTGGAACCCTAGCTGCCACTGAGCCGGTACCACACGACATGTTCTTCAGAATACATTTCATGTTCTATGAGAATTTCCAGAAAACGTAGTTCTTCATCTGCTGCTCTGGGGTATGCTTCGTTCGTCGATCCAGCCACTTGATCTCTATGTAACTCAAGGTTTTTGGTCATCCTGACACCACGTTTCCAATTCCATTGGTTTCAGACCTCCAATTAGCTCTGAAAATGCATATTAATTCACTCATGCGAAGAATGCTCAAAGAAATTTCTCTCCTGATCTGATCTCATTCGTCATCCGCCGTCGAAATCTCTCTTTCTCTAGGTCATTGTGATGTCATAAATTCAATTAGGGATAGTTTCATTTTGAAATAGATGTGAAATAATTCATTGTTCGTCGCCCCACGAAGAACGTGAAGAATGCAGAGAAAAGGGGATGAAAAACAATAAACAATGGAGGAACGCACCTCCACTATCGTTCGTCACGGAGTCGATCCGCTCCTGTTAATAGGTTAAATAGGAGAATCAAAATAACAATCCATGAATTATCATATAGTCAATTCCCGAATCAAAAACCAAAAAAGAAAAGGAAATTGATGCTCTCCTGCAAGAACACCCGATCCACGGAGCCCCCTGTTGGTGGGTTGATCCATGTTCGTTGTTTAATCTAATAAAGGAGAAACCAAATAATAAAAAATAACAAAACCCTATCTTGATCCAGTTGAAGAACAATCGTTGTGTTGTGTTCATTGGTGAGGATTGTCGTATCTGAGATGTGTCGTTGTTCGTCAATGTCCATCATAAAACCCTCCAAGGTTGGATCCTCTTCAAGATCCAGAGGATTCTAATGGAAAAAATCTATGGTTATGAGTCTAAACCTGGGATCCTTCTCATTTAAATAAAATAAGCATCCTTATGTTATAGAAAAATTTTAAAATAAAATAAATTATTAATTTATTTTATTTCTTCTAAAAATTTTCTTCTAAAACGCCGAAAAACTAACTTTGTTTGCCGACCCACTCTGGCTGATTTTAGTCCTCTCCTAAGGTAAAGTCTCTTCCTTCAACGCAATGGGGCTCTTAGATTTCTGATCTAGGAACCCATTTAAAAGTTATTTCACTTTTACAAGAAAATTTCTCATGCGCGTTGTTTAAAATTTTAATTTATTTCAAACATTTATTTCGGGCACTCAGGGCCTCGGAATCACATGTCGTCAAAAGTCCTGGTCTTGAAATAATTCCATGTAATATTAAAATATAATACACGGAAAATAAAAGACAATACATATTAAATGAACATCATATATTGAAATTGAAATCAGAGTGTAGAGAAAGAATTCACAGAACATGGACTCTCCTTTTTGGGTGAACAAAATCTATATACATTATTCACTATTCCATATTGTGGCCACATGTTCCATTAAAATTTAATGATTAATACTTCATTAAAGAATATACTAACTTACCTTGTGGTTTGAATGCATGTACATTAGCAAATTTACTATTTTTACATTGAGATCTGGTTTCCTCCTGAATCCTCAATGATTCGAGGAACATGAACTTATTATCCATAAATTCAAACTCTTGGGATTTCTAAGGACTTACAATGGAATGCAGAACCGAAATTTCAATATTATTTTTTAACAAACACAAAAATGAAAAAACAAAAAAACATTATCGAGAGGGATCTTTTCTCAACAATATCCCTATTTTGTTTTGTTGAAAAAATTATAAGATCACTGAAATATCTTGTTGATAAATTCTCATTCAGCTTTTCATCCAGTCACCCCTCATTATATTTTACTAAATATAGATATCAATTACATATTCCACATGTACTATATTCTAATTTAAGTCATTATTAGTTTATTAAATAATAGTAACATGTAATATTTGTTAATGAGACACTTCATTCTTAACACCAACCATTATTTCTTGATAACAAATTTTCAACATTGTTGTATAGAATATATCTATCAAGAAGAAAACTTCATCAATAACATTTTATATCTCTTTAAAACGTTAGAAAAAAACAATTTTTTTCTAATATGAGTTCATTGAAAAAATAGATTTTCCATCACAAAATTGGAAACTCCGCCCATTTCAGTTCACCTCAAGATTTATTATAAATTTAATCTCCCCCTATTACCAAAATTTCCTTCCACATTAATAAATTTTCTCCATTTTCTATATAATACCAAAGGTCACTGATTTTCAATATGAAATATGAAATGTATTGAAAATAATAATATAGGGGAAAACATGCCATATTTTAGAGAGTGGGGGCTCCACTTCCACACTTCATATGTGTGGTGATTAGACTAGACTCTAAGACCCAGCAGATGTCATTCAATGCATCTTTTGTTAGGGACATTGTTTTGATGTTTGTATCTTAATATTTGGTCGGTACAAACTCTATTCTCACCAACCCATGATCCAATTTTTCTATTATAATTTGATATTTTATTTATATTTTCTTCATCCTTTAGTGATGTAAAATATTTTTTCTACAATTTATATGACATGAATGATAAAAATTTACTCATATTAATGAGTTTATGTCAACCCACATATCATTATGAAGCTATTTTATCCATTAAAATATTGTTAAATCATAATCTTCCACAATATATTAATCTTGTAAAATGATCATAGAAATAAATTATAAATTATTTATAAGATAATAAATAAACAATTAGCCAATAAAAAATTCACTTGATGTTGACTTCCTATCATCAACTAAACTGAAAAAATTAGATTAATTGTAAACCAAAAACTAATGTCCATATGTTTCATTTAAAAGAAAGATCAAATACATTGTTCCTTTGATATATCATAGTATTATATTCTTAGAAAGCATGTGGGTTATATTAATAAAGAATTGATTTCATGCCACAAAAACATGTTGAAAAATTAATATTGTTTGATGTCAATGTTAAGTACAACAAGATCCCAATGTTATTATTGTATTCTAAACATTTATTAATTTTCATTAATCTCCATTTGATAGTTTCATCATGGTTGAAACAAGAGTATTCACCTCTTGGGAATTATCCATTCCAAATCATCTGAAAACCTCCTTGGAATTTTTGAATTTTCTTTTGGATGTTCTTTCTCCTATATGTATCACATAAAACTATCTAAAAATATCATTTCACTGATTATTGTTATTTTGAAGTCTCAATTAATTAGTTATATAAGCTAAATTCACATTACATGATTGATTCCCTAAAATATAGGTAAAAATATACAAAAACCATAATCAAGGTATCACTCACATTTCTGACTACATCTTGTAATCAAAACATCCACGATAGAACTAAACATTCCATATATTTATCAAGTCATGAGTAATATTTTCTAGGTTACTTCTTTAATCAATATAAATCCTTCTTCATCAGATAATCATTATTCACAAAATCATTGATAAAAAACCCATGTAGATATAATTCTACACCTCTTCTCCTATAAATCCATTTATAAATAATTACATGACACTAATCTAGAAAAATATTATTTTCCTTGGTACTGTTAAGGGTAAGAATAAAAATATTGTCTCTAGTCTCTCGAATTATGCAAATGTCTCATCAAAATAAATTCCTTCAATCACGGAGTACCCCTTTAATATCAACCATTTTTTATTCAAATAAACATTCATTCATCATTAAAATTGTAATAAATACCATTTAGTTCCTATTGATATTTTTCTATTGAAACCAAAACAATAACCCAAGTTTGATTCTTCACAATTTTGTTAATCCCTCCATTCATTGCATAATCCAAAATCTCATCTTCTATATCTTCTTCAAAATATGTCTTCAATATCTATCATATAAAATATTTTTTTAGTATATATAAAAGTTTTTACAACTATAATATTGTTACCTAATAATTTAAGACACTTTTCGTATCGATTTAAGTTCATCTATTTGACTTATGTGTAGACACAGGTCTAAAATTGTCATAATCATTATCTTAATCTTCTTATGAATTTTACTCAAGTTATTATACAACCGTAGATCAACTAAAATCCTCATCACAATCCCCCTGGAATTTATCTATGATTTTATAATAATTACACTCATTATCTACCACATTAACATCATTGATCTACATATAATTTCACTTCCACTTATTAATGCATTTATATGGATCAATTTTTTGCATTAGAAAAAAATATCCCTTCATATCCCCAAGATTAAAACATCATATGGATTTTTTATTGAGAATGTGGCAATTATTATGATTTTAAATTACATCAACATCAACTTAATTATAAACCATGGTACATATAGAATATTTAATTATTTTAAACACAAAAAATATCTATTAAAGATATAGACCAATGTCAATACTACTTCGTTACAAAAAATATATTGTATATGTTTTTCAATGATAACTATTTTTACCATGTTATATGGGATTTGAAATTTCCTCTCATCTATAATATATTTTTGGATATATCACAAGAATGAATTGGTTCGTTATCCCATGATTTTGATAATAATCCTCCTCAGGATAGTTAGTGAACTATATTCCATTATTTGTTTGCAATTTTTTAATTTTATATCCAAGGAGAATTTTGGATTCCCATTTATAATTTTTTATTCAACAAGACACATCAAGATTTTTATTGGTGATAGAAATCCCTTCATTTTTGAGGAAATTATTAATGAAAAGAACATAATATCTCTTCCCATTATTGGATCATGATGATTTAGGAGAACCCCAAACAATATGAAATTGTTGAATCAATTTTTTGAATTTTGTTCTTTTTCATGGAAAGTATTTAGAGTGATATTACCTTGTTTGAAGGAATCACACATGTGTGAATGATCATGTGATATAATTTAGTGATCCCATTTTACATCACATTTCACAAGAAAATCATTGGATTGTTGGCTTAAAAGTCCATTTCTCTTATTTCATAATATTTTTTCTAATACCATGCATACAATGAACATATCATTTATTCCACTAAAATATTATATAATTCCTTTTACATGATTCCACTATAAAATAAATGGATATTCATTTACCATGAAGAAATTTTTCTCCCTAGCATGTCTTATTGTATGCCTGAATACATATAGTTGACTGAAAAATAACTTATTGTGACTAAGTCCTTTAGAAACCAAGGAACCAAAATGTCTCATATAATTTCCACTAATCATAAAATTTCATGAAAAAAATAATATTTCGGAATTCATTATTTTCATAATGATGACACCATCCTTATCGAATTAAATTCTAGCAGTGAGATCGTTATTTCTCATCATGTAGGAAGTTCATCCACAATCATTAATTCAGAAACCAACATTATCTAATGTATTATAGAAAACATCAACAATAATTACATTATTATCTCTATTATTTTTGTTGCATATTTTTGGACTCACATCCATTTTTTATATATATACTTTATCATAATCATCGTATGATAGACCAATGTCAACTTGAAGATATGTAAATCAATTATTTATTTTCAGCTTATTTGATGATTCCCTTAGTTTTTTATATAAAATAATTGGGTTATCATTAAAAAAATACATATGTATGTTTTATGATTAATATTTTTCCATATATCCAAATCTTTTACAATTTAAATTGTTTCCATAGAAGAATGTCTATAATATTAAACACTACCCAACTGACTTTAATCTGCTTGTATATCTTGGGTCCTCTTTTCTATGGAATAAGAATTTTTTGAATGTCCTATATTTTCCCAACTATAAGACATTGTAAGAGATTCATTCATTTGTATCATTACTAAAACATGTTTTCCTTTGGGGACTCTATATATTATTATTTTTAGTCATACCGAAATGAACTTTAAACATTAATGTCTGTACATGAGGTCTATCATCAATCATCTCTTTTTTATATTTTTGATCAATCCTCATACCATTTATATAATTTTATTTTTAATGTTTTATACTATTGATAGTCCTCTTTCTATTTTTGCATACCTTTTTTCTCGAATTTCACTTTCTACGTTGCATATGTGATCTCAATCCCCAATATTTCTCTTGTAAAAAATACTATCTCTTAATTTTCAATAATTCAATATTAGTTGAAAGCATCAACCTCACACTCTTTAATACATTTGAATCAGTTTTTTACTATATTTTATAAAAAATATATACAAAATTTATTTTCTATAATATTGAGATTGTTATTAACAACCTCCTCCTAGTTTTTATTATTTTCATATTCAAGATGTTCAATTTCTACTTTCACTACAGACCTCTTACTTTCTTGTTGGTGTAAATGGAGTTTTTCATTATAATAAAATATGAAAAAATTATTTTATTTTTATATAAAAACATATTTCAAATTAATATAATCCTATAATTCATTATTGATAACAACATTTCATTCCATTTCCCCTTTATCTTAGTCACTCTATTACCTTGTTTGGGAGTTTTACACAACAAACACCATATAATTTTCTCTATGATATTTCAATTCACATTGGATGAAAGTTTCACTAGAGTAAAATCATCACTCGAAACATCTTCATGAAATTTCATGGGACACTGGGTCATAATGTACAAAACCATTTTACATTGAAAACTTGGGATTATAATTTTTCTTTATAATAATATCTTTTTCCATTACATATTTTCTTAATGGAATGAATAGACTTCCTCTACCTCTTCTTTATCATGGCCATCATCTATAGTCATCCTATTCAGGGATTTGAATTCAACCTCCTTATATATCTCCATTTACACATCATTGTTCTCATCATTTCTCATCATGAATACAATAAGATTACATTGTAACCTATCTAATGTCAAATCCATTAAATATTTATCCATAATTTCATAATTATTCATAATTAACTAGGGTGGAAATATTATCAAGATACAATTGAATATATTTATATTATTTTGGGATTCTATGAGACCACATATATCCTCTTCTATTACATTTTCCATATCAGTGAATTGATAAACAGATGAATTTTGTATCATCATAAAATCCTCATACATTTTCCAAATATATCACAAAATATATTCATGAACATTATAATCTCTTCTTCCTATATTCAAATTTTTTTCTCCTATAGTGTGTGAGGATTTACATTACATAAAAAATAATTTAGATTATGTTTGATAAATCTATCCCAAAATAATTACTACATATAGAATCATTTCCCAATTCTCTATAGTAAACATCTGATAATTTCATGTTATCCATAATGACATAGATCGTATGCATAACGGATTTATACACATATATTTTAAAATATTTAAAGAACTTTTATATATTATCCTTCTAAATATTAAATTTTATTCTGTCAATAATAAAAATCCATTAATGATTTATTGATTTCAAGGATTCAAATATGAAATATTCTCTCATGTTAACTGTTATCTTTGATTTCAATTTCTATTCCCTCTAGGTATAATACCATAATTACAAGGGGTCTATAAAGGTATAAATAAATTTCAAAAAATAACCCATTTATCTTATTTAATAACTTTATAAAAATACCCTCTATATTATTCCTAATAAAATTTATGTTTACAAAAACAGAATCATGCAATATAGATAACCATTTTACTTGATTCACCCTAAATAGGATAGTTTAAAGATATTATAAAGGTGATGTTCTAATGTACCTAAATCCACTATAGTTCACTAATGTTACCATTTTTAGAGTAGAATCACTATCCCATAGGTTATAATAATTAACACATGGAAACACACTTTTCTCAACTAATATCAACTCACTTCTCCTTTATAGGAGTCTTCCATAACTATAATTTAGTTTAGAGTTGTTTAAAAAATATACGAGTGAACCTCAAAGCTCTGTTTTTATTTGATAGTTGAAATTACTCTAATATTGTACTTATATTAATAGAAAACTCTTTCTTCTTTATAACATGTTATTATATGATGTTTAAATCATGTTACATTTATCACCACAAACTCACATATCACTAACTTCTGGTTATAAAACCCTCGAGCTACACCACACACACCATCAACATATGAAACTGCTCACTTCAAACTTAAACCTTGTGTAAGAATCTACAAAAAACATATTTCATCCTCTACATACTCCATATTCTCAGACTCTTCTATTTTAAACTCTATTTCATTATATTAAACTTTAGTAAATCACATACCTGAACTCTCTTTTATTTCTTTTACTTTATGGATAACTTTTGGACTTATCAAAATTTATCATAGGGTGAACTTATATAACAAAATATTCTATAAAATAATGATGTGATTTTGGATTTTATTATAGAAAAATTACTTTAATAAAAACACTAATCACAATTACTATTAATATATTCACTAAATTTCATTGATTTATATGTTACACCTAATACTGTGAACATGACCTCATGATCAATGCACAATCATTGTGTTCTATGATCTCTTCTTAATAGTGGCCCAAATATATCTATCAAATGACCTTGTACTATATTCTTGCATATAAATGTACACTTCATCTAATCATATGAATGTATACTACATTGAAGACTATATATACTATCCTCGTGGTTTTTATAGTCGACCTCGTAGTCTACAGGTTATTGACCCTGTGATCCTATAGTTAAAATCATTGTTCATGATTTGGTTAATTTATCCTCCCGGTATAAATATTGATCCCAATGTTCTATATACTATGCTTTATGTGAAAATTATCTTTTTGAAAAACGAAGTTGACCCAAAAAAATTTTAGGCCCAAAAATCTAAAAAATAGGTGGAAACCAACTTCAACAAGATAATTTCAAGCACATACAACAGATTTCAAGACCATAGGGTCAATATGAAAAACAATCCAAAAACAGTAAAACTATATCAAGAGTTACTATTTCCAAATAATAATGAATCCTAATGATGAAAAAAATGAAACCATGTAATCAACCAAATATTTATATCTATACTCCCATCCTCTCAATGTATCACTCGCTAGTTATCAAATAGATGTTTGAAAATAACATTGGATACTTATAGATATATATAATTGTGCAATTTCTTAATATCCCCACTATTTTGTTATTTTCACACCCAAATGGATCACATAGTATACTTATCCCTTAAATAGGGCATTTTCTTACTCCTGTATATAAATCATAGATATTCAGTGCCATATTTAAGTTGATACACTCATATCATAATCATCTCATCCATGGCCATGTGTAAGTATATAATCCCCTATAGCCCATGTAAACACATTATACCCCAAGATATAATATCTCATGCATGAATGCATGTAGAAATCCATAACAACAAAGACTAGATAAAATTATGTATTTTCACTTATAATTTTGTATCTTATACATAAATTTATAGTGAATTCATGATTCTTCATAGTCATGTTAAGAACACATCCTACACCATATTCCATTATATGACTAGTTATTCTTGCACATAAACTATATCGAATGGGAGAGCATGGGAGAGGTAGAATTAAAAAATCTATTCCCTCACAATCTTTAATTTTGAGGAAAACATCCCCAAAATAATTAAGTGCTGGTTATAGTACCATGTTGACTGGTTTAGATTATAAAATAAGAAAATATAATTATATATATCAAAAAATCATATCTAGGTAATTTATCTCTCTTTAAACCCATATGTATTCATCGTTTCATAGGTTAAAGTTTTTTTATTGTTTTATTATACAACTTAAATATACAAATAATCATTAAATCCAATATTAATCAACTTTTTTTCCTTTTATTAATATACAATTGATTTGATTTTCTAGATTAACACTTTATTGTTCCATGATAAGTTCCTTAGACATCATAATTCGTTTATATTATCAATTATTTAAATTTTATATATAAACCCCAAGAATAATACCAAATTTTTAATTAATTATGATATATTGTAAAAATATTAAACCCCTTTGTAACTCATCCTATACTACCTTATTCTATAAATCCACTTTTGAATCACAGAACCATCTTAAATAAGTATTTGTAAATAAATAATCAATGGTGTAGATATCCAATAATAATAAGTAATACCAAGACTATAATCAATGATAAATATCATATATTAACTTATCCTAACTTCTTTGGGTAATCTATTACATTATTTCATATTATAAATCAATTCTACAATCACTGGAATCATCACCACCATTATTAGTTGTATCCCCACCCGTCATTAGCCAAATGACCAAAAATTTTTAGGTTATCAATAAATCACATCAATGATTCAATTTAATTGGGAATAAAGACATAGATCATATATTATTTTCATCATGAAACATTCATGGGGAAACTGGGGCCGTATTAATAAGGTATTAGAGAATTCAAAACAAGAGTGGGCTTTCTCATCCAAAAAAAAATTATCTTAATGAAACAAAAAATTTAATTGTGTTATTGAATCCACCAGTTCATTATCCATTGTTTCTTAGAAGAAATAAAATTATAATAAATTTGTTAACAAATAGGTATTAATAAATATAAATATGACTTTATAATTTCATCAATATTTCTTCAAAATGAAGGAAAATTTATCAGAAGAAAATTACATGCATATTTCATTAAAATTTTCATTATAAATTCTTCATTATATTTTTTATCAAGTTTTAAAATAATTTACCATACTAAAAGTAGTAATAACCACAAGAATTTGATAGAACGCTATCTATAAAATCTAGATTCAACGGTTATATATCATAAAACACATGGAATCACATTAATGCAAATCCGCAATTAATTCATCCTCTACATAATGCATTGTAATATTGATTAGTTTAATTATAGTTTTAACTAAATAGATAAATCATTATATGACCATACGTATACAAAAAATAACAATATGTAATGATTCTCTTATTTCATGATGAACGTTTTAATGTTCTTCAACAAAAAATAGAAGAAAACCCACTATGATCACTTCTCCCATGGAAACCCAATTATCCAAAAAAACAACCCAATAAGAATCCTATAACCCCCATAACAGAGAAACCAAAAAAATATAGATGATGAAACCTCCATAAAATAAAATAGTGAATCTGAATAGAGATTGATTATTAGGAAATGAAACTCACTATGAATCAGCATGGAATTTATCATTAAGTGTTAGGTTTTAAATAATAGTAGAATAAGGCTCAAAATATCTAATTATTCCCTATGGTTCCCAGGTATTGAGTGAAGATTGAGGGAAATAGGTAAATTCCAATTTAATAATGAATATTTATAGTTGTATAATTAGTATCCCATAGCGAAACATCCCTAACCACACTTATACCATTTAGATTTTACTGTATAAATAGTATAAGTCAATAGTCTATTCCATAACAATCTTGGTCAAATATAATCTTCATAATTAATGGTGTAAATTATAAAAAAAATCTATACATTCCAAAAAAAACTAGTAAAGAATGATCCTTTAAACTCAGGGAAATATCATGGCCCCAAACCATTCCTAGACCACAATAACACAAAAAATTGGATAACCCATCTATGACTCCACATTTAATCATAAACCCATGTCATATTTAATCACATATTTATAGGTAAAAGGAAATAGATACCCCATTATTTTAATTTGTATCGCACCTCCACACAATTGGTACCTCTTAATAGAAAAATGCCGCAAAAACTCAAATCTACATACCCTATGTTGTAGGGTTTATGTCCACCATGTAACACCACCCCTATAGCTCATCTGAGGATTCCACATAATATAATGGGTACGCAAATAAAATTTAAGTTCAATTGAATATCTACACATCTTCCTTCCACCCAGTCACCTATGATCGTCTAAAATCATAATGGCAAGGATTAATAAAAAATAATTCAATTATATCAGACACATATCAACCAATTTTTTCCTTCAAAAATCAAAACAAAAATGAATGAAAAAGGTTCATGAATACCTCCCATTTTAAATACCTATCAAGGATCTCACTAAATGATGACCTTGGCAAAACATAAGATTAAGAAGGCTCTTAAAAAAACAATACCCTCAATCATCTAATAATTCATTAAATGAGCATATAAAGAATCTATATAAGGGTAAAAAAGGAATAAAAAGAACTATATATATTTTCCATTAATGTATTAATCCCACTCCAATGTTATATATTCTATTCCACTATGTCTCCATAGGATATTAACTAGGGTAAGGACATTCTCACGCAATGCCTTCTTCTAATGGTCAAAAATATTTGTAGGTATTTTCTCAAAGGTTATATCATCCCCTATGTCTACCTCTCACCACATGATTCATTGAGAATCATTATGAAGGTATTATAAAATTTATGAAACTATAATTTCATCATGTATCAGAATTGTCTATGGGGAAATTTCTATCCTATATTCCATAGATCTCATAGGTTATGTTTCACAGATGTGTCCATTGATCGAGCCTATGATTCCCATGATGAGGAGACACCTTAAAGAACATGTGTTCTTTATCATTATAATCTAGAGGCATCCTCATATTATCATCATTTTATTTATAATGATATTTTTTTTCTATTATTCACTCAATAATTTCCAAAAACTTATTGGTCTTACATTACCCTAATTCATTTTCCAGAACAACTGACTATCCAACCTAGGTATAGAATAGTATAGATTGAAAATGTTAGCCACAATGTGATTTTAATGGGTCCATTTAAATATTGGACTATTAATTTTCAATATAATATTATTACACCATAGTTAAATTCCTCAACCACAAAAAAATCGAAAATGAACTCATGAAATATGACCATTAAATGTCTTTTATTCTACTATGTATTATGTTGTACCTACAGATGTAAAGAATTTATAAGGCATAAAATTGAGAAAGAATAATAATGAAGACCACTATTAACCCTGATGTAGAAAAGGGAATCATGATTAGATTTTATCCTCTTAAGAACCCCATGATACTTCACTACCTTCTCTAGGTACTGTCTCAACAAAACCTTTATAGAGGATGACACCTTAGTCCCTCAGAAGTGAGTTAACATAGAAAATCGATCCATGATCACGTATATAACATCAAAACCACCATGATAACGTTTAAAAAATGTTATTAAGAACAATAATATGTATTTCCACTTCCATTGGAGAACATAAATCGGATGATGAAAACCACCAGGTTATAATCGTCACCTCCTCGAAGACTAAACATTGGGAGAGAAACTATAAAACAAACTAATTGATACCAAGCCATCAAAACTGTAATATCATAGCATGATATATATTTTTAAAACATTATATACATCCATGGATGAATTGGGGAACATTCATAGAAACAAATCACATGTCACTAAGGGAATGAAATTATCTCTCTTATAAAACACAAGATGTTTTCCATCGTCAGATTATTCCTCTGGAGCATCACTTGAAAAAACTCGATCATTCCAAAACTCTATTGTGGAAGTCCCTAAATTAATATACACCACATTCTACACTAATAATGAATAAACCATTATCTACTAGAGACATATTATACAATCAATATTCCCTATAAAAATTTTATTTTCATACCACTCATCCATCACTCTCCATGAGTCTAGAGATTCATGCACAGCACCACCATGTGACTTATTACTCATGTAATATTCCACATCATTACATTTACCACGTGTATATGAAATATTAAATTCAAAAATCATCACAAATTACCTCAAATTATGTTGAATAAAAATTACTTTTCACTCGTATAAAATGTACTTCAGGTTCTTATGACCAATGAAAACCATGAAGAACTCATTGATGAGGTAATGCCATTACAACTTCCAGCCCAAAAACCTATATAAGATCAAGATCATGGGGAGAATTTTTAAATTCATTATTATATAATAATCAAGGCCGATAAGATAAAATCACTCTATCTTTAATCACAACACAACCCAATAAACGACACAAACCATCATAATAAAACTCAAGTTAAACCCTTCCATTATCAAATGATGTAAACAATCACTAGCTAGCTTCTACTTAAAATAGTCAAAAGAAGATATGCACTCGTTAGTCTACAAAAATTCATATTCCAACCAAGATAACATTATCTTATGAGTTATAATCTCTGATAAATTGGGATCAAATATCCATCAATAACTAAGAAGACCACTAAAACTCCACACCACCAAAAAATTCTTTGTGGATACCAAAAAATCGGCATGATATTGATTAGATCCATGGATACTACATGTTAAAACAAAAAACATCACATTAAATATACCTCTAGGTCCCAAAAAATCTTTTATATCTTTATGAATATCCGTTATGGATAAATATCTACCAAAATATCTTTTAGGTTCTCCTCATGCTCCTCATATAACCAAGAGAACATACTAATTTTACAAAAAAACAAACACCATGAGAATATATAGATACTCACAAAAATTCACATTAATAATTCCCATGAAGAAATATACAACATTAATCACATCAATCAAAATCACCATGAACTCTTATTCCAATGAAAACATTGAAAAGGAAATCATTAAGATATCCTCATCATTTACTTACATCTAGAGATATCCAGAATATATTATGAACATCAAGAACAAAATATATTCATTCATCTAATTGTATTAGAATTAAATAAATGGGATTGGATAGATATAAATCACTATTAAAAAGATTTCAAATAGTGATAATTTTTTCAAAAACATATACCACTATCTTTCATCATTAAAAAAAGTCGGAGCTCCCCTTGATGACAAACTAGGATAAATGAATTCTCTCTACTGAGAGTCCTTGATTTGAATCCACATATCAATTACCTAAGAATGTATTATCTTATATAGATACATTGATATATTATATTCACTTACTTTCATACTTATCCCAAATTCAATCTCTCTTCATGGGGTTAATATAACAACAGCTTCTATAAATCCATCAAGAACACTTCTACCATTTTGGGAACACCACCTGCTGATACTATCATGAATAAATATCAATTTTCCATCATTAAAGATATGGATTGACTACATAATGATCCTATTTTTATCTCCATTAGTATTATAGAATATTATGATCCTCTTAAAAAAATACATGATATCCTGAAATATATACATCTAATCTACAACAAGATTTATATCTAATGGATATATCAATAAAAAAGGAATACCTCCAATAGTAGTTATTCACTAGAATAAACTCATGGTATCTACATAGTTAATGTACGATATATTGACCACTATCTAGTATAAATAATTCTAATTTCACTATAAATATATCACCCTCATGTCACCAAGGCAAGACTATAGTGAGTGAAATAAATCAGTTCATATTTGTGGAATCGAACAAGGCATAATCCCAGGTAGACTATAGGAATATAAAACCTTTCACAACATATAAGTCCCATGATATTAGATATTATATGGGATTAATCTAATCATGACATCTCTAAACCTTCTTTCAACCACCTCCACGATCTCACTTTGCACACTGGTTTTGGAAATGAGGGATATCACTTGGATCTGATCTTACCGACTCATCCCCTCTCAATTTATCATAAATTGTATCACCCTGATGTTTTTATAGCCTCTATAGATACTACAGAAATAGATGACCCATCATTGTCCTACCAGATAGATACTAACTTCCAATTATGGTCAAACTATCTCTATATTTTAATGGAAACAACCACAATATGCATAAAGAACTATGTGAGACCCACTTGAAGGGATATAATAACAGAAATATCTAGTAAAACTATTTGAATAAGAATGAATACTACTAGTTAATGATTTTGGACTCTTTCAAATAGAAATATGAGAACTCACAGTCATAGTTATAATCTATGAAGTTTCATGAAGGATCTATTCCTCAGATGATACACTCAAATCCAATTTCTTCTCATAGAATTCAACATTGAAAACACCTCATGAAATGAATTCATCATAAAATGGGTAATGTGACACTGAATCTCTAGATGAATATCCTAGTTGAAGGGGCTTGTCTGATCTTCTTATCTTGATGTTTTTTTATCATAATGTAGGAGGTTCTAGTATAATATTTACAACTCCCACATTTTGTAACTACCATGTTGAAGTGTAGAATAAACTATTAATAACCCACCTTTGATTTCAAATAAGTAAACTAAAATGAAATATAATACTGAATCATTTCTAATAAAATATATGACTACCCAAAATCCTAAAGGAAACTAATGTGTCACATTCAATATGAACCATAATATATACTCACACAAAAAACCACCTCTTTATCCTTTGGATAAAAAATAAATCAAAAAGATATCTAAACTTCCCGTGGATAGTCCGTAATATATTAATCAAAAATTTATAAATCATTATTTTTTAGTGTCTAAAACTAAAAATAGTTATGTTTTCTCCTCTAAATGCCATCATAATCAACAAAAACTTTGTAGGGACATACTGGAACATCATGTTGAAAATCATTAGCACAATACTGATTGAGACACTGACCATAAGTCATTCATATAAAACCAAAAACTATATGGGAGTCTAAAACCTTAATAAAAATATTTAATTATAATTATGTAATTGATTTTATCCTAATATCCCACTCTCTATCCAATACAAACAAAGTAATAGACAATCATGATTCATTATCCCTATTATATTCTATACTCCACTAATAGCATCACATTTCATAGCATGTTTAAAAAACTATATGTCCCGTGATTCATATCATAAGAGGGATAAAATACCCATGTTTAGTATGTCTCACTTCCTTAAATAATTTTCTAGATTTAGTTGACATAAATTCCATACCATCCCATTCATTCTCACTAATTATTATATCCAAGATTCATTATATCTCTCCAACAATATCATTGATAACACTCTGTCACAATAATAGTAACACTTGAACAACTCATATAAGCTAGTAATTTCCATCTCAACCTGGATCCAGCTCATATAAACCTATAAAATAGATTATATATACAAAAGGTGAGACTATAATTACATTGAAATGAATTACCCCAAAAATATATCATGAAAAATGTGAACATATCGAAGTAAATCATAGTGAATAAATAAACTAATGTAAATTATCACCAAACTAAGTAAGTCTATTTTTTCATAGCAATAATGGATCACTTTCCAAGTAATTTATAGAAGTAATAAATTACAAATGAACACACACATATATATAGAAAATCATTAATCCCCTCCACTTCCCAACTAGTTTTCTTTTTCCATGGTGTAACACCCCTACATTTTAATATACCAACTCTATGTGTTCAATAAATTTCATTACAAGAAACCCTAGGTTAAAACAAACCATGATGTAGTATAAATTATAACCATTATGTTGTATAGCTGGGTGTGAAAATTATTATACATATTATAAAATATGTTTACAATGGTTTTAGATGAAAAAAAATTGATAATCACTGAATTTCAATAAAATAAATAAATGGTTAAACGTACTATTATTTAATGAAATTCAATTTTCAACATGCTGATTATTTTTTTCTAGAAAAAGTGTATTGATAAATGTATAAAAATTAATTTAAGGAAATTATTTATATAGTATATTATTAAATGAATAATTATCTATATATTTGTTATAAAAGGGTTAGGAATGATCCCGAAATCATTTAATCGTAAAAGTGTTATTTTTCAAAAAGATTTTTTTATGTGCGTAATGCATTTTGTCAAAATAAATTAAAAAAATAAATATTTATTAAATTTATAATAACATTTATAAATTATATTTTCTATAAAATATTTTAAAAATAATTTGATATTTTTTACTTTTTATTGAATGACAGATAATTCAGTTTTATATTGAAAACATCATTTTTCTGACTACATGTTTTGTTTCCATTTTTGGATATTATTTAAAATTGAATTCATTAAAATATTAAAAATTAATTTCATCAAATTAATTACATATTTGGATTCATAATGTCAAAATATTACTAAGGAAACATTCATTTTTGTTCATTATGAATAGTTAAAATGATAAATATTTGATGCTATTATTGAGGTTCAAATAAGTTTATTAGGGGATAAAATAAGATATAATGGATTGAATACCACATAAAATTCTCTAATTTTTTTTGAATATATTTATACCCAATATTGTATTTACATTGATTAATTTTCCATTTCATAGCACATTATCAATAAAATGACTCTATACTATTTAAATTGTTTATGTCATTACAAGTGTGTCCTCTCTTTCGCATATAAATGAGCACCTATGATCCTCCATTATTTATGAATTTTTACCATTATATATCATTTATTACCTACTAAATATCCATAATATATTCATTACAATCATCCTAGATCCTATAGTCTTATCCTAATTCTAATTTACTTGATGATTATGGTGTAACGCAAAAGAGGACAATAAGAGAAGATGTATAAATGCTAATCAAGATATTTAAATTTTATTTCCTCTTTTATATTATCTAAACATATTTTATTAAACATAAAATTATTAATATAATATCTTAAATATAATTAGATGTTATTATGGGTATGGAAAAACCATTTTCCACTTCCTTTACATCAAATGGTAAATGAAAGTATCAGTCATTCCTAAGTGTAGACTACCACATCCTTGTAGATATATGACTAATTTTCCATCGATACCTCATATTTATTGAGATAATTATATATTTAAAAAATATATGATATATTTTTTATATATTTTTTATTTTTTAAAGATAAATTTTTTTATCTTTCCATCTTCCTTTTTGTATGAAAATTAAAACAATGTTCATTCGTACGTAAGAACTACTATCTCCATGAATTGTGTAATTAATTATATCAGTATATAAATTTTATAATATATAATATATCTGAATATATTGATTATATATAATAATCATATCATGAATAACCTTATGTATATGATATAACCATGATCAATTTTCAAGGGCCAAAACTACTGAACCAAAATATTATTGAAAAACAAAATAGTTATCCCCCCAAAAAAGTTATTTGAATAATGTATTATTAATATATGGGTTATAATATCTTATAAGTAAAGATTTTATGATATTATAATAATAAATCTGGTTCTGGTATATAATTATAATAATTAATATTTTACTGTATAAGTGGTCATAGGGCCTACAAATCATTTCGTACTTGAGTTATGGGTTTTATGTTATAAACTCTTTTTTAAATAGATAAATTATGATTAAAATTTTCTTTGATAAAATGATAATAAATACCTCACAAAAGTTTAATTAAATTTAATATAGTACGGTTTTTAGATAAATTTTTTTCCATTATGTTATTCTCTCCCTCTATACAAAAATGTTTTGAGGAATGTTTTTAAGGATAATAAACATTATTCGCCTCTTTAACTAGGGACCTTTTCTTCCATGACCATAATTTATTTAATTTTTTTACAAGAATTTTTTATTAACATTGTCTAAATATTTAATTACATAATATCATAAAATTCTTATTAATTTATATCAATGTTTTTATAATGAGTATTCATTTCACTTTCTGAATGAGGTGTATTTTATCAAATCTATGAACATAATATTTGTTTTATCTTACACTGAAAAAATATATTTTCCCATTGTAATAACTAATCATTTATTTTAAGATAATATTAATTTCTTATTTTAAATGAAATTTTCTTCAATAAGTTTTTTTGATATTATTAAATTTTAAATATGATATTTCAAAATGAAATGTGCATTTTCCTTCAGAAGTATTTCAGTGTTTTATTAAAAATCATATACGATAACCTTCATATTATTACTTATGATTAAATAAGTTTTTGATCCTATTATACCATTTAAATTATAGATATAGATTATATATGATTATGGCGATGAAATATTTATAGAACCCCATTTTTTCTATAGGTTAAGCTAAGATGAAATGATAAGGGTTTTCAGGATATTTTGGAACACATATGAATGGATTATGTATTGGGTGAGAATAATATAGACCTCCAATTCTATAGGTAAAGTTAAATGTTTTATAATATCATTGGGTAAATGGGTGGATATCCTAATACTAATAAGGTTACATGAGTAGTTATCCCAAGCCAAAAGTATTTATATTGGTGTTTAGCCAAAGCCTAATATTTGATGAGTTTCTTGTTTGGTATCCTTGACAATATATTTAGAAAATTATGATCATGTGAAGTTATTTATTCCACTTTTCATTATGAATGATTTGATTGAAATGATATTATCTCATGTATTATAATCTATGATTCCGTGATGATTTATTTGTAACAAAATACCATGATTTATTCCATTACTCTTTATTATGATCTATGAATTTTTGGGAATAATTTTCAATTGTTAAGCTGCAATTATCATTACCTTAATCTCCTGTTATTATTAAAAATGATCTTTGATTTATATCTTCCTTATTTACCCATAGTAAATATATGATCCCACCCTTTATTTTGTTTCATTTTTTCAAGGATGAAAAGAACAGTTTAAATTATGATATGTCTCATATGTTTTTCAGTTAAGTATAAATTTGTGGGAGTTAATGTATCTCTTTTATAGATGATTTTTTATGTATCAATATTTACAAATAAACCAAACCACTATATTTCTAGAGTGTAATTTTTTGATATGTATGTATATTAATCTAATAAATTGTATTATTTATATATGATATTCATGGGTCACATTAGTTATTTTTATAATAAGGTTCAGTTATTTCTGGAAACTCTGATGAGTAAAAATTAGTAGGAACCCTTTGGATTGTCATATTCATAGCACAATGTCTTATGTTATAGTAAAAAAAGGAGTATTGTTTTCCTAGAAATAATTATTTGGATACAAACAAGTGGTTGAGGTTTTTATAAAATATTCATTTAGGGGTAACAACATTGAAATGTGAGTATAGTGTATTATATTGATCATCACCTATGCATAGTGAGTGGACCAATGTATAAAAACCTCGATAGACACTCCTAGGGGATATACTTGGGATAATATACATTCTCTTAAAAAAATTAAAATGGATTTGAATAGGTGATTTATTTGGATAACCTATTTTTAACCTAAGGTGACATTGATTCAAGAAAATCATGATTTAGATATCTGATAATTTATTTTCAAGATTATTTGATTTCCACTATGATTATTATTTCTCATACTATTCCATTTTGTTTTAATACATATTTATATCTATAAGGAATGATATTAATACTGAATGAGGGGATATCGAAAATATTTTCCTCCCTAGTAACTATTTTATTATATGGAATGAGAAATCTCATTGAGATTCTTATAAAACATTCTTATGCGGTGAAACATGGTGAGAATCCATATCATCAAAGGAGGGACTAAAATTATGTTTCATTATTCATGTAGCAGCATCCACATTCTTTTAATGGGTCTCATGTTCACCTAATTTCTGAGTAATGAATCTATACCACTGAAAATAAATTTTCCATTAAATAGTGATCAAATCATGAAAACATTTATCTTGGTTGTTAATCATTTGGAAAGAGAAGAATAGAAACAGAGGACTCCAATTTAGAGAATGAGGTAATAAGAATAAAGTGACTCTATAGAGTAGGATTATTTTTTAACATTATTCTTCAACAATTACATAACTTTTACTCTATATGTGAAAATGGATAATTAATTACTTTAAATAAATATGAATTATAATTAATCTATTAGTACCGATAAGCCAAATCATAAAAGACTTTTGAGGTAAACTTGTGGTATTATTATCCAACATAAAGAAATATTGGTTGATTCTTATGTTGTTTAAACCCAATTCTCTTAAGGAAACTAATAATATGATACTTTAGTAACTATGAAGAAATATTTTCCTGGCCTCCTAAGGTCAAACTGGTGATCATCTTCATCCATCAATATCATGGTTTTGATAAGATAAAAAGGATATTTTTATGGTAAATTATAATAATAATAATTACAGTAGTTGGAAGAAGACGAGTCTTCCTTTATTCCAATAGTATGGAATGGAATCATGAGAAAAATGTATTAACATAGCTTTTAAATGTTTTAAGTGTGTAATTTAAGGTTATTAAGAATTAAAATTCTACTCTAATTAGAATAATTTAGCTTGTGATGTGAATTAGGATAAAGATTCAATGAATTTACCATCCACACTCTAATATTTCAAACAAACAGAGTATCATTATTATGTTAACCAAGGATAGAATTATATAGCGAATAATGATGATTGATATAGTTGCCCAATACTTTTATAAATATTATTATTTTATTTTTTTAACATAAATATCCAATAATCAAAGCCTAATGATCATAGGGATAGTGTATTTGGATGACTAGGTTCCAAATACAACAAATTAAGTCAAAAAATAAAACATTGTTATTTTATTTTCAATAATGATCTTATAAATCCAATTGAGCTCCTAAAAAATATAGGATATCTTTGGGAATACCTAAAATGAAAAGGGTGATCCATAAATCCTAGTAAGGTAATAAACCTGAAAATGAATCATAATTTGTGATTCAAAACTATGAAATGATATCATAAAATAGAATGTTCAAGAATAATAAAAGTGGATAATAACATAAATAACATGTTATAATAAGATCACGAGATCATATGAGACTAAAAAACATATAACACATGATTAAATAAACATGATAAAATAAACATAATGGATAAAATGATTATTTTCTAACATATAACATGATTATAACATGATTATATTCTAACATATAACATGATTATAAACATGATTCATAAAAAAGATGCATAAAATAAACATGATAAACATGATGCATAATGGAAAAGATGATTATATTCTAACTGCCTATAAAATATCACATTGTGGAAAAAGATGCATAATGGATTTTGTTTACTCTCTAATATCATATATTACATCTCATGAGACTAAAGATTTACCTAATTCATTATCACACTATCTAGGAACAATCATCATAATATGTTCAAGATATATAGTATCTTCCC
Source organism: Viscum album (assembly GCA_963277665.1). Classification (NCBI taxonomy): domain Eukaryota; kingdom Viridiplantae; phylum Streptophyta; class Magnoliopsida; order Santalales; family Viscaceae; genus Viscum; species Viscum album. Next base: position 1,416,639,888 of record OY728138.1, read on the forward strand.
TCGTATCGTATAAAATAAATTTTCACAATGAAGTCCTTCTAAATATGAACATAAGGCATGAATTACGCCTTAAAATAAATATAGAATAAGTTAATTATATATGAAAGACATTTATAAACAGAATTTAGAATAACTCCATAACATTAATGTGAAAGGTAACTTGAGTTAGATAGAAAATGGTAACTCAACGGTCACATTATTATTTAAAACATGGATTGAAAGAAGAAGAAAAAAAGAAACAAGGTCATGGGGGAAAAAGTGGAGAAGAGAAAGTGAATCACCATAAATAATGTTTTTATAATCAAGGGGAAAGGAATCCAATATGTCGTGAATGATGATCAACTCAAATAAACTCACACGTATATCCAGGACATCTACGGCAATGTTACCTTCTCTTAAAGTGTGTCTGATGCTAATACCTTGACTTAGGATCATCCTACACTCCATAATATGATAAGAAAGCTCCCATGGACATGAGGTATTATAGATGAGGAGTTTAAATAGAGTAGAAGAATCAATATCCTCCGTAGAAATCCTCAAATTGAAGAGATCACATGTCACGACCCGTCCTCAGGGCCCGTGCCATGACTACCCCAAGCCTGCCTTCCATAGGCTAGGGGCTGGAGATTAGCACCAAAGGCAAAAATCCTGAAAAAAGGGAAGACATTGCCTTTATATAAGTAAAAAAACACAATAGAATATACAAGCTGAAGTGAACACTAAGTAAACTGAGTACAAAAGTAAGTGTTGGAAAGTAAATGGGCCAGAATAAAAACCCAACTGAAAGTAAAGTACAATAGTAAAGAAAGAACAGTTGCAGTAAAGTAAACCAACAACCACTGAGTCGTACTCAAGATATATCACCTGAAGGGTGGGTACAAATGGTCTCCTCAGCTCCTCGGGTTCGGCCGTCCACTCCGTGTATGTACCGCCAAGTGGTCCACCTCTTGGTACTGTCCCGGTCCACAAGACTCCACCTCGATCAATGTTTTCTGTCGTCTACATCCAACACAACGTAGTGCAGGCATAGCCCGTGTAGGGGTGAGTATACGATACTCAATAGGTACCCCGAGACCCCCGAAGGTCTCCTCGAATCCAAAAAAGATAAACCACCAGGAAATATACAAACACAAAGTATCAACCAACTCTACTTAGGTATATTCCCATACATATAACTAAGTCATCAATTCCAGTTCGACACCAACTCACAAACCCAAGTATGACCCAGTCCACACAGGAAAGCACAACCCAGTCCATACAGGATAGCAAGTCAATCACACCGATGATAATGATTGAAAGTCAATATTTAGCTCACACAGGTATACTACTCATGGTGGGGGGGGGGTGGAGATGATAGATGTAGCCTTTGAATCATCTTCCCTACCGAACCCATGTAGGATCCAAGTACAGAAGTTGTCGTTGCCGAACCCACATAGTATCCAAGTACAGTTACCATCGCTGTTGAACCCACGTAGGATCCATGTACAGTCATCATCACTAACGAACCCATGGAGGATCTAAGTATAGCCTTCCTCATTGCCGAACCCACATAGGATCCAGGTATAGTCATCATCGTCGTCGCAGTCATAGCCACTTCTAGGGTTCCCGCACATAGCACACTCGATTCCGGGAGGGTCCGCTCCTCGAGCCAAGGGGGTCGATACATCAACTTTCACGAAGTCCAGAGTTTATTTATCTTGATGTTCCGTCTCATCAAAAGGAACTCAATGCAATAGACAGTGCATCAATCGGACGCCCGATCTGAGAGATATTGGCTTTTCCTTCCCAAGGGCCCAGTTAGAAATACGCTCATTTCTAACCCGGATTATATCCAAATTCATCTGAAACTCACATAGAGTATCGCAAAAGGACCGTCTCATCGAAAGAGTACCAGTGCCATAGATGGCGCGTCGATCGGACGTGGGGTCCTTATATTATTCTTGATTAAGTGAATAACGGGCCTGACCCGTTTAGACAAGTGGGCCGAGGGGTCGGGTTGACCCAGTTTGACGTGTCTGACCCAGCATGGGTATCAGGCCAGTCCGAAGAAATACAAAACTTAGCCTGAAAGGGTGCCGCCCAGCCCGGCTTGGCGCGGCCTGGTTCGGCCCGACCCGAAGAGGCCCCGCTTGGCTTGGCCCGACGCTGCCCAGCTTGGCCGGCCTGGCGCGGCCTGGCCCAGCGCGGCCCGGCTGGCTCAATCGGTTGGTCGATCGGCTCGGCCGAAGGCCAAGCGAGTTCCATGGGGGCGCCCCCCCGGTTTTCCGCAACGGCGGCGCCACCCTTCCTCAAACCGGCCGGCTACACCGGCCGGTCTTCTACGCATGCGGCCCGTATGGGCGTGTCGCCGGTCTTCCAGCGCGGCGTCCTCCCGGACCTGTGGTCTAGCTCTGCCCGGCTGACCGATTCCTCAGCGCGGCGCCCCCCTGGCGTCGCGGTTTGCCACCGTCCGTCTGGCCGGTTCTTCTGCCGAAGCGGCCCGTGTAGCGGGCCGCAGTTCTTCCCGCACAACCGGCACGATGACGTCGGCCTCCTTTATCATGTACCTGGAACAGCGCGACGACGTCGTTCCTACTCTGCATTTGATTGCTGATTCTAGAATAATGAACAAAAAAACGGAGGGTTGTCAGGCCATGTTCATTCTTCCCGCACCCTTGTAAAAAAAATTAAAACAATTGGCCATATTTAAACAACGATTTCCAACATGTACGAGGTACGTAAACATCCACTTTCAAGAATAAACCCCTACCTCAACAAAAGATGATGAACATCGGCGTCGTAGTTGGCAGCGTCGCAAGGTGAGGATTCATAGACATCGACAGAGAGTGTCTGAGGAGGAAGCAGTGTCTCCCCTTTTTATCATGGAGTGAAGAAAACAAGGTGTGATGTCATTGGTGAGTTCCCGCGTTGGTGTCTCCTCCCTTGTCGCGGAGTAAGAAGAGGATGGTGAATCTGGGGTCTCCGATTCGATGTTCTTCGTCAGAGAGTTGGCGTTCTTCAACAAAGGAGGTGAATCGTTCTTTGAAACTCAAGAGCTCTCTCCCCAAAATCTCAACACAACAAGCCAACCCAAATATAAAATAAGGCTTATCCTTGTTTTATTTAATCATACCATGCATTTCAAAATTAAAATTTCAAAACACTTACTTAATTAATTGAAGTGGTTCAATTAATTGATTTAGGTGTGTTGGCAAATGTTAGGAGGGAGAAAGAGTGAAGGTGGAAAGGTCCACATTAAATTATGGATGTTTTCATGTTTAAAGGGGGGGTTTTATGGGAGTTAAGAGAGAGTTATGGGAATGTGAAAGGTTGGGGCTCGTGTGGGCCCCACCTCAAAAATATCCTTACATGGGTAGTTAGGATCTTGTGGGTCACATCCCAACTCCCCCATGTAGGATATAACCACTTAAGATATTAAAATAAAATTGTCCCACAATTTTATTCACTTATCATTTAACCCACAAAATTTAACTTCACCTCTCGAACTGATGCATCTACGGTAAAAGTTCTCTTAAGAAATTATCGGTGCTGCGAGTTAATCGGTGCCCTCTGATTTTAATTCTATGAACTGGTTCAAAAGATAGAAATACCCACTCATTCTTTCACTGAACGTACCTGAGCTAAACATTGGAAATTGATTTTTGGCACACCCGGACTCAGAATCAAGTTCCATTAGAAGCCACAGACTCGCAAAATTCCAATGTATTTATGAAAAAATTTCCTTCAAATTTCTAGGTCTTTACGTTACTCCCACCTTAGGGCTTTACGTCCCCATAAAGCTACATCATAATCTAGGGAAACAAATGAGGGTATTGTGCATGCATATGAGCCTCCCGCTCCCATGTGCTCTCTTGGAGGTTCTCGTGCTGCCAAAGAATGCGCACCAGAGGAATAAACTGTCCACATAGGACCGCTCTTATGGATCCTTGATCTCCACTAGGACCTTTGAAAATGTCTCCCCGTCATCAATTCCCAGCTCCCCATGATCAATGATATGCGTCGGGTCGTGCACGTATCTCCTCAGCTCAGATATGTGGAGGCTGTTGTGAACCTAGTGCAACTGGGGTGGAAGGGTCAGGCGATAAGCCACCTCGCCTACCCTGCTGAGGACCTAAAATGGTCCGATGAAGCACGGAGATAACTTATCTCACCATCCATATCTCCATAATCCATGACGAGATGAGACCCATATGAAAACTTGGCCGCCATCCTCAAACTCTAGTGGTCTCCGCCTCCTGTCAGCATAGGACTTCTGTCTGCTCTGTGCAGTCCTCATCCGCTCCTGGATGATCTTCACCTTCTTCGTCGTAGCCTGAACCATCTTTGCTCCTACGAGTGCTGTCTCCCCAGGGTCAGTCCAGCACAGAGAGGATCGGCATGGTCAGCCATACAATGCCTCGTATGGTGCCATCCCGATGGTGGAGTGGTAGATGTTGTTGTACGGAAACTCCACAAAGGGTAGGTGATCCTCCCAGCTGCGACCAAAGTCGAGGACACATGCACGAGGAATATCCTCGAGAGTTTGAATGGTCCTCCCAATCTGGCCATCCGTCTAAGGATTAAAGGTGGTGCTCAGGCATAGCTATGTCCCAAAAGCTTCCTGTAACCCCTTCCAAAGCCGGGAAGTAAAGCGAGCATCTCGATCAGAGACGATAGACGATGGAACACCATGAAGTAGTACGATATCTTGAATGTAGAGGCATCCCAGGCTCTCCATAGATCCCTGCTCTCTGATAGGTAGGAAGTGGGCCGAGATGGTGAGTTAGTCGACAATCACCCAGATGGATTCGTGTCCTCTAGAAGTACATGGAATCCCCATCACGAAATCCATAGATATCTCATCCCACTTCCACTCTGGGACCTCTAAGGGCTGCACCAAGCCTGCCTGTACCTGGTGCTATGCCTTTACCTGCTGGCAGGTGAGGCATCATGAAATGAACTCTACCACAACCTTCTTCATACCAGGACACAAATGCTATTGTCTGAGATCCCGGTACATCTTTGCCACTCCTGGAAGTAACACAAGAGGGGAAGCGTGAAACTCCCTCAGCACTTCCTCCTGTAGTGCAACTGGTACCATGGTATGTCCCCTGAAGAAGCTGGCATGATCTGCTCCTTCTTAAAATACATCAAGTGCCTGTCCTGTGGATATCTATGCACATCGTGTCTCACAGTAAACGTCCCCACACTGTGCCTCTCTGAACCACTTAAGTAGTGGACGATTGACTATGAGTGACTATAGAAAGGCTTCTCTATCTCTATCCACGAAGGATATCTGCAACGCGGCTAGTTGCTTCGTCGCCTCTCCAAGTAGCTGAATGCTGGATCTCCAGCTAAGAGCATCAGCTACCAAATTCCCCTTCCCAGGATTATAGACTATCTCAAATTCATAGTACTAGAAGAAATTGAGCCATCACCATTGCCTCAGGTTCAGGTCCTTCTGTGAGAAGATGTACCTAAGACTCAGGTGGTCTGAGTAGACTGTAAAGTGATCTCCCATCAGATAGTGTCGCCACATCTTCAAGGCGAAGAGCACTGCTGCTAACTCCAGGTCATGGGTAGCATAGTTCTTCTCGTGATGCCTCAACTGTCATGAACCATAAGCAATCACTGCCTGCTCCTACATCAGGACACACCCGAGTCCCGTCCTTGATGCATTATAGTAAACTACGTACCCTATGCCCTCCTCCAGTAGTCTCAAGATGGGTGCACTGGTAAATCTCTGTCTCAACTCTTAGAAACTCTGCTGACATCTATATGACCACATGAAGGGTTTCCCCTTCTTTTTCAAAGCTGAAAGCAGTGCTGCAACTAAAGAGAAGTCTGGCACAAACCTCTGATTGTACCCAGCCAGACCTTGGAAACTCTGCACCTCGGTCACACTCCCTGGTGGCTCCCAAGCAAGTACTGCCTCAATCTTCACAGGATCCACCACAACTCCTACCTCAGAGATGACGTGCACTAATAATTGGACCTCTCGAATCCTTAATTGACACATCAAGAGCTTACCATAAAGTTGGTGCTCTCGGAGTGTTTCCAGTACAACCCGCAAGTGGTAGGCATGCTCCTCCTGAGTAGTCGAGTAAATCAGTATGTTGTCGATGAAGACTACGACAAATCGATCGAGGTAAGGCTGGAAGATCCTATTCATGAGACTCATGAACACTGCTAGAGTGTTTTTTATGCAGAAAGGCATAACAAATAACTCATAGTGGCCATACCGACACCTGAAGGCCGTCTTCTGCACATCTTCATCTCGAACTCTAAGATGATGATAGCCTGACCTGAGGTCTATCTTCGAGAACCATCGTGCTCCGTTGAGGTGATCAAAGAGGTTTTCAATCCTTGGGTGTGGATACTTGTTCTTTATGGTTACCTGATTCAGGCGACGGTAGTTGACACATAGTCTTAATCTCCCATCCGCCTTCTTGGAGAATAAAATCGGAGAAGCCCCGTGTGAAACACTGGGTTGGATGAATCCCTTTCCCTGAAAGTCCTCCAACTGTACCTGCAGCTCACGAAGCTCGGCGGGAGCCATATAATATGCTGGAGTAGATATCAGGGATGTCCTGGGGTACTGGTCAATATAGAAGTCTACCTCTCTGCGAGGAGGTAGTCCTGGAACATCGTCATGGAAAACGTCTGCATACTGATCCACCACAACGAGAAAACTCGGACTCTACACATAAAATAATCTGGGATGAGACTAGCCAACTGATGTGTGATAGGCTGCCCTCTCCTCTACGTAATCCCATCCTACACTGCAAAGGCACCCTTCTCGCCGGTGAAGGTGAACCTGCTCCCATATGTGTGGACACACCGCACATTGTGCCTAATACACTCGATCTGAGCATGGACTGTAGATAACCAATCCATACCCAAGATGACGCCGTAAGGCCTCGACACCGCTAAAAGAAGATCCCAACCGAATATCTAGCCTTCTAGAGTAAGCTCACACTGCTGGCACCAGTGCTTAATCGTCGATTCTGCTTCCATAGGAGTCACAAGCCGTAAGGATCGAGCCAACAACTCTATCAGAATCTCCGAGCTCCGAACAAGGGCAGCGACAATGACAGAATGAGTCACTATCGTGTCTATAAGAACTGCAGAAAGGGTGGAGTAGACACAGATAGTACCTCGAATCATCTCAGGTGCACCATGGTTGTAAGCCTCCACTTCCTGATGCTAAGTCTGCCTCTGTCCACTAGCTCCCTGTGGTCCGGGTGGACCTCCTAGTGGTGGTGGTGGTAGAGCCTCAAAGCATCGCCCACCACCCGCTCTCGGCCAGCTCCTCTGCCTCCTCTTCCTGCTCCCTGCTGACCGCCATGGTCAAACCTCTGCCTCTGCCTGGGTGGTCCCTCAACTGTCTGCTGCTCCTCTGCATGGCGGGTCGTGGTGTCACAAGCCATGTGGCTCTGCTCGTAGCATTCATAGCACTGTCTGCCTCTCGTATGACTGGATCTGCTGCGTGTGGCCCGTACCTTTGAACCAGTATCCTGAGGTCGCCCACCTGATGGCCTAGTATGCTTGGACCTCTGAGGAATATGTCTACTACCATCTCCATAGGACTCTGCTATGTGTCATCCTTCGGTAGGCCTCGCTGCTGGAATAAGCTCATAATGGAAGCTCTCCACAATAAGGGCTCGCTCCAATACACCTGCCTGCGTCAGAATGCTGAGGGAGATCATTGAAGTCTGGATCTCAAGCCTCAGTCCGTGATCGAAGGTATGGGCTCGAAAGAATGGGTCTCGTACCATGTCTGTGGAGTAGCACGAGAGGTCGGTAAACCTCACCGAGTACTGGGCTATTGTAATGATGCCCTACCGCAGCTGTAGTAACTCTTGGATGTGCACCACATGGAGGGTGGCTGGAATGAACTCCAAGACAAAGAGGATCTTGAAGTCCATCCAAAGTAGAGATGCCTCGTCATGCACCCGAAGCATCAGGCTCCACCATCTACCTACTTCTGCGTGCAGAAGACTTGCAGAAAGGATCACCATATGATTTTCTAGTGTCCCTACAATTCTGAAGACTCGGACAGTAGCCTCCAGCCAATCCTCGGCTGCATGAGGGTCCATCTCTCTGCGGAACCTGGGTGGCCACGGTTGTTGAGACTCGTGTAGCGCACTCAGGAGGCATGCACTCTCCTCTACTAGGGCTGGGGGTATCGGTGTCCCAGTGGGTATAGGTTTTGATGGTTCCTTCACTGTAATGGGACCCTGCACCGAGGCCTCATCGCTCGGTGGGATGCCAACTCGCACGTAACTGGGAACCCTAGCTGGCTTCCATCGTGGGGCCATCCTGAAAAGAAAAAGGTGCGCTATAGTTAATAAAGTATACCTGATGAGATGATATAAATTAATCACTATGAAAAATTTTGAAACACAAATTCAATCAATGTTTTTGTGCACTTAGTCAAAAATCAGTAGTCAGGGTCCTGGGGTATGGATACGTCGGCCGCCACACCAACACTAGACTCTCTAGACTGGTAACCACACTCAACACGCTTAATACTATTGCTTCACAGAAAAAAAAATTCAGAGTCCTAAGTTCTGCGGTAGAACCGACTCCTCTGATAATAATTTGTCACGACCCATCCCCGGGGCCAGTGTCGTGACTACCCCAAGCCCGCCTTCCATAAGCCAGGGGCCGGAGACTAGCACCAATGGAGAAAATCCCAAAAAAAAGGAAGGAAATGCCTTTAAATAAGTAAACAAACACAATAGAGTATGCAAGCTGAAGTAAACACTATGTAAACTGAGTACAACAGTAAGTGCTGGAAAGTAAATGGGCCAAAATACAAACCCAACTGAAATTACAGTACAATAGTAAAGAAAGAATAGTTGTAGTAAAGTAAACCAGCAACCACTGATTCATCCTCTGGATATCCCACCTGATGTGTGGGTAAAAATGGTCTCCTCAGCTCCTCGGGTCCGGCCGTCTGCTCCGTGTACGTCCCGCCAAGTGGTCCACCTCCAGGTACCATCCCTCTTCACTAGACTCCACCTCGATCAATGCTATTTGTCTTCTGCATCCAACATAACGTAGTGCAGGCATAGCCCGTGCAGGGGTGAGTATACGATACTCAGTAGGGATCCCGAGACCCCCGAAGTCCTCCCATAATCCACAAAGGATAAACCACAAGGAAATATAAAAACACAAAGTATCAACCAACTCTACTTATGTATATGCCCATAAATATACCTAAGTCTTCAATTCCAGTTCGGCTCCAACTCACGAGCCCAAGTACAACCCAGTCCACACAGTAAAGCACAACCCATTCCACATAGGAAAGTAAGTTAATCACATCAATGATAATGATTGAAAGTCAAGACTAATCTCACACATGTATACTACTCACAAAGTGGGGTGGAGATGATAGATGTAGCCTCTGAATCATCTTCCCTGCCGAACCCACTTAGGATCTAAGTACAGAAGTCGTCGCTGCCGAACCCACGTAGGATCCAAGTACAGTATCCATCGTAGTTGAACCCACGTAGGATCCAAGGACATTCATCATCGCTGCAGAACCCATGGAGGATCCAAGTATAGTCTTCCTCGTTGCCGAGCCCACGTAGGATCCAAGTACAGTCATCATTGTCATCGCAGTCGCAACCAGCTCTAGGGTTCTCACACGCAGCTTTCTCGATTATGGGAGGGTCCACTCCTCGATCCAAGGGGGGTCGACACATTAACTATCAGAAAGTCTAGAGTTGATGTATCCCGAAGTTCCATCTCGTCAAAAGGAACTCAACGCAACAGACGACACGTCAATCGGATGCCCGGTCTGAGAGATATTGGCTTTTCCGTCCCGGGGGCCCGGTTAGAAAAATACGCTCCTTTATAACCCGATTGATATCCAAATTCATCTGAAACTAACTTAGAGTATTGAAAAAGGATCCTCTCAACGAAAGATTTCCAGTGCCGCAGATGGCGCATCGATCAGACGCGGGGTCATTACGTTATTCACGTTTAAGTGAATAATGGGCCCGACCCGTTTCGCCCAGTGGGATGAGGGGTCGGGTTGACCCAGTTTGACGGGTCCAACCTAGTAGGGGTGTCAGACCGGTTTGAATAAATACACAACTCAGCCCAAAAGGGCGCGGCCCGGCCTGAAGTGGCGAGGACTAGCCCGGCCCGGCTTGGCCCAGCCTGGCGCAGCCCCGCTAGGCGTGCGGTTTGGCTAGCTCGGCCGGCTGGCCGAGCGGGTTCCAGTGGGCGCCCCCCCCCCCATTTTTCCACACCAGCAGTTCCAGGCGGCGCCACCCTTCCCCAAACGAGCCGGCTAGACCGGCTGGTCTTCTGCACACACGACCCGCATGGGCAGGCCACCGGACTTCCAGCACACACCGCGGTCCAGCTTCGCCCGGCCGGTTCCTCAGCACGGCGCCCCCCTGGCGCCACGGTTCGCCACTGCCCGGCCCGTCGTCGGTCCTACCGGTTCTTCCATCGAAGTGGCCCGTGTAGCGGGCCATGGTTCTTCCCGCACAACAAGCGCGATGACATCAGCCTCCTTTTTCACGTACCCGACACGACATGACGACGTCGTGCCTCCTCTGCCTTCGATTGCCGATTCTAGAATAATAAACAAGAAAAATGGAGGGTTTTCGGGCTGTGTTCATTCGGCACGCACCCTCTGCGTAAAAAAAATGATAACAATCGTGCATATTAAAACAACGATTTCCAACAAGTATGGGGTACGTAAAAATTCACTTTCAAGAATAAACCCCTACCTCAACAAAATATGACGAACGTCGGTGTTGCTGTTGGCGGCGTCGCGAGGTGAGGATTCGTAGACGTTGACAGAGAGTTTCTGAGGAGGAAGCAACATCTCCCCTTTTTATCACAGAGAGAAGAAAACAAGATGTGACGTCGTTGGCTAGTTCTTACGTCGGTGTCTCCTCCCTTATCACAGATGAAGAAGAGGATGGTGAATCCGGGGTCACCGAGTCAATGTTCTTCATCGGAGAGTTGGCGTTCTTCAACAAAGGAGATGAAGCGTTCTTCGAATCTCAAGAGCTCTCTCCCCAAAATCTCAACATAACAAGCCATCCCAAAAATAAAATAAGGCTTCTCCTTTTTTTATTTAATCATGCCAAGCATTTCACAATTTAAATTTCAAAACATTTAATTAATTAATTTCAGTGGTTCAATTTATTGATTTAAGTGTTTTGGAAAAAGTTAAGTGGGAGAGAGAGAGAAGGTGGAAAGGTCCACATTAAATTATGGAAGGTTTCAAGTTTAAAGGGGGATTTTTATGAGAGTTAAGAGAGTGTTATGGAAATGTGCAAGGTTGGGGCTTGTGTGGGCCCCACCAAACAAATATCCATACATGGGTAGTTAGAAGGTTGTGGGTCCCATCCCAACTCCACCATGTAGTATATGACCACTTAAGATATTAAAATAAAATTGTCCCACAATTTTATTCACTTCTCATTTAATCCACAAAATTTAACTTCACCTCCTGTGAAAACGCATCTACAGTAAAAGTTCTCTTAAGAAATTACTGGCGCTGCGAGTTCATCGGTGCCCTCGGATTTCAATTCCATGCACCGGTTCAAAAGATAGAAAAACCTATTCATTCGTTCATCGAATGTACCTGAGCTAAACTACAGAAATTGATTTTGGGCACACCGGGCCTCAGAATCAAGTGTCTTCAGAAGCCACAGACTCGCAAAATTCCAAAGTATTTAAGAAAAAAATTTCCTTGAAATTTCCGGGTCTTTACATCACAAACCTATAAGCTTTTGTGAAGGGCTCATGAAATAACTTTCACGGGAGTCCCTGGACCAAAGAATATATTGATACCAAATACCACAATACCACACGAAAACCACACTAGACCACATCAGTGCATAATTCCTCCCACACTAGAGCCATCAAAATTAATCTCAAAACCATATGACAGAGGTATACATTTGACCCACGGACCCCTGCCCATGCTTTCACTTCTTCCTAGGATCAAGGGAGATAGTGGAATAAGAGCCCTCACGGTTCCCCTAAAAATATGACCTCTAAAAGAGTATCCAAGATCAGCCCCTAATGAGTTAAGATTTAACTTTAGATCTAGAATAGGGACCTTGATTATATTCCTCAATTTGTTCCTTGACTCTTAGATAGTCTAAAAAATTTCCACAGTCGGTGTAGAGACCCGAAGCTTGAATTACAAGGACTTTACATTACTTTTGCAGAATACTTAGTACATAACAAAAAAACACACACAAGGACCGTAATAGTTTAGTGTCTTTGGAAACTCGGAATATAATCTTCTAATCGTGGTGAAAGTTCTTCAACATCTCCCATAAAGATCTTCCTTTTTTTATACCTAAAACCTTTCTTTATATCCCGGGGAAAAGAAAACATAAAAGGTGAGCTCAAATGCTCAGTAAGGGTAAACAAAAGAAATATCAATCACATCATATACATAAGAACATAACTTTTGGAAATCATAACCTGCAAAAGATCTCATAATATCATAACATGGGATAAATCATAGAAGTGAAATGTAATCCCAATAATCATAACATAAAACATGAAACTTTTTGTCATACACACATAATCATAGAGAATCAATTCTTGTTAGTCAAGACTCATTGCCAAGACTATGTTAGTGGACAAAGTCCCTTTCTGAATCGAGTCACCCCCATTCCAGTCCTGTTTCACTGAACCGATATAACCTACCATTCCAGCCATGTCTATCTCATGAGATATAAAATCTTTACCCAATGAATTGGAGGGAGATATAGGTCCCACCCATCTCATAATGATACCATTCTTATGTGTGCCACAAAATCATAAACCATACATCATTGCATAACCCATGCAATAAAAATGGGAATCTTAAACATCATGAAATCATAAAACAATTCATATATGATAAAGGAATTCATAAATATAATTCCATCACAACATAATCAAATCAATGTAATAATAGGGATAAAAACAGAACCCTTTATTATCTTAGATGGAAAATAATATTGATAAAACACTTGAACTCCATTCTTGAGGAAAATATCCTTTGTTTTTCAAAAACATTTTTCCTTTCATAACATGTCATACGACTTTAAAATAAAAGAAGTTGATTAAAACTAAACATGAAAACTTGTAAAGGAAGCTTCTTGGAAATAATGTTTTAGAAATCCATTCATGCCGTATAAGTTGAAAAAAAACATTCTTTTCGAACTTTTGTCGGAAAAGTCAAAAAGTAACTCGTATGAAAAATGACAAAAGATTCCTTTCATATCTTTTACTAAAAACTTACCGAAGGGTAAAATTGGATTTAAATAATTGTAGGTGAATGGAAATAATATTACATATTGAGGAAACGTGGATGTGGATGATAAAATACACCCCAGTAAATTTGAAATTATAAACAATCTCAGATAAAAATGAGATTATGATATTTTCCCTTACCTTACGTCCGACTTGCTTTGTAAGTATCTGAACCTCCTGTATAATGATTTAAATCATGTTATTGACTTATTCCAGAATCATATTCATTGTTATTATATCATATATGGGCCACTTATGACTTTATATTACCCGTTCTTTTGTAAATTCATGTTAAAGAGCGTTTTGGGTAAAATTGTTTCATTTGTCGTCCGTGTTTTGACTTGTAATTATTCATATGATTACTTAGATCATGATTACTTAATTACATAATATAAAACATGATTTATATATATATATTCAGAATATACATATATATAATAAATCAGTAAATGGAAAGAAATACACCGTTCATGGAGACGGTAGTCCGTACGTACGCATGAACGCTGTTTTCATTTCCTTATTGAATTGAATGGAATTAATTAGATGACATACATATAAATATAAATAATTAAATTATCATTATTAGGTCATATATTTAATTAGTACTTATTATATATACTTTATAATAATTCATGAATGGTTAATCATTGAGAATGAATCTCATCGCGTCGTGGAGACGGTAGTCCGTACGTACGCACGAGCAATGATATCGTTTCCATGGTCGTGGAATTGTGCTGAAGTGTATGTATACTATTTCAGTAAAAATATCACTTTATAATAATCATATATAGTTACTCATTACACCTTTATACCCATCCAATTATGTTGGTGGCAGAAAATAGATTACACCACGGCGTGGAGACGATATTCCGTACGTACGCACGCGCGGTGATTTCCTTTTTCCGTAGGATGGATAGAAGGTTAATTAGAGTTGTTTCATATTTATAATAACATATCAGTATATAATAAATACTGATGTTATTAATTTATCATGAAACAACTAAATAAGAAGAAGTTGAAGAAAAAAGAAATTGAAAAAGATCGGTAATGGATATTACCTCTTTTTGACGCGCCTTCACTTAACCTCCACTTAAAGAACTAAGGTTGGTCTTTGAAGAAGATCAGGACCTCTAGGATGATACCAGGGAAGTGGAGAAGAGATTTTGGAAGGGGTTGGCCGAGATTGAATTCTCAAATTGGTGTGAGGAGGAAAGGGATGAGGTGCCCTTTTATAAGGGAGGAGATGGGCATCTTAGGAAAATCTCAAAATATTATTTTATATTAAGGTCATATTCGGTTTATAATGGTTCCAAATGGTCTTATTTCGAAGATAAAGTGGGGATGGGTCGAAATCCTCTTATCCAATAGGATTTAGACATGTTTAGGTTGTTATTTTAACCTTATCAATTAGATTTAACTCAAAGTTAAATAATTTAACTTTTACCGTGTCTTTTTGTTTTCTTACACTATATGGTTAATAAACTTACTATATGAAGCCAAAAGAACCCCAAGTATTTTATTATTAATATATCTATCCTTATATAAGTCATTTGTCCGAACCTTAGATTTTTAGGAATTAAATAACAATTAATAATATAATATTTGTTTTAAAAACTAATTTATGTCAATTTTGACACTATTTGGTACATGATTTTTATGAAATTTTTAACAGAATGATAAGTTCGATCCAAGTTACTTAAATCAATAATAACATGTCATATTAACCTATAAAATTAGTGTAAGTCATAAAAAGTCTCAAATTACATTTATTTGAGCATTTATAGCATCAATTATGTTAATATTTTCTTAAAAAGATAATTACTACATCATCGTTGTGTCATAAATAAATTAAATTATTTAAAGTCTAAAAATTACAAAAAAAATACCATTATGTAGGAAATCTTTTTATCTTTCTAAAAAATATTTATAGTAAAATTTATCTTATGTATAACCCTATATTAAAAATGTTTTAGTAAATAAACTTTGATTTTAACTCTTGTAACTCTTCTTTGAATTAAATAATAATAAATGTCCTAATCTAATCCAAGTGGGCCTAAATGATAATATTTTACACTTAAGGTTGTTTTTGGTCGAGATAAACTTGTCCAATAGGATTAATACATGTGTTAGGGTAATATTAATATCATTCTTACCCTTAATTACCCTATTTACTTTTAACCGTGGTAAATAAAAGTAAAAAGTTACTATTCACCAAAAAATATTTTCATCTCATTGAACCACATTTTACTTATTGACATCAACCGTGTCTCTCAGATTTTTGAAATTCCATTCACAGAAGTGGTAAAATAAAGTTTTATGAAAAATTCAGTTTTTTTAACTACCACTTAGTAGTTTCACTATTCATCAAAAATTGATGTTTTTCAGAACAATGCCAAAATTTTTTCCTAAGCTATATTTCATATTCCGAATTCAAAAATGAAGTCTATTTTACCAAAATTCCCAACATATAAGTTGCATTAATTAATTTTATAATTAATTTCCGCTGTCACAACAAATAGCGTGTTTTTAAGAGATAATAACTAACAAAATATTAACACCTGTTTATGTCTGGTGTAAATGTGAAATTACATCCAATGACCAACGTTGGATTGAATTGTAAAAATATATTCTAAATATACTTTAAAACCACTCAAATTAATAATTTATCACTATTAATTATTTCGATTAAAAAAGTTGTTTTTAATTAAAAATTTGTAATTTTCACTATTCATCAGAATATGAAAGTTATCCGAAAAGTACCAAAATTTCACCTTATGTTAAATTTGATACTACGAATCCAAAAATGAAGTCCATTTTGAGTGCTAAAATTTCTAAAATTTTAAAATGTGGTTATTACTATTCATAATGGCTAGTTATAACAATATTTTAATAGCATATCATTGTTTAGTGAAACTCGGTATTGCGTACTACACACGCTATCGAGGAAGGTCGCGATTGCGTGCAAGGAAATTCAAGGATGTGTGTTGTGCAAGCTTCTTTTGGTGTAGCGTACAACACAAGGCATTAATAAAATTAAAAAGAATATTTTTCATAAAATCTCAGGCTGTTACATTCTACCCCCCTTAAAATGAATTTCGCCCTCGAAATTCGTCGGGGTTATAAATGGTTTACTATTAGAAAGTTTCTTTAATAGAAATCCACATCGTAAAAAGGAATACCAAAACTTGGCTTTAAAAACTAAAGTATGAAATGTGATGATTACCCAAATAAACTAATCACTGGGTTTCCACATAGGTGAAAATATAGATATGGAAGAGAAATCTAACCATCATGTTCTGATGGACAGTGGTATAGAACATGGCTATGGAAAAGCTAGTAATCACAAATCCATAAATTTGTGACGATCTATGGTACCATCTGATTCATCGGGTATAAGATCACTAGGACAACATTTTTGGTTTTCAAGATCATTTTCCTAAAGTTTAAAATTTTAATTAGAATAAATACTTACTTTATTTTGGTACAATCTCACTATTGTTCGTGCCTTGAACAATTTCCACTTCATCTCTTAATTAAATGAAGTTGAATTTGTTATTCGTGAAGTGTTAGCAGATCATGTGATAGAATGACGGGTCATTCCATCTGTCTCAAACAAAAGTTTAGCAAAAATTATATACATAAGTCGATCTATAGTGAGATTAATCATATATGGTTCCTAAAATGGACTTATACATCATATATCATACAGCTTAATATAACAAAACTAGTTTCTACTAAACAGGGACTTCCTGTAGGCCAATGGTAGGCGATAAAGGCCAGTCACACTTCGGTTGTGGGTTCAATTTCCACAGCCTTGTCCGACGCGATGGGCTATCGCCCGTCCTGCAGGTTGTCCTTTTTCTAAAACTATATTACTATAGCATCCCATCAATAATATCGAAAAAACTTCTATCCTTAAACAATACTAACTTATGTCCAACATAATCCATTCCAATCTTTAGGCTTATCCATAATACTGCAGTCCACTCTCATAACATAGTGAAAACTATTACCAGATATTTAACACCATCGTCGATCCCCATATATCATAAGATATGTTTTATTAGTCACATTCCAAACATTCAAAGTCCTTAATCATGTATTCTCTTGAATACCTTAGTGAAAAATGAATGCAGATAAAATTTAACACTTTCCACATACCAAAATCCTCAAAATTCTATATACTCAAACCATGATATCACTTAGTCCTTATATGAATCATGAGCTCATGAATATTGTTAAACATTTAATTTTCTCGTTTTCCCTTCATTATGCACATAATATCTCAATCACTTTGAATACCACATTAGACCAATACATAAATATTCAAATACTCCATGATATAACATTATTTTGGAATCCCATTACATAAAAACTTAATCATTCCACCACATCGTTGTCATATTCAACATTGCCAATAGTGATCGCATGTGACTTCCCTTTGTCCTTTTCCTTAAGCGGTTTCTCATGTCGATCATCACTAACCCTTGGATTAGGGAATTTATTAGCATAATTCCCCATTTCCTTGCACTTGAAGCATTGAAGTGTTGGTGGTGCGTCCTCTGCAGTGTTTGATTTATTCACATCATCATAAACCCTTTTTCCATTACTTTGACACTCAGCTGCTCGATGGCCTTCTTTTCCACACTGAAAACATTTTCTATTCCCTTTAAGACAATCTCCACCATGCTTCTTTCCACACTTTGTGCATAAAGAAACATTCATCTTCTTTTCACCATTATTCTGAGATTTCTCCTTGAACTCCATCTTTCGTTTCTTGTCAAAACCATGAGATGGATATGTAACACCAACTTCCTTTTCTACCTTGATAGCACAATGCACAATTTCTTCATAGCTACTGAAGTCTCTTATAGCTAATGCCCTTCGAAGACTTGGTTTTAAGCCACTAAAAAATCGATCAACTTTACTTTCAGGTTGGATGATAATGCCAGATGCATACCTTTCAAGTCTTGTAAAATTCTCTTCATATATACCGACAGATTCATCATCCTTTTTCTTTAGTTCAAGAAACTCCTTCTCCATCTTTGTTTGAAGAATACGAGGGAAGTACTTACTGGAAAACAAGTTCTTGAACTCGTCCCATTCCATGGACTCAATTTCATCTCTTGTGCTCGTATTCTTGATAAGATTCCACCATTGATCAGCTTCACCTTCCAAATGATATACTGCTAAGATGACTTTATCATGTTCAGAATATTGAAGAACTGAAAATATCTTTTCTGTGGTACTTTTTTATTATTCAGCAACAAGTGGATCGGAAGTCCCACTGAAAGAAGGTGGACGTTGCCTCATGAAGGACTCAATAGAATATTGTTCCCTTCTCTGCTCATTTGGAAGTCCAGAATGATTCATAGCTTGTGTAAGTATAGCAATAAGATTTTGCACTCCATCTCCCATAGCATTTATTTGTTCAGGAGGACAATCATTGCGTTGTCCATTGCATTGATCAACACGGTTCCTTTGGGTTCCATCCATCGTCTAAAACCCAAATAGAATAGTGTGAGAGGCAAAAATCATACTAGGGAAAATAACATACTAAAGGGGGAGTACCTTCAATATCTAACATCTTAGGTTTAATTCTATGATTGTTAGCGTAATTCTAGTACTATAACCTATACGTATACTTAACCTTAGGGACATCCCTAGACATACCTTATAAATATCTCTAGGGATCTCACTAACGTTTTCGCATCCTAGTTTCCAAAGGTTGACTAAACCTTTCCTCTGATACCAACTGTAGAGACCCGAAACTTGACTTACATGGACTTTACATTACTTTTGCGGAATACTTAGTACATAACAAAAACACACACACAAGGACCGTAATAGTTTAGTGTCTTTGGAAACTCGGAATATAATCTTCTAATCATGGTGAAATATCTTCAACATCTCCCATAAAGATATCCCTTTTTTATACCTAAAACCTTTCTTTATATCCTGGGGAAAAGAAAACATAAAAGGGTGAGCTCAAATGCTCAGTAAGGGTAAACAAAAGAAATATCAATCACATCATATAAATAAGAACATAGCTTTTGGAAAACCTAACCTGCAAAAGAGCTCATAATATCATAACATGGGATAAATCATAGAAGTGAAATGTAATCCCAATAATCATAACATAAAACATGAAACTTTGTGGCATACACACATAATCATAGAGAATCATTTCTTATTAGTCAAGACTCATTGCCAAGACTATCTTAGTGGACAAAGTCCCTTTCTGAATCGAGTCACCCTCGTTCCAGTCCTGTTTCACTGAACCGGTATAACCTACCGTTCCAGCCATGTCTATCTCATGAGATATAAAATCTTTAACCAATGCATTGGAGGGAGATATAGGTCCCACCCATCTCATAATGATACAATTCTTATGTGTGCCACAAAATCATAAACCATACATCATTGCATAACCCATGTAATAAAAATGGGAATCTTAAACATCATGAAATCAAAAAACAATTCATATATGATAATGGAATTCATAAAAATAATTCCATCACAATATAATCAAATCAATGTAATAATAGGGATAAAAACAGAACCCTTTATTATCTTAGATGGAAAATAATTTTGATAAAACACTTGAACTCTATTCTTGAGGAAAATATCCTTTCTTTTTCAAAAACATTTTTCCTTTCATAACATGTCATACGACATTAAAATAAAAGAAGTTGATTAAAAGTAAACTTGAAAACTTGTAAAGAAAGATTCTTGTAAATAATGTTTTAAAAATCCATTCATGCCGTATAAGTTAAAAAAACATTCTTTTCGTACTTTTGTCGGAAAAGTCAAAAAGTACCTCGTATGAAAAACGACAAAAGATTCCTTTCATATCTTTTACTAAAAACTTACCGATGGGTAAAATTGGATTTAAAAAATTGTAGGTGAATGGAAATAATATTACATATTGAGGAAACATGGTTTTGGATGATAAAATACACCCCAGTAAATTTCAAAGTATAAACAATCTCAGATAAAAATGAGATTGTGATATTTTCCCTTACCTTAGGTCCGACTTTCTTTGTAAGTGTCCAAACCTCCTGTATAATGATTTAAATCATGTTATTGAATTATTCCAGAATCATATTCATTGTTATTATATCATATATGGGCCGCTTATGACTTTATATTACCCTTTCTTTTGTAAATTCATGTTAAAGAGCATTTTGGGTAAAATTGTTTCATTTGTCGTCCGTGTTTTGACATGTAATTATTCATATGATTACTTAGATCATGATTACTTAATTCCATAATATAAAACATGATTTATATATATATATATATATATTCAGAATATACATATATATAATAAATTAGTAAATGTAAAGAAATACACCGTTCCTGGAGACGGTAGTCCGTACGTACGCATGAACGCTGTTTTTGTTTCCTTATTTAATTGAATGGAATTAATTAGATGACATACATATAAATATAAATAATTAAAGTATCATTATTAGGTCATATATTTCATTATTACTTATTATATATACTTTATAATCATTCATGAATGGTTAATCATTGAGAATGAATCTCATCGCGTCGTGGAGACGGTAGTCCGTACGTACGCACGAGCAATGATATCATTCCCATGGTCGTGGAATTGTGTTGAAGTGTATGTATACTATTTCAGTATAAATATCACTTTATAATAATAATATATAGTTACTCATTACACCTTTATAACCATCCAATTAAGTTGGTGGCGGAAAATAGATTACACCACGGCGTGGAGACGGTATTCCGTACGTACGCACGCGCGGTGATTTCCTTTTTCCGTAGGATGGATATAAGGTTAATTAGAGTTGTTTCATATTTATAATAACATGTCAGTATATAAGAAATACTGATGTTATTAATTTATCATGAAATAACTAAAGAATAATAAGTTGAAGAAGAAATAAATTGAAAAAGATCGGTAATGGATATTACATCTTTTTGACGCGCCTTCACTTAACCTCCACTTAAAGAACTACGGATAGTCTTTGAAGAAGATCAGGACCTCTAGGATGATACTAGGGAAGTGGAGAAGAGATTTTGGCAGGGGTTCGCCGAGTTTGAATGCTCAAATTGGTGTGAGGAGGAAAGGGAGGAGGTGCCTTTTTATAAGGGAGGAGAGGGGCATCTTAGGAAAATCTCAAAATATTATTTTATATTAAGGTCAAATTTGGTTTATAATGGTTCCAAATGGTCTTATTTCGAAGATAAAGTGGGGATGGGTCGAAATCCTCTTATCCAATAGGATTTAGACAAGTTTAGGTTATTATTTTAACCTTATCAATTAGATTTAACTCAAAGTTAAAAAATTTAACATTTACCGTGTCTTTTTGTTTTCTTACAGTATATGTTAAATAAACTTACTATATGAAGCCAAAAGAACCCCAAGTATTTTATTATTAATATATATATCCTTATCTAAGTCATTTGGCCGAACCTTAGATTTTTAGGAATTAAATAACAATTAATAATATAATATTTGTTTTAAAAACTAATTTATGTCAATTTTGACACTATTTGGTACATGATTTTTATGAAATTTCTAACAGAATGATAAGTTCGAAACAAGTTACTTAAATCAACAATAACATGTCATATTAACCTAGAAAATTAGTGTAAGTCATAAAAAGTCGAAAATTACATTTATTTGGGCATTTATAACATCGATTATGTTAATATTTTCTTAAAAAGGTAATTACTGCATCATCGTTGTGTCATAAATAAATTAAATTATTTAAAGTCTAAAAATTACAAATAAAATACCATTATGTAGGAAATCTGTTTAGATTTCTAATGAATATTTATAGTCAAATATATCTTATGTATAACCCTATATTAAAATTTTTTAGTAAATAAACATTGATTTTAACTCTTTTAACTCTTCTTTGAATTAAATAATAATAAATGTCCTAATCTAATCCAAGTGGCCCTAAATGATAATATTTTACACTTAAGGTTGTTTTTGGTCGAGATAAACTTGTCCAATAGGATTAGGAAATGTGTTAGGGTAATATTAATATCATTCTTATCCTTAATTACCCTATTTACATTTAACCGTGGTAAATAAAAGTAAAAAGTTACTATTCACCAAAAATTATTTTCATCTCATTGAACCACATTTTACTTACTGACATCATCCGTGTCTCTCGGATTTTTGAAATTCCATTCAGAGAAGCGGTAAAATTATGTTTTATGAAAAATTCAGTTTTTTTAACTACCACTTAGTAGTTTCACTATTCATCAAAAATTCATGTTTTTCAGAACAATGCCAAAATTTCATCCTAAGCTATATTTCATATTCCGAATTCAAAAATGAAGTCTATTTTACCAAAATTCCTAACATATAAGTTGCATTATTTAATTTTATAATTAATTTCCGCTGTCACAACAAATAGCGTGTTTTTAAGAGATAATAACTATCAAAATATTAACACTTGTTTATGTCTGGTGTAAATGTGAAATTACATCCAATGACCAACATTGGATTGAATTGTTAAAATATATTCTAAATATACTTTAAAAACACTCAAATTAATAATTTATCACTATTAATTATTTCGATTAAAAAAGTCATTTTTAATTAAAATTTAGTAATTTTCACTATTCACCAGAATATGAAAGTTATCCGAAAAGTACCAAAATTTCACCTTAGGCTAAATTCGATACTATGAATCCAAAAATGAACTCCATTTTGAGAGCTAAAATTTCTAAAATTTTAAAACATGGTTATTACTATTCATAACGGCTAGTTATAATAATATTTTAATAGCATATCGTTGTTTAGTGATACATGGTATTGCGTACTACACACGCTATCAAGGAAGGTCGTGATTGCTTGCAAGGCAAGTCAAGGATGTGTGTTGTGCAAGATCCTTTTGGTGTAGCCTACAACACAAGGCATTAATAAAATTAAAAAGAATATTTTTCATAAAATCTCGGGTTGTTACAGTCGGCACTGCCCATCCCTTCAGAATATCTCTAGAAAATCCGTTATCAAGAGTCTAGTTTTCGAGGGACTCATCCATGGATACTCATAGAAAAGAATTACCCAAAATATTCCTAAAAAACCCCATATAAAAATCGCCTAGTATCTCTTAAAAAATGGTTCCAAATGGATTCCACATATTTCGAGGCACAACACCAGTAGCTTGATCATGACTGAGTCCCTTTCCTTTCAATATTATCATAAGTAGGGATGGTATGATTCTTTAGTATCTAGATAAGAAAATTAAACTTCACTACAATCTTATTATACCAAATATTATAAGCCAACACATCCTAAGTATGTAGGTTCTAATTCCCTTCATGGAAGGCTTTGTCACTAAAACACCCAACCCCGGAGTCTATGAAAACACACATCTCTAGGTCAATACCTAGGAAGATACATGCATGAAAGATAAGTTGGTCATACTAAATCATAGTTTTGATAAAACATAAGTGTAGTGTAGCCTCCCTAAAAGAAGTTTACATCAGGGAAAACCCAAAAAACATTTTAGGTGTGACCCAACTATCCTTCAAATAATACAGATCATCACTGCTAACAACCCATCTGAACTTCCTTTTCGAAATTTCTAGATTGTCTGACATGCACCACGCCAGACAAATAAACCTCATAGCATTCTCTCCCCATGATCTCTAGTCTTTTCCATACTTTACACACATGCACCTTTCCCATAAAGGCTTCCAATCAATGATCTCTCAAGAATGTTTAGCCATCACGTATTTCAGAGTTCCCCAGAAACATCAAATTTCAATACTCACATTCTCAATAAGCTTCGATAACCTCTCCCATGATGCCCAAAAACATCTATTAGACTTATTGGAATCCTAGATTATGTGAGATAGGATCCTCTCAATATGATAAATGGTCCTCTTAGGAGGTATATTGACTACAATAACATGCATAGACATTTAGGACAAAATGAAGTTCACTAATGCAATCCTTCCTCTGAAAGTGATAAAGTGGTTTTTCCAATTATGGATGTTCTACATTATATTATTTATCAAACCATTTAACATCATATTTTTAACACAATCATCTAATAAAGGGACCCCAAGATAGACCATAGGCAGAGATCCCCTTGATTTCTCTTGCCTTTCCTGAATGTGTCTACATGTCCTTATAGAGTAATTTATTGTCCGAAACATAATAATTTTACATTTATTAATATATTTCCCACCAAAATATCCATAAGACTCAAAAAATTTATGAAATTTAGCAGGTAACTATGCCGACCATTTATAAACAATTGG
Organism: Viscum album; assembly: GCA_963277665.1. Lineage (NCBI taxonomy): Eukaryota > Viridiplantae > Streptophyta > Magnoliopsida > Santalales > Viscaceae > Viscum > Viscum album. The sequence continues at coordinate 1,416,664,428 of OY728138.1, forward strand.
GAATGATCAGAAAACATTAGTTGTGAGATACTAGGAGGAACACCCCTATAGGTAAATGAGAGAATCTTCCAGTCCTCCATACAACATTTAAGGTTCATAGAAATATTTTATTGAGATAAAATAAAAAAACATGGAGACACCAAATCACCATGTCTTATCCCCCTCACCATTTTTAATAATCCAAATGCCTTGGCCAAAATCAATATTAAAACCCAGGGAGAGGCATAACATCTGAATAAAATGTCACACGCCCATCTGAGATGCCAAAATATCTCATATCACTTAAAATAAATATCCAATACAAACTATCATAGTATGTTTACATGTCCACCTTCACCATTATATTATTCCTCAATGTATTCTTATTAATGTCAGTGATTATTTCACCAGAAATGCCAATATCCCCTTGAATGCATCGACCTTGAAAAAAACTGTGATGTTATTCAGATATAATCCTTGGAAGAAAATAACCCATCTTATTATTGAGTATCAAAGAGAGGATTTTATAGCCAATTTTCCATAAACAAATTGTCCTGTATTGAGTGAACAATGTACGGTCCTTGAATTTGGGATAAGGATAAGCCTTGATGCATTATCCCTCCCTGAGCAAAGAACCTCCCTTGAAAAAGTCTAGAATTTCTACCATGACCTAATACCTAATGATATACCAATAAGAAACAATGAAATACGTAGTTAACTCATTAAGACCTGGGGGAATATCTGGGTTTAGGCTTAAAATACCCTCCTTTTTCTCAGATTCATCCTGAATTTCACACAAGGAATCATTCACTTTTTTCGAAACAAAAGATGAATTCAATTCATAAAATCAATTATTGTATGTTGGAACCCTCTTCTATTTTTAAAAAAATTTTCCTTTGATGATGACTAGAGAAAGAACCATCTACAATATCTATGTTAAGATGAGCCCTAGATCCCTACTCTTTTATGAAATCTTTTAAAACAAGGGTTTTCCAATCACCATCCTTAATCAAAAGGGCTCAATACTTGATCCTAAATATCATTTCCATTTTTAGAAGTGTGGAATCTAGGGGAGTTTTTTGTCTTACTAGAGACACAAAAACGCCATCATCTCAAACATGAAGAATCCTTTCATCCACAATAGAAATGTACAACTTGTGATCCTCCAAGATCTAATAGAACAAAAATATCAAGGACCAAGACTGAATGTCCTTTATCATACATTGAATCTAATTGATGATCCCAGACCAAACTTAACCCTTGGCTGGATGATCTAAGGACCTCTTGACCTCCTACAAGAATCCCACTTGCTAGAATCACAAAATAGAAGAAAAGAAGCATGTTATAGTTTTATACCCCTTCATAAATATAAACCAAATGAGGCATATGGTCAGATAGAGCTTGATTCAAATGGGTGACTGAAGAGTGAGGGATGGATTCCAAGCCTTAGAGTTTAGAAAGGCATGTGTACAGCCGACACCAAATTCTATGAGGGTCCTTCCTATTATTACACCAAATATATTTGGATCCCGAGAACCCCAGGTCCATCAATCCATTAGAAGAGAGGAAATCACAGATGTCTTGTATAGTACCTAGAGGAACTATTAACCCACCCTTCTTCTCACTTTCCTCGTTAATAGAATTAAAATACCCTAAAATAAACCATGAAAAGTATCAAACATGGAATCTGGATAAACTCTCTGAGATATCCTTCCTTTCTGGAGCATCACATATAACACAAACGAACAAGAAAATTAATTACTTACACCCCATGGATGTTTCGGAGGTCATGTTATGAGACATAAAATCCACAAGGTTGATATCAAAATATGATTTTTAGAAAAACCAAATAATATAATTAGTCAGAGTCCAATGAAAAAAATTTATAACCCCATCTATTTCACAGAATAATCAATCTGATGCAACTTATTCTTAGGATCCAAGATTACCACAAACTAAACATTATGAAATTAAGACTCATTACTCACAAAAATTGTGGCTTACTTGAGGCCCCAATCCCCCTTCATTCCAATCAATGATCGAAAACACTAATAAAAAACTGAGGAGGCCATGCATCCACTATAATTTGTCAACTCAGAACCAGAATTAACACCTTTTTCACCCCTGATCATAGAAAATCCAATCTGAGAGCCCTCTGAACCAACAGAGGCCATCAACAGTATATATTATTTATCCTTTCAAGAGAAATATTCCGTGAATGAAGTGGATCAGGCCACCAGAACCTCAAATTATTGATCCATGATTGTCGATCTAGTAACATGAGAGGTTGTCCTTCCTTTTTTAGGGGATCACCGATGAAAAAGAGGCTCAAAAAACACCCACTCCTTGAAAGAAATCACCTCATTCGAAACCCATGGGGATCCTCAACCACCCTTCTCCCCAGCATCCACTTCCCTCTAGGACACCCCCTAATTCATCACACTATTATGAAGAGTTTATTATAAGAAATAGCTCGATACTCCCCTATTATACAAAACTGATGAAAATCCAAGACCAACCGTCATCAAATATTTAAATAAGGTATGAACCATAGATGGAGACTTATAAAATAACTCCTTGATAGGAATTCAGGCATCTTAATCCTTTAGTTCAAGATTCCCATAGGATGTATCCTTGAGAATATCCAAAGAAATACCTTGAGAAGCCTGTAGAAATGTCAAATTAAAATTTGAAATATTAATGGGTGTATTTCTCTATGATTCAGTTAGTGCATAAACTGCAATGTTATAATTTAAAAAAAAGAAGGTGTACTCAACTTTGTTTCAAAATGATGTGAGTTGGACCCAAAAGTAACCAAATTTTCACCCTCTTCTGGCCCACATGAATCACTACACTCGATTGAAGCCCCAACCATCGGATACATCATATTATGGGTGGAAAATGGTGTCGTGTGTCTTGAAAGATGAAAAGTATAACAAAATAGAGGAGGATGAAGGAAGAAAACAACTCCCCCATGATAACTCCTCCCAATATCTTATCAAAATGTGTAACATGAATGGATTCAATGGATATATTTTTACACTGATTTGTGTGGAATCTTCTTCCTAAAAATATTTTGTATCCTCTTCTAAGAATAAGAAGGAACCTAATGAATCACCAATAGATTGTAGGTTGGGAGGGTAATGTGGGGGTAGAAGAAGACCTTGAAATTTAACAAAAACTATCATTGTTTTTTATTCCTTCCTAGAATGGATGCTCCTTGACCATCAGTACAATGAGAACCACTAATTTCCCCAACACCTGACCTCCCCAGAGCTGGCCTTCACAAAGTCCTCCCTCGAGTAACAATGAATGTAGTTTTGAGTGTGTAGGGATAACAGAGATGGATGCTGAATGGATAAGAACCCATGATAAGAAAAAAATCTCTAATTATAGTCAATGGAAGCCTATCCCAACCAAAGATAGCAACCAAATATGACCTTTGCAACCCCACCACAAGATCAAACTTGACTCATGATAGATCTATGACAGAACATCCTTTAACACTCCTAGGGTAGTGATGGGTGATGGAAATGGATGGAATTATAAGGAATGGTCTAGGGCCCAATGGAGGAGGCATAGAACCCAAAAAAACATCCCTGAATGAGAACACATGAGACAAACCTATACTGAATGGGAGAAACCTGGAGGATGAAACCAGGGGCAGCTATAGACCTTTCGCTTCCTCAGCAAGAACCTCAGCTACTGGAGACACCTTGGGAGGGAAGAGGGGAGGAGGCAGCGATGGGAGAGGAGGGAGAATGTGACTCCCATTCTCTATTTAACTAGTGAATTCCATCCCTATGACCTCATACCCATTATAAATCCAAATAGATAATGTTCATAACACAATAAAAATGATGTTTTAGTTAGAGGCCTTAGCTCATGTCCAAACGTGTCTAGTATGTGATTTATCTCTTGTATAGTAAATCTATATCAATTTTTTTTATTAATAACCCTTTAAATTTTCATCCCATATAATGAAACAATTTTCATCATTTATTTTAATCACTTATTTAGTTACTTATTTATTTATGTCTATGTGAGATTTTATAAGGGCTCTCTTTTTATAATTTCAAAATGACATTGGTGTGTTAGATTTGATCAAAGGGGTCATTTTTCCATCATTATTAGAATAATAATCATGAAATAATTATCATTTTCATATTAAAATTAAATCTAAAAATCAAACCATGAAATATGGAAATGAAAATTGAACTATCATATAATCACGGAGACAGTAAGTTGTACATATGCATGGGTAACATTTATATATTTCAATGCTCATGATAAAAATAAGGTAAGTGTTATTTTATTTTTATATAATGATAATTGTGTCATAAATAAAATAATCTTTATTTAAATACAATTTCATACACTATCCATTTTATTCAATAACAAAATCGAATCACATCACCTCAAAGGGTAGTGGTCTTCCATACACACGAATGATGATATCTTTTTTAAATGGATTGTATGGTGAAAATGTACATTATATTTTTATTTTAAATAATGATTAATATTTTATTGATTTAATATGTAAAATTCAATCCCATCGTCATTAATATTCATTATAGATGATGATGGAGAATAATTTACATTGGTCCGCTAGGTCATAGTCCACAGTACATAAGAACGATGGTTTCATTTCCCATTTGATAGAATATGATATGTATAACTATTATTCCATAAAAAATTTACATTTATTTACATATTATATATTTTTTATTATATTGAAATTTTTAAGACATAATAGAAGGTGTAAAAGTAGAAATAAAAAGAAGGATCTCAGTGAATACGATCTCTTTCACTTAGAAGAACCTTATTTGGATCACTTATTAAGGTCCCCAAGATGAGTTTTTTGGAATGAAAAAAAGATTCATAATGCATATAATGATTTTTAAGAGATATTTTAGAATATGTTTTTATAAAAATGGATTGATATGTGTTAATAAGTGAGGGGATTGGTTCAATTTTATAATTTTGGATGTCTGAAAATTTAGTAAATACTGAATAATATTCATTAATGGAAGTTAAGAAAAAAAATGTTCCTCTAAAATTGATTAAAGATGGATTTTAAGGGTGATATGGCCAATAAACACAAAAAAAATAAAAAGTAACAATTTTTAATCATTTTATTACATTTACTATTAAGGTTACTAACATTTACCATTTTAGTTTTTCACCGCAGTAACTAGTTTTTTTAATATTTTTAATATTAATTATGATCATAAGTATGACAACCCTGCTTTTTATTACCACTTAAACATGCTTTATTACATAAAACATCACTTGATCCAACAAACAAGATCGAGCGGTTTAGTGTCTTTGGGGCTTAGGATCATTACATAAAAACATTAAACTGGAAATACAACATCTTTATTGAAAACTTCTTTTACATGACCACTACATTCCTTCGTACTCAGCATTGCATGGGACAACCTGAGGACATGCGTAAGAAAAGGGTGAGCTATAAAGCCCAGTAAGGGAGTAAACAATGAATAACATGAGTAGTGAAATACATGTTAGGCAATAGGAAAATCAATAGAGCATAATAGAAACATGAACATAAAGGCATGATAAAGCATGACAATCATAACATGGAAATGTGGCAACAACACTTAACATTGAATTAGCATGAGCCAAGGATCATTGCACATGGAGCATGAGTAAAACCTCATTGCACTTGAAGCACGAGTAAACCCTCGTTGCACTTTAATTAGCATGAGTAAACACCCATTGCACATGACGTATCATGATACTATAATTTACCCAATGCATTGGAGCGCTATAAAGGGCACACCCTTCTTAAACATTTTATTTCATGCATAAGTGTGCCACATGGATCATAAAACATGGATTCATAAAACATAATAATTTATTCCACGATAAAGGAATGTGGAATTCATACATGAAACTTTATAATCAATTAGTAAATGTGCATAAAGGTGAATACCCTTGATGGAGAAATGGGCATGGTATTCACTACAGAATGATATTGGCTTAGAAAATCGGTGTGATTTCGACAGCGTAACGACGTGACATAAGAATTCATAAAAATGGTTGATGAGAGAGAAAGGGGTTCCTCATCATATTTACATGTAATGGACAGTAAAGAGGTCACATAGATACATGTCCCAAAAATTGAAAAGGAATTTAGATTCATGATACAAAAGTATTGCTTGAATATAGAAGGGGAGAAAAAGGTTCCTTTCGGAATTTCGGCATAGTAACGGGTGTACATGGGAGGCATTTAATGAGAGATAAAGGGGTCTCCCATCATTCAAACAGTAAGAGGGCAGTATGGGAGAGGTGAGAAACCATACCCCAACATTCATAATTGAAATTAAGAGGCCTATTCAACTTAATGAAAATTGACAAAAATGAGAAAGGAAGAAAAAACCCTTACTTGGAAGTGTGCTTCCAAAGGCTAGAGAGAGGCTTGTGAGAGGCTTCTTGGGATCTTAGGGCACCTTGAGAGGATTCTAGAGATAGTAGGGCAGAGATTGGACGAACTTCAAGGGCTTTGAGTGTGGAGGAAGTGGGAGCTTGGGTGGGTTTATATAGGAAAGGTGAGAGAATTCTTAATTATTTTGGTTTGGGACCCCTTATATTAAAATAATCCAAACCACAAACCATCCCATGGTATTTGCCCATGGTTTCTGGAAAAGGAAAGAGGAAAACAATATTTTACAATTCCAAGGTCCGAACTTATTAAAAAATTAGGGTTGCTTATGTGGAGGTGAGTCACACTCCCATGGAAATTAATTTAAAAAGGCAAAGTGTTGAATAAGTCTTGAGGGCTCCATTAATGCTTTGAAAAGTAAGTCAAACAAACCCAAAACCTCATTATTTTAATGATAAAACACATATTGGCCGAACATAAGGATTATGGTATTTTATTACATCACCATTGGGTCATTATGATGTCATAAAACACATTATATATTTAAATGGTATTTAATTTTTACCCAAAAATTTGACTGTCTCAGAAAATTATGAAAAATTCACCGTTGGATAATTTCGACGTCCTGATTCCAAAAATAATATTTATTTTATCTAAATAATTTTCTAAATATGTGAATTTTCACTTTTAAAATAAAAACCTACATTTATAAAAAATTCACGGGTTTTGACAGAAATGGCTTTCAAACCTTAATAAAAATTTTAATTGCATTCATAAAATTATATGATCATTTATATTTAATAAAAATTAATTTAATATTAATAATAATATTTTATTAAAATATTATTTAATTCAAAAATCCTTTAATTTAATAAAATATAATTCTTAATTAAATAATAACTAAAAACACCATTTGTACTTCAAAAACTAATTACAATGTATCAAAATAAATTATATTCATTATTATATACAAAAAATAATGTACATGAACATGGTGCTACTTATTTGTTACATAACCCCTTAAAATAGCCGCATAAGACCTAAGGGTAAGGTGTGCGATGGTGACAGACTCTTGGGGCGGCTCAGATAACATAGCTCGAGTGGTAATTTAAATCAACTTCCACTTTTCCCGTAGACGATCACGTTCGAGCTTGACTTGATGAAGCTCAGCTTGGGCTTGGTCAAGGGAAAAGCACAAAGATGCCACCTCTTTTCTGAGCTCTGACAAATGGGCTTCGTAAGGGGCAATTCTACTGGATGAGGCCATCGCTTCCTTTGTCTGAGTAGAAATGGGTTCGTTAAAGCCTTATATTTATTCTACTCAAATGATCACTGTTCAACGACTATAAAAGTAACGGTCACAAATCTTAACACAAAACTAAAGAAGTTGACATCTTATAAAAACATTTTTTTTTCATAAAGAAACATTTAACTGGATCAAGAAGGATTTTCCATTAATGAAACTTTGGGTCGTTACAACATTCCCCCCTTAAGAAATTTCACCCTCGAAATTTTCCTTTTCCCACACTAAAACAAATGTGGGTAACTTAGCTTCATCATATCCTTCGACTCCCAAGTTGCTTCTTCAAACTTGTGGTTTCTCCACAACACCTTGACGAGGGGCATTGTCTTATTTCGTAGAACTTTTTCTCTACGATCTAAGATCTTCACTGGTTGCTCCTCATAAGAAAGATCGTCTTCTAATTGTACCACCTCGGAAGAGAGTACATGTGAAGGGTCTGTTATGTACTTCCTTAAGAGGGATACATGGAAGACATCATGCACCTTGGCCATAGTAGGTGGAAGTGTTAGTCGATAGGCCACAGCCCCAACACGATCAAGAATCTCGAAGGGGTCGATTTACCTTGGACTTAACCTCCCTTTCTTTACAAACCTCATGACCTTCTTCCACGGAGATATGCGTAAAAACACCATGTCTCCGACTTTAAACTCAAGGTCTCGTCGACGATTATCTGTATAACTCTTCTGTCGACTCTGGGCTGCCTTGATATGCTGCTGAATGGTTTTCACCTTCTCCACCATTTCTTCGACCATTTCTGGTCCAAGCAGCTTACGTTCACCGACCTCATCCCAACATGCCGGTGTTCTACACCTTTTCCCATGAAGGGCTTCATATGGTGCCATTTGGATGCTCGAGTGGAAACTATTATTATAAGAGAACTCAACTAGAGGAAGATGTTGATCTCATCCTCCTTTAAAGACCATTGAGCACGCTCTCAACATATCCTCAAGTGTTTGGATAGTCTGCTCGGACTGGCCATCAGTTTGAGGATAATAGGCCGTACTGAAGTTCAGTTCAGTATTCAGAGCATGTTGAAGACTCTTCCAAAACTTAGAGGTAAATCTTGGATCTCGGTCAGACACAATAGATATTGGTACTCCATGGAACTGTACCACTTCCCTGATATATATCCGTGCCAGTTGATCCAAAGAGAAATCCTCTCGAATAGCAATGAAGTGTGCAGTCTTTGTAAGATGATCCACAACAACCTAGATTGCATTGTTGCCTTTGGATGTCCTTGGAAGTCCAGTGACGAAGTCCATGGTGATGTTCTCCCAATTCCATTCTGGTATGGGCAATGGTTGCATCATCCCCTTAGAATTCTGCCTCTCTGAGTTCACTTGCTGACACACCAGGCACTTTGATGTATATTCAGCGATCTCCTTCTTCATATTATCCCACCAAAAGTTTTATCGGAGATCTCGATACATCTTTGTGCTCCCTGGGTGAATAGAGAAATTTGAACTATGTACATCATCCAAATGTTCCTTCTTCAGCTCCGAACATGATGGAACACATAGTCTTTTCCCAAACCGCACAATTCCTCCTTCATTAACATTAAACTCTGAGGATTTTCCCTTTTTGATAGCTTCCACTTTTTCTTGGATTCCTGCATCATCCTTTTGAGCATCCTTTATCCTTTCCAAAAGAGATGGTTGAGCAATCATTTGTGAAAGGATTGATGATGTTCCCTTCTTTATGATTCCCACATCCATCTTCATCAAGTCTAAGAAGATTGGATCCTTCTCAATTCTCATCATTGATAGAATAGCTGGATTCTTTCTACATAGGGAATCCGCCACCTTGTTCGCTTTCCCAGGGTGGTAATTTATTGAACAGTCATAATCCTTGATGAGCTCTATCCATCTTCTCTGGCGCATATTAAGCTCTTTCTGTGTGAATGTATATTTAAGACTCTTGTGGTCAGTATATATCTCACATTTCTCTCCATAGAGATAATGCCGCCAGATTTTCAAGGCAAAGATCACCACCGCCAACTCCAGATCATGCGTTGGATAGTTTCGCTCATGGATTTTCAACTGCCTTGAGGCATAGGATATCACTTTATCATTCTGCATCAGCACACATCCTAATCCCTTCTTCGAAGCATCACTGAATACCACAAAAAGCTCCCCACTTTTGGGTAATGTGAGCATGGGTGCAGTGATAAGCCTCCTTTTCAACTCTTTGAAGCTTTCTTCGCATTCATCACTCCAAGCAAACTTTACTCCCTTTCGAGTTAGCTTGGTAAGAGGGTTGGACAATCGTGAGAAATTTCTCACAAATCATCGATAATATCCAGCTAACCCCAAGAAGCTACGGATATCAGTTACCGATGTTGGCCTCGACCATCCCTCAATTGCATCTATTTTGGAGGGGTCCACTGATATCCCATTGCTTGTGATGATATGACCCAAGAATGAGACTTCCTTCAACCAAAACTCACACTTGCTGTACTTTGCATAGAGGTTCTCCTTGCGCAAAGTCTCTAGTACAGTTTTTAAATGCTCCTCATAGTCCTCCTTGGTTTTGGAGTATATTATAATATCATCTATAAAGACTACCACAAATTTGTCTAGGTAATCTCTAAAGACTCTATTCATCATGTCCATGAATATTACTGGAACATTGGTGAGTCTGAAAGGCATTACTATGAATACATAGTGCCCGTACCTTGTATGAAAAGCAGTCTTGGGGATATCTTCCTTCTTCACCCTTGATTATATCCCGACTGTAAGTCGACCTTGGAGAAGTATTGTGCTCCACGCAGCTGATCAAGCAAGTCATCGATTCTTGGGAGAGGATAGTTGTTCTTTATCGGGATTTTGTTAAGTTCACGATAATCGATGCAAAGCCGCATTGACCCATCCTTCTTCTTGACGAAGAGGACTGGTGCACCCCATGGTGATGCACTTGGGCGTATAAACCCTTTATCCAGATTCTCCTGTAGTTGTTTCTTCAGCTCTTCAAGCTCAACAACAACCATTCTATATGGAGTCTTGGATATTGGTAGTGCCCCAGGTATAAGTTCAATTGAGAACTCAACATCTCTTCTTGGAGGAAGACAAGGAAGTTCCTCGGGAAATACTTCAGCGAATTCCCTCACAATAGGCATTTCTTCAAGGGTGGTTTCTTCCTTGGACTCAATCATCTGAGCCAGATATGCGTGCTCATAAGGCAGTAATATCCATGCTTGAGATGATGGAGCTAAAGGAGATTCATCTTTCTCCTGACACTTGTAAAGAATCGGGGGTCGATTCTCCATATGGAGTGTGATTTCCCTCTCCCGACAATTTATGTTGGCTCTATATAAGGAAAGCCAATCCATGCCAAGAATTGCATCGAATTCCACCAAAGGGAGTATGACGAGGTTCGCCGGGAAATTCAATCTACAGATTATAACAGGGGAGGACTTATACTCACGGGATGCAATGATTGCCCCATTTTCCGTACTCACCGACATCTTTACTTCCATGATTTGTGGTGGTGCAGGGATTGTTCTACTAAACTTTTGAGATATAAAAGAATGCGTAGAACCTGAATCAAAAAGTACGTTCGCTATTCTTGAATGAATAACCAATGTAACTGTCACCACTTCGTTGTTAGGGTTCACTTCGGTAGAAGTGATGACAAAAGTTCTTCCTTGCTGTCTTGGAGGTTGTTGATTGCCTCCGATAACCCTTGGATTAGGGCACTGATTCGCAAAATGACCCGGTTCTTTGCATTTGAAGCATTGAACAACGCGTTTAGGTTCAAACGGAGCGTTCCTCTCCTCTGTCGCAGCCGCGGGTCCTTCTTGCTGACAGTTAACAGCTAGGTTCCCTTCTCTTCCACACTTGAAGCATTTTCTTGTCCCCCTAAGGCAATTTCCAGGGTGCTTCTTTCCACACTTTTGGCAAGTGGGGTGCTGGAATTTCTTAGCGCCGTTGGATTTATCCATCGGACCACCAGCATTAAAGTCCACCTTACGCTTCTTGTCCCCATGATACACCTGTGATTCTCCGATCTCCATTTGAACTTTGAGGGCACATCGGACAATTTCCTCATAGCTGTCGAAGTCATGGATCGCTAATTCTTTCTGCAAGCTAGGCTTCAGCCCACCAAAGAAGCGGTCAACCTTGCATTCGGGGGTAACGACAAAGCCGGAAGCGTATCGTGCAAGCCTTTTGAAGTTTGCCTCGTACGCTCCCACAGATTCCTCATCTCTCTGCTTGAGGGAAAGGAATTCCCTTTGCATCTTAAGACAGAGGGTGCGCGGAAAATATTTATTGAAAAACATCTTATGGAATTCCTTCCATTCCAAAGCCTCGATCTCCTCCTCAGGCTTCGTATTTTTGATCAACGTCCACCATTGATCAGCTTCACCCTCCATACGATAAGCCGCCAGGAGAACCTTCTCTTTTTCAGAGCATTGGAGGATGGAGAATATCGTTTCAATGGAGTTGATCCATTGTTCAGCGATCGTGGGATCAGATGACCCACTAAAAGTAGGAGGCCTTTGTCTCATGAAGCTTTCAGTAGCGACTTGTTCTTTCTTAGGGGGGGTTGATTGTTCCTCTTGACCAGTGTTTCTATTCAAAACTTGAGTTAGCTGAGAGAGAAGCATGACAAAGTTCGCGATTCCCGCTCCCATTGGATTGGGCATCTCATAAGTACAATCATCACACTGATCTTCACAACGGTTGTTATCCCGAGTTCTCCTATTACCGGCCATTGGCTGGAATAAAAGGAATGTTAGGGGTAACACATAAAGGTTAATCCAAAGACAAAAGTTGATGACTTATAAATAAACTTTAATCTCTTTAACTCATGAGTCTATAGGATTCAATCCAGGCTTTTCATGATCTTCCTTCTAACATATATTCTTAGAGGCATTTTTCCCTTAATAAGGGTTCATACTAAGATTGTGAATTTATCAAAACATATCCCCCGGGAGTGTCGTAACCAAGAGTGCAGCAAGGCCCATTTTCGTGCACCAGTTCCCGTTCGAGTCTAGCTGAAAGCGGTGTTTTCGGGTTTTACCCCTAGGATACATCTGTGCCAGAGCCGCCTCTACCTGCTCGTATCCAGACAGGGATGTATTTGTTTGATAAACCACTTACTTAGTTTTTACCAAAACTTAGGGATGTTTTTATTATGCTTAGTCTTGTATCTAAGGCTTTACTAGGGTTTCCAAATCCCAAAAATAACTAAACCTATCCTCTGATACCAACTATGACAACCCTACTTTTTATTACAACTTAAACATGCTTTATTACATAAAACTTCACTTGATCCAACAAAGAATATCGAGAGGTTTATTGTCTTTGGGGATTAGGATCATTACATAAAAACTTTAAACTTGAAATACAACATATTTATTGAAAACTTCCTTTACATGACCACTACATTCCTTCGTACTTAGCATTGCATGGGATAACCTGAGGACATGCATAAGAAAAGGGTGAGCTATAAAGCCCAGTAAGGGAGTAAACAATGAATAACATGAAGAGTGAAATACATGTTAGGAAATAGGCATATCAATAGAGCATAATAGAAACATGAACATAAAGGCATGATAAAGCATGATAATCATAACATGGAAATGTTGCAACAACACTTAACATTGAATTAGCATGAGCCAAGGCTCATTGCACATGGAGCATGAGTAAACCCTCATTGCACTTGAAGCACGAGTAAACCCTCGTTGCACTTGAATTAGCATGAGTAAACACTCATTGCACATGACGTATCATGATACTATACTTTACCCAATGCATTGGAGCGCTATAAAGGGCGCACCCTTCTTAAACATTTTATTTCATGCATAAGCGTGCCACATGGATCATAAAACATGGATTCTTAAAACATAATAATTTATTCCACGATAAAGGAATGTGGAATTCATACATGAAACTTTATAATCAATTAGTAAATGTGCATAAAGGTGAATACCCCTGATGGAGAAATGGGCATGGTATTCACTACACAATGATATTGGCTTAGAAAATCGGTGTGATTTCAGCAGCGTAACGACGTGACATAAGAATTCATAAAAATGGTTGATGAAAGAGAAAGGGGTTCCTCATCATATTTACATGTAATGGACAGTAAGGAGGTCACATTGATACATGTCCCAAAAATTGAAAAGGAATTTAGATTCATGATACAAAAGAATTGCTTGAATATAGAAGGGGAGAAAAAGGTTCCTTTCAGAATTTCAGCATAGTAACGAGTGTACATGGGAGGAATTTAATGAGAGAGAAAGGGGTCTCCCATCATTCAAACATTAAGAGGGCAGTATGGGAGAGGTGAAAAACCATACCCCAACATTCATAATTGAAATTAAAAGGGCAATACAACTTAAGGAAAATTGACAAAAATGAGAAAGGAAGAAAAAACCCTTACTTGGAAGTGTGCTTCCAAAGGATAGAGAGACGCTTGTGAGAGGCTTCTTGGGAGCTTGGGGCACCTTTAGAGGATTCTAGAGAGAGTAGGGCAGAGGTTTCACGAACTTCAAGGGCTTTTAGTGAGGAGGAAGTGGGAGCTTGGGTGGGTTTATATAGGAAAGGTGAGAGAATTCTTTATTATTTAGGTTTGGGACCCCTTATATTAAAATAATTCAAACCACAAACCATCCCTTGGTATTTGCCCATGGTTTCTGGAAAAGGAAAGAGGAAAACAATATTTTACAAGTCCAAGGTCCGAACTTATTAAAAAACTAGGGTTGCTTATGTGGAGGTGAGTCACACTCCCATGGAAATTAATTTAAAAAGGAAAAGTGTTGAATAAGTCTTGAGGGCTCCATTAATGCTTTGAAAATCAAGTCAAACAAACCCAAAACCTCATTATTTTAATGATAAAACACATATTAGCCGAACATAAGGATTATGGTATTTTATTACATCACCATTGGGTCATTATGATGTCATAAAACACATTATATATTTAAATGGTATTTAATTTTTACCCAAATATTTGATTGTCTCATAAAATTATGAAAAATTCACCATTGGATAATTTCGACGTCCTGATTCCAAAAATAATATTTATTTTATCTAAATAATTTTATAAATATGTGAATTTTCACTTTTAAAATAAAAACTGACATTTATAAAAAATTCACGGGTTTTGACAGAAATGGCTTTCAAACCTTAATAAAAATTTTAATTGCATTCAAAAAATTATAAGATCATTTATATTTAATAAAAATTAATTTAATATTAATAATAATATTTTATTAAAATATTATTTAATTCAAAAATCCTTTAATTTAATAAAATATAATTCTTAATTAAATAATAACTAAAAACACCATTTGTACTTTAAAATCTAATTACAATGTATCAAAAAAAATTATATTCATTATTATATACAAAAAATAATGTACATGAACATGGTGCTACTTATTTGTTACATAACCCCTTAAAATAGCCGCATAATGCCTAAGGGTAAGGTGTGCGATGGTGACAGACTCTTGGGGCGGCTCAGATAACATAGCTCGAGTGGTAATTTCAATCAACTTCCACTTTTCCCGTAGACAATCACGTTCGAGCTTGACTTGATGAAGCTCAGCTTGGGCTTGGTCAAGGGAAAATCCCAAAGACGCCACCTCTTTTCCGAGCTCTGACAAATGGGCTTTGTAAGGGGCAATTCTACTGGATGAGGCCATCACTTCCTTTGTCTGAGTAGAAATGGGTTCGTTAAAGCCTTATATTTATACTACTCAGATGATCACTGTTCAACGGCTATAAAAGTAACGGTCACAAATCTTAACGTAAAACTAAAGAAGTTGACATCTTATAAAAACAATTTTTTTTTCAGAAACAAACATTTAACTGGATCAAGAGGGATTTTCCATTAATGAAACTTTGGGTCGTTCCAATAATTAAGTTAAAATTATTAAAAATATTAATTACTAATTTATTAAATATGGAATCTAATTTTCAAAATTCAAATCATTGAAGTGTCAAATTCAATTTAAATGAAAACCAGCAAAAACTTTCGAAAAAGTATTATTCCTAAAATTCATTTTTGAATCAATATATGATCTTATATTTACATTATGACTAAAAAACCTAATTATAATAATTAAAATTAATATCAATATATTTAAAATCAATAAATTAATTTAAATATTTCTTAATACATGTTTTTTAATTAATTAAAATGGATAGATTTATGCATTTAAAAAACATTTGTAGAAACCATTATTTTTATGCATAAAATAAACTTATATCAAAGTCATAAAAATTAATTATTAAAATGAAATTAATTATTTTATTATAAATATAATCATTAATTTTTCACTTTATGAAAAAATCCTAAATATATTTTAATTTTAATATCACATGATTTAGTAAAAAATAAATGATAGTAATTGAACAATTGATAATTTTCACTATTCACTGAAAATTGAAACATTTTTTAAAAGTTGCAAAATTTTACCCTAATTAATTTTGATTTCTATATTTAAAAAATTATTTAAATTTTACTAATTAAAATTTATAACAATTTCATGAATTAATTATGATTTGTTTTTTCAAAAAACAATAAAATTTCTTTTTGAAGGGAACATATTTTAGGTAGAATAAAATATATTTAGTAAAAGTTGAGTTCTTATTTATTTTGAATTTATCAAAAAAATATCTTTATTAGGACCTTTATATATGTTTTATTATAGAGTTAATACTATATACCCCCCCATTTAACGGTTTGGTTCTAACGTTAATATTTTTATGGGTTGTTTAAGCTTAGTCTTGTATGTCATATATTCTATGAAGAATTATGTTTCAATTTTAAAATCTCAATGTTTTACATTATACAACACTTTAATAAATTAATCCCTTAAAATTTATATTTAACTCATTAGTCATAATAATGAAAATTTGAAGACACCTTTAGTGAAATCCCACATCATACAAATGGTTAATAAATCATCCCATTAAAAAGGGTAACGGGAAGTACGAATGCCATATTGTATAACATGTAACTAAGTTTCCATGTATGAAAACAAAAAAAAGAAGTGAAGATATTGAAATAGAATAAAAAAACCTAATTAATATGGATAGTTATATAGACCATTGATCATAAGAATGTTAATATCATGATAAAGTTAATTACCACAAAATAAAAAAAACAATAAGCAAAATGACCATAAATACATCAAAAATTATTCTAAGAGGGTAACATTTTATTTCACAGTCCTAGTCCTAGAGTAGAAAAAATATTTTTCTCTCAAAAATAATATCATAATGAAATATAATTTCATAATATAATAACATTTCATAAGAATGATATAATCATTTTATTATGATTCTATTAATATCCAATTAAAATCTAACTCCAATAAAATAATATCCAATATGAATTTTTAATTATATAAGAACTAAAATTTATATTTAATTGATCATAAGATCAATAAAATATTTATATTCTATTCCTTAAATTTTTAAATGTTAATGAAAACTAAAATGTTTACAATAAGGTAAAAATTTTATAGACCTTCATATGAATAGATAATACATTTGACTTATAAAATCTCATAAAAGGATCAACATATAATATTAATAAATATAAAAACCCTACATACCAATTAAATTCAATAAAAAAATTTAATTTTGTCCTTTCTAACCAATATTTTATGTTAAAACATATTTTAGACTTAAGGGATACTTATATCTCAACCTAATTAATCATTTACTAACTATAATTAATCAACTCAATTTCATAAAAATTCCAAAAGATCATGGAATCATTTAAAATGTGGTAGAAACAAATAACATTTCCTAAACATGAGTGAATTCTAACTACATAGACAATATAATGTGGTGGATAAATTCCCATAATGAATTATGTTTACTCCCTAATCTTTTACATAACATCTCATTAGACAAATGATTTACCCAATGCATTGGAGTTATATTTTTGCACACACATCATAAAATGTTCGTGATTTATGAGTGAAATATTAAAGGAAATAAATTATAATAAATTATCATATTAATTTCCCATTTAAATAAAATGGGATTCATAATTTTTCCTCATATCATAATCAGTAAAATTTTCATAAGGAAGTCATTTTAGAAATGAAAATAAGGCCTTTATTACCCCATGAAATGAAGGGAGAATAATTTATGAATATATATGATAAATTTTATAAATAATTTATAATTATTCCATAACATTGAAGAGAAAAATATATAATGTGATTTAGGGGGACAATGGTAATAACACTATGGAAATGGTGTCTTAGAAATATCCCTTTTAATGAGTCCTTACTTGTCTTGTATATCCATTACATCATATATAATAAACCAATATTAGTTATTTTTCTAAAAAACCTTTCATAGTTTAATCACTTATAAATTATCTATTTCATACATTTAAATTAATGAAATATTTAATTACTTATTCAGTTATTTCAATATATGTTGTTTTGAAGAATCTCAATTCATAATTTTAAAATGGCATCAGTATATTGACTATGGTCAAAGGGGTCTTTTAACCATCATATCATGAATAGTAGTAATTACATAATTATAATTTTTAAACATGAATTTCAATTTTAAAACAGAAAATCAAATATGGTTATAAAAAATGAACTATGTTACAATCTTGGAGATAATAAGGCATAGGTACGCATGAGTAAAATTTCCATTTTTCCACAATATTTATTGAATTTTGCTATGAGTAATTTTATGTTTCCAAAATTATAATTATATCATATATATAATATTAAATAATTAATAAAATTACATATACCATCGATGTGATGCGGTAATAAAAATGAATCACATCTCTTCCAGAGGCAGTTGTCCACCATACACACGAAAGATGTTATCGTTTTTCAATAGTTGGTAAGGATATAAGGTATATGATATTATACCATTATATATTTATTTATATATATTGAATATAATATATTAAAATTAAATCATACAATCATGAATTGTTATGATAGTACATTACATAAAATGAATTATTTTACTTCATGAGGTGGTAGTCCATCATACACAAATACGATGGTTTCATTTATCATTTGATGGAAGAGGAGATGGATAAATATTATTCCATCATCAAAATAAAATCTAATAATATTTTTTATATTGGAATTTTTATATTCAAATTTTTAATTCTAAATTTTAGGAGGAAAAAGATGAAGTAAAAAAAGAAGGATCTTGGTGAAACTGATTACCTACTCTTAGAAGAGCTGACATAGAATCCCTTATTAAGGACTATAAAGAATGAATATTAGGATAAACATATTCTCTATAATGTGCCTATAGATTTTGGTGAGAGATTTTTTTATTTTATGATAATGAAAATGGTCAAATAAATGTGAATAAGTGAGGATCATTGGTTCCCTTTTATAATTTAAGAGGAGTAGTATTTTTATAAATACACAAAACTATTCAATAATGGGAAGTCACTCTCAAGCCATGTTTTTCAAAAATTGATATAAAATTAATTTTATGTGTGATATGTTTAATAAAAAATTCCACCATATGAAAAAAAATATTTCAAAAATTTTATTCTCTTTACCACAACGGTTTTTCACTTTTATCGTTGTTGTTTTTCACGACGATAACTTGTTTTTAACTGTTTTTTTCTATTCATTATTATCATAATTCAGTTGAACATATTTCATAATATTAATAATAATGATTCATAATATATAATAAATTTATTCACATTAAAATAACATAATTGGATGAATTTATCATATAATTAAATAAAAAAATTATGTCACAAAATGGTTTTTCATGAAATGCATTTTTTAATAAATTAGAGATATTATATTAACATTGTGTCTAGAAATAATCATTATATTGATTTAAATTAATATAAATATATTTATAGTTTTTTAATTTAATTTAAATATTTTCTTAATATTTGTTATTTTTGTTAATTAAAATATATAAACATTATACATTTAAATGTAATTTAAAAAAAATTATTTTTAAGCATAAAACACCTTCCCCAAAATCATAAAAAATGATTATTAATTTGAAAATAATTAAATTATTATAAATACAATGGTCAATATTGCACATTAATACCAATTAAAAATTATAATTTAACCTTTAAATTACATGATTTAATGAAAATAAATGTCATTATTTGAGAAATTAGTAATTTTCAATGTTCATTGAAAAATAAAACATTTACGACAAATTCAAAAAAATTAACCATAAGTTATATTTTTTATACTATTTAAAAATGATTTACATTTTATAAAATAAAATTTTAAAATTTTCCACAAATTAATTATAATATTTTCTCAAAAAAAGAAATAAAAATTATTTTTTAAGGAAACGATTATTTATAGAATAAAATCTCTTTATCAAAAGTTTAGTTCTTATTTATTAAAAATTTATGAATAAATATATACTTATTAAGACATATGTATATCATAAATTAGTTAATATTAATCATGTCTACCAATTTATTGGCTATGTTATCATGGTAATTGTCATACCCCGACCCCAGATACTCCCTTATTTTATTATTTTCACAATTTTGGGTCTTTTGGTTGAGGGTTGTGTTGATTTCCCAAAAAAGTCCTTGTGCTTTTGCGGATTTGGGTTTCCTTTTATACCTATGATTATTTATTCTTGTTGGAATTGAGATAAAGTTTAATGTTGGAGTGTTTGTGATGTCGTCAGTGTCTCTATATTGTGTTTAAAACATTCAAGGATCAAGTGGTGGACTTCCCTAGGGTTTGGGATGTAATTTAGTGGTTTTTGGACAATTCTTGGGGTTTCACAGTTTGAGCACGGCCTAGAAAAACCATGCAACCTAACCATGCGAAGTTGTAGAAGTTTCCAGTAGCCCCCGCACGGTTTGCGCACGGTTTGACAAACTGTGCAGCCACTTGAGGGCTTTATAAATTTTGACGTTGAGCTCCGATTGGGGCGATTCCACCTCCAAAATGAATCCCTAATTATTGGTCATCTACCAGAGGAGGCTCCCCCTCTTTCCTACTTTTATTTATGGTGATTTTAGGGAGATATATCAAAAACGGTTGGTGGTTCTTCATGTTTCCTTCATCAAATATTTTCTCTTTCTCTTTCCCTCTTTTTTCTTGGGTTTCCTTTGGGGGTTTTCTTCCATGGACAAACCCTAATGTCTAGGGTTTATGTTTGGTTCGTTCCAAATTGGATATAGCATGTGAAAATGGTCAGTGGGGCTTTGATCTCTCCTCCCTTGAAGTTTCGTTCCATTCACACATGGTTGAGGTAGGCATTTCAAACATTTTCCTTTCTAGAATACTCCACGAGAACTTGTATGTTTTCATTTAATTTTTAAATGTACTTCACACCTATAATAAATCTATGGCTTGATTCTAATCATGATTTGTTGTTGGTAGAATTTACTAAAAATAGTTTTTCAAAGGGATTTGTGTGAAATACCTAGGGTTATTGCACCTAGGGTAATTGTTTAAAATGTCATTGTTCTTTAAAGTTAAATTGGGGGTTTTTATGAAATGTATAGCCTTTATAATGGCGGTATGGTTATTTATTTTTAGTGATCTTGATTTCGT
The DNA here is from genome assembly GCA_963277665.1 of Viscum album. Lineage (NCBI taxonomy): Eukaryota > Viridiplantae > Streptophyta > Magnoliopsida > Santalales > Viscaceae > Viscum > Viscum album. The sequence continues at coordinate 1,416,685,641 of OY728138.1, forward strand.
GTGTATGGTTTGCTAATGATTTTTCTTTTTAAAATTGTTAAAATGTTGTAAAAAGGGTTTTATGGTCATAATGGGATTGTTTTATGTCCTTTGAATAATGTGGATGGTTGGATGTGGTTTTAAATAAGATTATTGGATTTTTGGAAGTGGTTATTGGGTGTTCCTTGAAATATTAGTTGCCTAAATGTTGTTTAAAATGGAATCCCATGGGGGGGATATGCCCGTTTGGATTTTGGGGTGTGTCTTTAGGAAAATATTTGGATTGAGGGGTTGTTTGGCATTTAACACTTGAAGATGGTTTTGGAAATGATTTGGAAATGTTTTGGTAAATGAATTTGGGTGTGTAAACATAAAATCCTGTTTGGAATTGTACCATTAAAAGTGATGTTTTGTGTTGATTTTAGAAAAGAATGTGATTTGGAAAATGTGAATACCAGGTAGGAAACTTAAGGTGTTTTATAAGATGGTTTTAATTCATAAGTGATGTGATGGCCCGTTTGACATGTTTTTAGTGTTTCATGTTTTTTCTAAAATGTGCAAAGGCTTGTTTAGCAAATTTTTGAATAGGCGGTGTTTGTCATGGGTTTTGAGGTGATTTGAAAATGTTTTGGTTTCCTTAATTTCTCGAGAGTGGGTATGTGATGTGAAAGTGGTGGCTTATGAAATGAGATGATTACTGTGGTTGATAAATGGTTTATGTGGTAACATGTGATGTGTTAAATTTGATTGAGCACGAAATGGGAGGCCTGGGTATCTAGGTGGGCGGACTTGTACTTATATGCTAGTGATCCTATGGGGTTTGGCCCCAGTTTCACGTAGCAGGTTTGACGATGAAAACACGAACTAAACTATGATGATGATGTTGGGAACCACTAGGTTATGGGTTTGTTCCCTACTATTGGCTCATGCATGAGAAAGGATATTGTTATGGTTACTTTTCACCAAGATATGAGGTACATGGGGCTCACAGCTAGCTAGTTCCTAGTGGCGTTCACGTGACTAGTGCTCAATGATTATATTGCACCTCCCGTCAGCATACGATAGATTGGGTTAGTAATTTTAAAAGTTAGTTCATTGTCTTTAATGTGGAGTTCTTTGAAATTGTTTTCCATTTAAATTTTTTCCATTGAAAATTGTTACTAGTATTATTTGGATTGGGTTTTGTTATAAAATGATTGTTTTCTTGAAAAGGGATGGTGGCGTGTGTTGGTCTTTGAAATGGAAATATTGTGGTTGTTTAATAAAATGTGAAAAATCTATTTTTATAATTTTATTTCAAACTACTGTTAATGGACTATTTTGGGAAAGGAAACACTTGGAATCTCTGGTGATTTCCTACTGATCTCTTAGCTCAGACCCTACCTATACCACTCGGTGTCGTTAGACTGGAGCTGTTTTGCAGGTTCAGGTTTTAATTAGCTTTTTTTGGTTCGAGTTATCTCCTGGAGTAGGGTTGTCTTGTGGTTGGAGGTGACCAAAAGGTCACATGGAGATCGTGTTAGTTGTTGGTTGTTTTATTTTATTATAACTCCTAGTTCTTTCAGTGTTAGTTTTATTCAGTTGTATTTGTATTGGACAATATTGTTCATTTTATTGAGATTTAGTTGTGGTTAGATCTGTTGCGTTTTCAATGTTGTATATTTTGATCCTATTTATTATTGGTCCAAATCGTTCCCTCTTGTATTATATATTATGCCTGACACTAGTTTCCAGTCTGTGGGGATCGATAACGCCCTTCGGATCATGTCGTGGACTGGGTCGGGTGTCGGGTTAGATGGAATTCCAAATTTGTTCGTGAAAAAATGGTATCAGAGGAGGTTCTTGTTATTTTGGGTGTCCGATAGAAGGAGACTAGGGTTGTCGAGACTCAGGAGGTAGGTGCAGGAAGGGATTTATGAACCCTTGTTCATTCTAAACCTTGTGTCACCAGGGGTAGTCCGGTGTTGAGTCTTGAGTCTTGTGTTGTTTTGGAATTGAAGGATGATAATGGAGGTGAGTCGGGTTATGCTGTGACCTTATATGGGGTGGTGACCCATGTGAAGTCCACGTGCCCAATTCAAGGCCCCTCTAGTGTTATGACTTACTTGGGGAAAGGCTCACCACCATGTTCTCGGGCTATGCATAGTTGTTATTCCCTCATTCCGATGGTCCATTTTTAGTTGGGATTCATTTTGGTTTCAGTTTGTGTAAGTGTATGTGGAAAATTAAATTGTATTTTGAAATTAAATTGTATTTAAAAATGGAAGTGTTTTCTATGAAATGGGTTTAAATTGGGAAAGTGGGTTTTCAAACATTGAGGGTGATTTGGGTTTGATAATTTAAATGGAATGTGTCCCTAGGTATTACTTATGGATATTGACATGTGTGTGGGTATGTGAGAGAAGTGCGTGTTGGCACGTGAGTATGGGAATGGATGGGCACACATGTAACAGTTCCTGGGATACCATGGGTTGGGTTTTGGAATTAAAGGCTTGGCATGGTTTTCCTGAAGTGGATTTGAATGAGAAAATGATTTTGGGAATTTTGTTTCTTGCAAAATGGATTATGGGAATTTGGGAATTAGACTTGGAAGAAGGTTGTTTTGAATTTTAAAAGGAAAATGATGGTTTTTGAAAAAAAAATATTATGGTGGTGTTTGTTTTACTTGTATTTTGAGCCAGTTGGTTTTGGATTGAGGCGTTCCTCTTTGTTTGTGACTCAGTTTGATGTTGGATTTCATCTGTGCTTTTCATGTTTTTCAGAAAATGCTACCCAAAAAGGTCCCCAAAGTTCATAATTAGTCATGCCCAATTCCTTTTCCTTCACATGTTTTTCCTTCTTTCTGTGGTGATCAAGGTTCACTTGAGGATATGGAGTAGCTTGAGTAAGTTGAGTGTGTCTTTAGGTCATTTGGAACTACCGATGCTGTTAGAGTCTATGTAGTTCAAATGTTGTTTGAGGGTCTAGCCTTGGACTAGTGGGGTTGGTTTCCCCATCATTAACGGAAGGTGAGATGTCATGGGAGGTGTTTATGGACACTTTCACCTAACAATTCATACCAAAAGTGGGGAAGTAGAGGAAGGAGGAAAAGCTATAGGATGTTTGGCAGGACCATTGATCAGTACAGTCTTATGTTGAAAATTTTAGAGAGCTAGTTCCATTCTCTTAAGAAGTAGAATCAGAGGATCATATGAAGGCCTCTATCTTTGTTTGGGTTCTTCATCCTGAAATTACAGAGAAAATGATCTAATATAGTGAAACCTGTTTCGAGAGGTTGGTGGATGAGGCATTAATGGATGAGCTGGTTTTGGGGTTCAGCCCGTGGTTGTTGGTTCCCATGAAGGTTCCCCATCTGGAGAGTAGGGGGTGCCAGGGGAATCAATTTCTGAAAAACTTTCCCTATCGGCTCTGACTTTCAGTTCATTGGACCGTTCGCTTGTTTGTTTCTAGTGTGGCTGGTTTGGTCACTCAAAGTTGTCTTTCCGTATTCCTTCGAATACTTTCCGCTATTGTGGCCATTGGGGTCATTTGAAGAAGTTATGTAGGGGGTGTTGTTTGAAAGTGAAGTCTTGATCGAAGGATGTGATTCCTAACTGTGAGGCAGGAGATGCTTCAGCCATCAGATCCCCAACCATAGGTATTGGGGTGAAGTTCGCACACAGTCAGGAGTGACAAGTGGGTGCGAAACCAAACGTAGCTTTGTTTTCTGTGTTGGGATGTAATTGATTTTCAAACCCTTGTTACTGTTTCCTTGATTTGGTATGTTAAAATTTTGTGGTAATGGTGAGATTAACTATATCTCTTGTAACCCAAAACGTTGAGTCTATCTAAATGTGGACTTTGAAATTTTTCCTTCTCCTTTGAGTGTGTCTTGCCTTTCTGTAGGTCCATCACAGTTTTAACTTTTTGCAGTACTCATTTGGAGATGCTTGAGTTTTGTAGAATTAGTTTATTGTGTGTTCAGTTTGTTTGGTAGGGTCCCCATTTTAGTGGTGGTAGTGTCCATCTTGTGTATGGAAGTTTAGGTTTGACCTCGGTCGATGTTTTTGTGTTTTTGGAGTATTCAGAAGATTTTTCCAAGTGAAGCACGATTACCACACGGCTAGTCGAAACCATGCAGCCCCAGCCAGGCGGATAGAACAAACTGCATGGCCAGTGCACGACCGTGCGGTTGGTCTCATAACCGTGCATCTTTGTGTCATTTTTTAGGGGAGGCATTGGAATGGTTGGCATACGGTTTTGAAACTGTGGGACCAAGCCGTGCGGGGTGCCCCTTCCATCCAGTAGTTCACGCATGGTTGGAACATAGTTTGGTAAACTGTGTGGCCAAACCATGTGAGCTGTACAAAAATTTTAAATATTGAAATCCCTTGTTCCTGGTTGCAGTGAGGGTGTTGTTTGGGGTTTAAAGGATTTTCGAATTAGTTGAGTTATTTTGTTGGGGAGAACCCTCTCATGTTCCCCCTCATCCTCATCCATGCGTTGTGGTTTCTTCTTGATCGGTCGGGTGTGACTTGTTGATTGAATAGTCATCCCAGAGTTCATGGTTTTCCCTTGGTTTTGGTCGGGTATGTACTTGAGATTTGGTTGACTTTTGGCTGGGTGACTTTCTGGGGGCAAAAAGTCTCTGTGGTGGGGAGAATTGTCACACCCCGACCACAGATACTCCGTTATTTTATTATTTTATCAATTTTGGATCTTTTGGTTGAGGTTTGGGTTGAGTTCCTAACAAAAGCCCATGTGATTTTTTGGTTTTTGGTTACCTTTTATACCTATGATTATTTATTCTTGTTGGAATTGAGATAATGTTTAATGTTGTAGAGTTTGTGATGTCGTCAGTGTCTCTATATTGTGTTTAAAACATTCAAAGATCAGTGGGTGGAATTCCCTAGTTTTTGGGATGTAATTTGGTGATTTTTGGAAAAAATTTGGCGTTTCATGGTTTGAGCACGACCTCGAAAAACCGTGCAACCTAACGATGTGAATTTTCATAAGTTTCCAGTAGGCCCCGTATAGTTTACGCACGGTTTGACAAACCGTGCAGCCAAACCATGCAGCCACTTGTGGGATTTATAACTTTTTACGTGGAGCTCCGATTGGGGTGATTCCACCTTCAAAATGAAGCACTATCTGTTGGGCATAGACCAGGGGAGCCTCCGCCTCCTTCCTATTTCGATTTATGGATAATTTAGGGTAATTTATCAAAAAATGTTGGTGGTTCTTCATGTTTCCTTCATCAAATCTTCTCTCCTTCTCTTTCCCTATTTGTTCTTGGGTTTCCTTTGGGGGTTTTCTTCCATGGACAAAACCTAATGTCTAGGGTTTAAGTTTGGTTAGTTTTTCTTTGGATCTAGGGTGTGAAAATGGTCAGTGGGTCTTTGAACCCTCCTCCCTTGAAGTTTCATTCCATTCACACATGGTTGAGGTGGGCGTTTCCAACTATTTCTTTTCTGAAATACTTCATGAGAACTTGTGCGTTTTCATCTTATATTTAAATGTATTTCACACCTATAATACATCTATGGATTGATGCGAATCAAGATTTAATATTGGTAGAATTTAATAAAAATGTGTTTTCAAAGGGATTTGTGCGAAATACCTAGGGTAATTGCACCTAGGGTTATTGTTTAAAACGCCATAGTTCGTTAAAGTTAAATTGGGGGTTTTTATGAAATGTATAGCCTTGATTTTGGTGGTATAGTTATTTATTATTTGTGATCTTCATTTGGTGTGTATAATTTGGTAATGATTTTTCTATTTAAAAGTGTTAAAATGTTGTAAATAGGGTTTTTATGGTTATAATGGGATTGTTTTATGTTCTTTTAATAATGTGGATGGTTGGATGTGGGTTTAAAGAAAATTATTGGATTTGTGGAAGTGGTTTTTGGGTGTTCCTTGAAATACTAGTTTCCGAAATGTTGTTTAAAATGGAATCCCATGGGGGGGGATATGCCCGTTTGGCTTTTGGTGTGTGTGTTTTAGAAAATGTTTGGATTGAGGGTTTTTTGGCATTTCACACTTGAAGATGGTTTTGAAAATTATTTGGAAATGTTTTAGTAAATTCATTTGGGTGTGTGAACATAAAATCCCGTTTGGAATTGTACCATTAAAAGTGATGTTTTGTGTTAATTTTATAAAAGAATGTGATTCGGAAAATGTGAATGCCCAGTTGGAAACTTAAGTTATTTTAAAAGATGGTTTGAATGCTTAAGTGATGTGATAGCCCATTTGACATGTATTTAGTGTTTCAGGTTTTTCCTAAAACTTGGAAAGGCTTGTTTAGAAATTTTTTGAATAGGTTGTGTTCTTCATGGGTTATGAAGTGATTTGAAAATGTTTCGGTTTGCTAAATTTCTCAAGAGTGGGTTTGTGATGTGAAATTGGTGGCTTATGAAATGAGATGCTCAGTGTGGTTGATAAATGGTGTATGTGGTAACATGTGATGTGTGAAATTTGATTGCGCATGAAATGGGAAGCCTGGGTATCTAGGTGGGCAGACTTGTACTATTATACTAGTGATCCTTTGGGGTTTGGACCCTATTTCACGTACTATGTTTGACTATGAAAACACTAACTAAACTATGATGATGATGTTGGGGACCACTAGGTAATGGGTTTGTTCCCTACTAGTGGCTCGTGCATGAGAAAGGATATTGTTAGGGTTACTTTGCACCGAGATATGAAGTACATGGGGTTCACAGCTAGGTAGTGCCTTGGGGCGTTCCCGTGACTAGTGCTCAATGATTATATTGCACCTCCCGTCAGCATATGGTAGGTTGGGTAGGTAATTTTAGAAGTCAGTTATTTGTCTTTAATGTGGAGTTCTTTGAAATTGTTTTCCATTTAAATTTGTTCCACTGAAAATTGTTACTAGTATTGGTTGGAATGGGTTTTTGTTATAAATTGATCATTTTCTTGGAAAAGGGATGGTGGCATGTGTTTGCCTTTTAAATGGTAATTTTTTTCTTATTTAATAAAATGTGAAAAATATATTTTTATAATTGTATTTCAAACTAGTGTTAATAGACTGTTTTTGGAGAGGAAACACTTGGAATCTGTGGTGATTTCTGGTTGTTTTCCTTTTCCATGTAAGGGAACTGGTGATGGCCGCTTGCACAACACCTCCGGAGTACGTGCCTCACTTTCCCCATTTTTTTTTGAAAATATCCCGCCCGTTATCCTAGATCCAGGTGACTTGGATGCACCTACGCCGGCTCCGGCCACCCTAGCTGGTGGCTCTCCCCCATCACCGTGGCCGCCCCCATCCCCCGGCCCATCTCATGCTTCCCCTAGCCTCGGTACCTCTTTTAGGGATTCCATTTGCCCCCGGGCTCATGCTCCTCCCCAACCCTGCTTCCCAGCGGTGTCCCTCCCCCCGCCGGTGGTCTCATGTGCCAGCTCGTGTCTGATAGTTGAGGCCCCGGTGTCGGCCTTTGAAGAGTCGGTGCCTTGCCTGTACTGGACGCTTGTGGCCTAGTTTGGGGCGTCGAAACCTCCAATCTCGTTTTTCTAGTGCATGGTAGATTCGTGGGGCCTGTCTTCCCTGCCAAAGATCTCATCCATCCACCGAAATTCCTTCCTTGTGGTTCTTGGTTCAGAAGCTGACTTTTTCCATGCGTGGTGTTGGGCCCTGAGGTCCTTGGGTAGATGGCGCTTCAGCCTAGCTCGTTGGTCGATGGATGCGCACAAGGAGAAGGAAAGTCCCCTAGTTGTGGTGTGGCTCAGACTTCCTAGGATCCCACTTCCCTTCCAGAATGATGGCTTCCTCAAGGCCATAGGTGACTGGCTAGGGGGTTTTCTCTGCTCTGATGAACGTACTTGGAGCTTCTTAGATGCTTCGGAGGCCAGGATCTGTGTTTAAATGGACATCTCAAGCCCCCCTTCTGACTACATATCTCTTCGAGTCAAGTACTCCTTTAGTTGGTTGCAGCCTATTCTCTTCCCCGCCTACTAGTTGTTCTGTTCTTCGTGCTGCCTCCAAGGGCATTCCCTCCAGGTTTTTAGGAAAATTCATCAGGGTGGTAGCAACCGTCCTCGGTGTCATGTGTCTGCCTGTCCAGCCGAGGCCTCCTCACACACTGGCCTTGACATCCCATAGGCCACTCCTTCGTTGGTTACCCCGGCTCCTCTCCCAAGGTAGTCCCTTCTAGTGGCCTCTGGTTCAACCCCCGTATGGCTTCACCCTGCTCTTTAGGGGGCCTTGGTCCCTTTTCATAATTCCCCCAGAGTTTCGACGTCTCCCATTCTGCCCCCTTCCCTTCCACTTTTAGGTTTTTGGAATGGCTTCCTCTTCCTCCCCCCAGACCCAGTCCCTCCACCCAGGTGCTCTTGCACCTTCCTGATCTGCATTCCTTTCTGAAGGATTTGTCACATAGGGTACATATTTCCCCTCCCTCTTTCCCCTCTCCCTTTCCCTCGATCATTGTACCCTATGCCTCCCCCCCCCCTCTCCTCCCTATCCTCCCTTCTTCTGTTGGTCCCCCTCTGTTGCCTCCCCAGCCTCCCTCCCCCGACCTCTCCCCCCTTACTGAGGTCTCATCCCCCGCCCAAACTCGAGAATGGCATGCTTCCCCATAGTCCTCCTAGAAGGGATGGAACTTGGGGTCCGCCCGCTCTGAAAAGGATCCATCCACTGTGCCTTCGTCCCCACACAACAGCACTGTTCGGTGAACTCGAGCTCAGGCTAAGAAGATGTGGGAACTCTCTCGCTCATGCTCCCCGCAGGCTAGGAGTCCTAGAGCTAGATCTGGGATTTTTCCAATCTAATGTATCCAATGGTTTTCTGGAAATCTCGGGGCATCGGTGCTCGGGCCAAAATGGACTTTCTTATAGTAGAGGTTCGTAACCACTAGGTCAGTCTCATTGCTTTCATGGAGCATATACAAAACCTCATCAAAATTGGTGATTTATCTAGAAGGCTATTCATGAAAAGGTTCATTCATGTAGAGCCTACCAACAAGCATTTCTAGATCTTTTGTAATCGGCATATCTCTATCGATCTCGTTCGGGCGGGTGACTGACATATAACTGCCAAGATATCCTATGATAATTTTTCCCTTTTTGTATCATTCATTTATGGGAACTGAGATTATCATCAACGCGAGACCCTTTGGTAGGATCTCTCCAGCTTCGATCAAGGTAACTGTCCATGGATATTAGGAGGGGATTTGAACATTATTGTGGACCCCGATGAAATGAAGGGAAGGGGCCCCTTCCCCAGGAAACCGAGTCAGTCCATTTCCCGTTTCATGGCTGCCAACGGCCTCTCGGACCTCGGATTCACTAGAGACCGCTTCACCTAGTGCAACAACCAACATGGTCTACAACGCTCCTGGAGCCGTTTAGACAGGTTCTTGGGAAACAAACAGGCCATTTCAGTGTACCCCAACATTAAAGTCAGCCACATGGTGCCCGGCCTCTCTGAGCACTCCCTGCTCCTAGTTTCTACCTCGACAAGGAATCAGTCACCTACGTCAACTAGATTCTCTCACCATTGGTCCAACCTTCCTAGATTTCAGGATATAGTTAGAGACTCCTGGTGTGCGCCCTTCTAAGGGAGGTTGTGGATTACCTTCCACAACAAACACAGAAGGCTCAGAAGCCGTATTGCGGATTGAGCCAAATCCTTCTCTTTGAGTGATTGCGACATGGAGGCCACAATGCAGGATATTGAACGTCATGGAGTGAGCCTTGAGGGAAATTGGGTAGAAACAGTTTTTGATGAATTATCCAGGAATAAATACATCTTTACAGATATGGTGCTTTGTCAAGAATGGAAGGCGAGGGAGTCCTCGAGGGTTAGATGGCTTGAGGAGGGTGACATGAACACTTCCTTCTTCCATGCATGCATTAAGGAAAGAAAGTGAATGATCCAACCTAACATCCTTATGGAGGATGGGTTGTAATCGAATGATAGGGAGGTGGTGGGGAATCTTTCCCACTCTTTCTTCAGAGACCTCCTCGCAGGTCCCAACCCATGCATTCCTGAAGGTTACCCCAGGGAGGAAGTGGAGTTCATTGCAGAGATTTCTGATCAGGTGTCTCCCGAGGTCAATGAGATGATCGAGGCCCTTCCGTCTGAGGAAGATATTCATGAGGTGATTAAGCACCTCAAATCGGAAAGTGCTCCAGGCCCAGATGGATTTCCAGGACCCTTCTATAGAGATGCATGGGAGGTGGTCAAAGGCGATCTCACTAAGATGATCCACGACTTTTTCAAGGGAGGGCCTTTCCCTCATGTGGCGGTAGCAACAGCTCTAGTTCTTATCCCCAAAACCAAGAACCCATTGTCAATCCTCCAGTATCACCCGGTTAGTATGTGTAACTTCCCCTACAAAATCATTGCAATAATCATTAACACTAGATTGGCCACTCACCTCCCTCGATGGATATCTTTGGAGCAACACAGTTTTGTTAAAGATTGCTCTATCCAAGGGGCGATTGTAATGGTCTAGGAGATGGCCAGAGATATCAACTCCATGTCCCACAGATCTAATCTGATCATTAAATTGGACATGAACAAAGCCTACGATCGAATCAAATAGGGAATTATCAATAAGATACTATAAAGGTATGATCCTCTATCCATGGTCGACGGATCTCATCTTTCGGTGTTATAGCTCTTAATGGCTGGCAGTGCATTTTATGGGTAAATCTTACGGTTTCTTCAAGGCTGTTCAGGGCCTAAGTGTAACGCCCCGACCCCAGTTACGCAGAGTCGGTGCATTATTACGTAACATTAGCGTGATCAAAAAAGATCAAGTCCTGAAATACTGATTAGTTTAGTAGCCCTAGAAACACTAGATACATTCATAAATGTTACAATAAATAATAAAATGAAAAATCACAACAACATTGCCTCCATAGTCCACACTCATATCCCATTCATATTATCCCTGTAGGTTAGTCATAAAATATTTCTTCACATCCTGGGAAAAATAAAACATAGAAATGGGTGAGCTCAGATGCTCAGTAAGGATAACAATATAGCAGAAACATTCATAAATAAACATAAAAATTTAAGGCAATGTATAACTAAAACAAAAGCCTTTTAAATTTGAACTTCAGCATAATATGGAAAAAATAAAATGAAGTATTTCTATTTACTTATTCACATGGGTATTTTACTAGTCGAATAATCACATGCATTATCAATAACCACTTTCATAATGATGGAATGCATGATTCCAGACTATCATAACCACGTAGCCAAGGCCTCGTGCTAAGACTACAAATAAGATTTTGTCAAGGCCTCGTGCCAAGAAACTAGTTTGTCTCATGAGACCTACCGATGCATAGAGGAGCTATAGCGGGCTCCACATGTCACATACTAAGTCCAATGCATTCCTTATATGAAAAGGTTTAAACATATCATAAATCATAACATAATCGTATCACATAAAAAATTCATAATGGAAACATAAAATTTATTCATTTTAATCACAAGATATCCATACAACACATTGATATGATAAAACAATTTTCAATACCAAAATAATAGAAACGTACAACTTTGAATTTATTTTTCATTTTAAAAAATGTTATGGCTTATAGAGGAAGCCAAAACTCAAATAATGGTCACGGCGGTAGAGAAGATGTTGTTGCCGCATACGTACGACAAAAAAATATTCCTTTTTGTCGTTTAGTAAAACGCTTCGTATAAAAAAGATTCTTTTTTGAATAAACGTAAAATTCAATAGGTTTTATACACCGTATAAAAGATAGTTGTGTATAAAACAAAATACGCCTCAATGAAAGGAGATTGAGACGAAGTCCCATACCTCGTGTCCGACTTGACTCGATCGTTCTTTAACCTCTTGAATAACAACCTAGAGTTAATTTCTACTTGCTTTAGAACAATTTTCAAGTTAATTATTCCTTTTATATCACTTATTACCATGTTATTAGCATTATTTAATTATTTAAGTTAATAACGGTCGTTTTTTCGATCTTTGGTACTTGAGTCAAAAATAAACTTCTTATAATTACAAGTTGTTCATGTGGTAAAATATCCATTATATCCAGAATTATATTAATGATGTGGATATAATATATATCATATATATCTAGTATATATATGCATTTATAATATTACATAACATTTTGAGGTAAGAAATGAAATGCACCGTTCATGGAGACGGTAAGCCGTACGTACAGATGAACGCTACTTTCATTTCTATTTCGTATTTAATGGAATAAAATCATAATTATATAAATGTATATTATAATTCCAGTATAATATCATATATAATATCATTAAATCCATCATTTATACATCCCACATATGGCATTAACGATTCAAATCATTTTGAGGGGGTGGTAGTCTGCACTTCCTAAAATGAAATTATCGCGTTTACCCATAATGGAAATCATAAAGGTATGACATAAATGAAAAATAAAGAAGCATATGGGAAACCTAAAAATAATATATATCATATATAAATATAGTGAAATCTTAATGTTTTCCATTAGAGGTGTTAAAATATGATTGAACAATCATCGTTTCGTGAGGCAGTAATTTGTCACCCACAGAGACAGAATGTTCTTTAACCATTAGACGAAGATGTGTGTAATTGTAAATCAAATAATTCTCATAACAACATACTATTATATTGAAATACTGGTGTTGTTACAAAATAATGGAATAAAAAGAGTTTAAGGGGTTGGAGAAGCAAAGTAAAACAAAAGAATATAAGAGAAGACATTACCTTAAAATCGGGTAACTCTTTTTGATTTGATCCAAAGGCTTCCTTGGGAAGACTTATACCCAAAGTGAGGCTTCTAGGAGTAAGATAAGGATGTTTAGAGAGTATTTGGGCAGAGTTTGGCCGATCCAAATGGATTTTATGGTGTGAATAAGGTGGTAGAGGTGGGGGCCTTTTATAAGAGGAGAGGAGGGGCACTCTTGGAAAGTCATGAAATGTTAGTTCATTGTGAAATGATTTTCATATTTTAAAGGTCCCACAATAATATATTTGGTGGATAAGGTGATAAGGGTTTGAAATATACCCATCCAATAAGTTTTAGACAAGATTATGTCTTATATTTGACCTTATCATTTAATTTTATTTAAAGTGTTCATTAATGAGGTAATCACTACATCATCATGGTGTCAGAAATAAATTTATTTATTTAATGATTAACAATTATAATAAAATTACCATGATATAGGAAATAGTTTTAGTTTTCCAATTAATATTTATAGTCAAAAAGTTAACTTATATAATCCCATGTAATAATTGTTTTAGTAAAACAACACATGTTTGTGACAATTTTATTTTTACTTTAAATAAAAATTTGTTAATGTCATTTTCTTACCCAAGTGGCTCCATGGGGTCCCCATGTTGACCCTTGTATTGTCTTGGTTGTCCATGAATCATAAAATAAGGGTAGGAAAAGTGTAAAGGTAATTTTATATTATTATGACATTATATTTACCTTAAATTACACTAATTACCTTTAATCGCGAATAATAAAACTTAAAAGTTACTATTTACCAAATATTATTTTCATCTCATTGAACTACATTTTACATACTAATGACAACCATGTATGTCGGATTTTTGAAAATCAATTCACAGAAGTGGTAAAGTTCAATTTAAACTAAAAATTAGTTTTCTGACTACCACTTTGTGGTTTCAGTATTCATAAAAAATTTAAGTTTATCAGAACAATACCAAAAATTCACCCTAAGTGATAATTGATATTCTGAATTGAAAAATGATGTCTATTTTATAAAATTCCAAACATATAAGTTTCATTAAATAATTTTATAATTAATTCCCGTTGTTAAAACAAATAGCGTGTTTTTAAGAAACAATATCAATCAAAAGATTGACAATTGGTTATGTCCAATTTCAAAGTGAAATTAATTCTAATGACCACCATTGGATAAAATGGTAAAATTATATTCTAATTATACTTTAAAACCAATCAATAGTATAATTTATCACTATAAATTATTTTGATTAAAAATGTTGTTTTTAAGAATTTTTCACTATTCATCAAAAATTGGATGTTCTCGGAAAAATACCAAAAAATCAATATATGATAATTTCAATATTCTGAATCCAAAAATGAAGTCCATTCTGAAATATAAAATTTATATAATTTCAAAACGCGGGTATTACTATTCATAACGGCTACTTTGATTGGTCGCGGTGTGTTAGAACTCGAGGTTGCATACAACAGACACTGCTCTATTATTCAAAGAGAAGCGTACCATGGAGGCCTGGGGTGTTACATTCAACCCTCCTTCAATAAAATTCGTCCTCACAATTTTAAATTTTTCTTCAAAAATAAATGGTTGAAAGTAGAAAATACCTCTGGTGAAAACCCACATCGAAAATAAGGTTAATAAAATTTAGTCTTAATAAGAGTGAAAGGGAAATAAAAAAGTCACCACGAAATTATGATCTCGATTAGGAGAACATTGGTGGAAATTAGAGACACATAATTGGAGGAAAAACGTAAATATTTGTAGGGAGGGATTGAGGTCATCAATCACAAACAATTGTAAAATTGAGGGCCTTAAAGCCTTTAATCTATGGTGATTTAAAATATCATCAGCTCAACAAAACATAAGGTATTTTGATAAAATATTTTTTTAATATCCATTTCCTAAAGTTTAAGAATTAATTTATTCATATAATGTGAGAGAGTTATATATATATATAATTGACAATTAGAGTTTCAACATTCAACTAATTTCTACCACAAACTCATCTTTCACTCAAAAAGTTAATAGAACTCAAAAATATTATATATATCCTAATCGTACAAGGTTCCAAATATTAACACATACAATTTAGATTAGTAAAACTATTTTGTAATAACTAGGGAATTCCTGTAGGCTAGTGGTAGGTAATAAAGGCCTGTCTCACTATGGTTGTGGGTTCGATTCCTGTAGCTTTGTCCAACGTGATGGGTTATCCCCCGACTTGCAGGTTGTCCTTTTCCTAAAACGATAGTATTATAATATTCCAAAAATAATCTTCAGAAATTTTTTAACCTTAAACAATACTATCGAAAGTTCAACTTAATCCATTCCAACCTTTATAGTTATCCAAAATACCTTTGTCCAGACATTCTCTAAAAGGTCTCTAAATTCCAAAATCAATTCATCAGATTCCTCAAACAAAGTAAAGTTTCTCTTATTGTCACATACTAAAAATATGATTACCTTCATCATATTAAAACCATAATGAAAACAACAAGTACTATAGTACAATCCTTATATAAATAACATTTTTCTTATAATCATAATATAGTTCTTGAGTCCAAAAACACAAATACAATAATTATTCCACTTCAATTAATGTAACAACATAAGATTGGCCTTGCTCCCTTGGCCTTTTCTAGGGTATGTATCCTTGGATCTTAGGGAATTCATTTTCATAATGCCCCATTTCTCTACAATTTTAGCATTCAACATTGACATCCTCTTTCATTCCCTTACAATGATGAGCCTGGTGACCTTTTTCTCCACATTTATAACAAACTCCCATTCCTTTTAGGCAAGTACTGGGGCGATTCTTCCCACAATTATCACGTAATGGAAAATCATTCTTTCCGTTTTCCTTTTATCTGTCTCTTATTCCACCGTTCTCTTCTTCTCTTGATTTAAATTATTGTCATATGATTTAGATAATTCTTTTTCTATCTTGAAAGAACATGAGACTATATGTTCGTACGTTGAGAAAGATTGTGATACTAAAGCTCGACAGAGAAATGTTTTTAACCCATCAAAGAAACGATCAATCTTACTTCTTGGGTTACATATATAATCTGAAGCATACCTCACTAACCTTGTAAAGGTGGCCTCATACTTTGTGAAATTCTCATCCTCCTTTTGTCTCAGACTTAGAAATTGCCTTTCCATATCTGCTTGATGGTCACGAGGAAAGTCTTTTTCTAGGAAAAGATCTTTGAACTCCCTCCATTCCATATTTGATACTTAATCATCTTCCTTTGTGTTTTGAATCAATGACCACCATTGATCAGCATCTCTAGTGAGGTGGTAAACTTCCATGATAACCTTTTCCCTTTCATTACTCCCCAAGGCATGGAATATTTTCTCTAGGGAACTTATCCATTTCTCAGCTACTAATGAATTTTTACTCCCATTGAATGTTGGTGGATGTTGCCTCCTGAAGCGATCTAACATTGATCCTCCATGCTATGGAGCAGGGCGCTCCATACGGGTAAGGTTATTTTTCATAACCTGAGTGAGTTGTCCTAGTATGGTGATAAGATGATCAGCACCAGTTGTATCACCATCTCCACTATAATTATCTTGAGGGGGAGGGAAATCCCTACATGGAGTGCGTGCATTGATACAGTTTCCATTCCTTCAACGAGGTGCCATTTCTAAAGAATGACATAAACAAGATTAGTTTATAAATCAAAATAAAAAATAACAAACTTTCCAAACACCTACCATAAATTGAAGAGTTTATGGATATAATCCATAATCAAAAAATGTTTTCTTTGAGGAATTATATACTCATAAACCCTTCATAATGGTTTGTAAAGAAATTGTGAATTATCCTAAGTATATCCCCCGGGAGTGTCATAACCAAGAGTGCAGCAAGGCATGTTTTCGTGCACCAGTTCCCATTCAAGTCTAGCTCAAAGCGGTGTTTTCATGTTTTACCCCTAGGTACATCTATGTGAGAGCTTCCTCTACCTACTCATATCCAGACAGGGATGTATTTCCCAGAAAACTCACAAAATCTAAACAATACCAAAATTCTAGGAAGTTCTTCTATACTATTCCTCAAAGTCTATCTTAGGGCTATGTGCTCTAATCAGGGTTTATCTAAATCTAGCTTCCAAGGTTAGTATTAAACTGCCTCTGATACCAACTATAATGCCCCGACCCAAGATACACAGAGTCGGTGCATTATTACATAACATTGGCGTGATCACAAAAGATCATGTCTCGAAATACCGATTAGTTTGGTAGCCTTATAAACACTAGATACATTCAAAAATGTTACATTACATCATAAAGTGAAAAATCACAAAAAAATAGTCTCCATAGTCTACAGTAATATCCCCTTAAAATTATCCCTGCAGGTCAGTCATAAAAATTTAAGAGAATGTATAACTAAAACTAAAGCCTTTTAAATTTGAACTTCAGCATAATATGGCAAAAATAAAATGATGTAATTATATTTACTTATTCACATGGATATTCTACTAGTCGAATAATCACATGCAATATCAATAACCACTTTCATAATGATGGAATGTATGATTCCAGACTATCATAACCACGTAGCCAAGGCCTCGTACCAAGACTACATATATGATTTTGTCAAGGCCTCGTGCCAAGACACTATTTTGTCTCATGAGACCTACCGATGCATTGAGGAGCTATATCGGGCTCCACTCATCACATACTAAGTCCAATGCATTCCTTATATGAAAAGGTTTAAACATATCATAAACAATAATATAATCGTATCACATAAAACATGCATAATGGAAACAAAACATTTCTACATTTCAATCACAAGATATCAATACAAAAAAATTGATATGATAAAACCATTTTCAATACCAAAATAAAAGAAAAGTAAAACATGGTATTTATTTTTCATTTTTAAAAAAGGTTATGGATTGTAGAGGAAGTCAAAACTCAAATAATGGTCACGGCGGCAGAGAAGTCGTTGTCGCCGCATACGTACGCCAAAAAACATTCCATTTTGTCGTTTAGTAAAATGCTTCATATAAAAATATTCTTTTTGAATAAACGTAAAATTTAAAGGGGTTTATACACCGTATAAAACAAAGTTATGTATAAAACAAAATATGCCTCATTGAAAGGAGATTAAGACGAAGTCCCTTACCTCGTGTCCGACTTGACATGATCGTTCTTTAACGTCCTGAAAAATAAAATAGAGTTAATTTCTACTTTATTAAGAGCCTTTTTCAAGTTCATCATTCCTGTTATATCACTTATTACCATGTTATGACCATTATGTAATTATTTAAGTTAATAATGGTCGTTTTGTCGATCTTTGGTACTTGAGTCAAAAATAAACTTTTAATAATTACAAGTTGTTCATGTGGTAAAATATACATTATATCCAGAATTATATTCATGATGTATATATCATATATATCATATATTTCTAGTATATATTTTCATTTATAGTATTAAATAACATTTATAGGTAAGAAATGAAAAGCACCGTTCATGGAGACGGTAAGCCGTACGTACGCATGAATGATACTTTCATTTCTATTTCGTATTTAATGGAATGAAATCATAATGATATAAAGGTATATTATAATTCATGTATAATATCATATATAATATCATTTACTCCATCCTTTATACGTCCCACATATGGAATTAATGATTCAAATCACCTTGAGGGGGCGATAGTCCACACTTCCTAAAATGAAATTATCGTGTTTACCCATAAATGAAATCATAATGTTATTCCATAAATAAAGAATATAGAAGCATAAGGAAAGAATATTCATAATATATATCATATATAAATATAGTGACATCTTAATGTCCACCCTTAGAGGTGTTAATATAAGATTCAACAATCATCATTTCGTGAAGCAGTAATTCGCCACACACAGAAACTGTATGTTCTTTTACCATTAGATGAAGCATTGTGTAAGTGTAAATCAAATAATTCTCATAAAAACATAATTATATATTTAATATAATGGTTTTTTTACAAAATAAACGAATAAAAAGAGTTTAAGGGGTTGGAGAAGAAAAATAAAACAAAAGAACATAAGAGAAGACATTACCTTAAAATCGAGTAACTATTTTTGATTTGAGCCAAAGGCTTCCTTGGGAAGACTTCTGCCCAAAGTGAGGCTTCTAGGAGTAATATGGGATGTTTATAGAGTATTTGGGCAGAAGTTTGTCCGATCCAAATTGATTTTATGGTGTGAGTAAGGTGGTAGAGGTGGGGGCCTTTTATAAGAGGAGATGAGGGGAACTCTTGGAAAGTCATGAGATGTTATTTCATTATGAAATGATTTTAGGATTTTAAAGGCCCCACAATGATATATTTGGAGGATAAGGTGATAAGGGTTCTAAATATAACCATTAAATAGGTTTTAGACAAGTTTAAAGCTTAGATTTTACCTTATCTTTCCATTTTATTTAAATTGTTCATTAATGAGGTAATCACTGCATCATCATGGTGTCATAATTAAATTGATTTATGTAATGCTTAAAAATAATAATAAAATTACCATGATGTAGGAAATCTTTTTATATTTCCAATTAATATTTATAGTCGAAAAGTTAACTTATATAACCCCTTGTAATAATTTTTTTAGTAAAACAACACATGTTTGTGACAATTTGATTTTTTACTTTAAATAAAAAGTTATTAATGTCATTTTCTTACCTAAGTGGCTCAATGGGGTCCCCAAGTTGACTCATGGATTGTCTTGGTCGGCCATGACTCATCCAATAATTTTAGGGCAATTGTAAAGGTAATTTCATATTATTATAACATTATATTTACCTTAAATTACACTAATTACCTTTAATCGTGATTAATAAAACTTAAAAGTAACTATTCACCAAAAATTACTTTCATCTCATTGAACAAAATTTTACTTACTAAAGACAACCATGTATGTTGGATTTTTTAAATTCAATTCACAGAAGTGGTAAAGTTTCATTTAAAAAAAATTAGTTTTTAAACTACCACTTTGTGGTTTCACTATTCATCAAAAATTAATGTTTTTCTCAGAACAATACAAAAAAATCACCCGAAGCTATAATTGATATTCCAAATTCAAAAATGATGTCTATTTTACAAAATTACACACATATAAGTTTAATTAATTAATTTTGTAATTTATTCCTATTGTTAAAACAAATAACGTGTTTTTAAGAAATAATATCAATCAAAAGATTGACAATTGTTTATGTCCAATTTCAAAGTGAAATTAATTATAATGACCACCATTGGATAAAAGGGTAAAATTATATTCTAATTATACATTAAAACCACTCAATATTATAATTTATCACTATCAATTATTTTGATTAAAAATGTTGTTTTTAAGTATTTTTCACTATTCATTGAAAATTGGAAGTTCTTAGAAAAATACAAAAAATTCAATGTAGGCTAATTTCGATATTCCGAATCAAAAAATAAAGTTCATTATGAAATATAAAATTTATATAATATTAAAAAGTTGGTATTACTATTCATAACGGCTACTTTAATTGGTTGCAGTGCGTTAGAAATTGAGGTTGCGTACAACACACGCTGCTCTATTATTCAAAGAGAAGCGTACCATGGATGCTTGGGGTATTACACTATGGTCGGGAGACCCCCTCTCCCCGAGCCTCTTTATCGTCTCGCAGGAAATCCTCAGCCGCCTCATCCTCAAAAACAGGATCAATGGTAGGATCATCCCCTACAAGAGAAGAGGGAACTCCACCTCCATCTCCTACATAATGTTCTCTGATGACACAATGATCTTCATGAATGCAAATAGATGGTCAATTCATTGCATCATTCAGGTTCTTGAGGACTATTGCCATTGGAGCGGTACAGTTATCAACAAGCTCAAGAGCAATGTGTACATCTCATACAAATGCCCTCCTACCTGGGCTGGATCCATATGAAATCTTCTCATCATTGAAAGAGGATGATGGCCGATGAACTACCTGGGGTCCCCCATCTCTCTGAGAGGCCTCCGAATCAGGGATTTTGATCACATTGTGTGCCGTATCTCCGACAAGATCCTCAACTGGAAAAATAGATACCTGTCATTCGGAGGCCACCTTGCTCTTTTTAACAGTGTTCTTGCAGCCACCCAAGTCTACACCCTCTCATCCCTAAAAGTTCCCAAATCAGTTATCAAGAATATTGACAAGATATTGGTACCGTACATATGGGATGAAATGGCTGAAGGCAAATTCTCTTGGGTCTTAGGGAGGAGGATGGCGAGACTTGTTCAGGAGGGAAAAACTAGTGTTCACAGTCGCACAGATACCTTGCTCTGCATGCAGGCCAAACTGGCCTGGGAGCTTCATGAACACAAAACATTATTAGGGGAAACCATGGGCAATAATCTTGTTGATGCCTCGCTGATGGAAGTAGGGCATCGATCCCCTTTTATGCAGACCCTCCTTCCTCTATTTTCCACTCTTCTTCCCCACGTCCAGTGGATAATTGGCCAAGGGAAAGTGTCCTTCTAGCACACCAATTGGGCAGGATCTGCACTTGGCTTTCCGATGTGCCCTGCTTACAACATTTCATTTGAAGAGGCTGGCAACTACCCATCCTTTACTAAGGAAGTACTGGACCTGGAACAAAAAGAAACGTTTCATCTCATTTTCATCAACATGGAAGTAGACAAATGCGTTTTAACTCCCTCTCAATCACAAGCTTACTCTTCCAAAGCTAGCCGCAGTATCCTCATTCCCTCAACCCACCAAGATCCATGGAACAATCTCCTTTGGCTCAAGGGCATCACGTCAAAACATAACATCCTCATGTGGAGGTTGAGGAATGGTTCCCTTTCCATGGATGATAATATCGAAAATTACGGTATCCCAACCGCTTCCCACTACTCGTGCTGCAACGCCCATAAAGAGGAATGTCTGGAGAATCTCTTCTATGAGGGGTACTGGGACCAAGAGGTCTTTCAATCCTTTGGGACTTTCACTGCTGTGCACAACTGTGATCCATATGATGCGTTGTTTATCTCTTGTTGGTTTCAGGGCTCAGGTGACAAAGGTCTGGAACGGACTGCCAGGGCCACCATTATGCATGCAGAAGCGTGGTGTATCTGGCTATCAAGGAACAAAGCACGCTTTGAAGGGATCGTCTCCTCTGGGTGGACCATCATTTCTAGAACATGCTGCCTCCTGCTCGACCTGAACAGATTTATCAAAGGATGTAATGAAGACCCCTCACTCCAGTTTCTATATTCACGCATCCACTTTATTTGAGAGGAAATTCCTCGGGGCAGTTGGGTCTGGTGGCATCCCCCCTCCAGTGGATTGAAGCTCAATACGAATGGCTCCTGATTGGAGGGATTCATGAAGGGTGATGGGGTCATTCGCGATGTCATGGGATCCTTCGTGTTTGCCTTCTCGATTTTCCTGGGTATGGGTACCTCCATCCAAGAGGAAGATCTATCCCTTCTTTCAGGCCTTTCCCTTTTCCAGTAGGGGGCTTAATTATCGCTGAAGCTGAAATGGATTTTCTCGTCCTCCTCAACTCTCTGCAAGGCACCTGGCCTGCCCCTTGTTCTATCACATACTACATTAGGAAAAGTAGAATCTTTCTCTCCAACACCTATGTGAAACATACGTGACACGAAGGAAATAAGGTGGCAAATCATATGGCATCCATTGTGGCCCAAGGCCTTGGTACCTGTTGTTTTTACAATGTTACTCAACTTAAACCCAAAGGGGTCAACCTCATGAGAGGGGATACCCTCGGATTACACTACTTTCACCCCTCCTAGGCCCTCATCAGTTTTACCTCTAGCCTTTCGATTTCCCATTACCCTCTTATAAATAAACAAAGATTATTTGGTGATTGCCTAATGAGATGTTAGCTCACACCCTACCTATACCACTCGGTGTCGGTAGACCCGAGCTGTTTTGCAGGTTCAGGTTTTGATCAGGTTTTTCTGGTTCGAGTTATCTCCTAGAGTAGGGTCATCTTGTGGTTGGAGGAGACCAAGAGGTCACATAGATATCGTGTTAGTTGTTGGTTGTTTTATTTTATTATATCTCCTGGTTCATTCAGTGTTAGTATTATTCAGTTGTATTTTTATTGGACCAGATTGTTCATTTTTATGAGATTTATTTGTGGTTAGCTCTGCTACGTTTTCAATGTTGTATATTTTGATCCTATTTATTATTGGTCCAAATCATTCCCTCTTGTTTAATATATGATGCTCGATACTAGTTGTCAGTTCGTGGGGATCGGGAAATCCCTTTGGATCATGTCACAAACCGGGTCGGGTGTCGAGTTAGATGGCATTCCGACTTGGTTAGTGACAGTAATATATTTCATTAGATGTTCATCCATGGCATTTCCTATCATTATGATATTGATCATTATGTTATTATTTAAAAATATATGGGTGTAACAATAGATGCTATAAACCTTTTAATTTTTTTCCAATGGAATTATCATGTGATCACAATATATTATGTGTTTTAGGACAACAAATGATGAAATGTTCACCTTTCATCCTCTCTAAAGATATTAATGAATTATTTGATTTTGGATTTACCCACTATTATTTTTGAAGTATTTTTGAAGGTTGTAACATTTCCACCACATTGATTTGATGATGAATTATCAGTGAAAAATATAATTGTTATGATGATCTCATCTCAAATATATGATTGTTTTCTAATTTTAGTTTGCAGGAATATACTTCATTAAAATCATTTCATTCTCTCCCTACTTGAATTTGATTTCAAATTATGCATAGATCTTCTATTTTTATATAGATACCATATCAATTACAATGTAAGGGAAGTCACATTTTTATTCTCCACCAACCAATTATTTTCTATCAACATGACATTAAATATGAACATCCAATGGAAATAAAATACATTGTATCGGTCCATATTCTAATTCAATGTAGATATTTATCATAGATGGTTGGAGAGAAACCGAACATCAATGATATTCCTATTGTACTATACTTTTTTTATGACTTTATATAAGAGTTTCATAGTTTTCCTCCCAATGGTGATGTTGGTTTTTCAATAAAATTCATTATTAGTGCTACAAATATTATAAAGTAACTATTTAGAATTTTCAAGATTTAATCAAATCCATTAAATGAGAAACTCTCAGGAAATCATCATAATGGATTCATTTAACCATACGTGTCATCATGGGGTGCACCTATAATTTTCTTAAGAACAATGGTAGATAAATTTGATAGTATATTAATTATTGGTTTCTTAACAAGATCATGATCATGAATATTTATTCACTTCCTTGTATCAATGATTCATGTTATCAATTAAAAGGTTCTAATTGTTTTTCAAAGACTGATATTTGATCATGATACTATCAATTGGGGATAAAAAGTGGGAAAATACATAGCAAAAACTTTTTTTTATCGTATTGATAGTTTGATTTTCTATTGATGACATTTTTACTTACTAATTCCCATGTTATATTTATAGATATCATTAATAGGATCATTAGTGATTGTTTTCATCAAAGTATTGTATTCTTTATATATTTCTCTCTCATATAATACATAGTAAAAGAATACAATGAAAATCAGTTGATAATTATGTTTAACACCTCATGGATGTATTAATAATATGTAAAATTAAGTATGAATTAATTTTAGATGCATATTGTTTCATTTTTAGTTTGTATAATCTCAATTTAGGTAATATCAATGAATCCATAATAGATGGAAGTTATTGAGCATTATCCCATACCAACCATTGTGACTAAGATCCATAGTTTTCTTGGATTCGATAGATATTATCCATCATTTTTAAATAATTTATTATGGACATCAAATATACTCATAATGTTAACTTGAAAGGGAGTCAGGTACCTTTTGGATGATGATTGTGAAGAAATATTTAAAAAACTAAAGAGATGTTTGGATAATTCAAATTTCCTCACACTACCTTATAGTAGAGAAGGGTTTCTGTAAACAACGAGGCATATAATCATGGGGTTGGTTGTGTTATTTTGGAGATTAATATGGGGATATATTATTCCACAGTCTAAATAATTATTTTTGAGAATAATTACCCAAATCATGACCTAGAGTAAGTAGTTATAATAAATTAATTAAAGACATTGAGGCATTTTCATTTTAGAGAAAGGTGTGATTTATATACAGATAATAAATGTTTAATTTTTATATCCAGACATAAAGATTTGAATATTAATTGGATAAAATTGGTAGAGTTGATAGAATATTATGACTACCCATTACATTACTACCATGTAATCATGAAAAAGGGGGAGGGTGTTTTGAGTCAAAAGTATAATGAATGATTATATATTTTGAGGATAAAAAAAGATACATTATTTGAGGATTTTAAATGGATGTACCTAGAAAACATAAAGGAATGGGAGAAATAATATCTTTCTTAATTGGGTGTTCAGTAATCTATCCATGTGAATATTAAGGAGGCATGAAAGGAGGATGTTGTGATCTGAAAAAAGTGAGAAATTATCCTCAGTTTAACCTTCATTATGAGGGAATGATAAGGTTCAGGAACCAAGTATATTTCTCGTCAATACCAGAATTGATGGAGATAATTTAAGATGCTCACATATTATTATTATATATTAATCATTTATGTATGGAAATGTATAGATATATGAATGAGTATTTTTGGTGAGTCTACATAAAAAGATATATCACTGGTCATATATATTGATTCTTGATATGATAACAAGTTAAGGTTGGGAATAAAAATTCTAATGTAATTTTATAAACATTACTTATACTTGTGGGTAAATGGGAAATCATGACAAAGGATATCATAGTCATAATTCCCAAATTATCTAATGACAATGATGATATATGGATATTAGTTAGTCACCTTAAAAATTCATCACATTTTATTATTATCAATAAATATTTATCCCATGATTATATTTTCATTTTATATAATAATAGAATGTAAAGGTTTCATGTTTTATTATATCATATTATATCTAATAGAAATATGAGGTTTACCTCATTGTCATCCAAATTTCCTCATCAAAATCATGATAAAGAGAATCATTTTTTTGCTTATTATCATATTTAAAATGATGGATAGTCAGAGAGGACCATTAAAACCCTAAATTAAATTCTAATATCCTTTATCTAGATTTCAATAGTGGTTGGGATCAACACCTTCCTCTTGTGAAATTCTAAAATAATAGTATATTTCCCAGGAGCATTCATAATAATCTATACAAATATCTCTTTGAAAGGATGTTTAGAACTCTGAAAAATGAGATTATTTTTGGAAATAAGATATCTAAGGTAATTATATAAGTTTAAATCCATTTAGAATCACTTCCTGGAAGCTTAGATTTTATAGAAAAGTGATTCAAACAATCATAGAAGAGATATGGAATTCAAAGTGTGTGAGAAGGTATTTTTATTAATTTATCTACAAAATAATTTTATGATATTTGGAATGAATAGAAATCAAATACCTAGATATATCATCCCTTTTGAGATTTTTTTATCTACTTGGTATGTTTTCTTATCACTGGGTTCTTCCATCAGACCACTTTCATGTTCATAATGGCTTCCATGTATCTCTTTTAATGAATTACATATGTGATCCTTCACATGTACTAAACTCAATGGTTTTACCTATGTAGTATTATATTTTCTATAAAGAAAAACCTTTAAAAATATATTATCATAGAGATAATATGTTACAGAATAAGACTACACATTTGGTTAATGTTATATGGGTGAAAAAATATGGATGAAGGTACATGGGATCATGGGGATATGATAAAGAAGATATATTTTCATTTTTCTATATTTTAGTGATATAATTTTAAGGTTAAAATTTATTTTTTTGTGGCATAATGTAACACCCAAAAAAATTGATATACATTTCCTTTGAAAAAAATTATGTAATCGAGAGATTTCTTTACAAGTGACCCGAAGTCTAAATGAACTACGATATAGTATACCTTTATTAAATATCAATTGGATTGTAGGTAAGAATATTATTAACCACAATAAGAAATAAATTCATAATGTATTTATTGAAAAAAATTTACTAATGAGCCTTGAATTTTAAAAATATCAATTATTTATTAAAAGTCATATTTTTTAATGAAATGTATTTTTATAAATATTATGGATTATCTTATAAACAATACATATTGATCACAATTTAAAATTAATTATAATGAAACATATTTATAATTTATATCTATAAATGAAAATTAATCCCTATATTAGTCATCTAATGGTTAGGAATTAAGATAAAATCATTTTTTGTAAAAAAATACTATATTTCCTAAAATTGTTTTTATGTGTGAAAATAGTTTTTATCATAACAATTAAAATAAATTATTATTGATAAAATTTATTATTGAAATTTATATATTTTACAGTAAATAAAATATTTTAACATTAAACTGATAGTTTTTACTATGAAATGGTTGAAACTAAACTCATTTTTGGGCTTAAAAATATTTTTTTCTAAAAAACAGGTTTTCACCATGTTTATTGTGCATATAAAAAAGTTAATATATTCCACATAAAAAATTCAAATTGATAAAATTTATTTCATATTTGGAACCAAAATGTATATAATTTTTAATGATTCCACTTTCATTTATGTTCCTAATGAATAATATAATTTGTAAAAAATCGTAACAATAGTTAAGATTAAACAATGTTTAGGTTGGGGTTACACTAAGAGGTAATGGTAATAATCCCACATATACTTGTATAATTATTATTGTATACAGATTTGTTGACACTATATAATCCTAAATGCTTTGTCATGTTTATTTTTGTCCACTTTCATGTGAATATTACTTTAAAATATTTAAATATTTTATATAAATCCATGTATGTCCTCTCCTCACATGTAAAGGGGGACCTCATATTGTCTGATATTCATGAAGTTAGATAATTTTATCTCATCCAATTATAAAAAAAAATCACATAATTCTATATATTTATACTAGAGATCCTTTTCGTCTCCTAAGACCAATCATTAATTAATTAAGCTATAATCCAACATAGGTATCTCAATGTAGAGGAATAAATCATAAAGAACTATTTCAACTTTATTTATTCATACACCATCTCTATATCTATTTAATTCACCATACCTTGACTAATCCAATATCATAAATATACTAATATTTTATTATAATGATTTCATAACCATTTTCACCTCCTTTCTATCAAATGGAAAATTAATATATCGCTCGTGTGTACATGTGGATTACTGCCTACTCAGAGTGATATGATTTATTTTACATCACCACCTAAAATTTATCGATATGAAGATATATTTTATAAATATATGTGATATAAATTACGTTATTATGATTATATAATTATAAAATTTTATTTATCTTTCTTTATTTCTTTTTGTAGGAACTTGAAAATAATGTTCATGCCTATGTATGGATAATCATCTACATGAACTGTGTAATTGTTTTGTCTATCTATGCTATTTATTATTGGTTATAAATATGAATATAATGAATATATATTATATTAATATTAGGAATATTATTTTGGAAATTTTGCAACCACGATTAAACTATAATTTCATAACTCTCGAACTAATACATGGATTAAAAATGAAAAATTTATTACTTGGAACAATGGGTATAATTTATAGTTGTCAACAAAATTGAAATAATATGTTATATATAAATAAAATAATATTATCAATATTAATAGGTTATTTTTATAAAAATATAATAAATTAAATTTTTATATATAGAATTCCAGAGTGTGTATGAAGAATCTCATACATGAGGTATACTTTTTCATTATAATATCATTTAAAATAAGACTATTTATTTTTAAATTTTCTATCCTAACATTATAAGATATATGTATTAATTATTTTATTAATTTCATTCAAATAATCTCATTTTTAGACCTAATGTTTTTTCTAGTCATTTTTTCTCCTTCATGTACATAAAATATTGTAATAATATTTTTATGAAAAAATAAGATTATTTCGCTCATAGATTGAGACTATTTTCTTTCATGTGCATATTTTCATTAAATTATTCTCACAAATGTTTCTTAATATTATCCAAATATTTTTTAAAGTCATTTTTACCCATGTTTTACTTGATATAAAAAAATAAATTGAATCTTCTTTTTCTTTACGAATGACTTACCTTTTCAAAAAGTGTAACAAAAATATTTATTTTGAAAGACACTGCACAGAAAGAATTTTCGGAAGTCATGAATTCCATTTTCATTAATCAATATAATAAATTTTTCCACAATATTTTGAAATTTTTTATATTTTACTTATTTGATATCGAAATGAAAGGTTATTTTTCTTGAGAAATATTTCAATGATCATTTAAATGAACTTTTCATCTATAATAAAATTAATTATTATCACTTATTTTTCAATGTAGATATAATCCTATGATACCATAATTGTTCTTTCTAAATTTTTTTATGATTATGAAGATGACATGCTAAAGAATCCTATTTTCCATTTCCATGGGTTGATCTTTGAGGAAATTATAAATTTTTTAGGATATTATGGCATAAAACTGAATTTATTATGTGATATGTAGATTTTTATATCACTCTTATTAAATGTATAAATAATAATGTGGCATGATCTCTAAGGATACAAGGGTTTTTATCCCAATCCTAGTAAGGTTGCGTGGGAGGTTATCTAAATCTTAAATCCGATAAAATAGTTGTTATCCCAATCCAAATTTGTGATGAATTTATTAGTGGGGAGAATTGATATGAGAATTATATGATTTGGATTACATAACACTATTTATTCCAATTTTATATATGACATGATCTTTTGCTGATGTTTTTCTCTCATGGCTTCGGTTCATTGATTCAATTATGATTCAGGTTGTATAATTTCCCAAACATTATCCCATAACTCATGATTATGATCTAAAACTTATTGGGGTTATATTTTAAAATTTTAATATCATGTTCTCATTCTATTATACTAATGTTCTTAAAAATAATCCTTGATTGAAATCTATATTGTTTACCCCAACTAGGAATCTGAGACACCCCCTATTTTTTTTGTTTCCATTTCCCTAGGTTAAGAAAAAATATTTAAATTATGATATATCCAAAAGGGTGTTTTTTATGATTAACATAATGGGAGATGATATATATGTTTTATGTATTATTTTTTATGTATCCAAGTTGGAAAATAAATTTAACATTTTCAGTACTCGTATGTATCAAAATTATATGTATTGATATTATTTAACAATTTTTTATCATTATTTATAAAATTATTAGGTCACCTAACTTTCCCAAAAAAAATCTTGTCTTGATGTCATCTCTTCTATAAGTTATCCTAAAACTCGTGAATTATATGAAATAATTAAATATAAGAATATATAATGTTAAAAAACTCTAGGGAAATATCTCTAGCCATAGACTCGTCTATATATTTTATCGCATTTGACACACATCAACCACCATTGAGTTCTCATAGTCAAACATGGGAAAATAAAAAAATTCAATATTAACTAACTCATTATCCTTTAATTAATATAACATTGTATTCAATTAAATGATTGAAACATTAATCCTCTAAGATATGTTCACTGAGAACCATACTTATTTTAATATTCTCAATTATTTCATCATTATATATAATCACCAAGTACGATCCCCATTATTTTAATTATTTCATTTTCATTTTCACATTTATCAGTGCCTATTTAGATTATCTAGTGCTACCTCAAGAAAATAAAGGATTACCAATTATTTAATTCAATTATATAAATATAATTAAAATAGACATTAAATTATATGAATATATAATCATAAAAAGAAGCACTAAATGTATAAGAATGGATAAATCCAAACTCTTAACTTTTCTCGAGTTACATGGTCTCATCCCCAACATCATTACACATAGTGTATCAATCCAACATTTATAATATTCATTTATATCATTTCCTCAAGCATCCCCAATACTCACTCAACAAAATAAAATCATCCATATTATGTTATTAATACATCACACCAAGGCACTAATTTTATAGAGAATACATACTAGAAGCATAAATTATTTTCCTCACATGACACTGATGGGGAAAATAAGTCTACGAACCATGGAATCAAAACCATACACAATATGAACAGGATTTATCATACACAGAATTATTAAATGTATAAAACTACCATTTTAATTCATCTATTAAATTAACCATTTCAATATGCATTGGTTTTCAGTAATAATATACCTATAAACAACAAGATAAAAATATAGAAATGAATGAAGACAAACATGTCATTAACATTACATTAATATTTCATCAAAATCAAGGAATAATATTCATTAATTTACATTCCTATTTCATTGATAATTTCATTATATTTACCCAATTTCATTTTTTAATAAATTTCAACAAAATTGACCGTGAAAAAAATTTACATAACAATTTGATAGTACATTATCTGGAAAATGAAGAGGCAATAATAACATATCAAAAAATGTGACTATAATAACCCAGATCCACCATTAATTATCTTTTTATTTCCTACATTATTTTATTCATTAAGAAAATTTCACCATTCCACTATTCAGATGGTGGGTCTCACCCGAAGGCTAGTAAAACTTATGTATCCTTGCTTGGATATTTTCCAATTTTCTCGCTATCAAGTTTCACTAGATTTTCCCCCAAGTTGTATTCCACTATTATCCATCACTATTATTCATCCATTAATCCCCTAAGTACCACTACAACACCATTTTTAACTGGATATGAGTTTCATTAATTATAAAATAATTGGTTTAATATAAACTAAAGAGATTCAATATAGAACATAATGTTATAAGGTACCTAGTAATGACTAAGATATTAATAATTACATGCTAAATAATAGATCACCCATTAGTTTTACTGCCTTCAATACCTAAGATTTATCGATGAATAACTAGAACTATTGCACCGTCATATCTGACCCCCTCTCCCATATATACTCTTATAAATTCCTATATTTCCACTTTACTCGCACAATAGGAATGGTATTTCACCATAAATTCATCTCACAATGTCCAATGATATAGATTGGATTCTCCTGAAAGGACACATCAAAATAAGTCAAAACATTATCAACATTGATCTCAAGATGATGATTTGTGTGATTTTTTAAATGATGTGACAAGTGAAAAAATTCAAGGATGTAACTAAATTTCTACTGAAGATTCAATTAATATTCCCTAGGGATGGTCCTCTATAAAATATCAAGCAACAAGACGTAACTTGAAATTTTTTCCCCATATTTCATGAAATATATTTTACCTAATCTTGGATAAAGAAACAAATGACCAAATGGAAATACTTTTTCCCAATAGTTTATCTCTCTGGGATAGTATAATATTTATGCCTTATCTGTGTAGTTACCAACTACCATCGGATATACTAATTCATCTTAGATGTCCCCTACATGAGATTGGGTACAATAATAATTGACTCTCCCACCTCTATCCAACACTAGCATGAACTACATGGAATTGAATATAAATAATCTAAATATTAGATTTTTATTGATACCTGGAAGATATTATTATAAACGAGAACCATGATTTTAAGATGTTACTCAAAAAAACCATTGACTTTTAAATATATTCTCATATAATATCCTCTAAAATATAAATATTATAGTTTAATTATTAATCAGTCAGAGGATTTTGGGATATAATCAATAAAAATATTCATTTGTAGCACCTTATGAAGGGCCTTCTAAAACCATGAAGTAAAATGAGTATCTCGATATGAGAAATGCTCTATAGAACACTATTCAATTAAACCACCTCTCATACATTCAGATTACCTAGATAATTAATGGTGAAGTTATCCACGATAAGATATAAATGGGATACCATTTTTAGTTAATATGTGATCACCCATATTTTAAAATTTTTCAGAGGTTTCTTGTGTAAAAATTTATGGAAATACATAGTTATATAATCATACTTTCACTTTGGAATGGGAGAAAGTCTCTAACAACCCTATAAGACACTAATACTTGTAATTCACCATCTGATATGTGTAGAATCGCCCAATCAATCCCATTATGTTCATATTTATTCCTAGAAACTAGTATTTACTATGAATGTCATGATACATTATAGACAACCCAGGATGTACCACCCATTTAAAAGAAAGGAATTCCCTAATTAACACTCATGTGTATATCCATAGGATCATAGATGTGCCCATGGTCATATGGAACCTCATTGTTATCAAATAACTATACTTATAGTGGCCAACCATCTTATATGATTTTAATAAGGTATTAACCCTCCTGATTGGATTAAAACCATGCCTTGATCTAATCTAGAAGCATAGAAACAATATAAAAAGATCATATAATTAATCGCCTTCGAGACTCATAAATATCCCAATGAAATACCATAAAAAATTCCATCATCTATCACTCCTCATTGAATTCCCACATTTCCTATTACTATGTATTCCTACTTAAGGCACCAGTACTGATTTTTACCTTACAAGGAGTGTATTCTAGCTCAATGATGAAAGATAATATATACTCAACCCACATTCTCTATTGATGTTCCAAGTCCCATTATAAATATATATACTTAATTATATGGTGATCTATGTAAACTAAAAATATCCCGCACAATATAAAATTTTCTGAGAATATTAGGGAATGTACAATAATATCTAACTCTAGTTCACTGGTGGGATAATTCTATTAATGTATTCTCATCTATCAAGATTAAAAATAGAGAACATGATCCTTATACAATAAAATTTATTTATTACTAACTCTTGATTCATTAAAATATATGGTATATAACATTGATATCTTATTAAAGGTGATGATAATTTAAAATTTATACCATATATTTAACTACTAGAAATCCCAATCACAACTTTTAGACTAAACAAACTTCACCCCTTTCTTTGTCAGACTAGGCATCAATGCTTCAAAATGGGAGAAATCCTAGGGTAAAACACCAGTAAACGTTTACCAGACCTATGAAGATCGATATTTTATAGATGATCATGGTTCACAACAAAGATACTTTGAATTGCACATTCTATGGGTCTAATAACTCTACAGACACCTACACAACATAACCTAATATGTTCACTTTTACAATCAATAAATGAATTTTAGATATCTTGAAATATAGTCAATAATATCTCTCTACACTTGGGATAATGTCATGATGCTGGGAATTACCAACTCTTGAATAGTAGTGTACCATGATACCTTCACTGAATATCACTACAAACATAACTAGGTATGGATAGAGGATATTATTTATCAACTAAATGAATATCAATTTCTCATTTATCAATTCAAATGAAATGACCAAAAATTTATATAAGCCATACCTACTCTTGAAAGTTGTGCAGGTTATGTAAAATGATCTCCCTCTCAATTGATAGTGCCAAATCATTAATTTATTTTCTGTTAATATTTGGGAACCTCAAATCTTATCAAAGATATCATTGATGTTTAGAAAGTCATACTTGTTCTTAATGGTCTTCTGGTTCAGTCACTGCTAATTCATAGAAAAATACATTGTTTTATCTTTCTTCATGGGATAATAATAAAGGAGAACCGTATAGTGATGTACTTATTGTGTGAACACCTTTTCTCACAAAACATAAAACTCTAGTTCAAATTTTTTTCTCTATTAGTACCATCATGTATTTACGTATAATAGAAGGTCCACATCCATACACAAATCTATAGTAAACATGATCCCCATGTTTTGTGGAAATCAAGAGAAACTTCATGATAATCATATTGAAAGTGTTCCACTATAGAGGGAGAGGTATTGTGTACTTCCACACCACCATCTAAAATATTTATTACAGTACGGTCCATGAGAAAATCCATTTTTCATTTAATTAGTCCTACATGACTAGCAAGATTATCTCATTCACCTTGATGGATATAGCTTCCCTTAACAAGATATAATAATGGTACTATAATATGATAAATAATATATATGATACTTGTATGAAACTATGCAATCCATATACATAATTAAATAAATCTCACACATTTCTAATACAAACTTCTCCAAAAAGAAACAATAAAAAACAGTTTTTATAGAACACTCTATATAACATTTGATTCCCTTAGATCACACCCCTAATTGTGTATTGATGGTCATAACCCCACACATTATTTCTATTAAAACCCCCAATACATTATATATTTTGTGAAGATAAAAAGGAATGTGATTCTGTTATATTAAATAAAATGATGGAATTATTATAAAACATAAGTATTATAACTAAAATAGTTCAAGATTCAACATCTAAAATAGTAAGAGTAGGCTGCATAATGTACATCTTACTTAACCATATACCTTGTGGTCTATCCGGAATACCCTATTATTCTCCCTCCTATGGATATTGACGCTCCTATATTTAGGTATGATAACTGTACCTCATCCCAAATCTCTCGTGGAACTCTAAATATCTATCTATTATTGTGTGGCCAGGTCCCTCCTAAATAATAATGTCTTCTCAGATCCTACTCTATCTGTAGACTATTTAGTGATCTAGTATAACCTTTACAAGTGTCTTATATAATTATAACATCATTACACCTATAAATGGAAAAGAAACTGAAATTTCATATTGACAACCCTAAAACATTGAAAGCACTATCACGAGCTATGAACCTAAGATGGCTATCTATATCCTTGGTTTCTCTACCAATCACTCCCTTGGAGAAAATTCTCATAGTGAAAATTCATTTCATATTAAGAGTAAATCCAAAATCATCTAAAAAAATATCATTGTTTACCCTCAATGATTCATTCAGGTTCCCTTTGGTGATGATATCATGATTCATCATGATTCAGAAGATGTTCAAGAAAAATACACTCACCTTTAACAAGATCTCGTACCAGAGACCATCCTAGAATTTCTTAGCCCCAAAAATCTAATCTCACAACAATGATGGATAAAAACATTTGAGGTATATATAGTGACTAAATAGTTTATCCTATATATACTCCCATATGACTTCTAAATGAACTCATAATCCCTTTAATCCCTCCCCATCTCAAGATAGAAGTGACTTAAAAATTTCTCCTCAAATCCATAATTGTTTATCTCATCTTACTATCCAACCTATACTATGATATCTCACTAGAACATGGTTGGTCCTCAAAGAATGTGAGAAGTAATTCTCATTATCCTTTCTATGAGTATCTATAGGTGATTGAATATCATTTGTATGGACTTCATCTAGAACTCTTCTTCTTGAGGCCCTCCAAACCTAGTAAATGTTGGTGGGTGTTATATATGAAATATAATTAATTAGTTTAAACCGAAGGAATAATGTGAATTGTCACCCTATCTATAGATAGCATGACCTGTTGGAAACTATCATGAAGTTGGTCATCCATCATATATTATAGTGCGTCAAGAAATACTTATCCCTCCATATGAGTTGTG
Source organism: Viscum album (assembly GCA_963277665.1). Taxonomy (NCBI): domain Eukaryota; kingdom Viridiplantae; phylum Streptophyta; class Magnoliopsida; order Santalales; family Viscaceae; genus Viscum; species Viscum album. The sequence goes on from OY728138.1 coordinate 1,416,721,787, forward strand.
TTCTTATTATAACTCTCCTCAAATTAAACTATAGGATAACATGAATTCATTTAACTACAAGGATCAACACAAAACTCATATCACAGGGTTCTACATAAGATTAACCCATAAATAAAAAGAGACAATGGATAACCAAGGATACAAATTCACTTCACCTATAAGAAAAATATTTTAATTATTCATTTTACAACTAATTAGTTTTATTTCATTCCATTTTTCATAGCAATTTCAATAGATTTCAATTTAAAAGAAAATCCCTAGAATTAAAAATTCATTGAATCATATGTACCAACATGTCTAATATGAGTCATGAATAAACACCATGTTTCATCTATCCCCATGATTGAAATATTATAAAATAGTAACATTAGAAAAGAATTTCATCACCCAAGGTGAAATAACCTCACAACTATAATAAGTGAATAGTCAACAATAACAATTCAATCCATGAAAACATGAGGATTCCTATGAACAAGGGTTAGATACTCCCATGAATGAGCTCATTACCAAAAAATAAAACATCATATTCTCTAAGATTCCATCCTCTAATATTATAGAAATTTAAAATACCGCCTTTGATACCACTTTGTATCATATCCTTTCTGACACTTCATCATATGAACAAGATGGGTCAGTACATGACCTTAAGTTTACCACCCCATACTCTAGTGGTTTTTTATTAATAGAAGGGGTAGAATATGATTATTTGAGAGACTATACCATCTGGATGAAAATGATAAATATAATGGAAATGTGAAAAATAAATCAATATAAATCATTTTCATATGATTAATAATAAAATTCAAATAAAACCAATATAATCAAACCATTCCTCTCAAACTTTATACAAAAATAAATATTGTGTTGAAACTCATATAAGTAAATAAATAAATGAAAAACTCAAAATAAATTCTCTAAACACAATTCCAAAACCCAAGGCTTGATGTAATCTTGAATATCCAACCCCAATAAAATAATAATAATTTATGTATAAGGCCCCTCCACCTTGTCTATACCTGCATTCATGAAGTCTATTCAAGTACCAAACAGATGCCCAAACAGTACGTGGAAAAAAATTAGTAAGCCACAAAAAATAGATTCTAATTTTTTTTATTCTTTTTAATAGTTATTTCCACGGTATGATAATTAATGGAATATAATACAACTCAAAAGAAAACAACCATGGGACCCACTGACTCTAGAGCTCTGATATAACACCTGGAGTAACCCAAACCTACTTCAGCATAATGATGGATGTATATACCAATGAGAATATTCTCATACCAAGGATGAGTCACCCATTATTTTTATATATTCTACAAATGAAAATTTCCATGTAAGGGCCACTTACAAGTTCCTATGGTGCATTACCCCTAGAAATGGAAATTACCCATTAATGTTTTTTGTCCCCTTAGTAAATTCCCATACTAGACTCATTTACATATTCACAAGGTGCATTAACCATGATAAGGTACAAGTACCCAATTAGTGTATCATATGCCCATACATCTCTCCATCTGTCGTCAATTAACAAATAATATCTCACAATGTCATCAAGAAACCATACATCAAGATCAAAAAGATGAAAATTCACAGAAAACACCAAAACATTCCAAAAAATTAATCATATGTAACATTAGTTAATTCATTCAATTTACCATTTTTTAGGTACTTTATTAAATTTTTAAATGTTCTCTAATCACATAGAGAATATCTTATTACATTACATGATTACAATTATAGTGATTAATGTAAAAAATGGTATAAAAAATACATTAAACTCATGGAATAATCAACATATCTCACTAATAGTCACACAATCCAAAGATTGAATGCTTTAGTGTCGAGAAGATTAACTATAAAAACACATTATTTTTATACATTATTGAACATTTTTTTGTAATCATTATTCTTTATACCCTTTCAATACATATCACATGATATAATCATATTCGTAACCTTAGAATCAAAATAAAATAAAGTAGTGTGCTCAAATTCTCAGTAATGTGTAGACATATCATAATGTATTAGATCATAATTGTGAAGCAGAATATGGTTAATAAAAAAATATCATAACAAACAATCAAAATATATTAAATTGAAATCTTAAAAAATTATCAACTGATATAAGATCGTAAAAAGATCAATAAATACTCATAAAATATAATATTGATCTCATAACACAAATCAATTATCACAATTAGTCTGAACCTAATATATAAATCGAGAGTACCTTGAAACTAAATAAGGCAGAACAATGAAAATATAGAATTAAATGGAAATTAAATATATTTGGAAACAAAATATCATAACATGATACTTAAATATTAAATGCATTACAACCAAAATAATTGAAAATATGGTGAACAAATATTCCCCATTTCAATCACAAAACAATCTTCTGAACATAGCTTCCAATAACTCCCTCCCTCAAAAAATGTGAACACATCTTCTCACATATCATTCATGAAATATTATATATGATAATGTAATATGAAACCTTAACCAATTAATTACATGGTGATATAGTATCCCACTATTCAATATTCATAAATATGAGTTCCATAAAAATATTAAACATTCAACATAGCATAAAGCACCTATGAAAAAAGCATGGGTTTCGTCAAACATTAAGAAAAATCACATAACATGAACATAAGAAATCATAGAATATAAAAACTCTCATTTTGAAAAAGAAATAATTTCATGATAACATATAGACGGTTATCAAAATAGAACTTCAAGATATAGAAATCTTATAATTCCAATATTAGTAAAAATACAAATGCTTTCATAAAACATTTGAAGACATTGAAGAAGGAATTACATTGATAACTACATTTTTTAAATGGAAAGATAATACGTATAAAAATTTTATAATTAATTGTTTCAAATAAGATATCCTTACAAAATAAATAATGTTTTCCAAAATGATTGGTTAACATAATTTGAAATGTTTTTCTTTTAAAATAATCTTTAATAATAGAGATGTGAAAAGGATATAAATTTTCAGTAGAAGTGGAAGTAGAAATACCCAAAAAATAATTTATATTAGAAAATAATATTTATTGTTGGAAGAAATAAAAAAGGCTCAATTTTTTTAAAATAAAATTTAGAGGGGAATATTAATATTTTTATTTAAAAAAATATAAAAAATTGATCATTTTCAAATGACATTAATTGTATCCCACATTATTTTAAATACTATGAAATGATTATTTAAATGAATAATGTGGAGTAAAAAAATCATTGGTGATAAATTAAATTATAGTTTCCACTAGGTTAAGTATAATATTGTTGGGATGTAAAAACATGGACATTGAAGAAAATCAATTAAAATAAATGGGAATATTTCTATATAAAAATCTTTTTAACAAAAAAATGGAATCATCAAGGATGAAGAAATTGGTGTGAAACATTATTTCCATATATTACGTGGTTAAAAAAAATAAAATTTCCATTTCAATGATGGATCAGTCTTAAAAAATAATATTCCAATAATAATGATTATACCCAAGAAGGACATTTGAGTCATCAAAACCCCTTTCAACCTCAGTAACATTGGAATCAAAAACCCAAGTGAGGTAAAAATTTAAATAAAACACTAAATGTACTTACACAAAAGAGGATAATGAAATAAAATTAGAGTTGGGATATATTTACCATATTGAAAATGAAAAATGTTGTATAGATTAACCATGTCTTGAGGGATTAAAATTTTTGACAAAGAAACCCATTCTTTGTTTCTTTTCTTTGAAGATAAAAATCTACCCAAATATAAAACAAACATAATAAAATTAATATCCCATTTTATATCCTTATTTATATATATTTAACAATTATAATATAAATAAAAACTATTTTATTATGACTATATTATTATTTATTGCATATTATGAACATCTAGTGTTAATAACTTTAACTGTTTTAATTATGCTTAATGGTTTTCATATCATTATCACTAATTTAATAACAAGACAATAATCTTTATATAATTATTTATTCTTAAATATGTAACTTATATTTATTAATAAATATATTATATCATTCCATATGTGTTTTAGTTTTTCATCATGAATATGGATTTAGTGTTGGATTATTTCAATGATTTTAGCGAATGAAAGTGATACTTGAATAAAAAGGTAAATAATTAAAATAATATTTATATAACCATATAAAAATAATTATTTTATTGTGTTTTTATAATTTAAATATTTGTAATGTCCATATAGTCATCCATAATAATATTTTAAATTAGCTTTATTCTATGTCATTAAATCGACCCAAACATGAACTTTCTTTAACTCATTTGGAGAAAATGATTATAGAGGTGTTTATTTTTACATAATATCATACCAATAGAATAAAAATGTTATTATTTTTAAATTTTATACTTTATAACCAGTCATTAATATTTTTTGGATAATATTAGAAAAAATAGAGATATTTAAATATTATAATGATTCATCGTGGATGTTGTAGTCCGTTCACATGAACGGTTTTCATTCCATTTATTTTAAAAGAGGATGGAAATTAATAAATTTGGAATATTTTTAATAAAACGAAAAATGTAGGAAGGAAATAATACTTATTCTAGAGACTTGATATTTCCTTGGAATACTCTATAGAATTGAAGGGCATACACTGACTATGAGTGACAAGGGGTTTATTTTTTAGGGATAGGGTGATAGAGATAGTAAAAAAGGAATATTTTCAATGATTAATTCTACAAATATGACTCTTTTTAAAAATATTTAAGTTACCACACTTTTATAAGAGAATAAAATGAAACTTTTTAAAGTTCACATTATATTTTAAAAATTATATGACACTATTCCATGTTAAATGGATCCAAAGAAGAAAATTAATTAATTTTGGGTGACTTTGGTTCCATAAATAATAATAAAAATCTTTCCTCACATGTTTTTAACATGTTATATGGGTTTTACCATTATTTGTTTATATTTTACCATTTTTTCATTGAAAGTTGGTAAAAAGTATTTAGGTAAGTTATATTATGTTTTATCAAGAATATTGAATAACCACTATAAGCAAATTTGTATTTGAGGAAAATAAATTTATCAACTATTAAATCTTTTAAAAATAAAAAATATTATAAATTTATATTTTAAAATTAATCTAGATAATGTGTAAAAAAATTAGTAAAAATATACATATTTCACCATTATGGATTATTGAAATTATTTAGTATTGGAAAAGAAATTACATGTGTGTTAATATATTTAATAATTTTATTATAAATCATTTAAATTTTAATATTTAAAGTTTTTAAATTAAATTTATTCAATATAGATTCCTTAATATTAATAAAAAATAATTTTAAATTAATTCTTTCACCATTATCCTAGAAATTTGCAGCAATCCTAATAATATATATTATATAGTAGAAGATTAAAATTTCCATATAAAATAGTATTAAAATTATTATCTCAAATATATGAGTCATTTTTTAAATTTAAATTTCTATGTGTAGGGAAATTAATCTTCATGTCAACACATTTATCTCATAAAACCCAATTATTAGAACAAAATTATTTTTTAGAAAAAATAGATATATTATTAGAATATACCTATCAATAATATTCATTCCAATTAATTTAAAATCATTATTATCATTAAATTATTTAAAAAAAAATAAATCAAATACCTCATTTTATCATGTTATAATTAATTGAACAAAATAGTTAAAAAAATAGTTCTCATTAAATGTTATATAAAATTTCAAACTATTGAAAATGGGTTTATAAATTAATCATAGTATTATAAAACTATTTTTTATAATTAATAAAATATACTTTTTATGGAGATCTTTTAAAAAACATGCCTAAAAAGATATGGTATTAGGAAAAAAATTATTCACAATTCAAATAAAATATTTTAGGAAAATTTTAAAGATTAATCCTAATAACATTTTTTTGTGATGAATTCAAAAATAAATTTTAATTTATCAAAATTGAAATTCTAATATTTTTAAATTTATATTTTATAAAAATAAATTATTTAATATGAGAAAAAAAAATTATTGAAAATAACCATTTCAATGTTAACAAGTATTATTTATTTTCATTCTAAAGGTAATAACTATTAATTTTTTATCATCAGAGTTTCTGATATAATTTTATTAATTATTAATTATTATTATTTTGGTTTTTTGTTGTATATAATGGGGAATATGTTATGTAACATATTATGAATTTTAATGGATCCAAAATCTTATATTGTTATATTCTACCCATGTAAATAAAAATTTTACTTGAAATTTTTGTTATCACTTACTAAAAAAGATAGTTAGTGGAATCCATATGATTGGTATTAATTGAGAGTTAATTTTCAATATACAATCAACCTTATTAATTAAAGGGGTACCATGAAACTCATCAATTCCTTCTTGAGAGGAATATCCAAATATTGATCTTATTTATAACAATTTAGGTTAAACATGTATCAAAACTCCTTTAATAGAATTTATTTTCCTATGGGGTTTATAGTAATCACTATAATGATATATGATTATATGTTGGTTTTAAATATAAAATATGATGTCACTATTTATTTGATTACTATGGATTATATGTGGTGATAACCAGTACATTTCCTGAAGGACCCCGGGACACCCTGAGAGGGGAGGGGTGAATCAGGGTGACCACTTTTTCTTTTAATGTGATGGATCTTGTTCCCACGTTGGTAGGAACTTGTTGAACCTGTATGATGATTATGATCAGAAAAAAACATTCACAAGCACAGAGAAGACACAACCATTTTTACTTGGTTCACCACTAAGGGCTACGTCCAAGGAGCATACGCCGACAGATTGTCGGTCGTACCAAAATCCACTATGCTTCACTAGATGTAGATTACAAAAGATCGGGTACAGTCACTCTGTCCCAGGCTTACTGCCTTTACAAAGGTTCAGGGATAGCTCACTGCTTACCTCGGGTCACTCCCGTTGACTCCCCCTGGCTAACTGCCGTTGGTGAAGTCCCACTCAGTTTATAGACGTGAAGGTCTCTTCATAATTTTCATAAGAGTGCATCCTTTGTTGTATATAGATGCTCTATTGAAGTCCAATTATCACCAGAAGAAGAATATCACTTTTCCTTGAATGTATCGGGTAGTCTCTCGGCTTTCGTGCAGCTCCAAACAGGCCGGTGGGCCTCAGTAAAACCAGGCGCGCTTCTCCAAGACAGTCGCGCAAGTCCCACTACGGCGCGCAAGTCCAAACTGGCGCACAAGTGTCATCAACACACCTGCACGACGCTTCCTTCCTCGACTTAAAACTTGCGCGGTCAACTTCCTTTCTCTTCCAAACTGCCTTGGGCGTAAGGCCAACAACTGGCGCACAAGCTCTACTTGCGTGACAAAACAACCACCTGCGCGACTCGACCACCTGCGCGATGAGAGGTCGAACAATCTCGAATTCTTGAGCTCCGTTCCAAATGAGGAGGGGTGGTCCAATATTTATAGGCAAACTGGACCCCCTGCGCGGAGGCGCGCAAGTCCCCCATCGGCGCGCAAGTCTTATTTCTAGTAACCTCTGCCGCGCAACTCACTTTCGTGACCCAACCAACACTTGCGCAACCTCCTTTCCTTAGCCAAATTTTGTTGTTCTGATCCTCAAAAACATATGGCGCGCAAGTCTTTCATCCTCCAAGAGCTCGGCGTGCAAGTACCTTTTCCAAAAACACTTTACTTTATTGGCCGATTTTCAGGCCCAAAAATTTGGCAAACACTGGGAAACGATGCCACCTTCACTACTGTTTTATGCTTGAACGGTATGATCTCTTTGTTGGTACCCATCTTGAACTTCCACTGAGGATTGACAACAAACACAAACCATATGCCAAATCATTCATTGAAGACCCTGGTTCCAACAATCTCCCCCTTTGGGTTTGTTGGAAATCAGAATAAATTCAATAGATCTCCAACCATGAGCAAACCCAAAACGCAAGAATCAACTCAGCCAACACTCTAAGTCTACGTGAGTAATGCTCGGTGTAGAAAACAAGAGAGGAAGCTTGAATTGGGTTCCGGTGTTTTCACAGAAGCATTTCTTGCCTTGAATTTATTCTTTTCTCCCCCATTGACAATAAAACCAAAGACCAATAAGTTGTTCAATGTTCAGATCAAGCCACACTCCTCCTGGATAGTATCTCCCCCATAAACCTGCATCACAGCCATAAGCAGATAAAAAAACAGTTATAACAAATGGGGAGAGGGGATTTCCGGAGCCTCTTTATGCAGTAGGAGGTGGTTGAACACTGAGGTTCAACTGATGCATTTCAAACACAGCCGTGGAAAATGGCTTGGTTAGGATATCAGCCACTTTCTCATTAGTTCCAACATGATCCATTCTAATAACGCCTTGTTCAACCTTTTCTTTGATAAAATGTTACCGTATTTCAATATGTTTTGTACGAGAATGCTGAACCAGATTCTTCGTAACATCAATTGAACTTTTGTTATCACAATTAATCACCATTGGTTGCTGCACCTTATCACCAATATCTGCTAGCTAATGCTTCATCCAAAGAAGTTTAGTGCATGCTTTTGTGGTGGAGATATACTCAGCTTCAGTAGTACTAAGAGAAGTACTTTCTTGTTTCTTGCTCAACCATCCAACACATTTATGCCCAATATAGAAAGCTCCACCACTAGTGGACTTTCTGTCTACTACATCACCAGCCCAGTCAGCATCAGAAAACGCTAATAATTCACTGTCCCTGCCTACAACAAAATATAACCCGAAGTTATGTTTGCCTTGAATATACCTCATGATTCTTTTTACTGCTGACATTTGTTCCTCCTTTGGATTACTCTGAAAACGGGCCGCAAGGCATGTTGCAAAGACAATATCTAGCCTTGTCGCTGTCAGGTACAGTAGGCTTCCAATGATCCTCCTGTACATGGTGGGATCAACAGAGTTCCCATCCTCATGCTTTCCAAGTTTAGTTCCAACAGCAATCGGAGTTGACATTGGTTTGGAGTCTTGCATATTGAACTTCTTCAGCAACTCTCTTGCATATTTTTCCTGAGAAATGAAAGTGTATTCCTTCTTTTGAATCACTTGCAGCCCCAAGAAATATGTGAGCTCCCCAATCATAGACATTTCAAATTCTTGTTTCATGTGGTTGGCAAATTCATCCACTGATTTCTCCTTGCTGCCACCAAATATGATATCATCAACATAGACAAGAACCATGAATTGATCTTTTGGAGAATTCTTCACATAGAGATTGTGATCAACTCCTCCTCTTTTGAATTCCAACTTCTTCAGATATGAGTCCAGCCGTGAGTACCATGCCCGTGGTGCCTACTTCAAACCATATAGGGCTTTCTTCAGTTTGCAGACCTTTGTTTAATCAGTACCCAAAACAAAGCCCACTGGTTGTTCAATGTAGACTTCTTCTTCGAGTACACCATTCAAGAATGCTGTCTTGACATCCATTTGATATACTTTATATCCTATTTGGAGTGCCATGGAAAGGAAAATCCTGATTGACTCTAGTCTAGCCACTGGAGCAAAGGTTTCGTCAAAATCAATGCCTTCAATCTGAATGTATCCTTTACATACCAGTCATGCCTTGTTTTAGATGACACTTCTATGCTCATCAAACTTATTTTTGAAGATCCATTTGGTACCAATTACATTGTGACCTTCGGGTCTCTGGACAAGATCCCATGTATGATTTTTGTCAATCTGATATAACACTTCATTTATGGATTTTACCCAAGATTCATCATTTGCAGCTTCTTCGAATGAGGATGGCTCTACAACTGATAGAAATGCAGATTGCGTGTTATTCCTCATCCTCCTTGTTTGAGTGGGTGCACTCCTATCCCCAATTATGTTGGATGGATCTATCTCAGCTCTTCTATTTCTCCTGCGAGGTTCAGCAGCATTTTCTTCAGCCATAGTTTCTTCTTCAGATTCTTCTTCTGAGTCATCATCATAATGTGACAGTTGAGTGTTTTGAACAACTTCATCTATTTCTGCACTTGTATTTTCTTCACGTTCATATTCTTCCTGACTTTCTATCACATCAGCATATGACGTACTTGAAGCATTTGTGGTTTTCTCTTCAATTAACTTAACATCACTGCTTTCCAAAATTCTTCCCAAATGCTTGTTGAAACATTTGTAGGCTTTGCTGTTCATTGAGTAACCAAGGAAAATTCCTTCATCTGCATTGTCACCATATTTCCCTTGATTTCCTTCTTTGTTCCTGATGAAGCATTTACTTCCAAAGACACGAAAGTATTTTAGAGAAGGCTTCCGTCCATACCACAATTCATATGGTGTCTTCACCTCAACCACATAAAGTCCTGTTCGATTCTGAATGTACACTGCAGCTTGAACAATCTCTTTCCAGTAATGTCGTGGAATACGACTCTCAATAAGCATGGTTCGTGCCATGTTGTTCACCTATCGATTCCTACGTTCAACAACTCCATTTTTTTGTGGAGTTCTCACAGCAGCTACCTCATGGTGTATCCCATGATTCTATAGATAATTCTCAAATTTAATGGACGTGTATTCTCCTCCATTGTCAGATCGCAACACTTTGATTGTTCGTCCAGTATCATTCTCGGCGATTCGCCGATATGTTTTCATGTAGTCAAGGACTTGTCTTTTCCTGTGAATGACCATCACACATGCCATTCTACGGTAATCATCAAGGAAAAGGACAAAGTACCTTTCTCCATGTGTTCCTGCAACATTTATTGGACCACAAACATCTGTATGAATCAGATCATGAAGGTGGGATGCCCTTTTCTTCTTTGGACGATATGAACTGCAGACCAGCTTCCCACGAATACAAGCATCACACGATTTTTCACGCTCAGGCTTCAGGTTGGGAATGTCCATGACAATTCTCAATTTTGATATTTTCTCCATGTCTTGTTGATTTATGTGTCCCAATCTCCGATGCCACAGATTGTTTTCTTCTTCAACAGTCATGTAACATACATTTTCTTCACTATCAACGTGATACAAGTTTCCTTCTGTTCTGCATCCCTTCATAAGAGAATTGCCAGTTTTTCCCTTGATAGTGCAACCTTTCTGATTAAAAGTAACAACAAGTCCTGAGTCACAGAGTTGACTCACGCTGAGGAGATTATGACGTAGGCCATCTACGTAAAGGACTTCAGTCTTCTTTAGTTCTCCATTATCTAATTTGGTACTTATACTCCCTTTGATTTTCAGAGCCCCGTCATTACCAAATATTACTGTACCATCAACATTCTTTATGATATTCGTTAGTAGGCCGGAATTACCTGTCATATGAGATGAACAACCGCTATCTAGAATCCAGGTACTGTTGTTCTTTGTAGCTTTGAGGGCTACCTCTGCAAGGTTTGATTTCTCAATCTTCTTCCTTTCCTTCCATGAGACATTAGATTGAGTATATAGAACTGATGGCCTTTCAACTATCTCTTCCGTAAACCCAGGTTCTTCATATTCAAAGTCTTCTTTGAGAGGTGAGAACCTGTTTGAAAGAGAAACATTGTCTTGCTGATGAGACTTGACTTGTCTGGAACTTCTGTATGAGGTGTCAATGTCCCTTCTCTGCCTGCAATTAATGGCCTTATGACCAAAGTTAGAACAACGAAAACAATATCCATAGAAATTATTTCTTCTATAAGAATTAGGATATGAAATTGTTCTCCTTTGTTGAGCATCTATATCTTCTCCATTCAGATAGCTTCTCGCCTCTTCACAATAATACATGGTATGGCCCAAATAGCCACAGAACTGACACTTCATGAGAAGAAATGTCTTCTCACTTGAATTTCTCTTTATAGCTTCTTCCTTGGGAGAATAGTAAGACTATCTGCCATTTTTGAAAGTATGAGGATAATTTTCAGGTCTCCTTTTAGTTTGGATTGAGGGTTCCTTTTTCAGCACTCTAGGTAACATTTCAACATGTTCAACTTTCATCTTATCTTTCTTTTGGATATTTTCACTTCCAGCAGTTGATGACTCACCCTCACAGCCAATTCCACTCATTCCCATGCAAGCGGGTCTTTGATCACTCAAGATTTTTCCAACCCCATCTGAACCACACTTGGCTCTTGCTAGTAATTCTGCATCTGAGAATCTTCCAAACTGTATTTTCTTCCTTGATTCTTTTGGAACTAATTCAGTCTCAAGTTTACTCCTTAGAGTAACTACTTCCTCATCAAGACACTCAGCAGTCTTGGGTTTTTCATCCAGTCTGGATGTGAGGTCATTGATGACCTTTGCCTGCTCTTCAATTCTCAGCTTTAGATCTACTACATCATCATTGCATTCAATTATTTTAGACTGTACCTTCACAAATTCTCCCAGTCGTTCAATTTCAGCTTCAAGTTGATCAACGTATTCAGTTGATTCTTCTACAATTGATTTCCACTTATTGCAGCTCTTACATTTAATCTTAAGCTTACTAACGGCATCCTTAAGTTGCACCTCAGGACCTACACAAGTTCTCAGTTGTTTTTCTCCATCAGTATCTTCTGACTTTTCAACAGTGTCCATCATAGAAGCATGGTTCCCAGTTTTGAATTCTAGTTCTTCTTCATCACAGACTTGATTATCATCTTCTTACTCTTCACATACAAAACTCTTCCTTTGCATTTTCTTACCAGATTTGAAGTCTCCCTTTTTGAAGAACCTTATCTGAGGCTTCTTGAAGTTTTCATATTCACTGTCATCATCATTGATATTCTTTAAGCACTGATAGGAAATGTGCCCAACTTTTCCACAACGGAAACATGCGAGAGGTAACTTCCCTTTGAATTTCCCTTTCCCCTTCTGGAACTTCTTTGCAATGAGAGAATAAATTTGTTTCTCTTCGTCATCATCACCGCTATTATACTTTGAGATTTTCAATTTATCCATGGCCTTGAACGCCATTTCCTTGCTCACCCGAGTCGTAGCATCTTCTGGTTTGACTCTCATTTCATAAGCAACCAAGCTGCTCAGTAGATCATCTAGAGAAAGTTTGGAAAGATCTCTTTCCTCAAGGGCTGACACCTTCGCATTATATAGAGGTGGAAGTCTTCTTAATAATTTCTTTACTATATCAATATCTTTGATTTCTTCTCCTAGACCCCGAATTGCTCCAACCACTTCAGTAATTCGATTGAAGAAAGAGTCTGCATTCTCATCTGGATGCATCTTCAGATCATCCAACCGATTGTGTAGCACTTGTAGTTTTTCCTCCTTCACTTCACTCTCTACTTCATAAATATTCTCAAGTTTATCCCACATGGGTTTTTCTGAGGTGAAATTCATCACCTTCAGGTAGATCTGATCAGAAAGGGCTGCAGTGAGAGCATTCTGTGCTTTAGCATCTGCATCAAGAAGTTTCTTGTTTGTTTCAGTCATAGCCAGGCCTGTTGGATCAGTGACTTGTATTCCTTGCACAGTAGAAAAAAGAACTTCCATTCCAAGAGATCTTATATGAGATCTCATTATGTTCTTCCAGATCTGGAAATTGCTTCCATCAAAGTGAGGGACTCCCCTGATATTAACCGCATTTTACATGACGAAAAGGGGCAGATTCAACACCAGCAACCTTTACCCTCTGATGCCACTTGAAGGACCCCGGGACACCCTGAGAGGGGAGGGGTGAATTAGGGTGACCACTTTTTCTTTTAATGTGATGGATCTTGTTCCCACGTTGGTAGGAACTTGTTGAACCTGTATGATGATTATGATCAGAAAGAAAACATTCACAAGCACAGAGAAGACACAACCATTTTTACTTGGTTCACCACTAAGGGCTACGTCTAAGGAGCATACGCCGACAGGTTGTCGGTCGTACCAAAATCCAATATGCTTCACTAGCTGTAGATTAAAAAAGTTCAGGTACAGTCACTCTGTCCCAGGTTCACTGCCTTTACAAAGGTTCAGGGATAGCTCACTGCTTCCCTCGGGTCACTCCCGTTGACTCCCCCTGGCCAACTGCCGTTGGTTAAGTCCCACTCAGTTTATAGACGTGAAGGTCTCTTAATAATTTGCATAAGAGTGCATCCTTTGTTGTATGTAGATGCTCTATTGATGTCCGATTCTCACCAGAAGAAGAATATAACTTTTCCTCGAATGTATCGGGTAGTCTCTCGGCTTTCGTGCAGCTCCAAACAGGCCGGTGGGCTTCAGCAAAACCAGGCGCGCTTCTCCAAGACAGTCGCGCAAGTCCCACTACGGCACGCAAGTCCAAACTGGCATGCAAGTGTCATCAACACACCTGCGCGATGCTTCCTTCCTCGACTTAAAACTTGCGCGGTCCACTTCCTTTCTCTTCCAAACCACCTTGGGCGTATAGCCAACAACTGGCGCGCAAGCTCTACTTGCGCGACAAAACAACCACCTGCGCGACTCGACCACCTGCTCGACGAGAGCTCGAACAATCTCGAAATCTTGAGCTCCATTACAAATAAGGAGGGGTGGTCCAATATTTATAGGCAAACTAGACCCCCTGCGCGGAGGCGCGCAACTCCCTCAGCGGCACGCAAGTCTTGTCTCCAGTAACCTCTGTCGCGCAACTCACTTGCGCGACCCAACCAACACTTGCGCGACCTACTTTCCTTAGCCAAATTTTGATTTTCTGATCCTCAAAAACATATGGCGCTCAAGTCTTTCATCCTCCAAGAGCTCGGCGCGCAAGTACCTTTTCTAAAAACACATTACTTTATTGGCCGATTTTCAGGCCCAAAAATTTGTCAAACACTGGGAAACGGTGCCACCTTCACTACTGTTTTATGCTTGAACGGTATGATCTCTTTGTTGGTACCCATCCTGAACTTCCACTGAGGATTGACAACAAACACAAACCATACGCCAAATCATGCTTTGAAGACCCTGGTTCCAACATTTCCAAGATCACATTTAATTTCATGAAAGGATTAATAATAAATATTTAACTAATAAAATTCCAAATACATAAAATCATAGTATAATAATAATTAAAAATAAAATAAAATCATTATAGTCTTGAATTTATTTTCTTACAAAACATCTAAGGCCCACTAGGGCCTCCAGAACTATATTCCAATTGGATATAAACAAATATATACTAGATTGTATGTGTAAATTTTATCCTTTTATTTCATGAAATACATCCAAAAGTAGCGGAATCAAGATTTACCTTGGTTTCTTGTTTGGTGAGGTTGATTATGTTTTTAATACTCAATGGATGTTGAGTTTGGGAATCATTTTCCATTAAGGAAAATCTCTATATATTTAATGCATTGGACATTCTTCACCTTTATTTTAGAGATCATTTTCATTGTCTTGTCTTATCAATCGTTGGTCTAATGGACGATCCTTTATCACATAAAATACTTCCTTATTCCTATGATACATTCCCTTGCATTATTATTCCCATATTTTGGACATGTATGTAATTTAATCTTCTTTCATTCACCATCTTCATTTCCTTATAATCTTTTAAACTTTATATTTTTCTATATTAGTCAAATTATTAAGTTTGAAAAGATTAATTTTATTAATCATAACATATTATAGTTTGGTGAGCGTGACAATAAGATTTACAATTCCATCTTCTATCCCAGATGGTTTATCATTACAATATTTTTCATCACATTATTTCTTAACAGGGTTTACCCTTTCTCCATACATTTGAAAATAAAAGATAAAATTATGAGATATGAATATTTATATTAAAATGGAATTGTTAAAAAAATAAGGCTTGAAATTTGTTTCTCTATGAAACCATCATGTTATATTTTAGATAAATGTAAATAACACTTTATTCAATCTATATTTCATTTGGTTGGGTCCTCACACATTTATCTTCATTAATTCATATAATAAGTTTTTTATAATGGATTTTAATGAGAATGTTATTAACCAAATAATATCCCCTATGAGTGTCAAACTAGTTGTGGGGTAAGGGACCATTCACTATAACCCAAAATGATGGATGATAAATACTGAAACATAAAGTTTCATTTTTATTACACATAGATTCATCTCTTCCAAAACAATCTCTACTATTAGTGTCTAGATAGGGATGTATTTTTAAGAAAATTATATAATATCATTCCTAAAAATGTTATTGTCTATTCTTCTATAAATGAGTTTGTCCCTTATACTTTTTAATAGGATTTTTGGTAATGTTCTCTAAACTAATCTATAAAATAACTAAAAAATATTAAAAATAAAGAAAAATCCAAAAATAAATAAACCCTACATTAATGATAAAAATAGTGACCCATGATTGAAATGAATTAAGTAATAATATAATCTCATGACATAATAAATACGTCTCACAAATATTCACATAACCCAAGGATAGAAAGAATAAGTTCTGTTAATATTAGATACATAAACACCATATTTTAATATAATTCAAATCAAGTATCCACAATCATGATACTTTAGACCATTTATGAACATCACAGATGGTATAATATTTTTTATAACATTGAGATTTAAAAATAAGAATGTGGTGAGAATAAATGTGTATTAAGGGAAGGATATATAATAAAATGTTATATCATAAATATGAAGTAGAATTCAAGGATGATATAAATATCTTAATATACGATCAAAATACCATGGTTGAAAATCATAAAACATAATGAATAAACATAATATCATCAAAATATTTTTAAGGAATCATAAATTATATGAGAAAGATCAAAACATGTATTAATAATCATAAAAAATTTAGAATTTCATAAAACATAAGAATAATTAAAAATAAACAAGGCTTAATAATGAAAACATTAATGTACATTTAAGTGAAATGAATCTGGAAAAAAAAATTGAGGAAAAAAATATAAATTTATAACAACCTTACAGATGGAAAATATTTTTAATAGATCCCCCTGTATATCATTCATAAAAAACAAGATAACAAAGAATCTAAATTCTAATTTAGATAATAAACTTATGATAGAATATTATTATTTCTAATTAACATAAAAAACATTAGGAAAAAACTTCATGCATATAATTTATAAGAAAATAACGAAAAATTATTCATGGGTCTCATTCGCAAGAAACATTTTGTGATAATATATTTTCACATCTCATTCCGAAAAATAACATGTCAAAAATTATTCTTGAGTATCAGTCACAATACATTAACAAATCTCACGTAATATAAAACATTAACTAATCCATTTTATGGTGATATGTTACCCAAACATACATTATTCAAACATATGAGTTCCATAAGAAAATCAAACATTCATCCTCACATAAAGAACCCATGTAAAAAAGAATGGGTTTCATAATAAATTATATAACATAACATAAAAGAAACATAAGATGTCATAAGGTATCAAAAATATTATTTTTACAAATAAATCATATCAAATTACACTAAAATTGGGAATCTAAACAATAGTTCATCAATTAAAATCCTTTTAGGGAAAATAGAAATATAAAAAAAAGTTTTCTTCGAACCTTTTAAAACATTTAAGTGATATTTTCATTTAAAAATATATTTGATAAGGGAAAGATAACCCTTATGAAGAACATGTTATATACTTTTTCAAATAAATTACCCATTAATAGATATAATGGTTTCAAAAAAAATTTGTGTAAAATAGTCGACAAACTTTAGATTTAAGTGAACCATTAACGATATAGACCAGAAAAAAGATAATGTTTCTCAAAAAATGGTAATTGAAAACAACTTTATAAATTTTCATTTTGAAAATTACATTCAAAAATGGAAACATTAAAAGTATATAGAGGTTACCAAAATATTATTTGTATTAGATAAAAAAACATTTCATTTTGAAATGATGGAAAAAATATTTAATCATGTTAAAATAACCCTGTTTAAAGCCCACTCTATTAAAAAGATAGATAAAATTTTATTTAAAAACTAATAAAGATGGATAAAAGTTTTATTGGAGATAAAAAATAATTATTTATTCCAATTGGTAAAGGAAAACATTTTTTGGAAGTAAAAATATGAACATGAAAGAAAAATACATTAAATGAAATGAGAATTATTCATAACAAAATTGATTTTTAAAGAAATAGTGGAATCATTTTAGAAGAATGTTTTTCTGTAAAATTTTATTTCCATATAAAATAAGGTTTAAATAAATCCTTAAATATTTATAGTCTAGGATATAAAAATATTTAAATATATTATAGACAAATTGATTATGACCCATGAAGGAGATTTGAGACAGGAAAACCCATTATATCCTCTATAACATTGGAATAAAAACCCCTAGTGGAAAATAAATTTAAATAGAACATTTAATATCATGAAATATAATAAGATAAAGATAAAAATACAATATTAAATTATTTACACCATTTAAATTAAAACATGGTGTATAGTGTAAACATGTCTCAATATATTCAAATTTCAAAAAATAAAAACCTTAACTTGTTCTCATGATAAGATAATGAAACTCTAAACTCATGAAATTTTTTTAACAAAACTGATATACTATTTTATAAAATTACCCATAAATATTTATGTTTTATAATCCTTATGATACTTTATATCATTATTTAATAAATTATATCTAGTGCATTATGACTATCTGGTGTTCATTATATTAATTTTTCTTCATATATTCGATAATTTTGATACCATTCTACATCATTTGATAAAAATTTAATTATTAATATATATTTTTGTAGTATATATTATATAAATAATATTTATTTATAAATATATTACATTATTCCATAAGTTCATTGTTTATACAATATGGAAATTAAATACGTGTTGTCTTATTTAACTGATTTTAGGGAAAGAAAGACTGCTTTAATAATAGGTTATATACATAATATAATTCTTCCAGAACCACATAACAATAAGTATTTTATTATGAAACTAATATAACATTATTTTCTATATTACCATAGTCTTCCATATTATGATTTTAAATATTTGTTCTTGTAGGTGGTTAAAATGACACAAACATCAACTCGTTTTAACTAGATTTGTGTGTACGGTTAACGAGGTGGTTATTTTGACATAATATTATCATAAAAGAGTTTAATGATATTACATTGATGTTTTTTATGTTGAAATAGTGTTGAATTATTTTGGATAAAAAAAGGACAAACTGAAAGAAAAAATGATTCTTCACGGTGGTGGTAGTATGCGCATATTCACGATTGATGGTCCACTATTAATCAATTATTTTGAAAATAAATAAATTATTCATTAAAAAATATAAAAAACTTATAATATAATAATGATACTTATTTCACCATATTATTATGGTTATAAATATTTTGGAAGATTAGTATAAATAAGAAAAAATAGGGAAGTTATTAATACTTTTATTCAAAACATGATATTTCCTTAGAATACTTGTAGGTTTTGAAGTGATTGAGATAACAATGAGCGACCATATGATTACTTTTATGCAATATGGTTACATTTAAGGTTAAATTTCATAGTTTTTGGAAGTAATTTGGTGCAGAGGTTTGTGTTTGAAAGGTTGTATGTGACCCCCCTCCCCATTAATGAGAAAGGAAATGAGACTTCTTAAAGCACGCTATATATATTAAAAATGGAATGAAACTATTACAAGGTCAGTGGATCCAACGATTCCAAATAATGGATTTTGGGGTGTATATTTGTTGATATTCTCTAATACGAAGCTTTCCTAAAAAGTTTTAATATTTTATAATATTATTACATTTATATTTTTACATTTTAGTCTTTTCTTTTTAATCTTGGTTAATTTTTTTAACTAAGTCATTTTATATTTCACATAGAATATAGAATAACCCATAAAACCAAATAATTTTGTGATGGAAATAAAGTTAACATATATATAAACCAATTCAGATTATACATGTTATATAATTAAAATTCACATTAAAACATATAATTTATATAAAAACTATTCGAGTCGAAAAATGACTTTTTAACCATTATGGTTTCTAAATTTTATTTAGTATTAATTATAAATTACATGAATGTAAATATATTTAAATTTTTTTGTTTATACAAAATATATGATTAATTATTTAAAATATTTTAATTTAATTGATTTGATATAAATTACATGATTTTAAATAAATGATAATTTTAAAATATTTATTTCATCATTATCATGGTTATAAGCCATAATTTGAATAATCAAAATTTAATACCTACAATTTAAATTATCAAAATTAAATATAATAAATATTATCAAATAAAATATATTTTAATCATTTTATCAAATTTAATATCTATTTTTAAGGAAATTAATCTTAATGTTAGAGCATGTATCTCATAAAAATCCATTTTTTTGAAATAGTATATTTTTAATAAAAAAGAATTAAGATTATGATAGAATAATAAATGTCATTGAATAAAATGAATTTAAAATATTTATTGTCTTTATAGTATTATTTTTATAATAATAAAATACAAAAACTTCATTTAATCATGTTATAAATAATAAAATAATAAAAAAATATATATTTCAATAAAACGCTTCATAAATTTTAAAAAATGATGATCGTTGGTTTCTAAATTTGAAATTTAATTTTTAAATATATTTTTTATAATTAAATATAATTATTTTATATGAAAAGTGATTCAAAAAACAATTTAATATAAAAGTTAAAGTATTGGCATCATCCGTATTTTCAATACTCACAAAAATTCAATTATTTTAAAAAAAATCTATAAATACATCTTAAACTCATCTACATGTGTGGATTTCAATTTTTTTTTTAATTATAAAATTTGTATATTTATATTTAGTAATGAAAATATATAATATGAATGAAATAAATTCTATTTTAAAATACATTTCCAATGTTACTTCAAATTAATTACTTACCTTATCAAAATAATAAATATTAATGGTTCACCAAATAAGTGTTTTCTATATATATATATATATATATTAATAATGATATATTAATGTGTTACGGTTTGTTTACGATGTAGCTAGTGACACATGTAACAAAACATATTATGTATTTTAAAGGATCTAAAATATTCGGTCGTTACACCAATTCATGTTCAATATTCCAACCTCTAGTTTATATATCAATTATGAAAAGAATGTAAAAGTACCAATTCCATGGGTAGTACCATTTTCTGAAACATTCTTACATTCCTATATCAAGTCTCTATGTTATCTATTTCAATGTTCTAACTAATGTTCCAGGGTAGTCACACCTCATGTGTTACCACAAATAGAGGTTTAATTTACCATCAAACCAAATGGGATCTTTAGGAGGTATAATAATGGATATTTAACAAATTATAAATAATCGGGGTCATGTTAACTACATTCCAGTGTGATCATAATGAATCAAATACTAGAAACCCAAAATTAGAACTAAGGGAAATGTTACAGACCACCTTCCTCAAATGTGAGACGAATTTTCCCATGATCAAACATTATTTTCAATAACATACCCCATTGGACCCTATTTATAGTGATATATCCACCACATTTGTGCTAGAGGAGAAAGATTTGAGTGGTAAACAAGAGGAAATCACCAAAACTGAGTTAAAATCTATAATTCAATTTATCGTGGTCAAATAAATGGAAAGAAGGTTAAGGGATAGAATTGGAGAGGCCAAGGAAGCCTAAATTGACCCTTAAAATTTGAGAATCCTGAGATTGGGTCACAATATAGGTTATTAAGAGTATAAAATGGGGGTTTAGGGGTATAAAATATGATCATTCCATAAATAATCTAGTATAGATCGACACCCATGTCTAGTAATTAGTTTCCACAGACTAGTTAGTGGCTACATCCAAAGATATCGCATTTCTAGAAACCCCACCATTCAAATATTATGAAATCCCCCTAAATTTTTCCTTCAAAAAAATACCAAAAAAAGAATTACCCACTGTTTCTTAGTTCCTTGAAACACGTGTTTTAGTTTTGATAATAACTATTTCTAGGCAGTTTCAATTGGATTTATTTATAGAACATGAAACTTCCACCAATTCTTTATCCAAAAGGCACCTGCTTTCCAAAGGTAGGCATTCGTTAAGTTTGAACTTCACAATACTTAAGAACGTCCATTGGTCAATAGGATGGGAGGTCAGACTCATCACACCCTTTTGGGGGGAATTATTGTCTACTTAAGGAAAATCTTTGTAAATTTAATATATTTTCATGAATCCTTATTAATTCACCAAGTATATCATATGTATCCCTGGGAATTTACAATCACTTATTAACATGTGTAAAATTTTGAATCATTAGTATGCATTCAAGGTTCTTCATTAAATGAAATATCCATATGTATTCGAGGTTTTCCATCAATGGTATCCTCTAATATACCAATTAGATATTCTTTTAATCATCGTTGTGATGATACTGGTTTTAAAGCCACTCAGTGGGGAACTCTAGAATTTATTGTCATTTAGGAAGACGAAGGTTTATTTTGATCTTGGGATCATGCCTGTAAAATGGGCTTCCTACGTATCCTTGAAAAATGAATGAGAACCCTTATAGTTTGGTTCTGCTTAATAGGACACATCATACCTTTTAAGGTCATGTGATAAGGACCTCTAAGCAAAAGGTGTTTGGTCAAAACATAGTGTGGGACTTATTCTAAAGCAGCATAAGGAACTTGGAAAGGATATGGGTTCCAAAGTATGATCATACACCCTGGGAATATAGCCCAAGGAGAATAGGGTTGATTTGAATTGTTGGGTTTGATCCTCGAGGAGTTTTCCAATGTATCCCATATGTATGGGAATTAAAACCCATGTAGTTCGATAAGTCTCATAGGAGAGTATAATCTTTTGAGGGAAATGAGTTTGGGCTTACTTCCTGAAAAGGATGCCTTAACGATTTGAGGGATTAATTTCAGGATTATTTCTAAGAAGGATGCCCAGATTAAGGGTAATAAGGTGGGATATCTTAAGAGGATATCTAGTGAGCTCAGGCCATGCGAAGGTTTCCTACATATCCCAATTATGGTGGGAATCAGATTTCTCTTAGTTCATTTCAATGAGTGTTTGTGCACATGTTGTAACCATCATGTATCTATAAGCCCATGTGAGTCATGTTCAGTGTAATAAACAAGATTATGTTAAAGATTCCACAATGAAACTTCACACTTTTAATCATCTACTGATGGAAGAGGGCATGTCAATCGTAGAAGAGGGTGAGGCGATGAGCCTTCCCTCTATTCAATTTATAGTGGACAAGGGTCCAATGTAAGTTTTAAGGGATGAAGGTGAGGGGATTACACTAATATGGCTACCCTAATTAGAAATTGGGTGGGGCATACTCCCAAGGATGATGCCCATTTTGAATTGGATGGTGCTTACTCCTAATAAGGATGCCCATTTAGAATTTAACCTAGCATAGGAGTTAGGTGATATGGTTTGAGTAGTTTCTTATGGAGTGCATATACTCAAGGTACTGGAGGAATTCATAAGGAGAGTTCAAACTCCTAATATGTGAATGGAACCAATAGGAGTAAGTCAACTCCTGGAAATTCATTGATTTTTATGGAGTGTCTCAAATCATGGTATTCGAAGGGTGGAAGTTGGGCCACATAAAGGGCGCAATGGAAAATGTCATCAACCAGATCTGAAAAGTTCACAGTGTGACTCTCCATTTTTCCTGGGGTTTAGTGACAGACGTGAAGGGACTGGCGCATAGGTGCTCTGCCAAGGTGTTTCACATAGGTTCTCTGTCAGGATATGTCGCGCAGGTGCTCTTCCAAGGTGCGTCGTGTAGGTGCTCCACCAAGGTGCTGCGTGTCAGTGCTCTGTGCAGCTGCAGCACGCAGGTACATCATGCAGGCCCTCCACGTAGCTGTGGTACACAATTTCATCACACGAGTGCTTCGCGCAGCTCTATATGTTCTAGACACTGATGGGACTTTGAACCAATTTTCCCCTTTAATTCTCCCTTCTCTCATGTTTTAGAGAGCTACCTAAGAATAATTGGGGGATCATGTCAAAAGATCTATGCAATGGGAGCTTTGGTATGTCTTCCAACATTTTCCGTCTTGAAATGGGAAACCCAAGGGCTCTATTTATAGGCACAGATGGGACATGGTCAAAGGGAATTTTTCCACATAGGTAATCCATGTAGGTCCTTTGCAAAGGTATTCCATGTAGGTGTGGGAAAATTCATTTTCTGCATAGGTCCACCGTGTAGATCCTCCACGTAGGTAACTTTGTGAAATTTATACATCATCCAAGTGCCATAAATTTTGATTCGTAAGTCTGTTTGGACTCTGTGCCTAGTCAAATCGAACGTCTTGAAGATATCTACACATCTTGAGATTGTAATTACACTATGTATTCTCGGAATAATCTCATAAATTGAATTTAATGTGTCGAAACCTTTTTATCATCATTCTGGGAAATCCACTTCCTACTCTTGGATGAGGGAATTAGTCCACTTATACATTGGTATAGAGTAGTATTTTGGTACATAAAAATCTAGCCTGTACCTTTTTCTTTTCTGGTGAAACCGTATTTACTCATACTTGACATTTGAGTTCTATGTGAGAATAATATCTTCACTCTATGGAGAAGTGCATGGAACACATTTCATGGTGTCTACACTCACCATAAATAGTAATATTTCCTTATATAACTATCTCCTCTAATGGTGAAAAGTTTCTAGATTCAAAATAATTCCCTAACTCCTTCCTACCAAATATGGTTTCCTTAAGATGATATGATTTCTTCCATATAATAAAGAAATTCATATCCTTATTTCTCATCTATCTTCTTATTATTACAATTCACAATTCTAACTAATCACTTTAAAAAATATAAATAATTTCATTTTACTTCATCACTTATTTTATTATGACAAACCCACTTCATGATCATACATAGTTATTGATTATAACATTTTCTTGTTTGGGTCTATTTAACCATCTATATAGGTGACTTTATAAATTTTTACCATGGAAGGATATGAAAACATAATCATTTCTAATATTTTATAATATATTTTGAAAAAAATTTATCTTTAGGTTCCATAGTTGTGATATTATTATATAATTCATTATGAATATTCATCCTCATGTTTATATATGTCACCAAAATATAAGTGTTATGGATTTAGTCATCAAAAATAGTACCCAAAACTCCCATGGACGAAACCTATAAAATCATAACTTGTTATGAGAAATATATTCTAGTAACCTGGATATTTTTTAAAATATGAATTTATGAAAATGGAATGATTACTAAAACCATTATAAAAAAAATATGGGATAGTTGAAACTATTAATAGTTGATAATTGATATTAACTGAAAAATTGATAAAACTATTATAGATTAAAATAAAGGATTAATAATATTTTCAATGAATATAAATAAGGTTATGTGATATTTCATTAATAATCCAAAGATTGTTATATAGGAAGAAGGAGTGTGTCTGAGCGAGTAGTAATCTAATGTAATGTTGTGTCATCTAAATTATGATTTCATTTAAATATTCTTTTTATTCAGAATATATAATCATTTTCTGGTTTATATACTACTCTATAGATTCTTTTCAACATTAGTTTTTTTAAATTCAGGGTATTTTTTATACAATATTTATTTTTCTCTTTTATGTGTTTTAGTTTAAAATATTACTGAAGCCGTATATGTTTTTTTACCAATCTTATTTTTGAAATAAATATTGATAATTTATAATTCTATCAAATATATTTTATTATATCTCTCTGAATCCCATCATTTTTCTTCTCCACGTAGTATTTATGGGGTTTATATGTATTTATACAACTCATATCCCTATAGTTTTAAATTTAATTGAATGATTGTTTGAATGTAGAGATGACCATATCTTATATATTTTTATTATGAGTCATTTTCATATATCATAATTTTTTATATTATAACATTAATTTTATTATCTATTTTTAAATAACTTTTTAAGATCTTGTTATATATTATAGGGATTAAATTTTCAAATTTCAAAATATACATTTTTTACTTTTCTAGTGGGTCATTTTCTAATCAAATTAACTTTTTGCAAAAAATATTATGTGTAATCTCATTATTAAAAAATTTAAATAGAAATTGTTTTTCCCAATTTAATTTTTTGTTAAAATTAAGAAAAATCATGTATATTTTCTCATTATTTTATAAACTAATTTAAATTTCTGTTGAAATATAAATTATTTCCCTTCACAAAAAATGTTACCCAAAATGAATGGATATTTCAAATTATTTATATAATGAAATCTTATGATGATCATATAATGTGATTTCATATATAGAGTAAACCATTAAGGTTACTTATGTGTCACTATGGTTATTATCTAATAATACCATCAATATTAATTATCTAAATAAAATTATGATAATTTCGTATAGATGGTTTCTTGTGACCCATTTCATCCCCATTAGTAAATTAAGTTATGATAACATTATGAATATTTCCATGTACATGTAAAATAAATTAATATGTCATGTATTAATTATAAGGGTGGGTCTACTATATCAATTCATTATACTGGGAAATATTTTTATATCTCATGAGATAATTCAATGGTGTGATTGTGTATTCACTCAAAATAATGTGTAAACATCATTGTGTTTTTATACAACATATCCATGGACATGAATGGTTTTTTAAAAAAAAATATAATGAATGGGAATAATTTGGTTTTTTCACGACTAAATGTGTGAGAATAATTGTGATTTCTCACAAAAAATCTAAGGGAATGATTAGGTTTTCATCACAATGATATGGTTTTATGTGATTAGGATTTTATAAAATCCTTGTCTTATGCACCCTGAAATGTTATTATCTATGGAACTTGATTATACTACTACTAAAAAGATAAATTTTATTTATAAAACACTTTTATGGAAAAAGTGAGAAACTGGAAAGTCAAGAAGACATCAAGCACTATAGCATACAATAAAACTATTAAAGGTAAACTTGAAACTATTAGATGTGACTACCCTAAATAATTTCCAGGACAGATCAGTTTCCTTTTTATTTAGCTCATCATTGATAATCTCTTCGAATTGAGAATCCATATTGTCCCACGCTATCATGAACTCCTCCACTGTTATCTTCATTTCATTGAAGACTCTAGTCAAAATTAAATGTTGTTTGTTAATCCAAGTTCCATGATCCTTTATTGATTCCACTTTAATTGGCCTTTCATTTATCTTTTTTGTATCCTAATTTTAATCATGATTTACTAGGACCTCCTCCATCATTTCTTCTTTGGTGTACATAATAAGATCCCATGATTTTTCCATGGCCGCTTCATCTGCGAGTTCCTCCCCCTACTGCTAAAATCCCTCCCTTATTGTTTGACGTATAGTCTAACAGTCCACTCTTATACTTCTCACCTCTGTGCATATGAGGTTTTTATCCTCTAAAAGAGTCTACATGGATGTCCTAAACGAAACCATTTCCACTTCTTTTTTCAAATAAGATACCCCCAGGTCATCCTTTATTCCATTACACCTTGCCTTGCCTATCGATATGGTAATATTATCTTTGGAGAACCCGAATAATATTTATGAGGTCTTGGTTTCCCCCCTGGGAGATGAAATACTTCTAGAGAGGAGGTTTCCTTACTTCTCTTTCCTTGAATTTAATTTAACCAAAGCCTCCTACTCAGAGTCTGAACTTGTCTGTGAGACCCCATCTTGGTTACTTGCCTCCTAATTTTTTGAGTATCTACTCATGACCTTCTTAAATTTCCATCATTGAATGATGGTATTCCATCTTTCGGGATCCTCATTTTCTTTCCCATCCTCCTCTAACATCAGGAATCGGTTATGCACCACAATTATCTTTATATCATTGCTAAGATGGGGCACTTATTGGCTCCGGGACACTGCATCAGTCACATTAGAGACTTGTGTCTCTTTTATAACCCTAATATCATCCTGAGAATTGGCACCACCAAGATCAAAGAGTTGTTCAATCACTTGCTCTTGGACACACCTTTCGGCCTTAACCTCCTTTACAAAATATAGAGGAGACATGGGACCTTAACCTGTCTGAGCTACAACCAAGTTATCACTACCTTCACCTCCCACTACCTCCTCATTCCACGTATCTATATTTTATTGAGAGAACATAGGACTTGAAGCCTATCCAACCTTAAGGTCACAATGTAGTCTTCTAACGAAATTAGACACCATAAGATTAAGATCCTTCACTCCACCTTTAGTCACCAAAGTTTCATCTGAAATACCATGGAACTAACCTCCTTCAAACCAGATCGATAGTTACCACTTCTGTGTACCTCATCTTGCTCTAGAAGAGTCTTATTACACCCATTCCTGTATTCTTTCAACACACATCCAATTTTATAGCATGAAGAACAAAAATTCTCACATAGTTCAAAGAGGACTGGTTTTTTGTACTGTAACCCCTCACCAACTGCAATCAAAATAAAATCATGTGGAGATTTGTACACATAAACATCAACATAGATATAATGGGAGATTGGGTGACACACTGAGTAGGTTCTGCTATCCGAGCACAAATACCTTCCGACTAGATTTTCTAACATTAGAATAATATTTGGATTTTGAAAAGGGTGTGGATGTTCTGGGAACCATACTAAATTGATTAGGGATGGATAATCCCTCTTCATATAAAATTCATGGCTCTATCTGAATAAGAAGAATATTGAACTGTCATAAATGCACATAGTACTAGACCATGCCTAAATTAGATCCTCCTCTGAAGAGAATCTGGCCAAAATATTCTGGCTATCGAGAATCCCCACTATAGCACGTTCTTGTAACCTGCAAGATCCAATGATATATTGATCAAAAGCATCACCTGATGGGTGGTGGTTCATAAATCATGCAATCAATGTCATCTTTAGAAAGGATAAATATTCATTGAACTTTGATAACAATATCTAATGTTGTGGAAGATCATTAAAGAGTTCGAAAACTTTTGGGGAAAATCATGATTCGAGGGAAAGAATATAGGAGATCTAGGTTAGATAAGGTAAGGAAATGAGAAATACGGCCTTCCATAGTGGGTGATAAGGGTTAATCCTCTAGTGAGGGGGGGGGGACTAGGATTATCGATTGTTATCTCTTAGGTTCACCTTAATTCTATATCTTATCTCACCATTTTCTTATGTTTCTATTCCACTGGTTATGAAGAATATTATTATATATTTTATGTCTAATATATTACCACTCGATAAGAGTACTTATGGGAAATGATTAAAGACTAAATTAAAATTAAAATATCTTGTAACAAATCTCAAATGACACTAAGAGTTTGGGTTCTAGGATTGTTTGAATTTATTATACATAATGTAAACATTATGTAAAGTATAAAAATTATATTTTTTGTTATACTTAGTCCATCTATGTCGGTATTAAAAAAATGTGTAATGAATTTATTTTTATTATGAAATCCTTGAAAGTGTGTTTTGGAAATATTAGTTTCTATTAGGGAATGCATTAGTTATTTTTTGGGTTAAAATGATAAGGAATTTATAATTCAACCTTATTAAACCTATGATAAATTAGATTTTAATTATGATGCACCAAAAAAGTCATAGGTTGAAATGAGGGTTACAAAAATTTGGATATATTATTATTATTTTCCATATAATATGATTTCATACACTAGATATTATCCTGTGACATTCATAGTGACCTTATTTATTCAATGTTTGGAACCAAGAGTAATCTAGTTTATAATACATTTGAAGGACAGTGAAGTGATTTTTCTAATGAGAAACCAAATGGGATGGGAGAGGGAGTGAAAACATTCATGAATATGTTATTCATGTTATGAATAGTAAATTAAACCAGGTTGATATCCCAAATCCACCAAAGAATGAAAAATATGATATTGAGTATTTAATTTATCAAAATCCTCTATCCTTAATTTAGTCTTATATTCTAGTATTTTTTTATAGTGGGTTAATAAAAAATAAAATATATTTTTTATTTTCTAGTTCTCAGATAATGAAATAAGAATTTATCATTTAGAAAATGATGTAAATAAGTGATGGATCCAAATTAAAAAAAAATATTAATGAAAAAACATTGACTCTATGGAATGATAGATTTTAAAAAAATATTTTCTTCACCTAATATTTTACCCTAAATATTTTCATTAAAAAGGAATGAGAATTCACAGAGTTAAACAAAATAAGATAAAAAATGAGTTGTTTATATGAAGAAAACGTTTTGAGACTCACATGGTTTAACAACAATTGTATTATTTAAAGTGAAATTTAAACCAATTAGTCTCTTTCTATAAAAATAAGTCCTTGAAAAGAATCATCCATAAGGTACATCTATAACTATGAAAAAATAATTTGATGTGCACTTATGGTGTAAATGGAAATTGGATATTCTCATTATGTTCATGGATTAGTTGATAATAAATTCAATATAGGAATTATTGGAATATTAAATTGTAATTTATATGGAGTAAAAAAAATAATCTTCTAATAATTAAAAAATATGTTTGGATGAAATTTCCTCAAACGAGTAGGTAAATGCTCCATGTATGGGAGAGAAGGTCATAATTCCCTTACAGTTAAAGTAATTTTTTAAGTGAAAATAATGATCAAAATAATCCACCACCTGCACTATAATGATTTAGTTGTAATGATTATATACATTACACAACATAGTACACCAATATAAGGGCTAATATTGAAAATCAATGTAATAAACCTCCCATCTCAATGGATAAAGGGAAAGCTTATTCAATAAAATCTTCTAACGGGGCCATGAAAATGAATTGTTGTAAAGTGTGCTCATCAACCACTCAATAACTATAAATACCTTATTGGATTTTGGTTAAAACCATTACCATATATCTATAATAATCACTATGGGAATTAAATACCAATCATAATGATTAAATATTGAATTTTCAGTGAAAACTAAAAGTTATATAATGATAGCATCCCATATTGATAGTTTTTATGGATTTTCTGTGAATATTTTTCCAAAAAATTGTTATTATTCTCCCATTAGTAAGGTTTATAATTATTTTATTAATTTATTCTTTATATAGAGGACATAAAAATTTTTGGAATAAGAAAATGACATTTCATATTCAATATCAACCTAAATCATCTATCAGTGTAAAGTTTACTATGAAATATTAAACAAAATAGCTTCAATTATATGTGTCTAAATAACCAATCATGACTGTAATTTTTATAATTTGGGTTTTAAAATTTTAATTTCTAATCAGTCCTATGATATTAAAATAGATAAATCATTAGAATTTATATTTGTAGGTTGGTATGTCGTATGGATACCCATATCAATTTTCATTTGGGAGAGATAATTAAAATTATATCGATGAAATTTAATAAAAGGAGGTGAATGTAACACCCTGAGTTTTAGGAAATATTTTATTCTAATTAACTTTATGAATTTCATTTGTAATTTTTTTTCTATTCATTCAATATTATTAAAAATGAGTATAAAATAAGTAACATATGATATAAATCAAGAAACAAAACACTTTATTAACTCATAATATAAACCTAAAACTAAAGGATATCAAACTGACTACAACATTTAGAACATTATAACATAAAATGGATGGTCAAATCCCTTAAAAATTCATAAATTTAAAAGTGGAAAAAATGGAAAATAATAATATCTGTACAAAAATTATATTTCATTTATAATAATAACCCATGAGAATCCTCATTATTATAATTAAACCTAAAATGTAAAAAAATGTTAGAACCAGGTTTTTATTTAGAGGTACGAGCTTCTTATTTTTCCTTTTCCTTAAGTGTTTTTGGTGAAAATATGGAAAATGGGGACAATCATAAATTTTTGGAACTACACGCCGTGTACTTTTCCACACGCCATGTACTCTTGGCCGTGTGGTATGGGAACATGGGATGTTTAGTCATGCTGGCGACAAAGGGTGTAGGAACTGACTACACGACGTGTTGTGATACTTACACGCCCTGTAGCCAGTCGGCAGGATTGAATAGTAAGGAGGTGGAGTCACCGCCAGCTGGGCGATAGTACACGCCATGTACATAGGAGTACATGTCGTGTACTCAGGTCGACATATGAACAATTTGGCGGTGCTGCCAAATGAACAGTTAAATGAAAGAAGTACACGTCGTGTACTCATAATTACACGCTGTGTACTTTGTTTTTTCAGCTTAAAATAGGTAGTAGACTCCTCATTTGGCAGAGGAGACACTTGAGCCAATTTGGAGCCAAGGAGGATGGCCGACCCTTTGAAGATCTGTCGGGTGTTCGTCTAGAATCCAATTCAGCTTCGGACGATCTCGTTGGAACCGCACGGGTAAGCCCTATCCTCTCCTGGTACCGTTCTTAAAAATTCTTCTCCTAAGGTATGTTATTTACGTTTGAATAAGTTTTGTTCTTCATTAGATCTACGTTGTTCTTGGGCGTTTCTGGAGTCGGTATTTGAGTATAACATTCGTTGGTGCATAAGGTAGGTGGCTTAGTGTTTATTTTCCAACTATTGTGCATTGTTGTGCGCTTTTGTAATAGGAACCCATGTTGGGGTGCGGTGTGGCTGAGGCCATTTCTATATTAAATTCCTAGAATTGATTAGGTACTTAATTGTGATCATAAAATGCTGGTTGGGATCGTTGCATGGATCCGAAACCACCTCGGGGGTGTGTTCCACTGTTTAGCCATTTGGCCAAGATACCTGAGGGTATGCCTTCAAAGTAGTAATTGTAGAATTACCTTGAGAGGAATTTCTTTTTACTGCTTGTTTACCTATTGGGCATGTCTCGGTTACCTGTTTAGCCTGAGGGCGTTGTTGTGTTTGTCCTGAGGGCGTTGTTGTGATTAGCTTGAGGGCACTACACTATTTAGCCTGGGGGCTGTATTATTTCACCTGAGAGAAACCTTTCGTGCCTGAGGGCTTGACACTTGTGCATGAGGGTGACACTTCGTATGCTTGAGGGTGAGAATTCCTGTTACTCCTGAGGAAAATACATGCGGGTTGGATTCTGTATGGCCTGAGGGAAAGCCTGAGGGTGTGGTTACTATTTTAGCCTGAGGGCACGGTTCTGAATGGACTGAGGGCTTGGTGATGTTGAGCACAATAATGTTACTAAATTAAATAAATTAATGAATAATAAAATGGAAATTTAATTGTTAAGTTAGTTACTCTTTAGTATTCCTTACTTTATTGCATTTTACTACTGCACACTGTTGTTGCATGCTTACACGCAGTTGGGCACGAGCCTTTGGTGGGTGCCTACTGAGATATATTTCTCACACCCTATTCGGGTCACTATTTTCGACCCAAATAGATTATGTTTCTACAGGTGTAGATATGGGAAAGAGTCCCTATACAGGTACTTGACTGTTGACGTGGAGTAGGAGGGCATGGGACCGAGCCTAGGCTCGTGATGCCGCTGCTAGCTGTTTTGCTTGTTTTGTTGTACCCTGTATTTTTTTGTACTTTATTGATGTATAACATGTTCTGGCGGTTTTATTAGAACATGAAACATATAAAATCATCATTTATATATTGTTGGTTATATCCACTGATGTAGTTTATTTAAGTTGTGTATGGTTTACTGCTTCCACTGTAGTTGTATGTTTTATTTAAATTCCGCTGCGCTGCACTTTGACAAATGAGGGAATAGTTTTCCCACTATCAGACCTGGGCCCTCGCTGCTCGTCGGAAGCCTCTAGCGTTAGGGGAAATGCACTTGAGGTCACGTGGCGAACCAGGTTCGGGGCACCCATTGAGTGGCACCTGGGTCAAGGAGGATACAATGTGGTATCAGAGGGTTTCTCTTCTTTGACATACTATTTTGAGCCGTAGTTAGGGATATGATGGAACGGTAGTTAGTAATAAGCTGTGCCCGGGCGTAGCTAACCCGTGTATAGGGAAAAGCCAGTCTAACACATATTTTTCATTCTTTTTTATTTTTAAAATGTTACGGTTGAGATGTTTTCCCCATTGGGTGATGTACTTTGCGATTGTGAAGTTTATATTTTATCTATGGGTTCTATTTAGTTGCAACCCAATGATATGAGGGTATGTCGTCTCATGCATCATATAGGAACATGCTGGATATCACATTCCATGCATAGTTTCTATGCCATGTAGGTGCATTAGACTTTGCATGTTGTTGTGATAGTTGTTGTGCTAGTAAAGCATGATGTTGTGATAGGTGCTTGATAAATACATGCCTTATGATATGGTATTTTTTGTTTGAGCTTGTTTGTAGAATGAACGCCAAACTTTGGTTTTTGGGGACTATGAGCCCCCATTGACCGGAATTTGGTGGATCATTGACTGTTTATTGGTAATAACACATATAAGATGTCAAAATTTGATTCGTGGGGAGTATGCCCCCCACGGGTCGGAATTTGACACTTAGGTGTAGGTTTCAGTATTTTCTGGGTTCCGGGGAAGTTTTTGAGGCATACTGTCTGGAAGCCCAGTATACACACCGTGTAGTATTTTGAAACACACCGTGTATGATCTTCTGTTCGGGAAGAAAAATGAACTTTTTTAGGACACGCCGTGTAGTCTCTTCCCATGTCACAAACCATGAGGGCGGTGACACGGGGTAGGGAAAGGATTGGATGACACACACCGTGTACCGAATGGACACGCCGTATAGTGTTACCCGGAGTCCGACCATGTAACTAACAACACGGGTCAGTGAACTCCTTGACAGAACACGCCGTGTAGTATGACCTGGGGACTCAGCCGTGTAACTAACAACACGGGCCGGTGTCACCACTCCATGAACACTCCGTGTACCTATGGGACACGTCGTGTAGTCTTTTCTGAGGACATACCGTGTGGAGTTAGCCGTGTGGCTGGGAAACGGGGTGTTGTACACGACATGTATGGGTGTCACACGCCATGTAGTTATAATCCGAGTAGTCGGCCGTGTCACAGATGACACAGGCAGTTGGAAAATAACACAGTACACGCCGTGTAGATATTATGCAAGCCATTTAGTTATTTTCGATGAATGTTGTGTGGCTTAGCCATGTACAAGGACCTGGGCAGGGGAACGGAAGTCAAGTACACGCCGTGTAGTCAGTGTACACGCCGTGTAGTCTTGTTTTGAAAATGTTGAAATACCTTCTTCCTCTTGTTTCCTTTGTGGTTCCTTATCTTTTAGGTCTTAAGAATCTTGAATCTGAGGCGTGGTTTTGACCTTGTAGTATCATTCCGGCTAGACGACCGCGAGTTGTTCGCTAGTTGAGAGGCGATTATTATACTCTGGAGATGGTGGGCCATGGGATAATAGCTGATCCTCTAGCAGAGCCAGATGCGGTACCAGCTGCTATACCGGACACAGGCGCGGAGGCGCAGTTCCGTGAAGGCTTTATGCGGTTCATGCAGACCTCTCAGGGAGCACCGCAGGCTGCTACATCTATGGCTAAGTTGACACGTATCTTCCAACAGCTGCATCTGCCCACGTTTTCAAGGGATGGAGGACCATAAGCTGCGGAATCTTGTCTTGGATCGATGCAGACTATTTTCGAGCATCTTGAGATGCCTCCAGGGTGGAGGGTCATGCTCGCAACTTATATGTTGTGTGATTCCGCCAAAAGGTGGTGGTATGTCGCCACCCAGTCAGAGCATCACAGAGACATGGCGTGGGAAGATTTTCAGGCAGTCTTCTATGAATTCTTCTTTCCTGAGACGCTGAGGGAAGATAGAGCTCGAGAGTTTATGAATATGCAGCAGGGCGCCATGTCGGTGATGGACAATTCCGCTCGTTTTATGGAGCTTCAGTGTTTTTCACCTGTGCTGGTAGGTTATGAGACGATGAGAGCCAGACGTTTTAAGGATGGTCTTCGGTATGAAATCTGAGCACTGGTGAATGTTTTCAGGTTTCCTTCAGTACACTCTATTATAAACCAGGCGCTAATTTCTGAGATGAACCTATGTGAATCTAGTGGTGTGGGCCAAGGCGGTTCAACACTAGTTACTAGTATTATTTCTGCTGGCAAGAAGAAGAGACAAATAGACATCACTAAGCGTGGTAGTACCAGCTAGGAAGCTTCTTCAGGTGGCTCGATCAGGTGCTACCAGTGTGGAAGAGAGGGGCACAAGAGGCCGCAGTGTCCACGAGACCCAGTGTAGTGTCGAGCTTGCGGCAAGATGGGTCATCTGCAGCGTTTTTGCAGGGCGTTTCTACCAGTGGCTAGTGAGAGGGGTTCTATGTAGACTCCTCATGCTAGAGTAGGACCAATGGCTTCTTACCAGTCAGGGAACTAGAATACGTCAGGGCATGCAGTACGAGATGGTGGTCGTGGCCGTGGTAGCCAGACACCAGGATCACAGAGGCAGCAGGGCGGGACAGCTCAGGGTAGCCAGTATGTGTCGCAGGGCCGCGAGACAAGGCAGGCATATGTAGTGCAACAGACCCAGCATGAGCAGGATCCCGGACCTTCTACAGTGGGAGATACTATACTAGTAGCTTTTGTCTTGTCTTCAGTACTTTTTGATACGGGTGCTACACATAGTTTCATATCTGTACCCGTTGTGGAGATCCTTGGGATCAATGCTTCTTCTTCTTCTGATATCTTGACGCTAGACACTCCGTTGGGGACTAGAATGACTGGTGTGCGTGAGTGCAAGGAGTACCCCCTTGAGGTTGGTGGGTGTCACTGTCTTTGGGACCTCTATGACTTGGAGATGAGGAGCTATGACGTCACTCTCGGGATGGAATTGTTGGTTCCCTTCCGAGCCTATGTAGACTGCTATCATCGCAAGGTGTGTTTCATGTCACCAGAGGGTGGAGAGTTTCTATACAAGGGAGAATGGGATGTTAAGGCGAGTCGAGATGGACCAGAGCAACAAGGGTGAGGTGGAGTCATAGCCCAGATAGCGAGCTTATATCTGGATGATCAGGAGACTTGTCAAACAGATTTCCCTCTAGTTGTTGATCGTTTCAGGGATGTCTTCCCAGATGACTTTTCATGTATTCCTCTGGTGCGTGAGGTGGATTTCTCTATCGAGCTTGTGCCAGGAGTAGCACCGGTGTCCATTCCTCCTTATAGGATGGCCAGGCCTGAGTTGAAGGAGCTCAAGAGGCAGCTAGAAGAGCTACAGGCGATGGGTTTTATCCGAACCAGTACTTCTCCTTGGGGTTCTCCAGTCCTTTTTGCGAAGAAGGTGGATGATACCCTCCGACTTTGCGTGGATTATCGGAAGCTGAACCAGTTGACGGTTAAGAACCGATATCCCTTTCCAAAGATAGATGATCTGTTTGATCAGCTTCTTGGAGCACGAGTGTTCTTGAAGATTGACTTGAGATCCGGTAAGCATCAGCTTCGCGTGAGACCATCAGATATATCGCTTATAGCTTTTTGGAGGAGATATGGTCTGTACGAGTACTTGGTTATGTCGTTCGGACTCACGAACGCGCCAGCGGTTTTCATGGCTCTGATGAATCGTGTGTTCCATCTGTATCTTGATTCTTTTGTAGTGGTATTCATGGGAGACATCTTGGTGTACTCTCACACTCTACACGACCATTCCACCCAACTTGAGATCATATTGAGTACACTGAGAGAGCATCAGATATATGCTAAGATATCAAAGTGCCACTTTTGGATGGACTAGATTCATTTCCTGAGTCACATCATCTTAGAGGAAGGAGTTGTAGTAGACCCAGAGAAGGTGAGATCAGTAGTTTCCTAGGAGCATCCTAAGAACTTGTTTGAGATACAGAGTTTTTTAGGGCTGGATAGTTACTACAGATGCTTCATACAGGACTTCTCTCGCTTAGTAGCACCGTTGATGGGTCTCACTAAGAAGGGTGTGAAGTTCGTTTGGTCAGAAGCTTCTGAGACAACTTTTCAGGACCTGAAGGGAAGGTTGACATCAGCACCAATCCTGATACTCCCAGAGTAGGGGAAGAGCTATATAGTTTACTCTGATGCATCAGGGATTGGGCTGGGAACCGTTTTGATGCAGGGCCATCGAGTTGTTGCGTAAGAGTCTCGGCAGTTGAGGCCACATGAGAGGAATTACCCGACGCATGATCTCGAGTTGGCTTCAGTTGTGCATGTGTTGCACTATTGGAGAAATTATCTGTTGGGAGTGAATTTTGTGGTTTTCACCGACCACAAAAGCCTCAGGTATATCTTTACTCAGTGTGACCTGAATCTGAGGTAGAGAAGGTGGGTCGAGTACCTACAGGTCTTCGATTTTGAGCTTGCCTATACAGCTGGTAAGGGTAATGCAGTAGCTGATGCACTGAGTAGGAAGACTGTGATACAGGTAGTGCAGGAGGCCAGTAGTGAGTGGGAGCTCATGGATTTGTTCTCTGAGATGCATCTGGAGGTGCACGATAGTCCGGGGCAGACATATCTTACCTCTATAGATGTGACGTCTACCCTCCTAGGTATAGTGAGGATGAGACAACTATCTGATTTAGAAGGCCTAGTTCTAAGGGAGTCAGTGGCAAGTGGGGACCCTCCTCCCAGTTGGACGATAGGCGATGATGAGTTTTTGCGTTTCCATGGACGAGTATGGGTTCCAGGGGATATACACGAGGAGCTAATGCAGGAGTTTCATGCTTCAGCTTGGGGAGTTCATCTCGGGGTTACCAAGATGTACCGTGACTTGAGGCGTCAGTACTGGTGGACGAGTATGAAGAGAGAGATAGCTGGTTTTTTTACGAGGTGTTCCACCTGTCAGCATGTGAAGGTAGAGCACCAGAGTCCAGCTAGGTTGTTACAGCAGTAACCCATTCTAGAGTGGAAATGGGATGATGACACGATGGATTTTGTGACGGGATTGCCGAGGTCACCTCAATGCAATGACATCGTGTGGGTTGTTGTGGATATACTCACGAAGGTAGATCACTTTTTGCCGATCAAGGAGACCTTCAGTGTTGACGAGCTCGGAAGGCTGTACATCCGAGAGATCATATGTCTTCATGGGGTCCCTCATTCTATCGTTTTAGATAGGGACACCCGCTTTATGTCTTTTTTCTGGCAGAGTTTTCAGAGGGAATTGGGTACACTAGTGCTTCTGAGCACAACATACCACCCTAAGACAGAAGGCAAGTCAGAGCGGACGATACAGGTGCTAGAGGACATGCTACGCACATGTGTCCTAGACATTGGGCGATCTTAGGAGAAGCATATACCCTTAGTCGAATTTTCCTATAACAATAGTTTTTAGGCGACTATTGAGATGGAACCATACGAGTCTTTATATAGTAGGCCATGATGATCACCTTTGTGCTGGTTAAGGGCAGGTGAGGCAGCTTTACTGGGGCCACAGCTCGTACAGGAGACATCAGAGCAGGTCCAATTGATTCAGAAGCGGATGGCTACCGCGCAGTCTCGTCAGAAGTCTTACGCTGATTGATGGAGATGACCTATGGAGTTTGTGGTCGGGGATCTGGTTTTCTTGCCTATTTTTCCAATGATGGGACACAAGCAGATGAGGAGACAGGGTAAGCTTTCACCGAGGAATGTGGGGCCATTCGAGATTCTGAAGAGAGTCAGGCTGGTTGCCTATCGGATGCGGTTACCGCAGCGGTACCAAGCCATGCACGACGTCTTTCACGTGTCTCAGTTCCATCGATACCATTCAGACCTGACTCACACCGTTCAGCCAGAGGAGGTTAAGCTTCAGCATGATGCATCCTTTGAAGAGCATCTGATCTGTATCGTTGACAGGAGCACAAAGGTTCTCCGAGGATGGTTAGTTCCTCTCGTACAACTGCAATGGCTGCATGGCTGGGGCAGGGCGAGACTTAGGAGCGGGAGGCCGACGTATGTGCTTAGTGGCCAGAGCTGTTCAGAGCTTTATCTTCACCACCCTTGGAAGGGAGATTCAGGGACGAATTGCTATAAGGGGGGATGTTTATAAGAACATGATTCTTATTTAGAGGTACATGCTTCTTCTTTTTCCTTTTCCTTAAGTGTTTTTAGAGAAAATATGGAAAATGGGGAAGATCCTAAATTTTTGGAACTACACACCGTGTACTTTTCCACACGTCGTGTACTCTTGGCCGTGGGGGGTGGGTACACGGGGCATGTAGTCATGCCGGCGACGAAGGGTGTAGGAACTAACTACACACCATGTAGTGGTACTTACACGCCGTGTAGTCAGTCGGCATGCATGAATAGTAAGGCAGTGGATTTGCCACCAACTGGGCGTCGGTACACGCCGTGTACTTGGGAGTACATGTCGTGTACTCAGGTCGACAGATGAACAGTGTGGCGGTGCCACCAAATAAACAGTTAAATGAAATAAGTACACACCGTGTACTCAGAAGTACACACTGTGTACTTTGTTTTTTTTTGGCTTAAAAGAGGCAGTAGCCTCCTCATTTGGCAGAGGAGACACTTGAGCCAATTTGGAGGCAAGGAGGATAACCGACCCTTTGAAGATCTGTCGGGTGTTCGTCTAGAATCCGATTCAGCTTCAGATGATCTCGTTGGAACCACACAGGTATGCCCTCTCCTCTCCTGGTACTGTTATTAACAATTCTTCTCCAAACGTAAGTTATTTACCTTTGAATGAGTTTTGTTCTTCATCAGATCTATGTCATTATTGGGCGTTTTTTGAGTCGGTGTTCGAGTATAATGTTTGTTGGCACATAAGGTAGGTGGCTTAGTGTTTATTTTCCAAATGTCATGCGTTTTTGTGCATTTTTGTGTGTTTTTATGCCATGAACCTATGTTGGGGTGTCGTGTGGGTGAGTCCGTTGCTATATTTAATGCCTAGAATTGATTAGGTACTTAATTGTGATCATAAATTGCCGGTTGGGATCATTGCTTGGATCTGGAACCACCCCGGGGGTGTGTTCCACTGTTTAGTCGTTTGTCCAGGACACCCGAGGGTATGACATCAATGTAGTAATTATAGAATTTCTTTGAAAAGAATTGCTTGTTACTGCTTGTTTACCTATTGGGCATGGCCCGGTTACCTATTTTGACTGAGGGCGTTGTTGTGTTTGTCCATAGGACGTTGTTGTGATTAGCCTAAGGGCACTGCACTATTTAGCACGAGGGCTGTAGTATTTCTCCTGAGGGAAACCATTCATGCCTGAGGGCTTGACTTATGTTCCTGAGGGTGACACTTCGTTTGCCTGACGATGTGAATTTCTGTTACGCCTGAGGGCAATACCTACGTGTTGGATTCTGTATGGCCTGAGGGAAAGCCTGAGGGCGTGGTTACTATTTTAGCCCGAGGGAACGATTCTGATTGGCCTGAGGGCTTGGTGTTGTTGAGCACAAGAATGTTCCTAAATTAAACAAATTAAATGAATAATAAAA
Organism: Viscum album; assembly: GCA_963277665.1. Classification (NCBI taxonomy): domain Eukaryota; kingdom Viridiplantae; phylum Streptophyta; class Magnoliopsida; order Santalales; family Viscaceae; genus Viscum; species Viscum album. Next base: position 1,416,762,983 of record OY728138.1, read on the forward strand.
TGGAAATTTAATTGTTAAGTTAGTTACTTTTTAGTACTGCTTATTTTATTTCATTTTACTACTGCACATTGTTGTTTCATGCTTACATGCAGTTGGGAACGAGCCTTTGGTGGGTGCCTAGTGAGATATATTTTCACACCCTATTTGGTTCATTCTTTTCGTCCCAAACAAATTACGTTTTTGCTGGTGTAGATAGGGGAAAGAGTCCCTATATAGGTACTTGACTGTTGCTGAGGAGTAGGAGGGCATGGGACCCAGCCTTGGCTCGCGATGCCGCTGCCAGCTGTTTTGCTTGTTTTGATGTACCCTGTATTTTGTTGTAATGTATTGATGTATAACATGTTTTGGATATTTTCATAGAACTTGAAACATGTAGCATCATCATTTATATACTTTTGGTTATATCCACTGTTGTAGTTTATTTTAGTTGTGTATGGTTTACTGCTTCCACTGTAGTTGTATGTTTTATTTAAATTCCGATGGGCTACACTTTGAAAAATGAGGGCATAGTTTCCCCACTATCAGACCTGGGCCCTCACTGCTAGTCAGCAGCCTCTGGCGTTTGGGGAAATGTGCTTGAGGACACGTGGCAAACCGGGTTCGGGGCACCCGTTTAGTGGCACCGAGGTCCGGGATGTTACAAAAAACATTATGGGAATCGTTAGTTTGATTTGTGATTTTATAATGGGATTAATATATAGGTGGTAATATAGGTAATATCTCAATAATATGACTATTATAAAAGAGTTAAATTGTCATTGGGTACAATTACAATAAATATTGTTTCAATAGAAAAGACACAATCGAAAATGAGTTTGGTTCCTCTAAAATGTAGATTATGGGGGGTACATTTTCTTAAAAAATCATTTAAATAAGTTCAAAATTATTATTATTAATGGAAACTCTAAATGGATTCCACATCGATAATCGGTTATATACCTTCTTTCCAAAGGCAGGAGGCCATTTATGGTTTGAGACCCAGTAAAACTAAGGGACACACTAAGATTGAGAGGATGGGTGGTCAAGCTCATCACACCCATTTGGGGAGAATGTTTTACCACTTCTGGGATATCATATATATTTATGTTATGTTCATTAGTCTCTTCATAATCTGGATGTAGTTTTGGTTTCCCTAAAAAACAATATGGGTTAATCCTCTCTCGATTCATATAGGGAATCAGTTTCTCTTACAAAATACCATTATTTAAATATATTTTATGCATGAAGGGGAGTATTATAATGAATACATATGTATGTATATTTGGTTCTTCATCCATTTACCTTGATGGGTGGATGAATATATGTTATAGTTGTATAGACATGCACCTTAGAATTTGTTGCTATACAGGGAGGCATTTAATATGTCAGGGATGGGAATGTGACTCTTTGAGGCATCCTACGTATCATATTTATATAAGGAATAAAATCTCATATAGTTCACTGGGCCAATGTAGTATAACATCATTTTGAATGAAAAAATGCACAAGCACATAGGCATCGAGTATTTGGTCTTGAGTCTCGAGGATATATCCTTCATATATTGGGTATAGAAAAAATTAGAGTTATCATAGTTTCATCACACTATTTGGATTGGCCCTAATGTATATATATTTATATGGATTGATTCATTTCATTTCACTCATTGGGGATTACACCCTGAGGTTTCCCTAGAAGATGGATATTCACGATGTGAATGATATGACTATTGCAACTCCCTAAACCCACATGATCCATTCTCGGTGTGACAAACATTTTATAGCAAATTATGAGAATCCCAATATATGGATGTGGGAATTAGTTTCTAGGATATCCCTTTGGATGTTTAATATGGATCTCAGGACTTAAGAAGGTGTCCTATGTATTATGGTTATTATAGGAATTAGAGTTCTTGTAGTTCAGTTAAGTTCTCAGTCCATTGGTGGATGGGTTAAAATGTTCAGCCCATGGGAATGATTGGGTCCCAATGTTTGAAATTTCATATATATAAAATGACATACATTGAAGTGGATGGCCATTTCAACTTGGTCTTTAGGATGTGATCCTACGTATCCTGGTTGTTTCCAAAATCTGAGTTCTCAATGTTTAGAAGATCAAGCCTTACACATTGAGGATTCCCTTTTATCAAGGTAGTGGACATAACATATTATTACTCTGATTAGAGATTAGACAATGAGGTTTCCATGTGTGAATGATATTATCACAACATCTTTCTAATCCCAAATAATCAATGATCAGGATGGGAAACAATGTATGGAAAGTGGTTTTTCATACTACTTAAAGGCGTTGGACTTATATGCTCGGAAATTCCTTTAGGTGTTTATTATAGTGATCTAGACATAGAAAGGAGTCCTACATATACTATTTATAGACGAACCAGAGTCATAATAGTTCAATTAAATCAGGGCTTACACATTGAGGTTTCCCTAATATGGAGTCCCGATTTGTCTATCATGTGTCAGGATGCCTTCTTGACATGGCCTATTTGTCTACTAGGCATGTGTTGATTGTCTTTATAAAAATAATTTTATGTCTTCTTGAAATTTTGGAAGATGTATATCTATCATTTACAAATAAAATCAGAAGATATAGTTGACATTTTGAGGGACATCACATAATCTAGATTGCGTGTCAAAAAGTCATTGCATGACCAATGATGACTTGTCCGAGGGACATCACAAGAGCTGGATGGATAATCTTCGAGACCATCTCATCATCTTGGATGACATGTTTAAATGGTGTTGTATGATCCATATGACTTTATATAGTGTCATTAAGAAAGGTAGTTGTTACACTTGTAGGGTTTCATGAGAGTCGGTTTGATATGCCTAGAGGGTGATGCATGCCTGGGATAAATGGTTTTAGTGTCATTGTAAAAGACTACTGATATTCCTTGAGAAAGTCGCATAATCAGGTTGGAATATCTGAAGGGCATCACGAGATCTAGGTGACATTCCCTATTCCCATACCTAGATTCATCTAGCATATATTGGTGCCATCGTATGATTTTTTATGACACATCTAAAATATAATGCAATGTCTAGATGGTGATCCTGGAGGGTTTTCCAAGACTTGGGTGGTATACCCAAGTGACGCCATACAAATTTCTCTAATATGCACAGTGGACTTCGCATGATCCAAATAATACACCAAAGGAGTATCATGTGATCTGGGTGATAGGTCCTCATTCTCTCACATGACCTGGGTGGTTCATGTGAAGTGTATTAGGATTAGCATATATTTTCTTCACATAAGTCTTCTATCTTTTTAATATTTTCATTTTGTCACATATTCCTTATATTATTTTTGTGTTATCTTTTTTTTGTCTTCTGATATTCATCAAATATGAGGGATTTCCACTGGATAACCTATAAAAGGTCTATCACATGATCTATGAATGATCACATGATGTGCCTATACATATCACATGATCACATAGATTATTCCACAATCTTTACCTGATGTAAAATCTTTCATATTATGATATCAGTCACTCTGAGAAATCCAATATGGTGCTTGGGTGTTCTGGTGTGAGGATCCAATTATGACTTTTTTTCATTCAGGTGGGGGGAATTTATAGGCATAACCACCCTAATTATTCTTTACATTATTTAATGCATATTATGAAGAGATAGGTTGGAATCAGTTGAGGTATTTGATGTCATATGTTTCATAAGATCCTAATGTAGTTCATTTCAATGGCATCACATGATTTTCAATGACCACAAGATCATGTTATCAATTCCCAATTTATTGGATTATAAAAAAATAATGAGGACTTTCCTAATCATGTGGTAATTCCATGGGGATTTTTTAGATCCAAACCGATATTTCGAAGGGCCTTTGTGAGATCAGGATGCATGTTGAAAGGATTTCGTGTGATCTGGGGTGACATGTTGGGGATCATCCACAATATTGATATGACTTTCTAGTGGGCCTTCATGAGATCTATTTATCATGAATAAGGACTCTTGTGATGTCTTGAAGAGCACATGAGCATGTATCATGAATCAGAGGACCCAAAGATGCTCCCACATTTTTTATTTTTTATTTCCTTATTTATTTTACAAGGGATAAGGGATCTTATTAGTCTATTTTTGTTTTTTCAAAGACAAACACTCTCCCCAATAGTGATTCATCACATGACCAACATAGGGTCATATGTCTATGAGATATAATTATAAGGATAATCCCTTTTTTCTATCTTTTTACGCCAAGGGGGTGTATGACTACTTGGATATGTCTGAATCACATTACATGACAATGGTGACATGATAGTGGGATATCATGTACTGAGGTGAACATGTCACCAAGGTCTTGTGGTGTCTAATGAACCATATGGGTTGTGTCACATGAGATTTACAATAGTTATATGCACCCTTATTTGCCCATTTTTATTTCCTTATTTTTATAATATGGGCCTAAGGACTCGTGAGTTTACTTGATTTTTGTTAAGAACAATCATTCCCCCCATCGATGAGGCGTCACATCACCAAAAAATGGTCATATGGTTATGCATGAGCATTATCATGGAAAATACTTATATTTTTATTTGGAGATTAAGGGTATTAAAAGTACTCTTGGAAAATATGGAATCGCTTCATGTGGTGAGTGTGAAATTACAGAAAACCCTCATCTAACGAGGCATACAAGTCTCCATGGGTTTTCAATATACTAGAGAATTTCATGATACTTATGACTTCATAAGGATCTTTCCTTTTGGATATTTTATTATTATTTTGTAAATATTTTTAGATGCATTGGAGAGTGTCCATTGATTGAAATGTTAGTGAATTTGAGGTGCTCATCTACATCCATCATGTGATTGGTGTGTATATGGGATGTCTCCAAAAGAATATATAGACTTATCAAGGTGTTCTACGAGATCTATTTCATGTTATGAATTTTTAATGGCTCCTCAAGTGACATTTTACAGTTCATGAAATCATGTGCCTCTTAGAGGTTTATGTGATCTATGAGTTTTGGCCTCCTTTTATTCTATTTTTTTGTGAGGAAAATAATACCCATATTCATTTATTTATTCCTTTATATATTTTATGATGATAACTTATCAGGAATCATAAAATTCGACCCCCCTTATCTGAAGTGACGTTTGTGGGGGAAAGGGATCACTTTTAATGAATGTAAATGCCTGCCTATGACTTTAGCTCTATCAACAATTAGTAAGTTTCCATTCTTGTAGACTAAATTTTCATTGTGTTTTAGTTCAAGGTCTTTTAGCTTGGAATTTCTCTCACTGTAGTTTAGGGTCTTCTAGTTGAGACCTTCTATTGAATTAGTTTCAAATTATTTTGTCATGGATCTTCTATCTCTATAATATTAGAGTCCTTTACCCATACATTTTGTCTTTATAGTTTTAGGGTATTTTAGCTCATATATTATATCATTGTAGTTTTAGTTTCTTTTATCTTATAACTTTTACAACTATAGTTTGTTTTCTTTTAGCTCAGACCATCTATTTTTATAGTTTAAATTTATTTTGCGCCAACCTTCTATTTCTATAGTATGGGGTCTTTTAGCTCAGACCATTTTAATTTTTTTATTTTAAATTTGTTCTCCTATGAAAAGTTTATTGAATATAAAATATGGATTAAAAATTCTATAAATGACCCAAATAACCCGATAGGTTGTGGATACTCATTGTGGTGTTTCTGAGACTCATGAGTATTAGATCACCTTTCTTGTAATTAAATCATTCTTATGGTCAGTAGTCCAAATAACATATGCATTAGTAGAATTTTGAAGTATAGGTTCCAACGTTCTTCTCCAAGGGTCATGGAAGATTTATCAATATGATATATCCATAGGGAGAAATAATAGGGATTCTATGTCTACCTAGATAGTTGGAATATTGGTGATGTAATTCATAACCCAAATGTTTATGTAAATGAATTTGGGGTGGGGCATACATGCTAGGGGTGACTCATAACACATTGAGGTTATAGGTTCCACCAGGGTCTTAGTGGGGCGCATAAGGATTGGAGTTATATTCTTACCAGGAGGATATTACTTTAATTTTTATGTAAACTGCCTTATGTGTCAATATAATGGTCAATAAATGATGATCTCCACTCCTTTATGAGGTCTGTGAAATATTTATGAAGGCTCAATCGTTCAAATGATGAGGTTGGGTATGGAATGAAAGGTTATCGATGAGGGGTTCTAGAACCCTATGATATTTCACATCCTTAATTTTGATGCATGATCCCTATGTCGTGTGGTTTTGAATAAAAAGGTATGAGACATCAAACAGTTTAGCAATAGAGTGTCACATACCTATTTTGAGAAAGGTTAAAAAAACATAGTGTTGTGACATTGAGGATATCGACTCCACATGGATAGTCTGGTAAGGGGATTGTAAATCATGGTCCTAAGTTCATGGGTCTAGAGGATGATATGGTAAAGGCCCAGAACATGCTGAGGGGATGATTTTTTCCATGGTGACATCAGGCCCCACAAGGTTTTGAAATCCCTTTTTTAGAGTACATAATTTGGTTACTGACCATAAGCACAAATGCTGGAGGTATAAGCACATATGAGTAGTCAAACATAGGTCCTTTAAATCCATGTATCGTTTTCAAATGGAAACAGAATGTTTATGGTGATCTGAATCACTCTAATCATGAAGTAAGATATTTGGAAATTGAAATATACATGAAGGGTTAGAGCACCCTGAAATTTGTGTCACCACTAGAAAAAATATTATCATGGTTAAGAGATGTGTAAAATCATTACTCTATATTTTTTTGAACAAGGGGGTCCAACGATCATAGAATCCGTTTTTACGAGGAATAAAAAGTATCCCTTATGAGATGTATTCCTTATATATTTTCTCCCTAATCTTTTCTTAAACTCTAGAGATTTGATTTTTTGAAAGTGGAGACTTGAATTATTCACAATCCTCCCATTTGGAGTTTTCAACAAGACACATTATGTCTATATATACAACTAATTTAGGGTCTTGTGATTTAGACCATCAATGTCTAGAGTTTAAGTTCGTACACCTTTAACAAAGGTGTATGTCTTTTGGGGTTGTTATACATATTGACATAATATGACTATAATGTTACACAACATTCCAAATAGGATACCTAGTTTCAAGATCACACCAACATCTTTCTAAGATGGAATGAAATTTGTTGTAAATCAGGGTTCAAGATTTTCAGGTCATGAGAAATTATATGTTACAATTATATCAAGGATGACTCATGACACTCTTATCTGTTCAGTTCTCCCTCAGTGACATCAGGCTCACGGGGATCAAAAATCCATTTTTGCATAGTGTTACATTTTTTTGACGACCATAGGAACATATAAAGGATCCATAGGTAGACGTGTATAATTAAACAAAGTATGCCTTTATGTTGGGTATCTTATTCAAAGGGCCATGGATGTTTTGTTGAAACTTGAGGTTATTAAGACATCAAGTATGATTTATTAATTGTGGTTATTAAAATATATTAAAAGAACCCCATACCATGGTTGACCGGGGTACGGATCGTATGGTCCTATGAGAAGGAATGATAATGGTTGATGGTATAAACCTTTTAAATTGATGTAGTAGGGAAACATTTGATATTAATTTTTTATTTCATACGACATGAAAATTTTATTTATTGTTTAACATCCTATTGTAAGGATTCATTTCATTCCTTGATGTTAAACATCATGTGATAAGGATGTAGGAAATACATTAAAAATAGTGAAAGATATATTATATGCATAAGAATGTCATACACAGATTTAAGTTGTATGTTAAAAAAATGAGATTGTATGACTAATCCCTTATGCACTAAGGGTGAATTTTTCATTGGATGTTTTAGTTCTCCTAATGATTGGGAATATTGATGTCACTATATATCCTGTAATAATAGAAATCATGTCACACATAGATCTTGAAATAAGAAAATCCCTACTCATGTAAAATCCATACATGGAGGTGGTAATTTGTCCCTTTTTCTTGTTGTATCTAGGCCCCAGATTGGAGGTCCAGGCATCACTACGTAAAATGTGATAAAAGGAATCAACCCACATATAGTTCATGAGGAAACATGCAGTTTATCATTTAGAGGTAAGGATGTAGGATCCACAACATGAGAAGAGTGTATTGTAGCTAGACACAAGGATGGAAATCATGGAATCACTTTGTAGCCTATGAAGGTAGGAATTAATCCACATATTGTTCTTGAATGGGGTTTGGTATGGGGACAAAAACAAACAATAGTGATCCTCTCAGGTGATGTTCCCATGAATGTGAAATTTTATTTCATGGATGGTAAATCAACCATGTATTTTATCATCATGTGGAAAGGAATCATGGTATTCATTTTAAGGTCAAGCATTTAAGATCATGATAACCCTTTGAATAGAAGATATTCCTTATTGGTGGGTGGAAGCCCTTGCTAAAATTATGAAGATCGTGTGAGCTATTAACAAAGTGAGAACCATGGAATAGAAAGTGTTCCTCTAAATATATATTGAAAATTAATAATAGTATAGGGGAATTTATAATCATGTTATGGTTGGACCAATATATAAGATCAAGGTGTCACTACAAATCTCATCAAAATGATAATAAAACTATTTGAAGCTCTATAAATCCATGTAGTTTAATGTCATGCGACAATAAAATTAGTCATGTAGTTTAATGTCATTTGGTAATAAAATATTCTATGAAGTTCAACATCATGCATTAAGGACATCAGTTGTTGTGTAGTTTTTACATCTTGTTCTCAGTATAGGGTTAAACAGACATGAGTGATGATTAACTATTAGGGTATTTATGAAATTTAACATCATGTAGTGAGGATGTTCTTCGTACATTATAAATTCATTTGTTAAGGATGAATTTGTGTAGTTTAATGTCTTGTAACTAATAAATGAGGCTCTTCATGACAAATATGAAATGAATTTCTTGAAAATCCTTGTATTAGTGTGGGGGTGTGACACATTCACCATAAATTTTGTCCAATGAGTTGAAGGACCCTAGGTTACCCTTAGATGGTGAGTGAATTAGGGTATCAACTTTCTCTCCCATTTATTGTATCGTGTTCCCATGTTGGTAGGAACATAATTAAACCTATATGATAGATATGTGCAGCAATTAAATCATTCACATGTATAAGTACAAAAAAAAACTTTTACTTGGTTTACCACTAAGGGCTACATCCCAAGAGCATACGTCAATAGGATTTAGGTCATATCTAATTCCACTAATTTTCACTAACTAAGGATTACATGTTTCGGGTATAGTCACTCTGTCATAGGCACACTACTGTTAAAAATGTTCAGAGATATCTCACTAATTCCCTCAGATCACTTCTGTAACGTCCCGATCCCAGTTACCCAGAGTTGGTGCATTATTACATAACATTGGCATGATGACAAGAAAGATCAAATCTCGAATGACCGATTAGTTTAGGAGGCTTGGAAACACTAGATATATTCATAAGTATTACATTACATCATAAAAATGAAAACTAAAAAATATTGTCTCTATAGTTCACTCTCATATCCCCACATAATATCCCTACAGGTCATTCATAAATTACTTCTTTACATCCTGGGAAAAATAAAACATTGAAATGGGTGGGCTCAGATGCTCAGTAAGGATAACAATATAGCGGAAACATTCATAAATAAACATAAACATTTAGGGAAATGTATAAATAAAACAAAATCCTTTTAAACTTGAACTTAAACATAATATGGAAAAGATAAAAATCAAATAATGTCATTCAATTACTCGCATGGATATTCTACTAGTCAAATAATCACATGCAATATCAATAACCACTTTCATAATGACGGAATGTATAATGTCAGACTATCATCACCACGTAGCCAAGGCCTCGTGGCAAGACTACAAATAAGATTTTGTCAAGGCCTTGTAAGGGAAGCTTTGACGATTTTATAATGGTGTAAAATAGCCGCACCCACTGTATAAGTTAAAAAGACATTCTTACCTCAATTTTGTCAAAAAGGTTAAAAAGGACCTTGTTTGGAAAACGACGTAAAGATTTCTTTATAAACTTCTTATAAAAATTCAAACAAGGGTATAAATGACTTTAACCCATATTTTGTAAAAAAATTAAGAATTTTTTGAAATACATTTTTAAAAAAACATGGATGTGGATGATAAAGAGGTCCCAGTAGATAATTAAATATAAACAACCTCGGATAATGAAGAGATTGTGAAATAAAACCTTACCAATATGGAAACTTACGAAACATACACCCCATAAAATAGGTATCATAAAATTAATATGTAAATACACATAAATTAAAGTGTATTACACACAGAATACAATTCTGGACAGTACATACCCCACACAAAAGGTAATAGTTGTAATATAGCATGAATCTCACGAGAATAAGGAGTGAGATGAGAACCCCTTACCCTTTACTTTTCCTTAGTTGAAGGTATGTTAACCTCTTTTATAATAGTTAAAAAATTGTTATTAAATTATACAATAACCATATACATAAATTTGATATCATATATGATCTTCTAATAATGCTTTGTTAATAATATTTTAGTATTATCATCGTTTCAGGTGTTAACTTACTTGTTTTCTTTTATATGTTTTGTTACATAAGTCATGTTTGTTATGGATAGGTTGTACCTTATTCATATCCAGAATAATATAAAGTTCGTGAACATTAATTTTAATCATCAAATGAGAATTATTCTTGAATGGATACGATGGGGAATGAATCTCATCGCGTTCGTGGAGACGGTAGTCCGTACGTACGCACGAGCGACAATATCATTCTTTTGATATTAAAATAATATATAATTGGATGGTATATCATATATACAGAATCAGTATCATGTTATATTTATTATTTACATGAATTTTACATCATTATTATACCCATCTAAATAATAGTATATTGATAACAATTACACCACAATGTGGAGACGGTAAGCCGTACGTACGCATGTATGGTGACATGTCATTCAAGGGATGGATAGAATAATGAATTTTTTTTCTCCATAATTTTAATAACATCAAAGTATATATAAGGTACTGGATTTATTATTTTATAATGGAAATAACAAGGAATGAAGAAGTTGAAGAAGAAATGAACTTGAAAAAAGGTGGTGAAAACATTACCTTTTCTTCGGGTTCTTCCTTTTGTTTTGATCAAAAGGGATCCATAGGTTGGATTTCTGATCAAACTAAGGCCTCTAGGTTGAATTTAGGGATGTTGAGAGAGTATTTGGGCAGGGGTTGGTTGAACCAAAAGTCTTTGAAGGTGTGGAGAATTGGTTATAAGAGGTATCTGTTTATAAGGGGGAGGAGGGGCACCTTAGGAAAATATAGAAATATTATTTTATAATAAATTAATATTCGGTTTATAATAGCTCCAAAGTGGATTATTTAAATTTTAAGGTGGAGATGGGTCGGAAACCACTCAGTCAATATAATTTAGATAGGTTTGGGTCATTATATTAACCTTATCTTTTAGTTTTAACTCTTAGTTAATTAGTTTGACACTTACCATGTCACTTTGTATTTTTATATTATATAGTCAATAAACATACTATATACCCCCAAGAGACCCCAAAGTGGTCCATTAATGATACAAATATCATGATATAAGTCTCTTGGCAGAAAATTAGATTTTTATGAATTGAATAACAATTAAAAATATAATATTTGTTTTAAAAACTCATTTTTGTCAATTTTGAAACTATTGGGTATTTTTTTTATAAATTCATAGGAGAATTATTACTTAGAAAACAATTTATATAAAAAATACTAATATGTCATAGTAACCTAAAAAACTATTTTAATTCATAAAAAGTCTCAAATTAAATTTATTTTGTTATTTATAATATCAATTAATTTAATATTTCATTAATTAGGTAATTACTGCATCACCATTGTGTCATAAATAACATAAATTATTTAATGTCTAAAAATAATAAATAAAATACCATTATGTAATAAATCTTGTTGTATTTCTAATTAATATTTATACTCTAAAATACAACATATATAACCCTATGTAAAATTTGGTTTTCTAAAAGATATATTCTTATGTCATATTTGTATTTATTTTAACTTAATTAATATAAAGTGTCCTTATCACCAACAAGTGGCTCCATGGGGTCCCAAAATCGACCCAAAGATGCCCATGGTCGTACATGTATCCACCAATAAGTTTAGGACACGTTTTAGGGTAATTTATTATTATTATAATATTATTTTATAACCCTTATTTTCCGGATTTACCCTTTAACCATGGTAAATAAAATATTTACCGAAGTAATTATTCAAAATGTCTAAAAATAAAAGTTACCTATTTACACAATTTAGACATCCTGATTCCAAATATGGAATCCATTTTTCCAAATTCAAAACAAAGTAGTGGCAGAAATTTATTTAAAATTAATTCCCGCTGTTAAAACATAAAGCTTGTTTTTAAGATATAATATCTATCAAAAGATTGATACTTGTTTAGGTACGGTTTAATTGTGAAATTGTGTCCAATGACCAAAATTGTATTAAATTGTAAAAATGTATTCTAAATATAGTTTAAAACCACTAAAATTCATAATTTATCACTATTAATTGTATTGATTAAAAAAGTTGTTTTTAATTAAAACTTAGTAATTTTCACTAATCATCAAAATATAAAAGTTATCCAAAATGTACCAAAATTTCACCCTAGGCTAAATTAGATATTCCAAATCCAAAAATGAAGTCCATTTTGATAGATAAAATTTATAAAATCTCAATAAGTTGGAATTACTATTCATAAGGGCTAGTTTGATTGGTCGTGGTGTGTGTTAGAACTCGAAGTTGCGTACAACACATGCTACTCTATTATTCAAAGAGAAGCGTACCGAGGAAGCTTGGGGTGTTACATTGTAAATTTTTGATGTCCCCATTCTAAAGAATAAATTTATTTAGTCAAATTTAATATATAAAACTTTTAAAATATTGGATTTAAAAAGGGTTCACCATTAAAAGTCGGTAAAAGTGCATTTTTTGAAAAATACTTATTTTATATGAACAAAATGAATTTGTTCTTACATTATATCTATGAAACTCATAATATGGATTCTAAAATTATAATAATTATATAATGTTCAATATTCAGTTAATATTATTCATAACCTCTTTTGAACGGCTAGTTTGGTAAGTCATGGTGCGCTTGAACTCGATGTTGCGTGTAGTGCTAGTTATTGAATTATTTTGAAGAAATAACGCACTATGAAATCTTGGGGTGTTACATTCTACCCTCCTTAAATAAATTGAATCCTTACAATTTGAAATTGTTCTTCAAAAATAAAATGTCGAAAATAAAAGTATCATTGTGGGAAAACCCACATCGGAAATTAGGTTAATAAAATTTAGTCTTAATATAAGGAAAAGGGAAATTAAAGGGTCACCAACAAATTATGATCTAGATTAGGAGAACATTGGTGGAAATTAGAGACATATAATTGGAGAAAAACGTAAATATTTATAGGTAGTGATTGAGGTCATCAATCACAAAAAAGTGTAAAATTGAGGGCCTTAAATTCATCAATCTATGATGATTCAAAATACCATCAGTTCAACAAAACATATGGTATTAGGATATCACATTTTTTTTTGTTTTAAGATCCCTTCAATAAAGTATAAGAATTAATTTCTTCATTGAATAAGAGAAAAATAAAAATATATATGTGACAAGTAGAGTCTCATCCTTTAACTAAGTTCTACCACAAACTCATCTTTCACTCTAAAAGATAAAAGAAAATAAAAATAATATTATATTTATCATATTCATATAGGGTTAAAAAATGAATTTATAATTCATCTATTAGAACAAAAAAACGAAATTATTCAATCTAGGACATCACGTTGGTCAGTGGTAGGTGATACACCCTTGTTGCCCTTCGGTTGTGGGTTCTAGTCTCACAGCCTTGTCGGACGCGATGAGTTGCCGCCCGACCATCGGGTTGCTTTTTTTTTTATGGAAATCCAAAAATAATTTCAAACTAGAATTATCCAAAATACTTCTGTCCAAAATCAAAATACAAAATTTATAAGTCATGTAAACATAATAAGGATCACTTTTTTCCATGTAATGGCATGTGAACACCTTCATCATGTATTCTTTCGAAACACTGAAACATCCTAAAATACCATAAAACCTTATTGATTATGTTCATGATCCCTTATTACTTATAGAATTCAGGATATACTACATCTATCCAAAAATGTTGTAAACTCCAACAATTATGGAATATACAAATCATTAATCATTTTCAAGGTAGTCAAGAATATCCAATATAATTTATCCAAATCAATCATGTATTACTCCAAAATTACTAACTCGGTATCAGAACCATATTATGGTTTAACTTTATCTCATCCATTTATTTTCCAAAATTTTAACCTACTATTGAGTCACTTTTCTTTGTTCCTCACAATCTCAAGTCCTTAATGGAATAGTACTGCAGTACAATCCTTATTTATTTCTAGTACATCATTGATACAACACTTCAATGAAATAATTCCAAAACAACAACATAAGAACACTAGTCATTCCTCTTCATCTGTGGTAGTATCATAACTTGATTATTATCCAATAGCATCATTTGTGGCATAGTCTGATGACTGGGACATTGGTTCACGTAGTGTCCCAACTCCTTACAGATGGGGCATTATACATTTGAAACCTTTTTCTTACCCTTTCAGTCACGTACAAGGTGTCCTTTTTCTCCACACTTATAACAAACTCTCATTCCCTTCAGGAAAGTTCCAGGGTGTTTCGTCCCATAGTTATCACATATGGGATAATTATTCTTTTCCCTCTTCACTTTATCCATATTTCTCTCTTCCATCCTTTTCTTCTCTTGCTTCCCTTCAAATCCAAAGGACTCAGAGAACTATTGAATTATCTTATCAACACATGATACTATTTCTTCATATGATGATAATATGTGGGAGACTTTTCCCTTCTAAATGACGAATTAATTCCATGAAAGATATGATCCTTATTACTCTTTGGGTCATGCATATTGCTGGAGTTTTCATTCCTTCTACAGGGCACCATTTCTATAGAATGGCATACACTATATTAGTTTATGAATAAAAATACCTAATCCCAAACTTGTGAAACACTTAACATAAATTAAACAGTTTATGGATATAATTCATAATCATAAAAATGTTTACTTTGAGTAATTATATACTCATAAACCCTTCATAATGGTTTGTAAAGAATATGATAATTATCCTAAGCATATCCCCAGGGATTTTCATAACCAAGAGTGCATCAAAGCCCGTTGTCGTGCACTAGTTCCCGTTCGAGTCTTGCTCAAAGCGGTGTTTTCGGGTTTTACCCCTAGGTACATCTGTGCCAGAGCCGCCTCTACCTGCTCGTATCCATACAGGGATGTATTGCTCGGAAAACTCAAAAAATCTCTACAATACCAAAATTTTACGAAGTTCTTCTATACTAATCCTCAAAGTCCTTCTTAGGTCTATGTGCTCTAATCATAGTTTATCTAAATATAGCTTCCAAGGTTTGTACTAAACTTCCTATGATTCCAACTATAACACCCTGAACCCAGTTACCAAGAGTCTTTGCATTATTACATAAAATTGGCATGATCACAAGAAAGATCAAATCTCAAAAGACCGATTAGTTTAGTAGCCTTGGAAACACTAGATATAATCATAAGTCTTACATTACATCATAAAAATGAAAACTACAACATCATTGTCTCCATATTCAACTCTAATATCCCCACATACTATCCCTTTAGGTCATTCATAAATTACTTCTTCACATCCTATGAAAAATAAACCATTGAAAGGGGTGATCTCAGATGCTCAGTAAGGATAACAATATAGCGGAAACTTTCATAAATAAACATAAACATTTAAGGAAATGTATAACTAAAACAAAAGCTTTTAAAACTTGAACTTCAGCATAATATGGCAAAGATAAAAATCAAATAATTCCATTCAATTACTCGCATGGATAATCTACTAGTCGAATAATCACATGCAATATCAATAACCACATTCATAATGACGGAATGAATAATGCCAGACTATCATCACCATGTAGCCATGACCTCGTGCCAAGAATACAAATATGATTTTGTCAATGCCTCATGACAAGACACTAGTTTGTCTCATGAGACCTACCGATGCATCGAGGAGCTACAGTAGGCTCGACCCGTCACTTATTAAGTCCAATTCATTCCTCATATGAACAGGTTAAAACATACCATAAACATTCGTATTAAAAATAGCATACGAAATGTCAATACATTATTCATAAACCATGAATGGTATAAAAATAACACATCCACAGTCAAACATATCACAAAAACTTCAATTCTATATGGAAGTTTTGTGTCATAATAAATCAACTTTAAATAATCTTAAAATCCATCAAAGGATGTTGACATATATGAAATCAAAACTATTTGAGAGAAATATCTCTTTTTTTAAATCATTTAAAAGCCACATAATTCAAACATTTACTATGAAAATATTCTTATAAGCTTTTAAGGAATGCTTTGATGATTTTATAATGGCAGAAAATAGCTGCACCCGCCGTATAAGTTAAAAATACATTATTACCTCAATTTTTTCGAAAAGGTTAAAAAGGACCTTGTTTGGAAAATGACGGAAAGATTCCTTTATAACCATCTTATAAAAATTAAAAAAGGGTATAAATAACTTTAACCCATATTCTGTAAAATATTAAGCATGCTTTGAAATACAGTTTTAAGAAACATGGATGTGGATGATAAAGAGGTCCCAGTAGATAATTATGTATAAACAACCCCGAATAATGAAGAGATTGTAAAATAAACCCTTACCAATTTTAGAACTTACAAAACATACACCCCATGAAAGAATTATCATAAAATGAATATGTAAATACACATAAATGAAAGTTTATTACACAAAGAATACAATTATGGGCAGTACATACACCACACAGAAGGTAATAGTGGTAATATGGCATGAATCTCACGAGAAGAAAGAGTGAGATGAAAACCCCATACCTTGTACTTTTCCTTAGTCGATGGTATGTTAACCTCCTGTATAATAGTTAAAAAATTGTTATTGAATTATACAAGAACCATATACATAATTATGATTTCATATATGATCTTCTAATAATGCTTTGTTAATAATATTTTAGTATTAGCGTCGTATTAGGTGTTAACTTACTCGTTTTCTGTTATATGTTTTGTTACATAGGTCATGTTTGTTATGGATAGGTTGTATCGTATTCATATCTAGAATGATATAAAGTTCTTAAACATTACTTTTAATCATCAAATGAGAATTAGTCTTTAATGGATACGATGGGGAATGAATCTCATCGCGTTCGTGGAGACGGTAGTCCGTACGTACGCACTAGCGAAAATATCATTCTTTTGATATTAAAGAAATATATAATTGGATGGTATATCATATAGAAAGAATCAGTATCATGTAATATTTATTATTTCCATGAATTTTACATCATTATTATACCCATCTAAATAATAGTATATTGAATAACAATTACACTACAACGTGGAGACGGTAAGTCGTACGTACGCACGTATGGTGATGTAACGACCCGAGTCCGGATCCCCTCCACTGGTGCCCCATACCTAGTTCGCCACATGACCTCAAATGTGTTTCCCTGAATGCCAGAGGATGCCGACTAGCAGTGAGGGTTGTGGGAAGTTATTGGGGAAACTATGCCCTCATTCGGTAAGGTATACAAGGTAAGAAAACAATGATAAACGGTGGAAGCAGTAAACCACATGCATAACAACAGAAACCAAACAGCGAAAGCAATGTAGATATATTAGAATGATGACAATGATGTAGTAGGTACATGTATCTAAGGAAAACAGAAAACACAACAATCTACTGAAATACAACTGAAACCAAGTGCAAAATAAAACAAAGTAAGCTCCTCTGCATCGCGAGCCACGGCTCGGTCCCATGCTCCCCAGCTCCATTGCAATCAAGAACCTGAAGTAGAAGGGCGCTTGCCCTTATCTATACCTACGGAAACATAATCTGTTTGGGCCCAAAATCATGTCCTAAATAGGGTGTGAGATACAATCCCAGTAGGCAATCACCCAACGATTTGTGCCTAACAATAAATGAATAGATGGCAGTAATAAACAAGAATCAGTAAGCAGGATAGCACAAATTACTTCAATCAATAGTTCTAATATACAAGTACACAAGTAGACAACCAGAAAAAAAAAGAAAACAGGTAACTTTCTGGGTAGCTCTCACATCCTAACCCCTATGGTTCAACCTACAAAGCACTAGCAACCCTTTGGGAGGCACACACAGTCTCACCCCTCTGGTTCATCTAGAAAGTAGACTCTCTGGGAAAGCACTCACCATAAATTCCACCTATAGTCTCGTATTGTACTAAAGGCTCCCTAGGGAATCAATCAATGTCCCATTCCCCCTGTGGCCCGCATCAAGGAACTACAGACTCTCTGAGGAAGCATTCATCGTCAATTCCCCCTATGGTCTCGCATCTTATTTAAAGACACTATAGAGAATCCCTTACGCCAATTCTCCATATGGTCTACTACACTAGGCTCCCACAGTACTGTGTGTAAAAGTAAAACATGCTCAACACGGGTGAACGTTGTTCAATTAAACCTCAAGAACTACTTGGCTATCAATCTAAGGCTCAACATCAATCATAGAACAACAGTTCCACTATCCTACAACTAGTCATGGAAACTGGCAACGCTAAACAGGCAAAACAAGCATGCCAATGAAACCTAAGCACACAATAAATTAATCTACTCACAAGCATAAACCTACACTATAGCAATCAAGAAAAGCATGAAAATAGCAGGGGAAAAAATAGGAAAATACACAATTCCCCGTTCAAGGGAATTGGTGGTAATCGCACATAATATTCAAGGACTTCCTACAGAAAGGGAAAAACCACTTACCTCGATCCTAGGAGGTTGATATACGTGAACCTCGATGATAGATTCCCCTTACAATGTTGAAGATCTGAGAAAACGCACAAAACGTTCATCCCACGATAACTTGGAAATGAGAAGAAATCAAGAAACAAGACTCATGAAGAAGGAAGAACTCACCGCTGTGATTCCAACGCAACTTATCGTGCTCGAATCGGAGAACGGACGGAGAGGCGGGAGCTCGTCAAAGGTCCGGCCGTACGATAGCTCTCAGGTGGACGAAAACTGGAGAAGAAGATGAAATTAGGGGTTAGAAACGACCCCGGTCCGTTTAATGGAAAAAAAGTACATGGTGTGTACTTTTTGATTACACGGCGTGTACATCAGTTTTCTGTACTCTGAATTAACCAGCCTCTACCTCACCCTTACACACCGTGTGTGTGGCCTAGATACGGCCATAACACGGCTTCAGGCGGAAAAGGGAGTACACGGCGTGTACCCAGAAAGTACATGGCGTGCACTTCAAAAATTTCAAGAAAAATCATTTTTCTGAAAAACTCCAGAAAAAAGAAAAACGTACCTGAAAAGAAGATCCGGGTTCTTACAAACTTCCCCCCTTAATAAAATTCATCCCTTAATTTCCCTATCGAGGAAGAGAAGGGGAAACCCCGAACAGCTCCATCCACTATGATCGTTCATCAGTCTCCCTCTCCCAGGTCTCGTCCTGTACTCGCTCGTGCTACCATAGTACTCCTACTAGAGGAACATACCACCTGCATAGAACCTTCGTACTGTGATCGACAATCCAGTTAGGATTCTCCTTGAATGATACATCTGCTTCAAGCTCTACTTCATCATGCTGAAAGACATGAGATGGGTCTGAAAAGTAACGTTGAAGCTAATAGGCATGGAAGATTTCATGCATGGCCTGATACCGCTGAGGTAGCTGAAACCGATAGGCGACCGGCCCAACTCTCTCTAAGACCTCAAATGGCCTGAAGTGCCATGGTGAAAGCTTACCCTGTCTCCAAATCCTTTTGTGTCCCAACCTCGGTACGACACGTAGGAAAACCTGATCTCCGACCATGAACTCTAGAGGTCGTCTCCGCTGATCAGCATAGGACTTCTACCGAGACTGTGTTGTAGCCATCCTCTTCCGAATCAGCTCTATCTACTCTGAAGTCTGCTGAACAAGACGAGGTCCCAGCAAAGCTGCCTCTCCTGCCTCCTGGCATCATAAGGGTTATCGGCATGGCCTACCGTACAAAGCCTCGTACGGTTCCATCTGAATGGTAACCTGGAAATTTTTTTGTAGGCGAACTCCACCAGAGGAATTTGCTTCTCCCAAGAACCGCCAAAGTCAAGGATGCAAGCCCGGAGCATATCCTCAAGCACCTGGATCGTGCGCTCAGATTGGCCATCAGTCTAGGGATGATAAGCTATAATCAAAAGTACAAGTGTACCCAAGGCCTTCTGGAGTACCTTCAAGAACCTAGGGTAAAGCGTGCATCTCTGTCTGAAACAATAGAGTGTGGAACTCCATGCAGACAGACGATCTCTCGGATGTAAACTCGTCTCAGATCATCGACACTGAAGGTCTCCTTGATCTACAAGAAATGGGTATCCTTCATGAGACTATCGAAGATGAACCAAACAAAATCGTTCGCTCATGGAGATCACGGAAAACAGGTCACGAAGTCCATCACAACATCGTTCCACTTCCACTCCAGAGGGGGTAACTGTTGTAAAAGCCCCGTTGGTCTTTGATGCTCTATTTTCACCTACTGACACGTAGAACATCTCATGACCAAACCATCAACATCCTTCTTCATTCCTGGCCACCAGTATTGGCGATGAAGGTCCTGATACATCTTGGTGACGCCAGGATGAATTGCCCAAACAGAGGAATGGAAATCCTACATCAGCTCCTCGCGTATGTCTGCTGGCACCCATACGTGTCCCTGGAAATGCATGATCTCATCCTCACCCACTGTCCATCCAGGAAGAGGGTCCTCTCCTGAATCACTCTCCCACAGGACTAAGCCTTCCGAGTCTGATAGCTGCCTCATCCGTACCCGATCAAGTACCGTGGAGGTAATAGCTACAAAATATATAAAAGTCTGTCCCCGTCTGTCGTGCACCTCAAGATACATCTTATAGAACAAGGCCATCAACTTCCACTCACTACTGGCCTCCTGAACTGCCAGAATATGGGTTCTCCTACTCAACGCATCTTCCACGGCGTTGCCCTTTCCCAGCGTATAGGCATGTTCGATGTCAAAAGACTGAAGATACTCGACCCACCTGCACTGCCTCATATTCAAATCACGCTGAGTGAAGATATATTTGAGACTCTTGTGGTCAGTGAATACAACAAAGTGCTCTCCCAGATGTTAGTGTCTCCAACACTGCAAGGCATGAACAAAAGCTTCCAACTCCAGATCGTGTGTTGGGTAGGTTCTCCCATGTGGCCTCAACTGCCGAGACCCATACACAATGACTCCATCTTCCTGCATACGCACAGCTCCTAGCACGATACCTGAAGAATCACAGTAAATAGTGTAGCTCTTCCCTGGCTCTGGAAAGACTAGTATCGGTGCTGAAATCAACCTCCCTTTCAGCTCCTAAAAGGCTGACTCAGATGAATCTGACCATAATAACTTCACCCCCTTCTTGGTCAGACCTGTCAAGGGTTCTTCGAGACAAGAAAAGACTCGAATGAAGCGTCAGTAGTATCCAGCCAGCCCTAGGAAGCTTTGTACCTAAGAGACGTTCTTTGACTGCTCCTAGGAAACTACTGCTCTCACTTTCTCTGGGTCCACAGATACTCATTCCTCTGAGATGACGTGACCCAAGAAGTGAATCTGACCCATCCAGAAGTGGCACTTCTAGAGTTTAGCATAAAGTCTATGCTCTCTCAGTGTACTCAGAACGATCTCAAGATGTGTGGCATAGTCGTGTCGAGTGTGAGAGTACACCAAGATATCATCCATGAAGACCACAATGAAGGAGTCCATGTAAGGATGGAATACTCGGTTCATCAGTGCCATGAAAACTGCATGTGCGTTCGTGAGATCGAATGGCATGACTGTATACTCGTATAGACGATATCTTCTTCTAAAGGCTGTCAGAGGTATATATGATGTTTTAACGCAAAACTGATGATAACCAGACCTCAAGTCGATCTTCGAGAACACTCGAGCTCCTCAAAGATGATCGAAAATGTCATCAATCATTGGAAAGGGATATCGGTTCTCGATCATCAACTGGTTCAGCTTTCGATAATCCACACAAAGCCGAAGGGTACCGTCTTCCTTCTTTGCAAATTGAACAGGCGAACCCCAAGGAGAAGTACTAGGTTGGATGAAACCCTTAGCCTGTAGCTCGTCCAACTGCTTCTTGAGCTCCTGCAACTCAGGTGTGGCCATCCTATAGGGAGGAATGGACACCGGTGCCGCTCCTGGCAAAAGCTCAATAAATAACTCTACCTCACGCTCTGGATGCAATCCTGAAAAGTCCTCTAGAAAGACATCCTTGAAGAAATCCACCACTGGAGGAAAGTCCAACTGTGGAGTCCCCTGCTCATCTAGATAAAGAATAACAATCTGGGCTGTCACCCCTCCTAGCCCAAGATGCTCGAGTCCCGCCCGACTTTCCCAAACATCCCATTCGCCTCTACGAAGAAAAGATTCACCCTTTGGTGAGAGGAAACTAACTCTGCGGTGATAACAGTCAACAACTTCCTGGAAGGGAATCAACCAGTCCATCCCAAGGATGAAATCATAGCCTGTCATCTCTAGGACGTAGAGATCCCATAAGAAGCGATACCCTGCAACCTCGAGAGGGAACCCTCTACACTGGCATACACTAGATGTCATTATTCCCAAAGGTGTGTTTAGTTTCAATGAGTCAGCAGAAGAAAGGATGCAGAGTCCAAGGCCCTCCACTACAGAAACAGAGATAAAGCTATGCATAACACCAGTATCGAAAAGGGCTGAAGATAAAAATGAGGCTACTAAAATCGTACCTCGAATAGTAGAAGGGCCGAGATCCTGATCTTGATAAGTCTTCTCCACGATGAAATATTGGCATGTACCGCGGCCCTGCGCCCCTGGATGACCACTCTGAGCTGAACCGCCCTGCTGGTGCTGAGGAAATGGTGGCTGACCGCAACGGTCTCGACCTCCACCTCGGCCCGAACATCCGGAAGAACTCCAGTTTCCCGACTGGTGAAAAATTGGTGGGGATACTCCTGAACGAGGAGTCATGGAAGAACCCCGATCAGAAGCTGCTGGTGAGAAAACCTAACACCCATCTTGCCGCAAGTTCGGCACACCATGGGGTCTCTCTAGCACTGCGGCCTCATGTGCCCTATCTGGCCACACTGGTAGCATGTCACCTCGCTGCCTGATGATGTGTCTCGCTTTCTCGAATCACCATGCGTAGACACCATACGACGCCTCTTGCTGTCATCTGGAGGAAAGATAACTCTGGAAGCAGAACCGCCCTGGCTCGCAGCTCCATAGTCTCTCTGATTGCGCTCTGAAATCAATGCCTGGTTGAAGATGGAAGTGATGGAAGTCAACAGGAAGATGTTCACCTATGAGCGGATCTCTCGTCTGAGCCCCTCCTTAAACTTCCTCACCAAGAACACCCCACTCCCATCCCGAAGGGGTGTAAAATTCTATAGCTCGGTGAAACAAGAGGAATACTCCATGAAAGATAGAGTACCCTGATCTAAGCTCATGAATTCCTGGGCTCGATCGGCCCTCAGGGTCTCTGGGAAGATGTAGTCATAGAACATGTGCGGGAACACCTCCCAGGTCATGGCCTACTGTTGACCCGCCTGGGAGATTACGTCCCACCACCTATTAGTAGAGTCTCAGAGCATGTAGGTGGCAATCTTGACCCACCTCTCTGGAGGCGTCTCCAGATGCTCGAAGATATTCATCATGGCTTCCATCCATGACTCTACAGCCTGAGGTCCTCCTTCCCCCGGGAATGTGGGAGGATGTTGCTGCTAGAAAACCTACGTCAATTCTGCAATAGACGTGGCAGGAGGCGACTCTCCCTGGAAGGCATGCATCATCCTCATGAAGCCCTCCCCGAACTACGCATCAGTGCCTGCAACTGGTATGACAGCCGGTTCCAAGGCTGGCTCGATTGGGGGATCAGCAGGAAGTCCCTGATCATCCATATCTGGCGTCTGATCACTGCCTGTCGAAAAATGTATTATCAGAGGACGTCTCGGAGGCATAGCTTTGAACGATCAAAAGTACACCTTGGATCAGAAAAACAAGGACAGAGAATACAAGAATACTAAACGGAACAGGGGAAGAAAAACACAAAAGATTACAAAACATGACTACACGGCGTGTATAAAAACTACACGGTGTGTCTTCTTAATCCACTAACATGGGCGTGTACACCTGCTCTATAAGTCGTGTACACCTCAGACTACATGGTGTGCTGACCCCAGCACACGGCATGTACATGAAAACTAAACCCCTATCTGAGTCTCTTTACACGGCTAACCCACACGGGCTGACTTAACCCGAGACTACACAACGTGTTCTAAATAAACACGACATGTTCTAGACAAGGCATCAACGGCCTGTGTTGTTGAGCACATGGCCGTATACACAGCTGGACCATATATGGCATGCTCCGAAGAAATATAGCATGTATAGGCGAAGGCGACACCGTCCCGTGTTGTTTGTGACACGGCTGGGTACCTGGGTAGGACAACACGGCGTGTTCCAAACAAACACGGCATGTGGAAGGGAAGGTAATGCCGACCCGTGTTGTTCGTGACATGACCAGGTACCAAAACAGGACTACATGGTGTGTTCCCCATGGACACGGTGTGTTCTACCCGAGCTTCCCCAACCCGTGTTGTTAGTGACAGGGTCAGGTACACAGCTCCAAACATACACGGCGAGTAACTACCTTATATGGTGTATTCCTGAAGTCACTTTCACAACACAGTGTTCTTCCCACACGGTCAGTGACACATCCTGGAAACTACATGGCATGTTCTCAAGAAGTACACGTCGTGTATTCTGGGTTTTTCTAGGCAGTAACTCAGAAACTGCACAGAATTCCAGAACACTAAAAACAAGGCGAAAAAGGTGCCAAATTCCGATCCGTGAGGGCCCATTACACGTCAAGAACCAAAATTTGGCGTTCACTTTAAGCAAGGAACAAAACAAACAGTTTTATAACATAACAGCAGAGAATCTATCAAGAAACTATCACAACAACATGCATAATCTACACAAAGTCTATCACAACAGCATGAAATTGCTAATGCACCCTAGATGGCATGGCAAGAATGCATGGAATGTGAATTCTAAAAGTGTCTATATGATGCATGAGATGGAATACACTCATCCCATCGAGTTTCCACAGAAATAGAACCGCAATATCAAAACAGTAATAGTACAAGTCATGCGAATCACTCTAGGTGAAATCGGATCAACCATAAAATCTCAAAACCAGAAAAAACTGTAATTAACAAGGTAGTATGGATTTTCCCTATACACGGGTTAGCTACTCCCTAGCATAGCATAATGCCAAGTACCAAATCCATCCTATCCCTGGATAAAGTCTCCAAATAGCAAGCAAGAGAAAAGAACTCCTCTTATACCACTTTGTAAATGATCCGAGTCCAGAGCCCCTCCACTGGTGCCCTGTACCCAGTTCGCCACATGACCTCAAGCGTGTTTCCCCAAAATCCGGAGGCTTTCGACTAGAACCAAGGGCCGTGGGATGTTATTGGGGAAACTATGCCCCAATTCGGTAAGGTATACAAGGTATGAAAACAACGATAAACAGAAGAAGCAGTAAACAACATGCACAACAACAGAAACCAAATAGCAGAAGTAATGTAGATATATAACAATGATGACAATGATGTAGCAGGTACAAGTTTCTAAGGAAAATATAAAACACAACAACGTGCTGAAATACAACTGAAACCAATTTCAAAAGAAAAAAAAGTAATCTCCTCAGCATCGCGAGCCACAGCTCAGTCCCATGCTCCCCAGCTCCAGTGCAATCATGAACCTGAAGTATAAGGGCACTTTCCCTTATCTATACCTGCAACAACATAATTTACTTGGGCCCAAAAGCATGGACCAAACAGGGTCTGAGATACAATACCAGTAGTAAATCACCCAAATATTTGTGCCTAACAGTCAATGAATTGAAGGCAGTAATAATCAAGAAGCAGTAAACAAGATAGCACAAACAGCTATATTCCACAGTTCTAACATACAAGTACACAAGTAGACAACTAGTAACAAAAAGAAAACCGGTAACCCTCTGGGTAGCTCTCACATCCTAACCGTTATGGTTCAACCTACAAAGCACTAGCAACCCTCTAGGAGGAACACACAGTCTCACCCCTCTGGTTCAGCTAGAAAGTAGACTCTCTGGGGAAGCACTCACCGTCAATTCCCCCTATAGTCTCGTATCGTACTAAAGGCTCTTTGGGGGAGCACTCAATGTCTGATTCCCCCTGTGGCCCACATTGAGGAACTACAGACTCTCTGACAAAACACTCATAGTTAATTCACCATGTGGTCTTGCATTTTATTTAAAGACACTCTGGAGAAGCCCTTACATCAATTATCCCTGTGGTCTACTACACTAGGCTATCACAGTCCTGTTTGTAAAAGTATAACATGCTCAGTGAGAATGCACATTGTCCAAGTAAACCTCAAGAACTACATGGATATCACTATAAGGCTCAACATAAATCATAAAACAACAGTTCAACTATCCTATAATTAGGTATTGCAACTGGCAACGCTAAACATGAAAAACAAGCATGGAAAAGCAACCTAAGCACACAATAAATTACTCTACACACAAGCATAAACCTCCAATACAACAATAAAGAAAAGCATGCAAACAGTAGGGGAAAAAATAGGAAACACACAATTCCCCATTCAAGGGAATTGGTGGTAATCACACATAATATTCAATGACTTCCTACAGAAAGGCACAAACCACTTACCCCGATCCTAATAGGTTGATATACGTGAACCTCAATGACAGATTCAGCATATAATGATGAAGATCTGAGAAAACTCACATAACATTCATCCCATGATAACTTGGAAATTGGGATAAATCAAGAAACAAGACTCAAGCAAAAGGAAGAACTCACCGCTGCGATTCCAATGCAACTGACCATGCTCAAATTGGAGAACATACGGTGAGGTGGGAGCTCGTCGAAGGTCCGGCCATACAGTCGCTCTTAGGCAGACGAAAACTAGGGATGAAGATGACATTATGGGTTAGGCATGACCCCAGTCTGTTTAATGAAAAGAAGAAAGTACACAGTGTGTACTTCTTGAGTACACGACGTGTACTTCGGTTTTCCGTACTCCGAATTAACTGGCCTACACATCACCCTTACATGCTGTGTGTGTGCACCAGACACGTCCATCACACAGAATCTAGTGGAATAGGGAGTACACGGTGTGTACTCAGAATGTACATGGTGTGTACTTCAAAAATTTCAAGAAAAATAATTTTTCTCAAAAACTCCAGAAAAAAGAAAAACGTAGCTGAAAAGAAAATCCGGGTTCTTACAGGTGAAATGTCACTCAAGGGATATATAGAATAATGAATTTGTTTGTTCCATATTTGTCATAACATAACAGTATATAAAAGGTACTGGAGTTATTATTTTAGAATGGAAATAACAAGGAAAGAAGAAGTTGAAGAAGAAATGAACTTGAAAAATTGTGGTGAAAACATTACCTCTTCTTCGGGTTCTTCTTTTTGATTTGATCAAAAGGGCTCCATAGGATGGCTTTCTGATCAAACTAAGGCCTTTAGGATGATTTTAGGGAAGTTGAGAGAGTATTTGGGTAGGGTTTGGCCGAACCAAAAGGCTTTGAAGGTGTGGAGAATTGGTTAGAAGTGGTGTCCGTTTATAAGGGGGAGGAGGGGAACCTTAGGAAAATCTAGAAATATTATTTTATAATAAATTCATATTCGGTTTCTAATGGCTCCAAAGTGGATTATTTAAAGTTTAAGGTGGGAATGGTTATAAAACCACTCAAACAGTATAATTTAGATAGGTTTGGGTCATTATATTAACCTTATCTTTTAGTTTTAACTCTTAGTTAATTAGTTTGACACTTAACATGTCACTTTGTATTTTTATATTATATAGTTAATAAACATACTATTTAACTCCAAGAGACCCCCCAAGTGGTCCATTAATGAAACACCTATCATAATATATGTCTCTTGGATGAACCTTAGATTTTTAGGAATTGAATATCAATTAATAATATAATTTATTTTTAAAAACTCTTTCATGTCAATTTTGAAACTATTGGGTATTTTGTTTTTGGTAAATTCATAACAGCATTATTACATCGAAAAAATTTATATAAACAATCATAATATGTCATAGTAACCTAAATAATTATTGTAATTCATAAAAAGTCACAAATTAAATTTATTTTGATATTTATAATATCAATTATTTTAATTTCTCATTATTTAGGTAATTACTGCATCACCATTGTGTCATAAACAGAATAAATTATTTAATGTCTAAAAATTATAAATAAAATACCATTATGTATGAAATACTTTTATCATTATAATGAATATTTATAGTCTAAAATCCAACATATATA
Organism: Viscum album; assembly: GCA_963277665.1. Taxonomy (NCBI): domain Eukaryota; kingdom Viridiplantae; phylum Streptophyta; class Magnoliopsida; order Santalales; family Viscaceae; genus Viscum; species Viscum album. The sequence continues at coordinate 1,416,791,606 of OY728138.1, forward strand.
ACCCTATGTAAAAATTTATTTTCTAAAATATAGATGCTTATGTCATTTTTGTATTTATTTTAACTTAATATAAAGTGTCCTTATCACCAACAAGTGGCTCCATGGGGTCCCGAAATTGACCCAAAGTTGCCAATGGTCGGACATGTATCCACCAATAATGTTAGGACACATTTTATGGTAATTTATTATTATTATTATTATAATATTATTTCTTAACCCTTATTTATCGGATTTACCCTTTAACCATGATAAATAAAATATTTACCGAAGTAATTATTCAAAAGGCCTAAAAATAAAAGTTACCTATTTACTCAATTTGGACATCCTGATTCCAAATATGGAATCCATTTTTCCAAATTCAAAACATAGAAGTGGAAGAAATTAATTTAAAATTAATTCCCGCTGTTAAAACAAAATGCGTGTTTTTATGATATATTAACTATCAAAAGATTGATACTTGTTTATGTATCGTTTAATTGTGAAATTGTGTCCAATGACCAACATTGTATTAAATGGTAAAAATATATTCTAAATATACTTTAAAACCACTCAAATTCATAATTTATCACTATTAATTATATTGATTAAAAAAGTTGTTTTTAATTAAAATTTAGTAATTTTCACTATTCATCAAAATATAAAAGTTATCCGAAAAGTACCAAAATTTCACCCTAGGATAAATTTGATATTCCGAATCCAAAAATGATGTCCATTTTGATAGATAAAATTTATAAAATTTCAAAAAGTGGGTATTACTATTCATAAGGGCTAGTTTGATTGGTCGTGGTGTGTGTTAGAACTCGAAGTTGCGTACAACACATGCAACTGTATTATTCAAAGAGAAGCATACTGAGGAATATTGGGGTGTTACATTGTTAATATTTGGTGTCCCCATTCCATAGAATAAATTTATTTAGTCAAATTGAATATATAAATGTTTTAAAATATTGGGTTTAAAAAGGTTTCACCATTAAAAGTCGGTAAAAGTGCATTTTTTTTTAAAAATACTTCTTTTATCTGAAAAAAAGAATTTGTTCTTACATTATGTCTATGAAACTCATAATATGGATTCTAAAATTATAAGGATTATATAATGTTCAAAATTCTGTTAATACTATTCATAACCTCTTTTGAACGGCTAGTTTGGTAAGTCATGGTGCGCTTGAACTCTGTGTTGCGTGTAGTGCTAGTTATTGAATTATTTTGAAGAAATAACACACTATGAAATCTTGGGGTGTTACAACTTCTAATGACTCCCCCTATCTCATTTCCCTGAGTGAAGTCACTCTCAATTTACTGGATGTGAAGGTCCCTTCAATGGATATTCATGAATGTCTTTGTCTACTCTTCAGCATGACACTTTGCTTGCATCGATGTCCAGAGATGATGCTCTTTAAAATTCATTTCTCTTCTCTAGTACAACAACTAGATGTACTAAGACTTCTTATTCTTTTTCTCTATAATCACAAATTCTTTGGTGATTTTTCAAAAACTAAAAAAAAGATCACTATGAATCATCAGAATTAGTCTTTATTCTTCCATGTGTTCATGAGACCATGCATGTGAAAATTTAGATATTATCTTCCTCTTCACTTATTTATACATGTGCACCTCGGTTTAGGAAGGTTCTCTTCAAAGTATTCATGTATTCATGTGCATGAATGAATGCATGCACTTACTCTTCTAATTTCTTGTGTGAATTCCCAAATAGATATGGTTATTTTAAGCACATACACAGCCTCCTTTATCCTTTTCATAGCACTTGATTTGGATATGATTGGGATTTAATTGTGTTCTTCTTCAAATCATTCATATAAATGCATGCACTAACTTACCATCACCATCCACATTTTTTTCTTCTCCCTTTCTTGACACACACTATTCACATTAATTTTTTTATAGTTCTGAGCATGTGTTTTTATTAAAGATTCAATGTGTGTATTTGGTATGGCACTGTGTTCTTGTTATCTACTTACACACCAATGTTAAATATCTCTCTTATGCACAAGTTTGCTTGTCTCATCCGTGAACTAGGATGATTCGTGACCCTCCTTGCACAAATGATGTGTTGGATTCCTTTGCATAGGATGTACGGAACTCTTTTGTGTACCAAGTGGTATTTGTTCTTAATATTCTTTGAAATAGAGTTGGTTCACAATACCTCCTCTTCCCAGAACCCGAACGTTACGTAATACCATTTTCTCACATGCCAAGAATGGTTTGCATGGACTCTCTTCTCAAACCAAGAACAGTTAGCGGCTCCACCTGCTTCGTGTACCCATCCAGTACACGGTTCCTCTTCTTTGAGAAATATAATGGTACACAGTTCTTCACTTCACAAACCTAGAATGGTTTGCGGAATCTGCTTGCCCCTTCTCAAACTTAATGATCAGAGAAACACTGTTTCTTAGAACTGGAGCTCTTAGAAATATTGAAAGCTGCAACCTCTCCTCAAATTGGTGGGTATATTTTTTATAAGTAGATGTTAGATCTTTTTTGTGTCTAATATCTACATGGTACTCTCTTAAAGATTCTTCATTGAATAACTGATATCTTTGATTCTTTAATATCTTCAAACCACATAGATATATGTTGCATATCTTGGATGTTTCCTCTAAAAAATCGCAGCCTTCTCACCGATCATTCAAGTATTCAAGATGAAAAGTATCAGTTTTTGAATCCCTTCTAAAATAAATGTATCCTTGGAAACTTCACTTGCCTTGGACATTTGCTCATTGTTCGTTTCATTTTCATGCATGAAAATTTAATTGCATGCATGTGATCATAGAATCCTGATGATCACTGTTGACTTGAACTAATCTCAATTGATGCTAGGAGTGGTGCGATCATCGTTCAGTTTGAGAACTAGTACACAGGTGCATGAGGGTGTCTGGAGGATGAAGACAAACTCAGTGTAAAAGATCAGAAGATAGTAGTTGAATCATACATGGCGCAGGGAAAATCAACAATTCAAATTATATCACAGGACACAGGATGTGATGTGCGTCCAAGATCATGTGTGGGATTAGATATATATTCTACATTATATAAATAAATAAATTATTCATCCCACATCAAAATGGAGATGTGGAAGATCCATAGTTTATTAATCAATTCGTGCATCCTTAGTGTGAGATTACTCCTCCCCCCCTCTGGTGCCGCCACGCATTGGTTCTCCTGAAGCGTGCTCTGAGCACCCACTCTGCCTCATCAGGTGGGCTCCTAGAGCCCACCATGCATACCCAGGGGCGTATACATGTACCCTATGGGACTTATGTGGGCTGTATGGGCAGGCTTCCCCATGGACGTGGTCATCACATGTGGTCCCGCATGAGCCGTGGGTTAAGGCTAGCTGGATGGATAGTGGTATGGCCATATTTTTTTAGTTAAGGCTTATAAGAATACTTAGTAGAAGTCTAATTATGCATTGAAATACATGGCCTACTTCAATTACAAGCCTCATAACACCCTCTTCGTCTTCTTTTCTTTTACTTCTTCCAAATAACACTTAAGATCATTGCATCAATCATCTGAATTTCATTAGTCATTTCACTTAGGAGAGTTCTTTTCTTCATTTCAATCATCATTGACATCCATTGACACCCATTGACAAAAAATAAAATTTTCATACACAAAGTTGTCCCAACAATGTCCCCCTTTGTCTTTCTTTCCAATAATTCAACATTCTCTAAAATGATCATGTCAATGTCAAAATGAGTGTTTTCTATCTACTCTCTCCCTTTCATTTTTCAACTTTAATTTCAATTTCTCTCTCCCTTATTGATAAGAATTACAATGTTTATGGTAGAGAGGGTATCAGTTCATACTTAAGTGATTGTTCCATCCATAATTTCACTCTAAGTCTATTTGAGAAATGCTTGATGTAGAAAACAAGAGGACTTGATTTAGACAACAAAGCTATCCATTATCCCCCGATCATGATACCTCATTGTGATGATAAATCATGTACTTGTCTTCAAGGGCCTTTCTAATTTTCTTATGTCACTGGTTGATTTAGTTACTCCCCCTTTGAAAAATAATTTTTATTTTGAGTAACCAAGGATGAGATATTGAGAAATGACATATCTTTACCAATAAACCATTATTCAGACAATTATTAGAGTAAATGAATTTTATACCAACTGAAGTCGATACTAATTGAAATAATAACTCTTGTAGCTTCTTTATGTGCCTCCCCCTTGAGAGAACACTTCTCAGGTTCTCCCCTTGAGTGATTTCTTTGCCTTAAATTCATGTAAAATTAGTACAATACACAAACTGTTAAGGGAATTAGGTGGATCCTCCTTGCTTCTTTAATATGAGTTTGGAGTCTTAGATTCTTTTCTTAACAAAGACACTCTATTGTCTCCACTCCTCACACTTTCACATTTGATCATCATTTTTGACTTTGATTTTGTTGATCTCAATATTTCTTCCATATATTTGTGTGTGAGTCTTCTTTCTTCAAGATCTTTTAATGCACTAGAATCTCCTGGGGAAACTTTAATCTTTCTGAGGAATTCTTCATGGTCTAAAATAAATGCACTACAATTATTAACAGTGTGACCAGTCATGTTGCACCACACACACAGAAATTCCTTATATTCATGTGGAATTCTTTTATTTAATATTGCACTAGCCTTAGCCTATGCATATATTTTCATTCTCATTATTTCAAAATCTTCATGCCAGATAACTGGTATGTCTCTGGGAACAATGGTAGTAAGTTTGGATTTTCCACATTGACACTTCAGAGTGTCATCATTTTTAGGAATTCATTTTGATGTACCACTCTTCAACTTCTTGGATTTTGAATCCAATGACTTCTCACATTTCCTTCTTGAGTTATTCATGGGATAATTTTTTTTGCAAAATTCTTCTGATTTCATCCAAATGTAGATTCTTCTTTCTTAGTTTGCTTCTGTGATATTAAATTCTTATCAGCTCTGGACATATATTGAGATAAGTGTGCTCCATTCTTGTGACCACTCCCATTTCATACATCACAGATGTCGTCTTGAATTGCAGTATACATATGATTCTAGATCTGTTGATGTAGTTTTTTCTTCTATGTTTATCTCCCTTTTAACATGTGTTTTATTTGTGCATTTTCATTTAATGAATTGTACCAGGAATCCAATGTAAATGACCAATTCTGTTGAAGCACCATCATTAACCCAACAAATCATATATTCTTTATATCTTATGTATAATTTTGTTAGACCTTCTTCTTAATGTGATGTGCTCTATCTGGGGAACCATCTTCCATCTTCTTCTTCCTATCCACCCTAGCCATGGCGGTAGGCTTCTTTTCCTCACCTTTCCTCATCCATACTTGTATATAATTTTTATTCCAACCTGCACATTTAGTAGAAACATATTTGGAAACAATAGTAAAAGTTGGTATGGATGGTACCTCCACTTTCTCATCTTCTTGTGATAGAATAATTAATGAAGTCCTGATCATCTTATCACATGTTGGATGTCTTTTGACAGTAGAATCTTCTAGTGAGCATTGAATTCCAACTGAAACTCTTTCATTCATTTGTGAAGTATCAATATGTTTCTTCTCAATATTGGTTAACTATGATTCCAATTTTAGACATTCTGTATTGAGAATGATCATTTGATATTCAATCATGGTCATGTTTTCATCACAATCCTTTTTCAATATTTCAACCCCATCATCATGCATCTTAATTTTTCTTTGCATCAAAAAGTAAAGATCTTTGTTCTTCTTCAATGTTCCTTCCAAATTTAGAACCTTAACTTTAGTGCCCTTTTTCAACTCATCTTTAAATGCATGGATCTTTTCTTCTAGAGTCTTATTGACTCTCTCTTCATAATCAAAGGCTTCAATTAATCTATAGAGATTTAAATATTCAATAATTTTGGCTTCTAATCCCTTTTCCACATTATCATCTTCTCTTTTCGGTCAGGTGATCTCAACCTGCATACATGGAAATATTCTACAAATATTAGAAATTCATTCTTCAGGAATATCATGAAGCTATGTTCTTAATTTCACCATCGTCAGCTCATGTGAAGTAATGGTTTGATCATCATCAATACTTGTGTTGGAATCCTTGTTTTGGTGGAAACCTGAGCCACCATCTCTTTACATTACAAGCCTGATATTTCCCCATTATTAAAATGACATAGAGAAAAATCTATTACATCTTCTTTAGGAATGAGGGACATCTTCAACTGCTTCTTCTCTTTCTTTTTCCAATTCATCATGGTATTTGTAGGTAGAGAGTTATTCTTAGAGATAACCAAGCTTTCATCAAGATTTATCTTCATTATTGACTCAGGAAAGAAAAACTAAAATATTATTCTGAATACAATTACTAAGAGGTATCCAACATATGTAATCCTTTTCCCTATGATACAAATTTAAGGACCCTATGTCACCCTGAGAGGGGGGTGAATCAGGGTGTCAAAGTTTTCTCATGTTTAGTGGATCTTGTTCCTAGGTTTGTAGGAACATAATTAAACGTGTATGATGGATATGTGACGTAATTAAAAAATTCACATGCAGAAGGAAAACACAACACTTTTACTTGGTTTTCCACTAAGGTCTACGTATAAGGAGCATACAGTGACAAGTTACCTGTCATAACTAATTCCACTAAACTTCACTAGATTTGGATTACATGGTTTGGGTATAGTCACTCTTTCCCAAGAACACTACCTTTACCAATGTTCAGGGATATCTCACTACTTCCCTTGGATCACTTCTGCTGACTCCCCCTGGCTCATTTCCCTAGGTGAAGTCACATTCAGTTTATGGATGTGAAGGTCCCTTCTAGGGATAGGCATGAAAGTATTTGTCTCCTATTCAGTATGAGACTTTTCTTGCATCGAGGTCCAGAGATGATTCTATTTAATTTTTAGTTTTATTCTCCATTACAACAACCATATGTACTACGACTTCTTATTTTTCCCCACTAGAATCACAAATTCTTTTGTGATTATTCAAACCCATAAAAATAGCTCACAATGCATCATCATAATCATCTTTTCTTCTTACATGTGTTTATGTGACCATGCATGTGACAATTTAGATATTCTCTTCCTTTTCAATTATTTACACATATGCATTCTCAGTTTAGGCATTTTATCTTAAAATTAATCACATTTTTATGTGAAAGCATGAATGTATGCACGTCCTCTTCTACTTTCTTGTGTGAATGCAAAAATGGATATGGTTCCTTTAAGCAGACATGCGTACTCTTTTCTTCTTTTCATGTCACTTGATTTTTATATTCATGGGTTTTAATTAACTTCTTCTTCAAATCATGCATACGAATGCATGTACTCACTTCCCATCATCATGTACATTCTTTTATTATCCCTTTCTTAACACACAATGTTCACATTGATTTGTTTATAGTTATGATCATGTGTTTTTATTCAAACAATAATGTGTGTATTTGGCAAGGAATGGTGTTCTTGTTCACTTCTAGCAGACCAAGGGTATAAAGCTCTATTATGTGTAATTGTGCTTGTCTCGTCTGCGAACCGGGATGATTCACAGCCCCTCTTTGTGAAAGTGATACACGGTCTTCTTTTGCACAAGAAGTGTGGACCTCATTCACGTACCAAGTGGTATGTGGTTCTTCTTATTTGTCAAAATAGAGTTTGTTCATGAGACCTCCTCTTCACCAAACCAAAATGGTTCAAATTACTGTTTTCTAACAAACAAAGAATGGTTCACAGGAATCCTCTTCGCGAACCAACAATAGTTCACAGATCCACTTACTTCGTATACCCAAGAGGTATGTGGTTCCTATTCTTCGCGAATAAAAACGGTAAGTGGTTCTTCACTCCATGAACCCAAAAAAGTTCGCAGAAATTGTATGCCCTTTCTCACACTTAAAAATTGGAGAAACACTATTTTATAGAATTAGGGCTCTCAGAAGGATTAGAAGGAGAAACCTCTCCTCAAATCGGTGGGTCTCTTTATAAGTAGAGATCTGATCTTTTCAACATCGTAAATCTTCACGATTTGATCTTCAAGATTCTTCTTTGAATAATCAAGATATTTGGTTCTTTAATATCTTCAAACCTGTTTGGAGATATGCCGCATATCTTGGATGTTTCCTTTTTCAAACTCGATGCCTTCTCATTGATCGTTCATTTATTAAAGATGAAATGTATCAGTTTTTGAATCCCTGCTCTAAGCTACGTGGCATTGGACACTTCCCTTGCCTCAGCCATTTACTCATTCTTCATTTCAATAATATACATGCAAATGTAATTACATGCATGTGATCGTAGCATCCAGAAAATCACGGTGTTCTTGAATTGAGATCAATCTTTTCCTAGAGTAGTGAGATCATCGTTCGGCTTGAGCACTAGTTTGAGGGTGCATGTCAGTGTATGGAGGTTGAAGACAACCTCGGTGGAGGTGTTCAGACAGTGCTAGTTGAATCATACGTGGCGCAAGAGAAATGAACGGCTCAGATTATATTGCTGGACACGGGATGGGATGTGTGGTCAAGATCACACGCTGGATAAGATGGATGGCTTATATTATATTGTTCATTAAAATATTCATCCCACATTTAAAGGGAGATGCCAAAGATATTTAGTTTATCAATCAATCTGCACAGACTTAGCTCTAGATTACTCATCTACCCCTTTCGGTGTCACCCTGCATCGGTTCTCCTCAGGCGCACTCCTAGAACCCACTTTTCCTCCTCAGGCATGCACCTAGAACCCACTATGAAAACCCATGGTCTTATACATGGCCCCCTTGCACCTCCTACAGGCTGGATGGGCTGACTTCCCCATTGGAGTAGTTTTCCCCTGTGGTCACGCTTGAGCCTCAGGTTGAGGCTAGTTGGCTGGCTAGTGGGTTGTCCCTATTTTTTTAGTTAAGGAATATAATAATACTTAGTATAAAACAATTTATTCATTGAAATGCATGGACACTTTCAATTACAATACTCTTCACACCCTCTTCTTCTCATTTTCTTTTAGTTCTTCCAATGAACACTTAAGATCAGTGCATCAATCATCTGAATTCCATTCTTAATTTCAATTATGAGAGTTTGTTTCATCATGTCGATCATTATTGACATCCATTGACATCCATTGACAACAAATACAATATTCATTCACAAAGTGGTCCCAACATGAGTATCATCTATTTGTATAAACATTATGTATGATATAAGGCCCTTCGCATTTGGGTTCTATATTTGGATGATTCTTCTTTGGTGTCATTTGAGTTTTGAGATCCAACACTAGTTCTCCATAGTGGAATGAATGGAAATAGCCCTTTTTATTGAAGGAATGTGTGATCCAATTTTTAATGACTTCAAGGTTGTCCAATGTACGCAACCTATTCTCAGCAAGACACATTGGCTCATTTATCCACTTTTGTGATTTCTTATCATCTGAGAGATTCCAAAAAATGGCTATTCAAAGTGATGTAATTTATTCCACTATGGGTAACACTGCCTCGGTCATATACTCCAATGAATGTGTCATTATTCTGTAGTAGTACATGTGGTGGTATGGTAGGCCCATAAAGTATGGAGGTAATTATCCAACCATGAGGTCTTGTCTTAATTCAACATATCTAGGTGCATATTTGAAAGAGTCATGTTTAAGGATTCTATTTGTTTATTTCCCACTAAATGATAGAGGAATGAGTTATTGGAATCATAGTTTTATTCCTAGTAAAATTTCATCAACTCCATGGAACATATATTGATGTCGTTGTCCATAAATATTGTGTGAGGAACCCCAAACCTCTTGATGATATGGGACATTATGAAGATGATGATATTCTTAATCCTGACTTCCTTGAGGGGTATTACCTCATCCCATTTGAAGAAGAAGTTGGTAATAGTAAGGATGTACTTGAATTACATAGATATGGCTTTGAAATATGGACCCACAACATCCATTCCCTATACGGAGAATGTATAAGGATATTTTTCTTTATATAGATATTATTAAGGTTAATGGATTTTTTTCATAGATATATCATCCATGACATTTCTTAGTGAATTACACATTGTTCTATATCATGGTCTTCCATTAATAAAGTAGCCTCTAGATTTTGTGGGAGATCCTGGTCCTAGACTGATGAGCATAGAATAACCTACATGGACTACCTACATAATAGTAGGAATATCGCTTTTTTCCTATTAATCTAGGGAGGAATCCCTATAATAATCTCTTATATAGTTATTTTTGTTCATTTTTACCATCCCACAGGGTAAAGCACTATACATGTTGTCAAATTTATTCCCTTTCATCTCAGTCTATAGTGAGAGTCCCACATTCGTGGTATCTTATTATGGGTTCCATATATCAAGGAGTGGATACAGTTTCATCATTGTATGGGGATGTTTTTACCTAGTTGATTTCTTCTATGCCACATATGGCTATTAATGAAACAATTCATCGGTGATTGATACAGAAGATTACGTCCTTCTTATTGGGGTCAGCAATGAATATGGATAAATTAACCAATTCATAAACATACGAATTATAAGAATGGGGGGCATGATTAAATGTGGTCTAAAAAAGAAAACAATTCCACTATTCCCTTGACATTTCCTGTGATATAGTCACGTTTTTTCTTTTTGATGGTGTATCTAAAATTGATCTTCATTATCACTAGCTCTGAAACCCCTTTGATATTCATGTATGCTATCTATAGCTATAGGGATAATTATAATCTAGATATGAGAGCTTTTTATTCTTCTTCATTTTTTTTCAACCATCAAATAGTGAGAAAGAGTAGAGAAAATTTTATTTTTCAAAGAAAAAAATAAAATACCTAAGCATACTCAATTGAGTATCATATTTTCTAGTCTCTTGGTGATATGAATTTATTAGGTTCCATAAAAATACATCTATTGTGTCTGGGGTGTGTCATGGGAATATAAAACCTCCACAACTGAAAGATCAGTGTTTATAGCTATGATATCTAGAAGAGGATGTGTTGTAATAAAATCAGCTATGGTGTGTCTTTTAACTAAATTTTGTGATACAAACTGAATTTCAAATTATTGCAGAATGATCAACCATTGTTCTAAACACCTAATTAGCAAGGGATAGTCAAGGATGTAATTTAGTGGGTTAATATGAAAGACTATGTGTACTTCATGGTGATGAAAATAATTCCTCACCTTCTGCATTGTAGATATGAGTTTAAGGAAGTTCTTCTCGACATCAATGTATTGAGCCTCAGTTCCTAAAATCATTCGACTGAGGTAGTAGAGACTTTTTTCACTGCCCACATTTTTTTTCAAGGATGGTGCTGAGTGAGTGTTCCATGGTGTCCACATATATGATGAGTGCCTTCTTTTTTCTGGTTTAAGTAAGACCAGTGGGTGTAGAAGGTACTGATAAATACACTCAATGGCTTCTCATAAATCCATGTCCAATTGATAGGAAATTCCCTTCTTTATTATGCTAGTAAAGGGGAGCGTTTTTTTGGATAGGTTGGTTATAAAGTTCTGAAAGTAAGAAAGGTTCTCTTAGAGACCCCTCACATCTTTGAGAATTTTAGGGTTTCACATTTCTAGAATAACAGTAGTATTTTATATGTAAACCTCAATACCACAATGACATATGAAAAAAGAATGGAAAATACCTAATGTTACCCTGAATGAGAATTTGTTTGGATTCATATTTTTCATGTTTTATCATATCTTATGGAAGAATATTGGAATATCCATTATTTTGTCACACCACTATTGGTATTTGACCACTAGTTCATTGATATAAAATTTGGAAATTTTTTCTAGGAGGGGATTGAAGATACGATGCATGTAATATTTGTATGTAAACTAGAATTAATTTATTCAAAGGGACGAACCTAATAGAAAAATATTCTTGGTGGTGATATAAATGTGGTGGCTTCTTCATCTTCAGGGGACATCATTATTTCATTGTACCCTAAATACCCATCCATGAAGGAAGGGTCTTAGAAACCAATGATATCATTGAATAGGAGTTATGTGATTAGTAGTGAGAAATAATAATGTGGATAATGTAGATTAAAGTATCTAAAATTGATGAAAACCCTAATATATTCATTATTTATCTTTATTAGGAGGATATTTTAAATACATCATGAGTATTAATCTTCACACACAATGTTTTATTTTATAAAATTTTCAAATTGCACATCTATATTGGTATCTTGGGAGGGGTGAATCCTCCATGCTACCTACATAAATACTTGATGGTAATCAGGTAAGCTGAGATGGTGTGTATCCATATATAGATTAAGAATGAGAATTTCTATATAGTTCCGCGAAAAAACATATTAGTTTTTCTTTAGAAATGAGATACATGTCTCTTACTCCTCAAGAGCTATGGACGAAAAAATCAATGTATGTTGCTGGTCTTCTTCTATTCCCATATTTACCTACGTTATCACATTAATAGTTATGGAGATAACTTCCTAGAATGTGGAAGGGGCGTTCCTGATGTCATGTTCTTCTTCATCCACCTTTGAGTCTATAGAGGCATTTTCTGGTGAATTATTTAATCTAGGGGAATATCTATCACTGTCGATGTGGGAGAGGAAATGATAAAATACACTATCATCCCCTATTTCAATAGTCGTTGTAGAGATATTCCAAATCTGATTATATTTATAACATTCACTAGGGATGGAAGGGGATTGGATATATGGGATCTAGTCTATTACCTCAAATAGATTTATGGGGAGAACATAGTAACTATTGAGAATACTTCTTGGATTTTAAAGGGAAATACCCAAATCATTTGGTGATATAAACTATATATCATCATCCATCATTAGTTGTTTTATATCCCTTTTTTAGAGACCTCCATCAGAATATATAGATTCACAAGTCATTAATGGATCATTATCATCTTGTAGTGTGTTGAACGTTCCATCAATAAGGTATTTAAAACACTGATAGAATGTTGAGGTTACCGCAATGTGCTTGGGGAGCCAAGGCCATTAGATCATGATATTGTATGAAGTGTATAGTCGAATAACCTTAAAGATATCATCAAATTTGAGAACCAAAAATTGATTGTTATGCTTGATCTTCATAATAGGTATTTTTTCACACTTATCATACACTTGAATAGTTATATTGGTGGGGTATAAATCCATATCCCTATATCTGAAACACTTGAGGGTTAAACTTAGAATGAGATTGATCACATAACCGTTTTCTATAATATCTCTTTGGATATAAGTATTATCAAGTCTAGATAAAACATTTAGGGGTATTATGTTCCATGGGATGATCTCTTCATGATCCTTCTCTTTAAACGAGATGGTGACATGAAATTTTTCTTTCATGGTCTCTACTTAGTGGTCTTCATCTATAGTGGCTTCTATATTGAAAATACAATGGGATCTTGAGAGGTTCAAAGAGTTCCCCAATGAGTTCTTTTGAAATATGGAGTGTATATAGGATTGAGATATTGGATTGGAAAATAGTAATTTATTTCATAATTTCTTACTTTCATGCCAAATTTTAGTGCTTCCTGATGTGGGGTTCCTCATTAATATGTTTCTAATGAACTGAAATGTTTGAGTTATATGGATACGATGATTATGGAGAGGATGTGGGGGGAACTTCTTTCAGTGGGGAAGGTTGTGTTAGCCTTACTATTGTCTAGGATGATCAGATAATCACACCACCCACAACACAGTCATGTAAGAGGATTGGGTTGGATGATTGATGGAGGGTTCTGGGACACCTCTATATCTCTATTAGGATTTTTGGAGTTCTTAAACATGAGTCATAGATTCATATATATCATCTATAGATATGTGACGAAAATATTGGGTTCGACCATACTCATATTATCCCCTCTATACACGCTTCATTCTCCAATAGCCTCATGTCCCCTGGTTTTTGGGTGGGGAGCTCATACTCGATGAAATACTCCTCATCAGATAAAGGGTCTCTCAATTATAAAATGTTTAAAAAAACCAAATAATATATCTTCTTCTGAAGAGGGTTTTATTTAGTGGATTGGTTCCCATGATTCAGATGTTACAAAGAAGAAATCTATAGGAGTCATATTTTTTGTTATAAAATAATATGACTCTTCCTCTTATGTTTCCTCATATGTCTGATGGTTGTTTCAACCTTTGGGATACATATATGATTTCACCTCCCTTGGTGGTGGAGATTTGGTGGGTTTGTGGAGTTTTTCTCTCAAGTTGGAAAGAGCTCAGTTAACCCTTCTGATTCATCCATTTGTTGAACTTTTGTTTACACCTAGCTGAAATTTTCTTCCAATCATCTTTTATTCTGATTTAGAAATGGTTATGAAATCCAACTACTCTGAGGAGTTTTCTAACACCATTTGTCCGGAATTGACCATTCCTTAAAGAACATCATTAATGATAATGTTGTCTTGGATGTTATCATATATCCTTATATGGAAAGGGAAGTTGCCAGGATGGTTGATGTTGTTGACCTCATTGGGATTACTAGGATGTGGAACCTTGAGAAGGTTATTATACATGGATTTAAGAAAATAATTGTGGAGTAGTTTATTTCAGAAGGGTTATGTTTTATTCATCCATTATTAAAATCATGTGAGGACGTAACTTCTCTATGCCTCTAGATGAGGGATATTTATTGGTAATTTATTCTCACTAGAACGTACTAGGTGGATTGGTACCTTCCTAGGTGATTGAATGGTCACTACTTCTAGTTTGTGGGTGACATTAATAGATTCTACCTTGGTGAAACTTTTACCTTATGCTGAAGGAATTCACTAAGATTTATCTTAGGTTCTATGAATGGTTTCTTATAAACATTGTTCCTTTTAACTGAACTCATGTAACCTAATTAGATTATTCATAATGATCATATTTTTAAATATCTCATCCCTAATATTTTTATCATAGAGTTCTAGAAACTATTTCTATGAGAGAGGGATGTTGAGTGAATAGGTTAGACCTTTCCATATGGATATGAAGTCAGAAACCCTCTCATTTTCTCATTTCATGCAGTTCATAAAGTCAATGATTTTTTTCCTTATTGTGGAGCTAAATTGGTAAATTAGTTGATCACAATGTTCTTCCCATACATTGATGAATCATTTTGGTAGGCTATAGTACCCAAAAAAATCTAGCCCGACCAGAGTCTTCATAGAACACCTCAACCTTTGAGCCTCGTGTTAATCTCGAGGGCCCATCATCATCCCACATATAAATAAGATGTGTGTGAAATATTTTCCTAGGTATCCTATTCCATAAAATGTGGAGAATATAGGATTTCTGAAATTATTTTTAGGAAATATCCATCCACCCTTTCAGGATATATCATCTTCTCAGACTGAACAGGTGTGTGACACCCCTCCCTGGCTTCTATTTGAGTAGACAAGGACTCGATGGATTTGATAAGTTATAGAGGATCTACTTCTTAAGTCACATACCATCTATATGAAGTGGTAAAGGCTTGATTAGGTGGTCTTATTTATTTTCTCCTAATGATTCTCAACCCTTGTGTAGACTGAGTAAATACCATGGAAAGGGAGATGTTATCTCTATAATGCAAGAAAATCAAGACCATTGTCAACTTCCACATTTATGTAGACTATAAATCTTGAAATGGATCCATTTCTATGCTTTTATTCTTTTCTTTATAATAAAAAAACTCTAAAAGTAAGAATTTTTTTCTCTACCTAATGATGATAGTGATGGGATTATTTCCCCAAAGTACCTCCTCATTGAGTTATCTGAGTGTTTGTAACTCAGTCTCAAGTTATGACAATTGTTCCTCCACAGAAGGAACCTTGATACTGTGAGGTTGTTATAGGGATGTGGAAACAACTTTTCCTTTGTCCCTTTTAGTGATTTTTCTTATATCTAGAAAATAAATATTCGTATGATCAAGGTTTTGGAGCTGTCTCTAATTCTGAGTGTGTGCAACCTCAGTTGGTGCATCGAGATCACCCTCCTCTAAGGGTTTATTTTCCATGTTATGACCCTCTACATATATGTCTTGATAAACATTATCTATTGTGTTGAAATTTTTGACAAAAAATAAGGTATATCAGGAAATTCTATTTGTCCCATTAATTTCAGTGCAACAGGATTATTCTTCATTGTATGTATAAAGTTCGTTTTTCAAACCGCTTTCCATATTGGGCCAATTAGTCATGTGATCCTAGCAAGGATTTATTTCCTTCACCATATAAAACTCCCATCTTGGAATATTACTAACGACCTTGAGGGAGTTTCTTTTCATGAATGTCGAACAAGCTCTTAATAGAAGAGGTCAGTCTTGCATTGGAAGGAAAGGATGGGATAATGACAATTGATATTTACCTCCCAACCAGGAGAAGACTAATCCCCTCTATAGTGATGATGATGATGAAAATTCCCCCATCCCTATGGGATAGGGAATATTCACTACAAAAATTTGCACTGATTCATCATGTTGATGAGGATTCAATGACTTTATTATGGGATTTGATGAACCTCAAGGAAGATATTGAGATATAAATTCCCCCATCCTATAAGGACGGGGTTGATTTGGAATTGTCACAAATATTCCCTTAACCCTCTAGGAAAATGATAACTCTAGTGATATAGATTGAGATATAAATTCCTCATCAAAGTGGGATGGGGTTTTTTCAGTTATTGGTGTTATTTCCTTAATCCTCCTAGAAATTGATGATCTAAGGGGTGGAGTTGGTTGATGATATTCCTCTGTCCCAGTGGGATGGATCCACTCTTGGTCATCTATTATAATAGCTTCTACTATGACCTATTTGATGTGTCGTAGCTATACTCAAGTATGATCTGGGTGCAATAGAAACCCATGTTGGGATTCAGTTTCTATAGGATACCATTGGGTTGATTTCAACATTGGCTTCCATGTATGAAATGGATTCACATTGCATCGAAGGGACCCATTAAAAGACATGATGGATATACCCTTACAATTTATATGATATCTTCGCATTATTGATGCAAGATAACTCTTTTTTAGTGACCAATTTTCTCAATCATCACCTATTTTCCTAATTTCTATAGAGGCTGTGACATTATAGTATGCCATATCTAAGGGGTTCTTCGTTTCCAGGGGTGTGAAAAAGTGTAATTCTCCATAAATTTCACATCCTAAAATCCAGATGCACCATGGGGATTCAGAGATCTGATATAGAATAGTTGTGACTAAATAGTATAAAGAGTGTTGTAGGTGTTTGATGTGCTTCACCAATTTTGGATCTTAAGACATAGAGATAGCAGATGGGTCTAGCTGAAAACATAGTATATTCACGGTTTGAATGTGTACCTTCTATCCTGGATAATATAGGTTCCTAAACATCATTTTATGAGTAGTATCTACCATATTTTATTATAGATAAGGCATTATCTATTTTTATAGAACATTTGGGATAAAATTTTTATAAATAAAAAGAAGCTAGAACAAGTTAGAGATGTTTTTTATAAATAACTCTCTCTATATATCGATTTTTATTTTTTATTCATTAGAAGTACTCTCTTCCATCTAGTGAGAATATAGAATAATCATTGTAGAAATTCCTATTGATAATAGTAGAGTACTACTGGTAGTTGATAGGGAAAAATATAATATCGACCCCAATGCTTCATGAACCTCTCTATATGAAGGTTTATTAATTTTGAACACCTCTCTATATGGAGGTGTCAGGGAATGGGTATGATTTCCTTTTCTGTGATAGTTATCACCATGGGGAGTTTGAGCGCAAGGGAAATTAGGAGTAGAGTACCTATAATCCATATCCACACTACCATGAGGGGTAATATTTGGGTAAGGGTCAAATTCTATGCTGGTTTAAGTGTTGGTGGACCCTTGGGGTGTTGAGCATGTGTCTCAAAAAACGCAAGGACACTAGCACTGAGAAGATTAAGAAATTGAGCCTCATTTTACACTGTGGTCGGGATATGTTGACCTTCCTTATGGAATTGTGTTGGGATATGAGCATGTTATATGATGATTGAGGGACCTTATTTATAATTTTATGGTGATATGGTAGTATGATCCCATTGATGAGAATTTGTAGTAATATTCCAATTGGATTCGTCATTGTTGAAAGTAATATGAGCTTATCGAGATGAATTTTTCATTCTCACTTGGTGATCCTTGGTCAAAATGGGGGTATGATCACTATCATAAGCCTATGGAATATGTTTTTGTTCTTTTGAGGTAGGAATATGAGCCTATCCTGAGGCATGTTCCACTCCCACATGGAGATCCCCAGTTGGAACATGAATATGAGCCCGGTATGAATATGAATTCTTAGTCGGAATATATAGATGGACCTCTAGAATGGGATAAGTGATATGATCCTCCTCGTGTATTACTTAGGAAGGATACTGGTGAGGTATTTCATTAGAGGAAGTATGAATATTAACCTATCTTCTGTGGTCTATTCAAATATGCCAGATAGATTCAATGATAAGAATATGAGCTTATCCTAAGCCATGTGTCCTTCTCACATGGTGAGACCCATCCAAAATGGAGGTATGAGTCTGATCATGGGCCTTTGGAGTATTCCTCTAGTCTTTTGCGACATGAATATGATCCTATACTCAAGAATGTGTCTCTCTCACATAAAGATGTATGCCTAAAATGGGGTTATGTGAATGACCCTAGGCATTTGGAATATGCCACTTGAATTTTTAGATATGTATGTGCCCCCTGTACCGAGGCATGTGTCTCACTCACTGGGTGAACCGCAGTTGGAATGGGAATATGATCCCAGTTTGGTGCCTTGTAGTTTATAAGAATATACTAATATTCCTCTTGGATTGAAGTAGGAATGTGTGCTTTCTCTAAAATAGCCACTTTTTAATAATGGTAAGAATTTTTAGTTTTTTTGTCTATAATGGTAGAAATATGTTCCATTATATGTATTTGTAAAAGATTCTAAATATAATGGTGGAGTTCTTTAGCTATTAGTAAGATGTAATGGAATTTTAGAAAAGCATGTGCAGGGTTATAAGCCTATAAATTTTCTATCTCTACTATATACTAGTAGATATCTATGATTGAAGTATGGATATAATCCCACATATTTATTACTTTTCCCACCATAATATGATGATGGAATTCATTCATAGGGGAAGGGATATGCTCCTCCCCCATACTTATTGGAGGAATATTCCCATAGACTTATTTTGAGTGAGATGGAATATGAGTCTGCTCAGTGTCTACCACTATAATATGCTAATGGGATTCATCAGTGGAAGTGGGGATATGATACTGACCCTAGTTATCTAGATCCTTCCATGATCAATATGTATTTTTTCCCATGCAGAGGTGTCAAAGGTGGGAGTGTGTTTAGTGGTTCCCTTAGTAGGTGACTGACGAGTACCACTGGGATGGTGCTAGTGATGAAAGACGATGGGATCCCTCCTCAGTAGTCCTTAAATAGTATGGTAGTGATAGTTGACTCCCAGGTCCACCATCATTAGATACTAAAGTTGTTGATTTTTTTTTCACTCGAAGGATAAAATCCTGAAGTTGTTGGTTGTGGTGACAAGTGTCACTAGATTTATTATAGATTTTCTTAGATCAAGAAGGCTCATCAGTTTTAGTGCTTGAAGACCCTCATAGGAAGCCTCACAATTTGAGATCATACCATATTGATGGTACTAATGGGGTATTTCATTTTTCCACACAACGCTAAAACTGTCTAATGGGTGAGCTCATTCTGAGGCATGCTGGGGTAGCAGTTGTAGCTGATTATCCAGAACAACTTCTTGATGAAGACATGACAGATCAGGGTGTTATTTGAGAGAAAAGGATCTAAACTCATGAATATAATTAGGAACAAGGTCTCTAATCAATGAATCATCATAGGCATGATATGTGCACAATCATATATTCATGGGTAACACAATTGTCTTTTTATTAAAGATCTGATCATTCGTTTCACATGGACTTGTCAAAGAGAGGATGTGCTTATTTCATAAGAACATCGGTTATATAATATCACCCATAATATTCATGTCTGGTTTTCCATTTTTTCTGTAGATTATTAAAAAAATGCCTTTATGTATTATTAACCTATCATCCTACTATATGAGAGATTAAATTTGGGATCACTGGATTTTGTTTCATTGATTATGAATTTTAAAATGGAATGATGTATGATTATTATATAATCCGTATATTTGATATATTCACATTTCTTTCACCATTTTTGTTTACATAGATTATGCAAGAAAGAATGTCATAGTGTATGAATAACTAATCATCCAGCTATTTGATAGATTCACATTAGGTTCACTATTTTGTATTGCCTATAATATGTAAGAAAAAATGTCCTGACACATGATTAACCAATCATACTTTTATTTTGAGAGATTCACATCGGTTTCTCCATTTCTGTTAGTATAGATTATTCAAGTCAAATGGATCTAAGTTTGATTAATCACTCGTACTTCAATTTGAGAGATTCAAATATGGTTCATTATTACTTTGCATAGATTATGAAAGAAAAAAGTTTCCTGACAGATAATTAATTGGTCATCCTTCTATTTGAGATATTCATATCAAGATCACTATTTTGTTCATCATAAAAAACACAATGGAAAATTATTTTGGTTTATTCTGATTATTGATTGTGGGGGTTAAATTATTTCACAATCATTAAAACAAATTCAACATTTCTGTGCTTAACATATATTCCCAATAGATCCCACATCCATAAATAGGTACATACGGTCTTTCTAAATGCAGTTGGTTAGTTGGGATTTTTAACGAATGGATTATTGGAACACACATTTTTTGAGATGATGGGAGTTTGGGCTCATCGAACTATTTTTTGGGAAATTATTGGATACACAAGTAACCTTTTATAGATTTATGATATGTTAATAAATCTATTCTTAATCAGGACATGGGACAGGTTACCCTATCAACATTACAATATATTAATCTTATATTTATTCTGGATACAAAATTATTTTCTCCCACAAAATAAACATTGGTTAAATATATTTTATACATTAAGGGTATTCATTTAATGAATCCATCTACATGTATCTGAGGTTCTCTATTTATTTCCCCTTATGGGTGGCTGCTTATATACTGGAGCCATACGGTCAGGCACTTCAGAATTTTATGCAACATAAAGAGTCATTTAATATGTCAAGGATGGGATTGATCCTCTATGAGGTATCCTACATATCAATTTTATAGAAGGGATCAAATATAAAGTAGTACATTGATCATGGGTTGTTTAACATCATGCGGAAATTACATTTGCATGAGCACTTAAGAATCAGGTATTTAAGCACAATACTTGAGAATATAACCTATGTATATTGGTTATGGAGTGAATAAGAGTTCTCATACTTTGATCAAGACCATAGGATTGTCCTTGAAGTAGATGTCCTTAAATAGAGGGAGTCATAAAATTCCACTCCTCAATTATTACACACTGAGGATTCCCTAACTGGTAGAGATTCATGATGAGAATGATGTGAATAATGAACCTCCATAAGACAACATGATTAATGCTTGGTGTGAGAAACAAGGTATAACAAGTAATCAGTATTAATGTGTATAGATGTGGAACTTATGCAGTAGGACATCCCATTGGAAGTTTAATATGGATCTAAGACCTTAGTAAGGCATCCTATGTTTTTTGGTCAGTATATTAATAAAATATAATATTGTTTAGTTCACTTATTAGTCCATTTATGGATTAGATAGAATGATCCAGCCATGGGAATGATTGGCTATCAATGGTTGAAATTTCATAAATATGGTGAGGCATAAACCTACGTGGATTCCAATTTTAGCTTAGTACTTATGAAGGAGTCTTATGTATCCTTGTTATTGTAGAAATTAGATTTATCCTATTTCAATAGATTAAGTATTACACACTGTGGATACCCTTGTATGGTGTTTGCAGACAGATCATATTATGCTACTGATTGGGGTTTATATATAGAGCTTTCCCTATGTCAGTGATTTGATCATTTCAGCTTCCTAATTCTGCGTGAGTTATGCTTGGTGTGGAAAACAAGGCATGGAAAGTGACTTGTCTTGCTACATTTGATCATTAGATCATCCTCTTTGAGAAATCCACTATACATCTTGGGTGCGCTGGTTTAAAGATCCAAAGATGCATTTTTTCATGATGGGTTTAGGAATTTATAGGCGTAGTCACCTCAATTGTTCTCTGCTTTTTAGAAAATGTATTGTGCAATTATAGGGTGGATTTGGTTGAAGGATTTGATGTAATTCCTTTCATGATATCCTATTGTTTGTCATTTTGAGGATGTCATGTGATTTTTAGTGACTGAGAAATCATCCTTTCAATGACCCATTTATTAGATTATATCCAAATGATGGGGTCTCTCTTAATCATGTGGGAAATCAAATGGAATTATGTAAGGACATGCTGTTAGTTTTAATGTCCTTCAAGAGAAAAGGGTTCCTATTGTAAGACTTTTGTGTGACCTAGGGTGACCTGTCGAGGATCTTCAATAAGAAAAATATAACCTACCATGGTGCCTTTGTGAGATAGGGTTTTCATGTTGAACGAATCTTGGAATGTATTACAAAGAACACGAGTTCATTGTAGGAAGTTTACAATTGTTAGTGTTTTCTTTTTTCCCTTTTTATTTCATTGATTATTTTATATGGTCCTAGGTATCACATGTGATTGTGTGAGTGTTTTGAAAGAAAAACACTCTCCATGTCGGTGATGAATCGTGTGACCAAAAAAGTATCATATGGTGCTTTAGGAGTTTTATATAGACAAACCTTTTTCTATACTTCAGAGATAAATGGGGTGAGCATGACCACGATGACATATCAGAAACCCTTCGCATGGTGAGGATAACATGCGAGCACAGTATCGTGTGATGAGGTATAAATTTCTCCATGGTACTTCAGTGTTTTACAAACCATTTGGGATGTGTCACATGATGCTTATGACCGAAAGAGGCTCCCACCATTCACGTCTTTTTATTTTCTTATTTATTTTACAAGGGCCTGGGGTCTCATGAGTTTTCTTTAGTTTTGTTAAATAAAATCATTCCACCATCAGTGATACTTCATCTGACATACAATGGGTCTTATGGTGATGTAAGAACATTATCATGTACAAAACCATCTGTTTGTATTTGGATCTGGAAGGGGAGTGCAAGTCATATATAATAAGTCTGAATCGCTTCATGTGGCAAGGGTGACATGCTAGTGCGCTCTCATGGGGTGAGGTGGAAATTTCCTCATGGGATTTTGGTGTCTAGGCTCATCGCATGTTATTTATGACCACAAAAGTCTCATGCTTTTGGATATGTTACTCCTATATTGTAAGTATTTTTGGATTGATTGGTAGGTGTGTGCATATTGATTGGTAGTGTGACTCTAGGTTTCTCATCTAGTAGATTATGTGTGATCAATGAGTGTGTGGTATGCCTTAATAAGAGAAAAAAGACTTATCAAAGGGCCCCATCAGACCTATCATAGTTTATACATTGTGTATGACTCTATCATGTAACCTTTTGCAAATCTCACGATTGTGTGTCTCTTGAAGGCTTATGTGATCCATGAGTTCTGGACACATTTTCATCAATTTTTTTGTGGGGAAAATAATACTCATATTCTCGTACTTCTTCCTTTAAATATTTATTTTTGCTCATTTAGTAGGAATCAATAAACATGTTCACAGTTTTGAATTGATGGTATATAGTTTGTATAAATAAGATTTATTTAGATGTTAAAATTTTACATTTCAATTATATAAAATTTACATGACATAAAACAAATGACCTTGTAATATAATTAAAGGTTACTAATTCATTTTTCAAAATACCATTAATTTTAGAAAAAATTGATTAAATATAATACTCATTTATTATTATTATTCTTCTTTTTAATAATGATTTGAATAAAAAATTCAAAATAATGATTTATTAGTCATGTTAATAAATAATACCTAGGAAATAATAATGTGGCTATATAAAATAATATATTAATAATTCAAGGCTAAAAAATACATGTAATGTATAAGAATTAATTTATTATCTATTATCTATTTTTATTTAAAGGTAAAATTTCTAATATTTAGAGTGTTAAAAATTACAATAATATAAAAATTATATTAATTAATGAATAATAATTTATTCATTGATTTTTTGATAATATTGTAATAATGATAGAATCATTTAATGAAAAAACCTATTTTTCAGAGAATCATTTTCTATGTTTTGTGTATTATTATATAAATAAATTAACACGATCATTTTTAATAAATTATTTTAACTAATTTTATAATGAAAATATACAAAATAACTAATTTAACATTAAAAAGGTATTATTATTTTGAATTTTGTTTGATTAAATTAATTTTTTCATAAAATACATTTTTCTAAAAATTGTTTTTATTATTTATATATTTTTATAATAATAAACTAAATATATCATGGTTTAACATTTACTACATTAAATTTTAATTTTTATAAATATATAAAAAAATTAACACTCAATTATTTATTCGTAATTTAAAAGAAATAAGAAAAAAATTATTTCTTAAAAATTTTATTTTAAAAAATGGGTTTTAAATATATTATATTTTTTTCATTTTAATGTTAAATTCCTTATGATTCTAATTTTAATTATATGTAATTGATTCCAAATTTTGAATCATCGTGTCAAAATAAATTAATGTGGTAAATTTCAGTTTTATACATAAAAGAATTTACCGATGTAAAATTTGTTTACTACAGTAATGGTTTGAGGGAATATATAGTAGTTTAAATAAGTAGTAAGGTCATAAAATATAAAAAACTTAATCCTTTTTAGTTAATAATTTTTAAAACATTATTATACCTTTTAAATTATTTATACACATTCCGTTAAAAAATTATTTCTTTCAAATTGTAGAATGTATATATAAAAAACTACTACGCCACCTCATATATAAAATAACCCCAACCTAACCTTACAAACCACATAAGAAATTTTAATCCCCCCTATAATTTAACATATTATCATTCCAAATAATTTTTTCCCACTTTTTCTAGATTATGTCCTAGTGATATAGCTTTAATTCCTTCATAGTCCAGGACAATTCCAATAGAAGTTACAATTTATTATTTTAAGTAATGGATTATAATCTTTTATTTTTGTTTCATATTCTACCACCTCCAAAATAAGATTTATCACTTTTATAACATTTATGTAGTAAAATTATACTTTTTAAATGATGATATTATAATAAAACCACATAACATTCAAACTCATCAATTGACTATAACATGTCATTGTTTGGATCAATTTGACCACCATCTTAAAAATGCTATAAAATTTTATCATGGATGGTTATAAAAACAAAGTTTCATGTAATATATTTAATTAAAATGTAAATAATTTTATATTTATGGTTTTAGAGTGTTGATATTAATATATAACTCATTATTAATGTGCCATGACATGTTTGCTAAAAATAACTAAAAAATCAGGCTCTGGATTTTATCTTTAAGTGCTATAACAAAACATCCAATGAAAGGAAACTAATAATTAAAAGCAAATTATGTATTTTTTTCTATTACGACTACTATTTTAGGTATTATTAACTCAAGAACATAGAATGATGACTGAAAATACTATACCAAAATTGATAATGGGTTGAATAACTAAAAAATGTTGAATGGTATTAAAAAATAGTCTATGAATATAAATGGTTATATAAAAGTTAATGAATATGAATTAAATTTTTAATTAGATGATTTATGTGTATTATATTATTTTACAGGTAGCTAAATCAATTTCTAACCATTATTAATCCAATGTAAGGGTTTATTATCTCAATTTTCCTTACATTGAGATATGTTCCATATTCACCAAATATATTCATTTTTTTGGTGTATATACTACTCCATTTAATTTTTTTTTATCATATCATTCAATAAATTAAAGGTATTTATTATTAAATATCATGTCTTCTATTTCAACTATTTTGGATCAAAATTCCATCTATGTCAGAAGTGTTTCTTTACTAATCTCATTTTGAAATAAATATTGTTCACATTTGAATTCCAATCCAAGGAAATTATATATTATTTCAATATAAAATTATATATTATCTTATCCTTAGTTAATTTAATTTTTTCATGTATTCATACCACTCACCTATGTTTGGATCAAAATTAAACTCAATGGATGATTATATATGGAGTCAACTTTATTGTTTAATTTTTGTTAAGAATATTTTCCATTAATATTATTCTATATATCATATGAATATACTTCTATATAATTAAATAATTTATAGTAGTCTACTTATGCATTCATTTACTTGAATTTGAAATTTTTTTAAGGAAACTTTTTAATATTTTCCATAGGAATCACTTTTAATAACTGTAGCTTTCATTACAATAGTTTAAAAAGAATCACGTTTAAATATATTTATGAAGACAATCTCAAAACATCTTCATCAGTTTTCATTGAGAAGTATCACATCTATTTTTTCATGGGGTTTAATGTATTTTATATTCCCATTTTTTAATAAATTATGTTTCTTAAATAAAATTTGTCAAAATAAAGGGATATTTCACATTATTTAATAAAAAAAATTCTTTAGAAAAATTAAGAAATTGTTCAGAACTTGATAAACACCGTTTATGGTTCCTTATGTTTGTTTGGGGATTTTACCTATTGATGCCATCATTCCTCATTCTCTAGATAACATTTTAGAAATGTCTTAAATAATTTTTCAGGAAACTCATTTCATTCCCATTGGTCAATTATGTTATTATTAGAATATGATTTTTTTCAAGTATTGTTGGATCACATATGTGTGGTCTCTTTTGTTGATATGGTAGGTTCTATTATATACTATCAATTTAATGGGTATTATTTTACTTCTCATAAGATAATGTGTGTTCAAGATTTCTTATGATCATAAGAAATTGCATGAACATATTGAGTTTGTAAAGAACAACATTTGTTGACTTGATTAGGTTTGTTATCTAAAAAGTTAATAAAAATCATTAGGTTTGTTCAAAACTAAATGAATGTGAATGATTTTGTTTTCTCAAAACTAAATGTGATATAATTATTGGGTTTTCAAACAATGTTACGATTTCCTAAAATTATTCTTATAACACATATCTATGATGTGGATCATGAATTTGTTTTGTTATACATGCCTCTTGATTATAGACATGTGTTTAAACATTTAAATGTTGTATATCATTTATTAAGTTAATATAATTATGCAATGTTTCATGATATTATATCCTGTGTTTTATTTATATGAATCAAATTGTTATTTTCAAACAAAAGTATTATGTTCTCATACCCAAATTCTCAACTTATTCTCACTTGTGAACTTCAATTATTCTCTCTTATGTTTTTCCTTATAATTCTTCACAACATAAAACATTCTTATGTTTATATTTTCAAGGTTATGATAAAGGGTATTATATATAAATTTTATAAAATGGTATCATGTGACTAGACTATTTAAGGGAAATTATTAAGAAATATTGTTAAATAAGATGATCGTGTAGGTAATCCTCAAAGACACTAAATATTTGGGTTTTGGATTTTTTTTATATTTTAGAAGTGAAAATTTTAAATTATGACAATTTTATAAAACAAATGTATGTTATAATATGTTTTTCTAACACTTTATAAAATCATATGTGTGATGTTTATATTTATAAAACCTGATCAAGGAGTGCGGGTCAGGTGTGTCTCAATCGTGAAATAAGTGTTTATATTCATTAATGATATGATAATATCATATAAAAAACATGAGTATTAATATATAGATATATCCAACATTAATGATGTTTATAAGGTACAAACATCACTATTTAGTTGTATAAGATGATATTTTCTTCAAATATTTAATTTTAAAAAAATAATCAAAATCCAAGAAACTATTGTATTCCCTTACATGATTTTACAATTATATATATAATTTATATATATAACATAAAAATCATATATTTTTAATTTTTAATGTGAACATAAATTTAAAATATTCATTTTTCAATGTTTTATATGCTAAAATAAAATTTCTATTTTCCTCAATAGGAAGGTGAAATGTTTTCCTAAACTCTAATTAAAAAATATAAATTTTAATGGGTGTTTTAAATTATGTATCAAACTTGATTGTACTTCTATATGAACCAAAACCTTGCCTATATCACCACTTTCATGGAAGGAATTTCAAATCCCCACATTATAGAAACTAATCGATGGGTAGCATAGGAACACACTTGGGAATAATATCACAAAATAATTAGAGATGATGAATAGTTGATGTTGTCTTTAAAATATAGTATGAACCATTCATAGATTATATTTCCATGAAAATTTATAATAAAAATAAATAAAAAATAACATAAAATAAAACAAAAAAACATTCAGATCACCCTATAAACACTCTCCCCAACAGAATTGACCTCTAACAGTTCCTATGCTTGGCCACCACAATATCATTACACCTCCAACCATATAATGAAGTCAAATCCTAAATGGAAAATTTTATTAATTTAATGTGACACATGTTAGACATTATATAAACATAATATAAATTACTGCGAAATAATATCATTGGAACCACATGAAAAATAAAATAATATTATTAACCATCCTTAATCAACTAAAGTTAATCAATGCTCCCAAGAGTGTCCAGGAACTAAACTATGAACATGAAAAATAGATAACATATGAGTGATTATGAATGTGTCATATTGATCACTAAATTTTAAAACTATGGAAATCCATCTGTAAAATAGACTTAAATTCATTCTTTTAACACAATGTAAAAAATAGTTTTTCGCATGCTTTATAAAAAAACCAAACAACCTGCCACATAAAGATTTTCAAAAAACTATCCTTATTATTCAATAAATAAAATGATCATTAAACAGTTTTAAATTAACCATTTAAAGAATAAAAAGAGTCATTTAAACCATAGAAATAAAACAGAATCATCATTTAACTCCCTTCCCTTGCGTCTCAGGAAAACTAACATTTCATTAAATGTTTTAAGGGAAAAATTTTATTAAAAAATATTTCAATAAAAAACAAAAACAATTTCCTTTATAAATTACAATTTATAACCCTATAAAACTAACATTTTTAAAAGTAAATCATCCCACCATCAAAGTGATATATAAACTACATAATGTAACAAAAACTATAGTGAATAATATTCAAGAATATGAACCCATAGTGGCTCAAGTGAAGTAAATCATGCAAGGGTAAATGATTGAATGAAAAATAAAAAACCCCTAAAACATCATATAAAAGACCCATGTGTCATGGGATGTTTCCCAAGAATCTAGTAATAAAAAATTTAAATAGATACAAAGCTCCTATGTTAGAAATATGGAACCTCCAAATCCCCGGATATCCTGTCAAATTATCTGAAAATAAATATCCCAAAAAATACCTCTTCATTGGGATCAAAGAATATTGGTATCCTAAAGGCCTACTACCCCTTACATTATAAAAATCTCATAGTACCCATGTAATAATCCCTAGGTTATACACCATCTATAATATAGTTTTCTATCACACATTCCACCTACTATATTGCTAGTGCTCCCATGAAATTTCAAATGGTAGTGAGCAATCAATAAATCAACACAAAAATTAATTTCAATAATTTCAAATAAAACACACCTTTTACTACCTCAAAAATGATATTCCCCTATATGGATGCATAATAATTAGAAAATGCACAATGTATATCCAATGATCCCCTAAAAGGTTACAATAAACAATAGGTGAAATTATTTATGGGGATCATGATAGGGTCTCATACTTTTATAAAGAAAAACATAATGTTAAAAATGATCCTTCAAAACATAAATATTGTAATAGCAATCCATTTCTAAACCATTTGAAATTAAAATTCAAAAAACACATGAGAAATTTATCCCAAAACCTCTATTGTATTGTTAATTTCCAAGACAACATTAAATCCACAGTTCAATAATCCTTTAAACTATAAATTACCATAAGAAATCATAAATTTTATTTATAAATATAACTCCATAGAATAATTAAAAATTTTAAATAAGTAATTCACCTTTAAAGAAAGATAATTGTACATAGAATCCCTTTCTCAATAACACAAAATCATTTTTCAAAAACAATTTTTAAATCACTATGAAACTCATAGTCACAAAAACATTTCAAAAATAAGGAAACCATCCTTATTTTATAAAAATAGTCCATCAAAACACTAAAAATATATTTTAATAATGGAATAAACATCCAATAAATCCCTAAAACATTATATTACATTTATAAAATAAAATTAGGAATTTAAATCAACACAAGATAAATTACTTATGTCTATGATAATTTTCTAAACATGTTTAAAATTAATTATAATTAATTTAGGCATGTTGTCTACATGTAATTACACTAGAAACATATCAAAAACACACTAATAATTTTCAAAGTACCATTCATGTAATTCTAAATGAACTAAACCTACGGACAATGACCATTCCAAATGTAGTATAAATTAATGTAATGATTCAATCCTGAAAATGAATACATAATGTTTATAAAATAATAAGAAAATATTTAGACATGCATTAAATTTAAAACCATATAATAATATTGAGTTCAAAAGATAAATCTAACAAGAATTGATTTTGGACGAGCATAAAGGTGTTTTCCTCAATATAGTATACTTGAATAGAAAACGTTAAATTTCAAAAAAAAACATTAAGAACCTAAAAAATCAAATAAAATTTAACCCACATAGGTTTTAAAAATTAAATTTAATCTATGGTTAAGCAAAATTTAGAGGAAATATAGAAAAAGGATTTGTTTTTCATTCCTCGATGATTCAAATCCAAAACATTAATATGAAATGTGGAGGTACCTAAAATAGTTGAGGCTAAAGGGAAATTCATGTGCGACCATGGGGGAATCTTGGAAGGTTTCAAATGAGGGATATTAATGGGGTAAAGGAGGAACTCCATGATATAACTAAAAGGTTAAATGGGTATTTTTTTGGGAAAAATAATTTTCTTGGATTCACACACATTTTACCAACATAGATTTTAAAATCACGTGGAACATGTTCCTTACACATTGGATCCCCAAAAACAGCAAACATAGTTTCTAGTATAATATCATGTGGTCCAACTACCCATGTGTGGGGTTCAAATGCCCATGGTTCAATAATAATAAATGGAACAATACTATTGATAGACCCCCACACATGATTTTAATATGGTTACTCTTTACCATGCATAACCTATGAACGACATAGAGATTAATAAAATACTAAGATTAAAAGATGGGGACCTATACAATTTAAATTATCCAAAAATTATTTTGAATAATATATAAAAATATTACTATTATAGGTAGTGTAATAAATCTCCCCATCCTAATACTTTATTCCTTGTAAAAATAATTTTTCTGAGGTATAGGTATCCAAAAAACAAGAAAACCCATAACTCGCATAAATTAAGTGTAATGGAATAGAGACAATTCAAGAGATCTGATTATCACAAAAACAGTAAACATGATCCATCCCCTAATAATCCATTAGATGTCTTCAAAAATTGATAACTACCTGAAATAAGGATCAACCATAATTATCCAATAAGGGACTCTAAATAGAGGGAAATCAAATAATGGTCTCCCCACAATTTAGAAATGATCAAAATGTTGATGAATTAAACAACCACACCAATAATGATTGCATCACCATTATATCCATGATTCCTTTAAACCATGAGAGAAACCAAATAATTCAAAAAACAAAGGACATCCATGATGATCATAATATAAAAAAGAATAATAGTTCAATAAGTGCCCAAAGGACCCCTATGCTAAGGAATAATCAAGTATCCTCTGATCATATCACTAAATAAAAGATATAAAACATATAAAACAAGAAATGATGAAACATATGACTTAATGCAGAAAATTAAATGGTCCATACTCTTAGATAAAAAACAATGAGAAAATTGGATAAAAACTAGGATCTCACCCCATGCATTCCCTCTCATAGTGAACCCATACCAATATAAACATTCACTAGTAGTCATTCACTATGAATTTATTCTATACCAGTCCTAGAAACATAGATAACTCTCCCAAGTCCATACCTTATAAAAAAACTATGCAAAATGTATAAAGGTCCATCACCACAAGTATTTAATTAAAAAAATATTGCACAAAAGGAATACAGATAGTGAGTAATGGAAAAATCAAAACAATCACTACTCACAAAATATCATAGGAATATAAACTAATCCACAATCCCAATCCACTCCAAAAATAAAAAAAATACAAAATATCATTAATGTAGACAAGGATCTAAACCCATTGAGAATGAATCCCTATGATATAATCATCTGAAGATAAAAGTTTCACTGAATATATCAAGTATATTTATCCTCATGAATTCCCAAAAACAACTATCTTATACTCACCTAGTATAGTTTTACAGAAAAACTAATATCCAATAGACTATCACATCCCCAAATCGGAAAAAATATTTCCACTATATATAGAGTCTAAAAAAGATCCAAAAAACAAGGGTGTAACCACTTCAGGTGATGAAAACTTCACTTCACTCAAGAATATTCTAAGAGGTAGACTATATATACGATTGATCATTAACTATACCCACTAATGATATATAAATAAAATAAACCAATATCAATGAACATTTAGGGGATAATTTTGGAAATAAAATCACCCTAGAAATATAACATTCCAAAATACATTTCTTTAAAACCCTCTACTTAATGAAAGGAATAGAAATTCATTTCCCAAAAATACATGAGATTTTAAAAACAACCCAACCTCTTGAAAATATTATAACATATTTTAAATCCTAAATTCCTAATGGGAATTCAAAAAAAAACATTTATATGGTTTTATAAACTACAAATTACTTTATAAATAATGTAAACCATATAATAATACCAATGATACTTCTTTATAACATTTTAAATTTTTTAATAAATTCAATTTTATTAAATGAAAACAAATTCTTTTAATAATCTCCAAATGGGTTCTAAATTACATCACAATTGAACAACCCATGGGTTTTTAAACTAGTTAATTATTTAGATTTCATATCCAAATAAACTGATTTTGGAAAAAATACACAATAGTCTTCTCGAAATCTCGTATTATCTTATAATAAATTCCAAAGAATTAAATAAAAAATGAAAATTAATTTATAAAACTAAAAAAAATTATAAACAAGCTATAAATATTCCTTTCAAAAAAATAACATTCATAAAATCCATTATTTTTTAAAAATTCGATTTTCACACCTATGACACTATAAATCGAGGAAAACAAAGTCTATATCATTAATATATCATAAAACCCACATTTGTATGACCCTGGTAGTAGATACCTCTATAGTGTTGAAATAGTGGGTGCCCTAGACCCAAATATGCAGTTCTTTTTTATTACCATATCATGTGTATAGTTAGTTATGCATGATGTTATCTTACCATTATAGTGTAAACCTTTATAGATCCCTTATAATAATGATAATTTTTAAAGGCTAATTTTCGGTTCAAGAAGTTATAGCAGATCCCAAGCTATAATGAGAACCTCTAGATACAACGACATTTATCTTAAATATATGTTCTATAGTCTAGATACATCTTACTGACTGGACATAGTAGATGTTTGACTATCAGGTGCTGGGGGATCATAATCATTGAGACTTCTTCTCATGAAGTTCACACTTGGTGATATCTAGTAGTGAGATCATGAGGACATACTCGTCAATAGGAACACCACATGTTTTGGGTGTCATTGGTTGTTCCTATCTATGGACATGTGTATTGGTCTCCTAACTTGAGACCATTACCAATGTATATCATTTGATTACATAATTTGATGCAAGATGAAAACCATGGAAGTGATGTCGTGGCGAGGTAGTTTGTGTTGGGTGTGTCATTGGTGTTATGACATTGGTTGAATGGTCAAGAAAGGATTTTTTGCTTCCATGTTCAGGAAGTTATATATCTCAGGCCCGGTTGATTAGGATGGTTCCTCCTTCATAAGGCTTTGGCCAAAGTAGTAGAAAAGTAAATCTATCCAGATAGATTAAGAAATAATAAAGCAACATAAGGACGATGACACAAGAGTGTGTTCTTCTTTATGCGATATTCAATGATAAAGAGATTATAGTACACATTCAGTGTTCAGATGATGGTAGTCATTGATATGACTATAATTATCTCTTTAGGTGCCATGATGAGTTTCTAGACTCTTCTCTTGGTCTATAGATTTTATTCACTGCTGTCGAGGTAAGGGCCTATAGGGTCACACACAATAGCGTATTCAAGAATCCGCCCTATTCAGTTGAATAGGTATATGGAAATAATGGGCCCTGCCACGGGGTTTCAGTGTTGTCCAAGTTATCGATCACTGATGAATTAAATAAATTCATTAATGTTCAAGTTATGAATATTTGGGATTGAATTTATTTAATGTGTTTAAATGTTTAGTAAATACGAAAATAAATATTAACTAAAAGAATATTATTTTAATATTCAAGGTTCGTTTAATATTAAGTAGGATTTTGAGTCAAGTTAAATGACTTGGTTTTATCACATAATATTATATATATATATTAAAATTTTGTAATAAAAATAATAAATAATATTAGTGCAGTTTAATCTGATAAAATTATTTAGTTAGAGAATGTTGAAATAAACAGGGGTTGGGGAACTATATTAGGCATTTATCAACGTCACTATAAATATAAGAGGATGCTATATTTTATGGGGTGAAAATAACTATTCATTCATTTATGGAATGAAAATTGAGAGCCTCTCTCTTCTCCCTCTTCTTAGAGAGAGAAATTGATGATCTAATAGATCAGATCAAGTTATTCCTCAAGAATCTATGATATCTCAATACTGTGATCATCGGGACGTCGAAAGATTTGTCGGATCGCCGCGCTAGCACCTAGAATTCGACGATTGATGTTCTAGAAGATTTTTGGAGCACATGAGGATGATCTAGAGGGATCATGCTTTAGATCCTTCATGCGACGATCGCCATCGACTAGTTTCAGTCGACCGTGACTTCAGATAAGAAACGTGTATGTTTTCATTATAGTTTTGTGCTCTTAATAATTTACGCAAGATCCTCAGACCACTATAGGGCTTGGTTCGTCGGCGATGACAAGTTCCGTCTTCCCGCCGATGGAAAATTTTTAAAATTCCTTGCCCACCGGGGGTCACCAGCGCACCAGGCCCCGATGAGGACATCGCTACCAGAACGCCCGGCTTCACCCCACGCAGTGCATAACAAGCGGCCACCGGGGGTGCTGCACCGCTGGAGTCCACCGACGCAGTGCCGCATGTCGTCCGAGCAGCCACCGGCCCTCCCAGGTGACCCACAGCCTAGTGTCGCGCCGCTGTTCAAACTATCTTCTCCTGCACTTGCGTCCGACTCCCCAGACGCGACTAGCTCCCACCGAGCATCGGCCACCAGGTCTTTCTTCCTCCTAGAGGACCTGCCCCACTCCACTCTTCCCTTGCGGGTTGTTTCTGGATGCCGCACACCAGTCGACCCACTGGCCGAGCTCAAGGTAGCCGCCTCCCCTACCCCTGGTCAGCCCCTCCTATAATAGGCCCCGCACCAGAAGCCGAAGGCTACCCTGGCCTCCTTGTGTCCCGCCTTCCCAAAGCCAGCCTCCCATGCTCCGTCGCAACTCATCCACCGCTGCCCATATTCCATGAACCTTGTTTCTAACGTCGCATAGCCCGCTGTAGGAGACCATTGTCATCACCCGCTACCGACACGACTCTCCACTGCTCTCACAACGATGGACCTGGGTGAAAGTAACCTCGGTCACCCTTGGTAGGTTCCTGTTTTACCTCAAAAACGGACTGGGCATATCTTCCCGACTAAGTTAGGTCCAAACGGACCCGCCTAACCAATATAATCCATGAACGGGCTTCGTTCGACCCGTTACGGGTAAACTCATGTTTAGCGTGACCCGTGATGGGTCAGAGTGGGGTTTGGAGACCTGAGTCATTTTTCATTTAATATAATTAATTATTTTAATTTCTGAATTCAATTCAATTAATTAATATATTAATTGTGGTTAAAAATAATTAAATTTTAATACACGGATAAAAGTAATTCAATTTAATTATTAAATTGATTTAAGTTAAATTTATTTAATTTTCACTTTAAAATTAAATTAATTAGAGTACTGAAAAATAATTAAATTATTTGAATTTACTAATTCATTTAATTTAATTAAATAAACCATTGTACTTATTTAATGTATTTTAATTTTATCACGTTTTTTACCCACCGTCTGATCTTGAGCATCAACCTTTGTATGTCTGTATTTGATTAATTATTTCAATGCATGCGATGATTGTAATTAATTAAACAGATAGTCTGTGCATCATCTTTATTTTTCATATAAAATTTATAAGGGTCTGCACACCCAATAATTATATGGTGTACATTTATATTCAAGTCCCCTTTGACTGCACGCAAGTATCTTTGTACTTCAGATGAAGTCGACGAGTGATGTGGACCTCACCAAGATGAGGCGGTGCACGATGGTGCAAGACGACACATGGACCCCACCAAGATGAGATGGAACTCTAAGATGTGACATGGACCCCACCAAGACAAGGCAATGTTCCAGAAGTGAAGCATACATACAAGAAAAGGGGAAATCTGCATCAACAATCAAGAATACGACTCAGGTACGATGCGCTTAGGTCGTTTAGATACTCAAGACCAGTTAGGTAGTAGTTTTCCTTTATGCATTTATTTATTATTTTATTCATTTTAGAACAGTAGGAAAATACATAAAATAATAGATAATAAACTGCATAAAGAAGCAGTGTGTGTTTCTTCGATTAAAGTTCTGTTGTGAGTGCGACAACATAGATGAACAAGTTAATAGAAATAGATTATATTCATCGAGAGATAAAAACAATAAAACCCTCAATGAAAATATTAAATCACAAATAACCTTCCATCATTCAAGTTTAAACGAAATTGGGTGTTTGAGGTGTCAGTCATGCCTTAGCTGAGGGTGCCTCTTACTACCAGGGAGTTCTTATTCATGTGGTGGTTTGACTTAACTAAAATTCCAGCAAATAAATAGCCTTAGCTAGCTTGTTGAAATTTTAGATGCAAGCATTGAGTAAATCAGAAAATGATTTTTGAAGTTGGGACTTCACTCAACAGATCAAGGAACCGAATGTTAATGGAGCTGGCCATCCAAAAGCATACCTTGGACCCTCTGAGTAGTAGCATAGCCATAGCTTGTAGACTATGAGGTAGGTTTAGGGATCCTTACCACTAGAATACTCAAGAGTATTCCGATTCTAGTACAGAGGGTTCCTGGAATTAGAAAAATTAGTGGCAGACATTTAATGATTAAATAATAAGTAATGTCACATTATGTAATCACATAAAAGTAAAATCTAATAAAGTATATTTATAGATAATGGAAAGAAATACCACAATAAAACTACGATAAATGTTACACAGTGTTAATGTATAATCAAGCACAAAATTCCTAGTGTAGTATAGGCACTTGCGCACATTACTAACATATCGGAAATTCAAGGTTCTTGTGTCCCAACATGTTAAGCTACCTCAAGAAGCGAGGTTGTAAAACTTCTTACAGGAGACTCATGAATCAATCATATGATTGATCTGTAATAATTCTATCATTAACGTTGGATGTTAGTTGTGGTTGCAACATCAAGAATTGGATGATTATCACATGTAGTCTCATCTCCAAGATCCTTTCGAGGAGAAAGTGAAGTAAGATTTGAATGTGGTGATTACACTTGGTTTGTGTAAAGTGAAAGACAATTCACAATCATTCAATCCATCCCATTATTATACCATTTACACCTAATTACTCTTGTTTCATTTAAGGATATGAACGAATAGTATAGAGTAAGAGCTTCATTGCCGTTTAAGTAACATTCTCAAAGTAATAAGAATATTATAGATAACACCATATTTTATTCTTATGGTGAATAAATAGAATGTTAAGTAAAGAAAGCCTCTGTAAAGTAACTCCAAAGGAAGCTTTGTCATTACCTTCATAGAAAATTGGATGGTTACTTAACCGTAGGTTATTTTCATCACATATTGAAATAAATTCATGGATGTTTAAAAACTGAAATACAATAAGAAAGTACCTGCTTATATTTCAGTTAACATTCATTAAAAAAAGTATTGTTTTCTCATATACTTCTTTGGTATTAAAATACAATATGGTTTTCACATAAATGTATTGAGATATAGTAACCAAGTGAGTAGAGAAACATCACCAGAATTAAAGTGTCTTCTCTAAGTAGTTGAGAAAGGGTGATTCCTAAGTCAGTAGTGAGAAACACATAAATTCTAATTTCCAAGTGATAGATTCAAGTTGAACAAGTTGTAGAGTATAAACAAAAACATTTATCTAATGTTTCCATTTGGACATGATGAGACATCATTCCATGTTTTTGGAATGAATGTTGTTTCTGGTAATAAACTCAACAAAGAGTTCACTGTTACTTGAATCAAAGGCAATATATGATGAATATAAATTTTTTTAACATACCCAGTTGTGGAAATATGATTCTTTGTCAAGTAATACTAAAAGCTGATGTAAACTATATACCCAGTATGGTATTTTGGTTTAGCACAGCTAAACACCATTGGTATTATTGACATCCTTAGTTTAGAAAAAGAAGGTTTTAGAAATAAAGGTATGCCACAAAGCATCTGAGGATTAGTTCAACTAGAGAGTGTGAACTATTCCAAAGGTGATCTATAGGTAAAGATACTTCATAATATTCCTTTAATCAATCAAGGAATGTACCGGTGAAGTATAATTTTGGTAATAAGATATGAATTTCTTCGAATCGGCATGCAGAATAATATCTGGACCAAACAATCATCGATCATGATAATGTTTCATGGAATAATTCCTAAACACATGTTACTTTACCTAAATCATCGTATTGATGTTCGTAAGGAGGATAATTGGCGAGTCTTACATATTACCATTGATCAAAAAATTTAGTGCGGAGCAATTATTAAACACACATTTTATATATCAAAGTTATGATATAAGTTGTATAAATGTTACAACCTATAAAAACATCCATTATATTTCAATATGTGCTTTGAAAATAATGGCATAAACCAATAACCAATATGCCAACAAAAATTACAAATGGATATCATACGAGTCATAGTATGATGAAAATCCATTAGTCCATAGATCATGTGTTAGGATGAAAAAAGTTTGTTAAAAACAAACTTGCATCAATATAAACACATTGTGAATCTAAATGTAATTATCCTAATAGGTTGTTAAGATATTACCTAAATCCCTAAGATAGAAAATATGTTTCCAAGTATTAGACTACATTTCTATACAGGGATACACATCTCTATTAGAGATAATGGGAGCTGAATTGACTTGGACTTAGTCTATGCTCGAGATGCACAAATGTTTGGCATAGGGAAAAAGTTCCACAAGTACATGTGGAATAGGTATATTCTAGTGACACATACTGTGTAGGAAGAATGAAACCATGGTGATGATTTTAAATTCACCATGGTCGGTAATATATTATTCATTGAGAATAATAAATCCTACAAGTAAGTAGTATAAGGCAACAAGCTAAGATTGACAAGATGAACTAAAATTCAATAATGGATTCCATGTATCAAATTGCGAAGGGGATTATAAATTGAATACTACGATGGATATTCAAATGAAATGATACATGGATGGTAAAAGTATGGTACCAATAAGTCTCAATTGGTTATACCAAGTCGGTATGCCTAAATCTATTAGAATTTTACTTGTCTTCGAAGATCATTCTATTGGTCATTGGAAGTCAAGATCATCTTTCATGGAAGGTGTCTAAACAGCGCAACTAGAAAGAGACGATGACATCATACGATTCCAATGAAGGTTGCATGTTACTGAAATCTAGTGCGGGATTAAGGTAAGTAACAAGATCTTAGATCACTCATTATAAATCAATCTTTTAGATGTGTCTACCAAAGGTTAGTGGGAGCACCAATGTTTCCCAAGTAAAATATGTTTAGAAACTTATGGAAAATAGATCTTGGTATTATAGTTAGATAAGATTATAATAAAAGAAATTATTCAATGATTGACATAAAGTAGCAACCTAAGCTCTAGGGAACAGGATCTAGTGAGGTATATCCATAGGTTGCTTGTTCTTAGTCAATATTGTACATATAGTGACATTGTATTGAAAAATACAAGTTGGAACAATTCATGTTCAGAATTGTTCCCAATGTCACATGGCTTAATCTCTACAGGATAACATGTTTAGTGCATGGGTAGAGATTAATGTTGTGAATTTATACCATATTCCTTAGCAATGGATCAATTACATATGTCATAATATGTACAATAATTTATATTTCCAGTATATATATTTTTTATAGGCAAATATCAATTATATCTAGGAGAACTATAAGTGATGCAGTCAGAACTATCATCTTGTACTTTGGAAAGTACAAATGATATGTACCTGGAATATGGAGAGGAAGGTATACTAGTTTTTGTGGGACACAAACTAGTAATCTTTATGTCAATTTGATCTAGTATCATAGTTAAGCAAAGGAGATGAGAGATTCAATCTCATAAAATCTTATGGTAGCCATACCTACAAATACTGAGTATGTTGCAGCTTCTAAGGCAGCTAAGAAGCAGTTATAAATTGCAATGATTAGTTCTAGTTCTTGGATTCGCACCTAGTGAGAAATGTATTATCATAATGAGAAATATGATATTCTTACTAGCCAAGCTGTCAAGTTATGACAATGAATAAAAGTAATATATTCAGGATACCCTATCTTGAGAAGGTTTACTCAAGCAGATGAGGTCTCATATAGTAGATATGCCACGCGGAAAAAATGTGCAGGCCTAGTAGCTAAATCCATTACTCATTAGAAGCATGGTATTTATCATGTGAGTAGCTAATAAGTTTAGTTAACAAGTTGGATTTAGTGCAAGTTGGAGTGTTGAAATAGTGGATGCCTTAAACCCAACTATGCAG
The DNA here is from genome assembly GCA_963277665.1 of Viscum album. NCBI lineage: Eukaryota > Viridiplantae > Streptophyta > Magnoliopsida > Santalales > Viscaceae > Viscum > Viscum album. The sequence continues at coordinate 1,416,832,671 of OY728138.1, forward strand.
TACTTTTTGATTACCATATCATGTGTACAATTAGACATGCATGATGTTATCTTACCATTACAGTGCATACTTTTCTATGTCCACTATAATAATGGTAATGTCCAAAATTTAATTGTCGTGTTGAGAGGTTATAGAAAATCCCATGCTATAATGAGAACCCCGAGATACAATGACATTGATCTTAAATATATGTTCTATAGTCTAGATACATCATCCTGACTGGGCACAGTAAATGTTTGACTATCAGGTGATGGGGGATCATAATCATTGAGACATCTTCTCATAAAGTTCTCACTTGGTGATTTATAGTAGTGAGATTATGAGGACAAACCCGTCAATAGGAACACCGCATGTTTTGGGTGTCATTGGTTGTTCTAATATACGGGCATGTGTATTTGTCTCATGACTTGAGACCATTACCAATGTATATCATTTGATTGTGTACTTTGATACGCGATGAAAACAATGGCAATGATGTCGTGGCGAGGTTGTTTGTGTTGGGTGTGTCGTTGCTGGTGTGACATTGGATTAATAGTCAAGAAAGGATTTGTCTCTTCCATCTTTAGGAAGTTTTATATCTCAGGCCTGGCTGATTAGGATGGTTCCACCTTTATAAGTCTTTGGCCAAAGTAGTAGAAAGGAAAATCCATCTGGATAGATCAACAAATAATAAATCAAGATAAGGACGATGACATAAGAGTGCGTCCTGCTTTATGAGCTATTCAAGACAAAGAGATTATAGTACACAGTCAATGTTCATAGGATGGTAGTCGTTGATATAACTATCTTTATCTTTTTAGGGTCCATAATGAGTTGCTAGACTCCACTCTTGGTCTGTGGATTTTATTCACTATTATCGAGATAAGGACCTAGAAGGTCACACACAATAACGTATTCAAGAATCTTCCTTATCCAATTGAATAGGTATATAGACATAGTGGGCCCCGCTATGGGGTCTGAGCATTGTCCAATTTATCGATCACCAATGAATTAAATAAATTCATTAATGATCAAGTTATGAATATTTGGGATTGAATTTATTTAATATATTTACAAGTTTAGTAAATATGAAAAAAATATTAACCGAACAGATATTATTTTAATATTCAAGCTTCGTTTAATATTAAATAGGATTCCGAGTCGAGTTAAATGACTTGGTTTTATCACGTAATATATTATATATATATTACAAGTAATTGATAAATATAATAAATAATATTATCATAGTTTTGTCCACCAAAATTATTTATTTACTGAACGTTGAAATAAATGGGGGTCGGGGAAGCCTACTGGGTATTTATCAACGTCACTATAAATATTAGAGGAGGCTCTCTATTATTCTATTCAAATCAATATTCATTCATTAATGGAATGAAAATCGAGAGCCTCTCTCTCCTCCCGCTTCCTAGAGAGAGAAGCTGAGGATCCAAGAGTTCAGATCATGTTCTTCCTCAAGCATCGAAGAGATCTCGATGCGGTGATCATCGGGACGTCGAAAGCTTCACCGGATCACTGTGATGGCACCTAGATTTAGATGATCAACATTCCAAAAAAATTTGGAGCATGTGTGGATGATCCAGCGGGATCTTGCTTTGGATCCTTCACACGACAATCGTCATCGACTAGTTGCAGTCTACCACAGCTTCAGATTAGAAATGGGTACGTTTTGGTTTTAGTTTTGTGCTATTAATAATTTACGCGTGATCCTCGGAACTCTCTGGGGCTCAGTTAATCGGTGAAGAGGAGTTCCGTCATCCTGCCGATAGAAATTTTTTAAAATCCCTGGCCCACCAGCTTCCACTGCGGGCCCCGGAACATAACATAATAATAGGATTAAAAATAAACTGAAATGGAATAGAGAACCATACCTAACTTAACTAAATTATTTGACGGTCCATGAGTAATCTATTCAACAATCTATATAAGTTTTTCATGATATTTAATATGGTCACTACCCTAGAATATCTGTCCGTGCAAACCAACCACCTAAATTTTATCTTCATTCCATTCCCATTTCAAAATTCTCCCGGATCGACATGGTAGATCACATTATTCCAATTATAATCAACACATAATCAATAGTAATTCCCTTAAAACTCCCAATACAATATTCAAATCCCACTTCCCATGGCAACTCAAGAGATCTTATAATGGGTGATGATCAATAAACCACTCATGAAAAACCTCCTAGATCTCAAGACAAAATCTAACTCAATCATGCCATGAATACCCAAATAACAATGGGGATACACACATAAGATTACATGTCCAAACCACAACTCCTTAACAATGATAATATTTATAATGACCGGCATGAGGTTCCATTTGAAATGGAACTAAAATTGGATCAAAATTAGATAAAATAGAATTCTCAATTCCCATCGGATTGAAACTAGTTCCATGGAATAAAAATAACAATCTTTGGAGTGATTTATCCCAATAATAAAAAATAAAGCATAATATATTTTCTCTATAAAATCATCTATAACACCTATGTCAGTTGGAGATCCATTAAAAAATAAATATTTAGAAATAAATATGTAATATAATATAATATATAAAATAAAATCATGAATTGCCATAAAAAACTCTTCCCTTTAGAAACAACCTCCAAATGTGTCTATCCATGGCCACTTAAATATCACTACACGTCAAACCATTGATATCAGTAGAATTATAAATAAATAAAGTAAATAATTTAATGTTCCACATGATGGGGATTTGATAAAAATATTAGAAATTATAAAAAAAATCCAATTATAGGTACCAAAGGAAGAATGAGATAAAATACAAAAATAACCTCAATTCCCAAAAGTCAATTGACACTCCCAATAGAGTCTAGGAACTGAATTAAGAAACTCTAATAGAGATACTATATGTTTGAGTAAATACATTCCCAATTTGTCACCAAACACTAAAACATTGGAAATATCTTAGTAAAAACTACTAGGTAATGATAGTTTAAACATATGGTACAAAATAGGTTTTCAAATTATTTATAAAACATTTCCAATCAACAGTTCACATAAAAACATTAAATAAATTCTCATAATTATGAAATAATATAATAAAGGTTTGACAACATTAAATTAATATTTTTTTAAAAAATTGAATGTTGCCTTTAAAACATGGAATGAAAACCAAATCAATATTTTCCAATATTTCTAAAAATCTCATGAAAACTCTTATTTTATAAACACTTTCCAGAAAAACTATTTCATAAAAATAATTTATCAAAAATAAATTTACTTTACATTATAAATCACACCTTAAAAACATATTAAAATAAAATTTTGATTTTAAAACGTCACACATTCAAATTGATTCATAAACAATAATGTGGTACCCAAACAAAAAATTACCTCAATCCAAAAATGTGAACCAACAATGGTTTCAAAAAAATCAATCAAGCTAGGGTGCATTGTAACATCCTAGGTAAATAAAGAATATAAAATTTTCATATTTATTAATTTTTTGAATTAAATATAAATTTTAAATGGGATTCTATGTTTTATGTCATACCCAATACGTAACAACGGGTTTCTTTGAAATCTTACGTTGCACACAACCTTGAGTTATACTAAAAAATAATATAATATTATTATTATTTTAAATGGTAGTTAACACATAGCCATAGTATTGGTAGTAATGAATATAAATAACTATAATATGATTATATATCTCTGTTAAATGTTTTTATATTTATCCAATAAAGATTATAGGCTTAAAATGTGAATAAAACTAATTTTAAGCATAAGTACTCTAATATTCATTAAAAGGTCGATTTACTGCCTTTTGACGGAGAACCCTCTTTAAATATAGTTTTATTCACATTTATATGTTCTATTTTACAAAATAAAATTCTTCTTTAGAATAGGGACATAAAAATTTACTTTGGGTAAAATAAATAATTTTTTTTTATAAAATTCATATTTAATGAATAGTGACAAATACTGTATTTTAATTCAAAACTGCCTTTAAATATAATATATTTATATAGTTAGATTATATTTTTAATTTTTTTTAAAGTGTAATTATATTATTTTTTTATCATTTAATTAAATTTTTGTCATTTTAGGTAATTTCACTTTGAAATTGGACATAAATAAGTTTCAATTTTTTATAGTTATTATTTTTTAAAAACACTCTTTTTATTTTGATAGCGGGAATTAATTTTAAATTAATTTCTTCCAGTTATATTTGTTGAGTTTGTAAAAATGGATTCCATATTTTGAATCCTTAGGTCCAAATTTTTTTAATTGGTAACTTTTATTTGTAGAAAATATTTATATTTATTTCACTAAAAATTGTATTTACCATGGTTAAAGGGTAAATATGGTAAATAAGGGAAAAAAAATATTATTACAATAATATAAAATCACCCTAACATGTATCTTAACCCTATTGGTTAATAAATATCAGAACATGTACATCCTTGGGTTGATTTAAGGACCTCATAGATCCACTTAAGAGTGATAATGACACTTTATATTAATTAATTTAATGTAAAGACAAAAATGACAAAAACATATATCTTTTGGTAAATAAATTTTTACATAAGGATATATAAATTATCTCTTAGACTATAAAAAAATTGAATGATAAAAATATTTCCTAAATCATGGTATTTTTTATAATTTTTAAACATCATATAAATAAAATTATTTATGACACCATAATGATGTAGTGTTTACCTCATTAATGAATTATTTAAATAAATAAGATTATAAAGATTAAAATAATATCCAAAACCTATAACATTATTATTGGGTGATTTTACATAGAACATGATTCGTCTTATCTTAGACTTTAATAAGTTTTGGACCTTTAGAAACCGATAATCATTATATAATAAATTAATATTTTTAAACATTCCTAAAGAGCCCCTCCTCCCCCTTATAAAAAGTCCTCACTTATAACCCATTCCTCACACTTATCAAGCCAAATTTCACATCCATCCTCTGCAAAATTAATCTTCCTACATCCCTCTCCTCCTCTTAGAATCCTTTTCCAGGGGAAAAATACAATTCAAGTAAACCTTTTGGTTTAAACCAAAGGGAGATACCCGATTTAAAGGTAACATCTTCTCTTAAGTTCTTTTGTTTTATTTTATTTATAAAACTACATAAAATCTTTTTATTCATTTATTTTATAACAAAACCAGTTTAATAAATATACTAGGTTGTTTTTATGAGAATTATTCTAACTAAAATTACACACACCTCTATATAATGGGTAAATAACATACCGTTTCTCTGGACGATGAACTACTGCCCCAGGAAATGATGATTGTTCAATCTTCTCCCACCACCTCTCATGGTGGCCATTATGATGGAACCCTATTTATATATGATATATATTATGTATATGTTTTCTCTATTCTTCTGTAATTTTTATTTAAAACATACCTTTATGCTTTCCAATCTGTGTTAATATGAAAATTTCATTTAAGAATATGCGGACTACCGCCCCCTCATGGTGATATGATTCGTTCCTGACATACATAGAACATATAAAGGATGGAGTTAATAAAATTATGTAATATATATATCATATTATATTATAATATAATTATAATATACCTATGTATCATTATGTTTTCATTCCATTAAATATTAAATAGAAATGAAAGTAACGTTCATGCGTAGGTACATCATACCATCTCCATGAACGGTGCATTTCATTTCTTATCTCCAAATGTTATGTAATATTATAAATACATAAATATACTGTATATATATGATATATATGATATCTTAATCATTAATATCATTCTGGTGATAATGGTAATTTAACTACATGAACAACTTGTAATTATAAGAAATTCATTTTTGACTCAAGTACCAAATATCGAAAAAATGTCCATTAATAACTTAAATGATTGAATAATGTTTATAACATTGTAATAAGTGATATAAAAAGAATAATAAACTTGAAAAAGGTTCTTAAGTAATTATAAATTAACTTTATCTTATTATTCAGAAGATTAAAGAATGAACGTGTCAAGTCAGACACGAGGTAAGGGGTTTTTCTTATCTCACTTTTTATTCCGTGATATTTCCATTGTTCACCACATATTTATTGCATATGGTGTATTGTGTTCTGAATTTTGATATATATTATCATTATTATTTTTATATTTATGGTATTATTTGATTAATTTGATTGTTATTACCTTTTGGTCATACGACTCGATTGATTACAACGTGGTAAGAGGTTTCTTATCTCACTTTTAATTTCGTGAGATTTCCATTGTCTTCCACTTATTTCTTGCATGTGGTGTATTTTTTACATCAATTTGATATATATTATCAAAATTATATATATATTCATGGTATTATTTTATTAATTTTGTGGTTATTAACTTTTGGTCTTATGACTTGATTGATTACCACATGGTAAGGGGTTTTTATCTCACTTTTTATTCCCCTAAGATTCATGCTATATTTGCCACAATTTTTTTTGTCTATGTAATTACCATGATTTTATTCATTGTGCGATATACTTTAATTTATTTGTATTTTAATCTTCATTGTATGACCCTTCTTTAATGTGTCTTATATTTCATATGTTACCAAAACTATAAGGGAACCTTTCCCCCCTATTTTAGTGAAAGGCATCTTTTTTGTTATGTCTGTTCATTTACATATTCTTATGCTGGGATACGTTCTTATATATCCTTATTGGTGTAAATTTTATGTCCAAGTGATGAGATACCATTTTTCTCCCATCAACTTATTTTCTGGATTTTAAAGTGACACTGTTAGGCTATCGAATTTCTGTAAGGGAACTTCTTAACCCAATTTCAATTGTTTAGGATAAACTTATTCCTGTTGATTTTGTCATGCTATGAATATGTGTGAATGACCTATGATTATTTTACACTAAATATCCAATCATATTGAGTGTATTTATATTTTTCACACATAATTAGGTAATTGATTTATCCTTAATCTAAGGATACCATCTTTATAATGGATTTTGTCTCAAATTACATTCTATTTAGACTTCATTATTATTATGCACCAATTCACTATTATATGGTGTATATACTGTACATTGGAATAATATATCATGAATACCTTTATACTCACGATATTATATATTTCTGATTAAATGTTATTCCTTAATTATTTATATTCAAGCACCCCTCATTTTGTTACAAACCCTTTAACTAAAATATTCATTAAAATGTTTTAATTATTTATTCTTATAAATATTTCTCATTAATGTCCATGTTTTAAAAATGTTTTTTAGAATACATTTATATGGAAATAATTTTTTTCAAATGATGATTCATTTATAAGTTTCAAATTTGTATGGGACACTTTGATTCAAAAATCCATTTATTAAATGTTTTAAATGGTTTTGAAAATGGTTTGATAAATCATTTTTTATTTCAATATCTTGAAATGATGTATTTTGATTATAATGTAGAAATTTTATCTTTACTTTATTATTATGTTATTTTTTATGATTATGTTTTGGTTATTGGGCATTTTTTATGTATACAGGTTGTTCCATGATAAACCTAGGGTGGGTGAGCTCGAGATAGCTCATCAATGCATTGGGTAACGTGATGGAGGTAAACGTTAATATTTTTCCAAAAAAATTTAGGGAATATAATGTGATGGGTATTCCAAAGTATCTCCCTACGTAGATGTGATATCTAAAATGTATGTATGACATGGATGCCACAATTTACCTTTATGATTTTTGATTTCTATGTTTTATTAATAAATCTTATGATTTCATGAGGTATGTTATGATTGAAAAGTATGGATTCATTGATTTGTATTTATTGATGGGGTACTGTTTCCTTTCCTTATTTTATAACCCTTACTGATCTTTTTATGCTCATCCCATGTTTTTGGAAATGTTTTCTACAGGACTTAAAGCTGAATAGGGTCAAGGATGGGGTCAAGGAAAAGTCATGTTGTTTAAAACTTGGAACTGGATATATTTCATTTTAAGAGCTATTATTTTATGAAAATAATGGATACTGAGTATTAGTGTCTACATGTAATTTTCAAGTTAATATGTAATAGTTATGGCCTAATTCTATAAAACTCTAAACTTGAAAAGATCCTCAATGTGAATTATTCATTTAATTCAATATTAAGTAATATTTTAAGGCCAGTCATTATAGTTTGTATCAGAGGTTGGATTCTATAACTTTAAAGGTTAGGGTGTTATTTAAGCATAATTGACATAACCATAATGGTTATCATATTCGAAAGATTTATAGTTATTTTAGAGTTGATAAATGGTTATTACATTATAGGGTGAAAATTGAAAGGTATTAGATAACCTTTAAGGATAAAATATGTTATCGTTATTTTTTAAGAATTTGAATCTTATTTTGGGAATGTTATGAAATTGTATAGTTTTTGAAAAAGGAAAACACACATACCGTGTGGCAACCCATCACGTCGGACAAATATGTAGGAATTGAACCCACAACCAAAGTGAAATTGGGATTTATCGCCTACCATTAGACTACGTGAACCTCATGGTTAGTATGACTAATTATTTTTTGTTAAATGATTTTTTTGTCCAAGAATAAGTTTATTTTTGATCTTATGTTTTATCAAATGGACATATTTAGTATACTAAAATGATTTTGTGATTAATTAATAAAGGTTATTTTTGAAGACATTCTATCTTTTTGGAACACTATATTCTTAAGGAAAATAAAATACTATGGGATTTAATTTGTGGAGTAATGGTTGAAATATTATTTTGGAAGAATCTATATTTTTATTATAGACATTAGGTGATTTGGGTTATTTAAGGAAATGATTAATCTATCATAGAGAATATGTGTTTAGGTTAATTACACTTCAGTATGAGACTTTAAGAGTAGAGGATGTTTTTGGAGATAAATGATAAGATTTACTGTGGAAGACTATGTGATGAAATCCTTTGGAATTTTGGGTTTCAATATTATTTTGATTTATTTTGAAGAATTTTAAAGACAATTGTATATTGAATAGTCTTTCTTGAAATTTGGTATCTTTTTGTTGAATTTTGGTGATTAACAGTAATATTTATTTTCATAAAGGGTAATCATTTTGGGGATTATTTAATATTGTACTAACCAATTTTGGTTTTGGATGATGTCTAATGATTGGGGAAATATATATTTCATCTTTTGTAGATTATGTGATACTATATAAGATTATTCTATCACTTTATCTGTGACCAGGTCATCTTGAATACTTATCATTTGGAGAAAAGGTTAATTTGTAGTAGAATTTTATTAAAGGATGACACTCTACATGATAAGTAAGTATATTTTCTTACGATCTTAGTCTAGTTATTATGAAAATTCTTCAACTCTATTAAATGTATGATGTAGAAATTTTTTTATAAGATTTCCATTATCATCAAACTTTTACCCAACCACAAATTCAAGGTATTATGGTGGATAACATTCCGTGATCAAGTTCTCTACAACTCTATTAATCTATAAGAGTTAGTTTCTCTTCCATATCAGTTTTTTCATAGAATCCTAGTATATTTTTTCTTATGTGACCTTTTTAATTCTCTTCCATTATTTCAAGATGATATTTTTATTGAATATTTTTATGATTTGGGACTTTCAATGAAGTTTTGAAGCCCAATTTTTAAATTGTGAGGACGCAATTCCCAAAAGAGGGAAGGATGTAACATGCCAAGTAAATAAAGAATAAAACACTTTCATATTTATTAATATTTGTGAATTAAATATTAATTTTACTTTAAATGTGATGTTATATTGGATGCCGAACCCGATACGCAACAATAGGTTTCATTGAAATCTTACGTTGCACACAACGTTGATTTATAATGAATAATAATATAATATTATTATTATTCTAAATGGTAGTTAACACATATCCATTGTATTGGTGAGAATAAATAGAATTAACTAAAATTCGATTATATATGTTTGTTAAATGTTTCTACATTTATCCAATAAAATTTAGAGGCATAAAATGTGAATGAATCTAATTTTAAGCATAAATACTCTAATATTTATTAAAAGGGCGATCTACTGCCTTTTGATGGAGAACCCACATTAAATCTAGTTTTGTTCACTTTTATATGTTCTATTTGATGAACTAAAATTATTCTTTAGAATCGGGACATCAAAATTTATTTTTGGAAAATTCTTGGTATTTTTCTGATAAAATTTATTTTTTAATAAATAGTGAAAAATACTGTATTTTAATTCTAAACTTCCTTTTAATCTAATATATTTATAAGGTTAGATTATCTTATTAATTTTTTTTAAAGTGTAATTATATTATTTTATTACCATTTAATCCATTTTTTTGTCATTTTAAGTAATTTCACTTTGAAATTGGACATAAATAGGTGTCAATCTTTGGAGAGTTATTATTTCATAAAAAAACACTTTTTGTTTTGACAACGGAAATTAATTTTAAATTATTTTCTGCCACTTATGTGTTTTGAATTTGTAACAATAGATTCCATAATTGGAGTTATTAGGTCCAGATTGTGTTAATAGGTAACTTAAATTTTTAGACAATATGAATATTTACTTCAGTAAACAATTTATTTACCATAGTTAAAGGGTAAATCTGGTAAATAAGGGTAACAAAATATTTTCATAATTTTATAAAATTACCTTAACATGTTCCATAATCCTATTATTTAATTCATTTACGACCATGGGAATCCTTGGGAAAAATTTTGGACCTCCTAGAGCCACATAAGAGTGATAATGAGGGTTTATATTAATTAATTTAATGAAAATACAAAAATGACGTAAACATATATATTTTAGTAAATCAATATTTACATAGGGTTATATAATTTATATCTTACACTATAAATATAAATTTTAATTCAAAAAATATTTCCTACATCGTGGTAGTTTTTATAATTTTTAGACATCAAATAAATAAAATTATTTATGACACAATAATGTTGTAGTGTTTACCTCATTAATGAATGATTTAAATAAATATGATTATAAATATTAAAAAAAAATATCCAAATCCTATCCAAATCTAATTGGATGATTTTATTTCGAAAATGAGTCATCTTATTTTCGACTTTAATAAGTTTTATACCTTTAGAAACTGAATATCATTATATAATAAAGTAATATTTTTAAACTTTCCTAAAGAGCCCCTCCACCTTCTAAAAATCTCTCACTTTTAACACATTCCTCACACTTCTAAAGCCCCTTGTCTCATAAAAATTATACCGAATTAATCTCCCTACATCCTTCACATCCTAGTAGAAGCCTTCCCCTAGGAATAAGGCAATTCAAGTAAACCTTTTGGTTTGAACCAAAGGGAGATACCCGATTTAAAGGTAACGTCTTCAATTAAGTTCTTTTGTTTTATTTTACTTCTCCAACCCCATAAAATCTTTTTATACCATTATTTGATAATAATAACATTATCATCAATATACTAGGTTGTTTTTATGAGAATTATTCTAACTATAATAACACACACCTCTATCTAATGGGTAATGAATATATAGTTTCTGTGGATGGTCAATTATTGCCTCACGAAACGATAATTTTTCAATCTTCTCTAACCACCTCTCATGGTGGCCATTATGATGACACTATATTTATATATGATATATATTATTTTTATGTTTTCTCTATTATTATGTAATTATTATTTACAATCATACATTTATGTTTTCAAATATGTGTAAATACGATAATTTCATTTGAGGAAGTGTGGACTTCCGCCCCCTTAAGGTGATATGATTCGTTCATGACATACATGAAACGTATAAAGAATTGAGTTAATAAAATAATTTAAAATATATATAATTTTATATTATACTATAATTACAATATACCTATGTGTTATTGTGTTTTGATTTAATTAAATATGAAATAGAAATGAAAGTAGCATTCATGCATACGTACAGTTTACCGTCTCCATGAATGGTGCATTTCATTTCTTATCTCCAAATGTTATCTAATATTATAAATACATACATATACTAGATATATATGATATATATGAAATCTAATTCATGAATATAATTCTGGAGATAATGTACTTTTGAACACGTGAACAATATGTAATTATTAGAAGTGCATTTTTGACTCAAGTACCAAATATCAACAAAATGATCATTATTAACTTAAATGATTGCATAATTTTTATAACATGGTAATAAGTGATATAAAAGTAATAATAAACTTTAAAAAGGTTCTTAAGTAAGTATAAAATAACTTTCTCTTATTATTTAGGAGATTAAATAATGAACGGGTCAAGTCAGACACGAGTTAAGGGGTTTTTCTTATCTCACTTTTTATTCCATCAGATTTCCGTTCTTCACCACTTATTTATTTCATGTGGTGTATTGTGTAATGAAATTTGATATATATTATCATTATTCTCTTTATATTCGTGGTATTCTATGATTCATTTGGTTGTTATTAATGTTTGGTCATAGGACTCGATTGATTACAACGTGGTAAGGGGTTTCTTATCTGACTTTTAATTCCGTGAGATTTCCATTGTTCGCCACTTATTTATTTCATGTGGTGTATTATTTACTGAAATTTGATATATATTATAATTATTATATTTATATTCATGGTATTATTTTATTAATTTTATTGTTACTAACTTTTGGTCTTATGACTCGATTGATTACAACTTAGTAAGGGGTTTTCATCTCACCTTTTATTCCTGTGAGATTCACGCTATAGTTTCCACTATTTTATTTTGTGTGCTATATGTACTGACCATGATTGTATTAATTTTGTAATATAAATTAATTTCTGGTTATTTACATCTTCATTGTATGACCCTTATTTAATGTGGCGTATGTTTCGTAAGTTATTAAATCGGTAAGGGAACCTTTCACCCTCCTCTTTTAGTGAAGGACATATTTTTTGTTATGTCTTTTAATTTACATCTTCTTAAGTTGGGATATGTTATTCCATATCCTTATTGCTATAAATTATATGTTCACATGATGATATACCCTTTATCTTTCATTAACTGATTTTATGAATTTTAAAGCGACGTCATTATGCTGTCCAATTTCTTTAAGGGAACTTCTTAACCCAATTTCAATTCTTTGGGTTAAACTTCTACTTGTTGATTATGTTGTGATTTGAATATGGTTGAATGCCATATGATTATTTTACACTGAATTTCCAATCATATTGAGTGTATTTATATTTTTCACACATAATTATGTAATTGATTTATTTTTAATCCAAGGATACCATCTTTATAATGAATTTTGTCTCAAATTACATTACATTGAGACATCACTATTGTTATACAACAATTCAATATTATATGGTGTATAAAATATAATTTGGAATATCATATCATGAATCCCATTATTTTCATGATATTATAATTTTCTGATTAAATTTTATTCCTCAATTATTTGTATTCAATCATCCCTCATTTTGTTAAAAACCCTTTAACTAAAATATCGGTTAAAATGGATTAAAGATGTATTCATCTAAATATTTCTCATTAATGTCCATGTTTTAAAAATGGTTTCTAGGATTTATTTATATGGAAATTAATGGATTCAAATGATGATTCATTTAAAATTTTCAAATTGGTATGGGACACTTTGATTCAAAAATATTTTCATTAAATGTTTTAAATGGTTTGATAAAGTATTGTTTATTTCAATATCTTGCTATGATATATTGTGATTGGAATATAGAATGTTATCTTTATTTTATCCTTATGTTATGTTTTATGATTATCTTATGGTTATTTGGTATTATTTATGTATATGGGTGGTTCCATGATAATCCTAGTGCGGGTGAGCCCGAGATGGCTCTTCAATGCATTGGGTAACATGATGGAGGTAAACCTTACTGTTTCTACTAAGAGATTTATGGAATATACTGTGATGGGTATTCAAACGTAACACCCTGTGTAGTTGTGATAGCATTAATGTAAGTATTATATAGATTCCACAATTTAACTTTATGATTTATGATTTATATGGGTTGTTCATAAATGTTATGATTTCATGAGGTATGTTGTGATCAAAAAGTATGGTTTCATTGATTTATATTTATTGATGGTTCAATGTTTCCTTTACTTATTTTATAACCCTTACTAAGATTTTTATGGCCATCCCAAGTTTTGTGAAATGTTTTCCATAGGACATAAAGATGAATAGGGTCAAGTATTGGATCAAATAAAATTCATGTTGTCTAAAACATAGAAATAGACATGTTTCTTTTTAATATTTATTATTTTATGAAAAAAATGGGTAATGGGTAGTAGTGTCTACATGTAATTTTCAAGTTGATATGTGATAGTTATGGCCTAGTTCTATAAAATTCTAAACCTGGAAAGATCCTCAATTTGAATTATTCATTTAATTCAATATTATGTAATTTTTAAGGCCAAGTCCTTATATACACTATCAAATATTGAAAAAACTCATAAAATGTCTAAAAAATGATATATTATTATAGGGTAATGTCTCTAGGATCTAATAATAAAATACTTGAACTAGAGATAAGAATCCTATGATAACACTACTAAACTAGTAATGTCCCAAAATTCAAAAAACTATTTTAAAAGAAACTTCCATAGAACTCATTCATTCATGGGATCATATATGATTTATAACAAAAATTTATACTAGCACTTTTGGTCTAACCATCTCCAAGTATCCAATAAACACTCACCAGTCGACACACAATTTTCACTAGGGTCTTACCTCACAATGTTCACTTACAATATTCCTTGGACTCACATGAAAAGACAAATTGAGGTGAGAAAGAAATAATTAAATAAATCATGACACAAATATTTTTGAATAATTTCGAATGAACATCACCTCTTACCCCCTCAAAAAATATATCCCCTCTTATACGTGCATAATCAGTTCCAAATTCCCAAAAAATATCTAATTTTACACTATGGGGATACCAGATTTAATGAGCTAATGAATTACTTGGGGATCTCGAGATGGCTTAAAAATATTTGGGATGAAACTCTTAAAGTTCCAAAAATTCCGTCAAAACATAATGAATGTAAATACAATCCTTTTCCACAACATTTAAATATAACTTTTGAAACACAATTGAAAAAATATTTCCAAAACATCCTTGGAAAAAATATATCTAAAACCAACATTAAATCCTCATTTTAGGAGTCCATTAAAATCCAAATTACCACACTACACTTGAATTATGATTTTTAAATCCACTTCCTTCCAAAGACATCACATTTTAAATAAATAAATCACTTTAAATGATTTACAATGGTTCCAACCACCAATTTCACAAAAAACATAAATTTATTTTCTCAAGGATATTTTTAAATAAATATGAGACTCACGGCCTCAAAAAAGATTCATAAGAGATCCAAATACATTAAATTTATAATAAATTAAATTAAAACGTTATACAACCATTTAAAAAAGTACATGGCATAAAATATATTTTTCAAACTTTTATGTCACTTTAAAAATTCCAAACGAGCATTTAATCCAACACTTGGCATATAAAATAACTCCATGTGAAATTCATAATTCTATTTAAATCCTATTAAAACCAATTCAAGCATGATAGTCACAAATAATTTCATATGAGACAATTAAAAACCCTTAAATAATTTTAAATACTCCATTCAATAAATTCTAAATGAAATTGTAATTATCCATAAGTCAAATAAATGTAAAAAAATGTTTAAACAAATATTCATGCCTACTAAGGGAATAAAATATGATTTTAAAATCATAATAAATAATTTAATATCATATGAAATTTAAGAACATTTAATAAAAGGGATATTCCAAGAAATACCATCCTCGAAATGGTAATGGGTGATCTAAAAAATCACTTTTAATGGTGGTCACCCAAATAAGAAATTTGAATTTCTGGTGAACATTAAGCACCGAAAATCCAAAAAAATATCACACTATGAGTTTGGATGAATAAAGGGAGAAAATAAGAGGAGGAAAAATCATGGTGAATCCATAAAAAGTTAATATATTTTTTAGAATATCAAGGGCCTTTGATAGTCAATTATGGAACCTTGGATTCTCACAGAGGACATTAATCTAGTTTTGACATCTAATGAATGGAGTGTTTTTACTATGAATTTCATTATTAGTCGAGAGTTCATATATTTTATTGATTTTATGAATTGTTTTTTATTTTATCATATAGGAGATGGATTTTGTAGGAATATAGAATCTTTGAAAAGAACATTCCTAGTAAATTTGATAGAAGCGTTGTTAACATTATGGATTTTGAAAAATGAGAAGAACCCCATTATAGACCCTTAATAAAAGAAATTATAGTCCTAATATTATTTTACATCCCAAATTATCATAAAATTAATGGTAACTCTATATTCCAGATTTAATAATGTATCAATCAAACGTCCTAATTCCATGAAGATTTCTCAAAAATTGTGTCATAGAAATAAATGTTCTAATGGTCTATATTATATTGTTTTTAAGATTAGCAATATTAAATCCGAGATAAATTTTTGGAGAAAATAATTGTTTTCCTTAGTTTTGATGATTTTATGGGGATGAAATTGGAGTTGAATGATCATAAAATAATCATATTGAGATTTTTAGCATATATCATTTCATTATGGAGATGATTATCTCCCTGATACAGAATAAAAAAACAACTCTAAGTGAGGTAGATTCCAAAGAAAAACATTAGGATTAAATGTATAAAATATGTGTATAGATATTTTATTATTTTTTGGGAGGTTACATAGAACTAGGAAACTATCTATGCCTATACATGGTGGTTCAACACAAGTACCTGAAGGGCGAGGTGAACCATGATCTTTGAGCTACCTACTAGTTATTTATCCGATTAGTATGAATATGATTGATCAATGATAGATTACCGATCTCTTAGACTGAGAATCATGATTGATTTACAACAGAGTTGTTTCACATCTCACCTATCAACTAAGGTATTATTCTTGTATCAAGCCTGTGAATGAGTCTAAGTGTCATTCTAGGATCCATCATTTGAAGAATGGGAATGACCTCATCACTAGAATGAAGGATATTTTCTCTCTTATTTTAAAATAATTTTTTTGCTTCTAAATATTTGGTATGCTATTAATACTAAATGTTTTAATAATGTCATATAATAGGTTTTTTTATCAAAATGAAAAAAAATCATGCTAATCATGTAACTTGAGTTGGGGGAAGTTATGGCTTCCAATTTCTCTCTCACTACAGGAAGTGTTCCTATACTAGATGGATTTAAAAATATTTTCATTCATCATTATTGTGATATTATTCCAGGGCATGTCCCTAAAATGATTTCTATTTGATTAAAAATTGAATTATTCTAAGGGGGTGAGTTCTCAATTTCTTAAACTCTTACCAAAATATGTTACTGTTAACCCTCTTTTTCCATTAGCACTATTTATTTAGGAAAATCACATTAAAAAATCATCAGCAAGATCATTTCTATCAGAAAATATATTATCACAAGAAAATATGGTGTCTCCAAATCAAAATAGTATTGTTCATGGTTGGATAATTTGATAATTACTTCTAATAAATCCTGAATATATGAATCTATTAAGGAATACAGGAAAGGGAGGAAGCATTTCTCTTTTACTTGATGTCAATATGGATTTTGATTCCATAAATTTGTATTTTATGATAGGGCTTTTTCAAATATTTGTATTTAGTGGTCTTTTTATGGATATTATCAAAATATTTTTTAAATCTATAATGATCTATGTTTTACTAAATGAATTATCATAAGGATATTTCTCTTTATCATGTGGTATTAGATAGTGATAACCTTTATCTTATATCCACATTATCATTGTTGAATATTACATAAGGATATGTCTTCTTGATTTTGTGTAACATTCCAATCTTAAGGTATTCTCAATTGGTAGAGGGTTGAAGGAACTATATCATTTATTTAAGGATGATGAATTAATTTTATTTATTCATAGAGGATGGTAGAACATTGATTCTATGAAAGTGCTTATTGATAATTATGGATCCATATATAATCATCATATATATTGGTATACATAAAAAATTATCTTTAGTCATTATTTAAATAATAAAATAAGGCTGAAAATTAAAATAATATTAAGGAATTGTGGGGGAAGTTTACATTTACATATTTGGGAGTAAAATTTTTTTATTGTAGGACTAATACTACAAACTTTAGGGATTTATTTGATGGTTTGAAGGGTTAGATCAAATCTTGTAAATGGAGTTCTTAGTCCATTACTAGGAGACTCTCTCTTTTTAATGGAGTCATCGTTCCAATGTTTGTTTAAACTTTTAAAGTTTTTAAATTCCCCTCCTTGAAGATAAAGAGTATTAATCAATCTATCTATTACTTCAACTGAGATGGATTTATTTCTTAACGAAAAACTATCACTTTCAAATATAAAACATTTTTCAATTCCATGCAAGATAGGGGTTGGGATCTAAAAAATAATATTATTTTTATTAATACACATCAGGATAAATATTATCAGAGAAAGTTGACCATGGATTATAATAGTTTATTAAAAAATATTCATTAATAGTGTCTCCTAGATTAATCCTCTAATGGCCCAAAGGCCTTCAGTTTTATCGATTTTTAATAATTCACCTTTCAAGGGGTGAGGTGGAACACGTACAAGGCTTGTAGGTGTAAGTATTACATGGCCCGTAGGCCTTAGAGGAATTCAGTGCCCGTAGGCTTCAAACATTACATACAACCCAGAATAACTGCGTGGAACTTCTCCTCCCCAGCATCTTCATCATAAAATTAGATCTCCACCTTTGCATGGATGTTCGGCTAGGATTTCTTGTTCATGCACATGCTTGTCCCAATGGAATGTGTCATACCCTCTCATTCTTGAAATCTGTTTAGCTTCTGCACTGGTGAAAGCTCCTTGCTCATCCTCCTTCTGAAGCTTGTTCATTGTAGATTGTCTAGTTTGTATCTGCACTAAAGCTGGCCAAAAGGCCTTGAGGTGACCCGAAGTCATTACTGACCCGAAGGCCTTAAAGGACTCAGCGACCAAATCGGTGGCCCGAAGGCCCAAATGGGGAAATATTCCCAACTACTACAATGCCAAATAGTTCCTTCTACAGTACTTGCTACAGTCCTGTATAGTTCCTGCTATAGTACCTACTACAGGACCTGCTATAACACTACTACAGTACCCAGAAATTAGCCTCCGCCTAGTTTTTATCCTGGGTATCCTCTATTAATAACCACTATATTTTAACTTCAATTTGGACATACATAAAAAAGAATTTATATAGATGTTATAAATAACAGTTGGTGTCTTTCATCCATTAATTCTTGTCTTATGTTATAGAAATACAGTTGGCTTGGAATTCCATCTATGATGATTCTCAATCTCTTATACATTACCTATAATTGACCATCTAGGATAAGATATTTCATCCCCTAGACTAAATCCCAACACATATAAAGAGGCCATCTTGTCCTGTCATTTTCATTCCAAAAATTGATAAAGCATTTTGGATCTCTTCTCATCATGGGACCCTGACATGTATATTTTAAAAAATAATAATAATGGTGGAACAATATAAATAGAATTAACCATAAATATTTTGATTAAATTAGGTACTTCCCCATATATTTTACTCTTTTTGGAGGATTATATATTATAAACTACCTATGGATCAAACCTTATGAAATTTGGAATAAATCATTATTCCTTATAAAGATTCCACAGGTATATGAAAGATATTATTCATCATGTTTTCCTTCATTTCAACTTCTATATTGTTCTTAAGGGAATTATAAAAATCACTTGTTTAAGACAACCAACATTGCCCTGCCACTATTTATGTTATCTATGATAGTTGAAAATGTATAATGGTTCATCCCAGTTTTAGAACCTATATTAGGTTTTATTTTCTAATGTGTTTCGTATTATTTGGTGGAACAAAAACTCACAGAAACACAAGGAATATAACATTTTAATATATTCTATTAGTAGAATCATACTCCTTATTGTGTGATTATAAGTCTCCATAAACATTGGATTAGTTTTTAACTCCATCAAAGAACAATATCTTTATAAAAGGTTGGGTAGTAAAGGTAAATTTAAAATATACAACGGTCATATTTCTATGGTTTCAGTAGCCACCTATTAGAGATTGAATCAATGTTAATATGCATTGTGCATCCAAGAAAAATACATGTCCCTTATTATATTAGGGTATCATTAAGAAATTCAATGGTGGTTCCATTTCACGCTTCTCTAAATACTATAGGGTGGATTCTACCAATGAAACAGATATGGTGGGTGTCCTTCTCATAATACATATTTTTAGGTTAAGAAATTGGATGAACAATTTTTTAACTGGATTCTTCATTTATTAATCATGTGATTAATCTTCAAAGCTCATACCTTTAAGTGGCTTCATGTGGATTATATGGACCATGTAAAGTATTGTAAACAAATAAACATTATGATTTCACCAATTTTAATGGATGGAAATGTCATTGAGTATATAGTTTCTAAAATGGGTATTCATTTTTTGCAATGTAATGGGAATCTTGATATGCCATAGTTGATTGAATATAGGCTATTTTCTAACCTTTTTAAACCCCCACATATCGATTTTCATATATTTTAGTCCATGGAGATTCACTATGTGTAATAATCTTATTGAAGGGAATATGATTTCATTCCTTGATGATTCGACCACAAAACATGATGATCACTTGTTGAATTGCCCAAAATAGAGGAAGTAAAAGGGATGGAGGTGAACAACCATAAGGTTCTTCTTGGGGGTTTGATACAAGGGATAGGGAAGGAGTGAAGGGGGAAATCCCTAACATAACATAAGGAAAAAGGGGTAAAATTCTAAAATAACATTTCTGGGAAACATAAATAGTTTACCAACATGTTTTGGAAAACCATTCGGATGTCGTGTTTCATGCACTGGCCCAAAAAAACCATTACACATGGTTTCCCCTAAGTCTATATATACTAAAACAACCTATGATTCTATCATTATAAATTCCACTTTCTTGTTGATAATCCCATGTGGAAGATTACCACATGCTTACTCCAAACCATTATTAACTTGTGTGTAGTATAAAAAATCATAAAATTATAAGATTTGATTTATAGAGCATTTGATATTTTAATTAGTCCAAAATTAATTAAAAATAATATAAATAAAATAATATTATGACTATTGGGTGTCACATAAGATGTATATTATACCAATAATATGGAATATAGTTTAAAACATATATCGTTCCTTGTTGGATAAATGATTTATTTTTTTAATAATTATAAATCTTATATATTAGATGCATTTTATTTGTTATTAAAATTAGGTGATATAGTGTATATATATTATGTAAACCCAATAACACCACAAAATCATATGAATTTTCTTATTGAAAACAAATTCATTATATATTTTTCATGGTAACCAACACCAATTAAAAAAATATAGTATCTCTATGATTCCTTAGACCCACACTCTTGGATCTTATGTTATAAACACCAACATTACATAATAGCTTCGGTGCTAACTATGGATTCTTAAAAATATATATTTTGTAATAAAATTAATTTGAAAAAATATTTAATTTCATACATTTCCAATACCATTTAAGTATAGATATATAGAAAATTAGTACAAATAATAAAATTAAATATAGAATATATTTCTCAACTAATGGAAATATTTTCACAATAGAATACAATAATTAATCCACAATAAGTCTCTAGAATATTCTGAAAATTCCATTCCCATGTTATTCATCTAATCTTATAAGGAGTAATACGTTTTCTCATGACCAATTTAAATTAAAACATATAAATGTTTTAGCACAAACTCCCATTATGTAAAAATATACAATTAAAGGAATCACTGAGGAAACATGGAATAAATATTATGATAATAATAATGAATCATCATAATGAAATTAACAACTAAAATAGATAGAATAATATATCCATTCATAGTAATTAAAATAACAAGATCATATGGGGAAAATTATAGAATTCATGGTTATGGAATGGATAATGTTGGGAAACCAGATCTTACCATCAAGGAATCGTCCAAGACATCATTATTATCATCATGACTACACTCATGTCATTTTATTGAATTGGGATGGTTTAAACTAAATAATAAAACATCTTTGTATCATTATACCTATAAATGTATCAAGGGACTATATAATTTCATTCTCCATCCATCACTTTTTTAAGTCCAATGCATTCATCATGTCATAAAATGACTAAAAATTACATAATCAATGTTTAGAAAAATATTTTTTAATATATTAAAAGACTATAAGATTGTCATACTTTTCCCATATTCAATTAATGTGAAAATGTGATCATATAACTTCTAGAGAAAAAAAGAGGATGGTTAAACTATATATAGTAACATTTCATGAGTAATCAATAAGCATCCATATCAGAATAACAAATATATGAATATTCAATAATTCCCCAAGCAATAAATTTAATAACATTCAATGTAATAGTCCTTTAAGCTAAAATAATATATTGAGAAATGGTGTATGATTCTGTAAATAATTTCCCCAATCTATTGATGTATGGAATCAATATGATCTTCCTTCAATCAATGGAATATAATATAGGGTATTCACAATGAAAATGTGTTATAAGAAGAGTTATTCTTAATCATGGTGTATTGTTTAAAAAGAAGAAGGAAGTGATGAATCATATAATTGAGAGAAAATAACATTACATATGTTATCAAAATGAATAAGCCAGATGGTTAAAAAGGAACATACATCTAGTGTAAAATAATAAAAAACTCCAAATTATGTTTACATAGATGAAAAAATCATTTTAAAGAAGTTATTTGACCGATATCACTCAAGAGGGGAACAAAAATAAAATTTTTTATACAAGAGGTTCAATCCTTAAAATTATAACTATCTAATTATTTATTAGGTGTTAAATAATATAAGATAAATACGATTAGTGTAAATAATTTTGAATATGAAATATTAGATTTTAGATTACTACTTAAATCAACTTTTATAAAATATTTTTAATATTTTCTAAATATAAAAATATACATGTCACTTTAAAAGTATCTTTTTAAAGGGTGAACTGTAACATCCCAAAAATTAATTAATGTAAATTCCCTTATTATAATCATTTCAGATAGTATAATCACATAATATCACATTAATAACACAATACAACCCTTATAAATAAATACTAAATGAAATAAGATGTATTTCTTGAAGTTAAGAAACCTATGCCGAAGAAATAGTAACATGACCTTAGGAATATTAATATAACACTTATGAATAGTAAATGGTTTAATAGAATAGTAACCTCACCCATATAATTATAAATAATATTTATTCATCTTATAAATGAATGTATGATATAATTATAATAAAAAATAATTAAATAAAAGTTTGATTACTTATTAATTATCTATTGGTATTATTGTACATTTTAAATATTTAATTACAATTTTATAAATAATATAATGATTTAAAAGATAATTTAATTTCATAAAATTTATTCATAAAATGATTTTTTGTTGAGGTATGATTTTAATATTATTTTACAAGACCTTATTTAATTTTTCAATGTGTTATAAAATTAGATATTATTTTAAAATTTGTATTTTTCTCAAGTAAATGATGGTTTTAAGTAAAAATTAAATTTCTCATATTTATAAAATTATTTTCATAAAATTTTTCTCATTTTCTTATTTCTATAAGTTGAAAAACTGTTAGGGTGATTTTTTTGGATTTTTCTAAAATAATTGAATTATTTTTGAATAGAAAAATCCATAATTAATGATAAATGTTAAATACCTGAATATTTGAGTCATTGGTGGTGTAAAGATGAAGTGAGAACCATTATTTAGAACTCACATGAACTATTTACTATATTTAGTCAAAAAAATCAACACCATTTGTTATGTTGATCCAAAATAATAAACTAATGTGTAAAATAATGAGAAAACACCCCTCTCCTACACTATAAATACCACCCCTCACCACCTCTTATCCTCACACATTCAAAGATTTCAGAACATCCCAAATTCTTCCCAATAATCATTCCAAGCCCATCTCACATTTTAAGGGGTCTTTCTCTCATCAAAAGAGAAAAACTTTTTCCCTAATTATACTATCAAGGGGGATAAATTTAACCAGCGAATTCCCCTTTCCTTTTGTTTTAATTTCCTTTTAAGGTCTTTTCTTATTATATCCCCACCACCTCTCATCCAAATAGTATAATAACTAGAGTACCTAAAATATAATGTGATTTTATTATGCTAATGTAAAAATCCATAATTAGTCACCTCTCCTATCCCTTTTACTCAAAAAAATGAAAAGGTCATTCACAAGGTATTAATTTATCACCTTTAAGAATGAAAAGTTTTCATTTTCTATTAACACCTTCATGGCTAGTCATAAAACAATATTTATAGTTAAAAAATTATGATTTATTTATTACAGCCTATGTAAACTCCTATATTCATTATATACACATGATTTTAAATAATAAAACAAAACAAGTTTGTTGTGAGTGAAAACCACCCAAAATAATACAAATGATTATCACTAACAATTTATTTAATGATTCATCATCACCCAAAATAAAAAAATGACTTATATAACCATTTACTATTATTTATTTTAATTAATAGCTTATAAATTCAATTATATATTTATATTTCCATTTTACATGAACTTCTATACTCTTATTCAAGCAAACAAATTACGAAAACTAAGAAAACGAGCACTCTAGAATTATGAAATTGATCATTATAACTCTTAAAATAGACATAATTGAACTTAATTAAACTATAATAAATCATTTATATGTACAATTTTTTATTATTTAATTAATTTATTTATCTTATTTTATTATCTCGGACATTAAGATCAAGTGCATAACCATGTGAGACATAAGGTAAGAGATTCTACTCGAACCTCTATTTTTCCATCGGGTTACTCTTTCTCTCTATTTACCCCAATTTAATTGTTATTTATTTATAAATATGTATTAAAAATTATTATTATATTTTCCAAAATCATTTATAAAGATCACATAATCCCCATTTTATGGGGTAATGGGTGTTTTAAAAAATTTCCCTTTTCAATTCTTTCCAATAAGAATGCCCAGTTCAAGGGAACATCCCAATTTCGTACGTACCTCCAATTGAACATCATAATCTATTTTAAGCCAGGATAATTTTTATAAAAACACTAATTTTATCATGAAAAACAATCTTGGATCATTTCTTGTTTTTTGAAAATAACTATTCCTTTTCCTCTTTAAATTCTCATTAATATTTTCCTTAAACCGCACTAAAATGTTTCATTTCAATGGTTTATTAAACACTCCTTTTACATGTTTCCAATTAAATTAGAAATAAATTTTCATTATACATTCCTAATTTACCTTATGAATGTCCGTGTATTTTTTAGTTCATTCTTTCAGGGAAACGTTTATGATATTCTTGTTTTGTATTCCTTGTAACATGATTAGGATACACATTTCTTTCCATGTGTAACCCTTGAGTTTATACTTCATGTGGGACACATTTTCATGAACATGTTGTGATGGGAGTACTAGGATAGCACTCAAATAAATTGAGTAATGTTTAGTCTCATGATACGTTATGTTAGGGCATGTAGTGAACCTAATTCTTTTATGGGACTTTGTCCACCTTGTAATATAGTCTTGGAAATTATCCTTGACATATGTTTATGTGATGTTATATATGGTTGACACATTCCTATGATTCCATGTTTATATGTTCCCATTTTATACATTTTTTATTAATCATTAAAATTTATTCATATTCTATGAATTATATTCCATTATGTTATGTATTCTAACCTATGTGTTATATTTTATTCCTTTGCTTCTTTCCTTACTGTAATTTTAGCTCATCACCTTTGTTCACGCATTCCCTAGGTTATCATATGCAGATGAATGATATCAATAGAATTTAGGAGCTCATTATAGATATTAAATAAAATATGTTTTTTATTTTCATTTCAAGATGTATAATTATGTACGTGATCTTCCAAAGACACTATAATTTATGATCATTAGCTCATAATTTGATGGTTAATTAGGTTTAAAATCATGTAATGATATGTGTAATAGGATATATTATCTATAAATACTAAATTATTTTGAATTATTATTATTTTAAAATTAAAATACATTAATAGAACCATGAAAATTCTACAAGGGTTTTTACATAAAATGTGAATCCAAAGATAAAATATTTAATAATGAAAGGAAATGAACCCTTTTTGTTCATTAAAAATACCATTGTTGAAAACCCACATATTAAAACATTATTTTGTATTAAAACATAATTTTATAAAACTATAATATAAAATAACATATATTGAAATTTTAGTATGGAATAACCAAGAAAGGATCATGATAAAACATTATAACTTAGTGAATGGAAATTGAGTTTCCAAAAAAGTCATTGAATTGCAGTCACAATTGAGTCATATTACACTGGATAAAAATAATACTATTTGGAATATTATTTCCCATGAAAAAAAATATTATAAATAAAAATTCATGGGAGATTAAGAACCTTATAATTAAATTCGTGATGTAAAACAGAATCATGTCTCATGGAATTAATGTTGTAGACAAAAAAACCATTTAAGGATTAATTAAAATATTAATCAAAACCCCTTGAAATAGAGTTACTGTAATTGAACATGAACTAAGATGATTAAAATATGATTAATTATATGATTTAAAAAAACATGTTTAGATTACCAATAAAACTTGGAGAATAATAAAAAATATATGTCTTAATGGAAGGAATTTGAGAAGAAAACCCATTTTCTTGTTCATGATTCATTCTACCCATGTGACTAAGATCTTGAATAATAAAATAAATTTTATTTCATACTTTATTAGAAAATGCATTAATTTATATTTCATTCAGTTTATACCATTTATAATCATATACTATTTAATTATTATATTTTTTCGTATGTTTTCTTGGAATTTGAATTAGTGTAGCTTATTTCGCTAATTTAAGTGACCTAGGTTGATACTTTAATATGTAAAATAAGTTAAATAATATTATAATAACCAAAAAATAAATCTTTATTTTCTTATTAAATTATAATTACATTATTATTAAATATACCATAGTTAACCATGATAGATTTCAATATCATTATTCATACAGGTGGTTATACCAACTGCAAACACAGAAACACTATAAGTCCATGGGTGATTATTATGAAAGGAAGTGTATAATATGATTATAAAAGAAGAATAATGATATTGTTTATATTTCTTCATTTATTGAATCATATTTTAATTTTATTGTATAATTAATTAAAATCAATATGACAAATAAAGAACGCTACTTCATGGAGGTGGTAGTCTGCACAATGCACAGTTAACATTATCTTGTTTTTCTAATATTATTGATAGAATTTAATAATACATTTTACATTAATATAATAAAACCTTGGTATAATAAAAAATACTAATTTCATTATATAATTTTTGTTAGGATATGTTTTGAAGGGGATGAAATGGGTGAAAAATATATAGTTTAATTAATACTCACATTTGTACCTTAAACATTTTCAAGAATGTCTCATTAGAAATGATGGGAATAAGATAAATTATTAAGACTAGTAGATTATAAAGATAACATAGGATAACATATAGATAATAATTGTAAATTTTCATGAACAAATTTATGTTATCAGTGTGTCATGAAGGGGTGTAAGTGTGCTATTTTATAACTAAAGAAAATGGAACTTCTGTGAATACCCATTAATTTTCAATTTTATCATTACACTATTTAAATTTAAATGAAACCAAAAGTTTTAAATTCTTTATTTTGGGGTTTATTTGGTTTTTTAAACCCTCAAACAAGAATTTCCACCAATTTTTTAATCATGTTTTAGTTATTTACCATAGTTTTTTACATTTCATTCATTTCTGTTTTAACATTGGTAATAAGTTTTTAACTAATTTATTAATATATTATTAAAAATATATGAAATAACATATAAAAAATAAATTTAGAAAAATAAATGTAGGGTCTATATAGTCTAATTCAATTTATAGATTATAGAGAATATTGAATTAAAACATATAATATGTATAAAACCTATTTTATAGAAAAATGTTGTCCTTATTATTATGTGTTATTAATAATATTGATTATTTATGATTTATTAATTGTGTTATAATATAAATTTAGATTTTATAAAATATAATATTATAAAAATAATATAAAATTCATTAATTAATTTGAATATATTAAAATTACACAATATTAATAAAAAAATTCATCCAAAATCAATGTTTTATCATTTTCATAGTCATTAGCATTAATCAAATTAATCATACTACTATTCTTAAAATTGAAATTGAAATTCTTTTATAATAATATAATATGGGTCTATGATATAATATTAAAATTCATACATAAAATTTATACTTTTTATGGAACATAATTTTTATTATACGAAAATAAAAAATGTTTTTCTAATAAAATATTACTTATGTTTCCAAAACATTACACACATGATTAATTAATTCAATAAAGTATTTTTAAATTATAGAATTTAATTAATTAATTAATTTATATATATATTAATGGATTCAAAATTAATTTAGTCATTATTCATATAATATAATGTCATAAAAGTGATCATTTATAGAGAACTTGGTATTTTTACTATTCACCTAAAAAACAAATATTTAAGAAAAATCCCAAAAATATCATCTTAAGATAATATTGAAATGAAATAACATAAAATTGAGTTTTATTTTTTACAAATTTAAATTTCAAAATTTGATGGTTTCACATATAAATAAAAACATTAATATATAATAAAAAATTTCTTCATAGGATAATACTATTTAAAAATATTAATTATTTCTATTAATTATTTATATAAGTTTCTAATCAAATTTGTGATAGTATAGTATTAATATAAACAATATATTTGATCCATGATGTAATTATTACTTAAAAACATTAAAACCCAATTTTAGAAAGGTTAATTTTTGATTCATAAATCAGTCATATAGATTATTTAGTTACAAAAACTGAATTTTCATTAATCCCTTAGTATTAATATTGTCCGTTATAGTTATTTCTATATATATATATATATATATATCATATTTTAGTAAAATTTCTTTTGACATTCAATTTATATAGATACATTTTATAAGTTCTACAATTATCTAGTACTATTTTTGGTTTTATGTTGTGTGTATCAAACATTATCAAATATATTATCCCTTAATGAAATATAGAATTCCAAATATATGGGTGTTAAATTCTACCCAATTAAATGATTTGTCTCCTCACAATTTTAATTATTCCTCACCGATGAAACTAGAGAAGGGTATTCTTAACATATTTATCATCCAGAAAATACCTTTTAATATGACCTCTACCTTACTTTCTTAGGATATATTAAGTTATATATATTTCCTCATACATCATAAATCCTTTATAAAATCATATACAAACTACTAATAAATATTTCTATTCTAAAAAATAGTTTTAAGGAAAGGGGGGAACAAAAAGGTCATAGATACATAATATCAATCCTTAATCAATATAGCTATGTCATTCCAAATAAAATTAAGAGAATTATAATGGTTTACCTCATAAAGTTTCCATTATATGGATGTTGACTCCAATTCAGGATTATTTTTTATGATCTCCTTGAAATAGATGGCCATCATGGACCATGTCTACACATTTTCTTCCAGTATTTGTTGAATCCACATATCAAAATCCATTTCTTTTTATCAATATAATCAGCATTTTTTTTAAATATTTTCTTAAATAGGTCTCTCTGTCATTTTATGTCCATAATCCTTCATGATATTTATAAAGAAAAAATCTACTATAATATCTTCATTAGAATGGAGGATAAGCTCTTAGACTATTGGGCATTCAGATTTGGCCTTATTTTCTCCCTTTGTAACTCTACCTTTTGAGACCATCATGGGGACTTAGGGGAAATCATTATCAGGTTCAGATACCAAATTTTTTTTGAATCTATACCACTTACACTTTGTTCCTCTTTATCCTTATTGTTGGAATTTGAAACTTTATAAAATTACCACATTTCGTAGTACCATATTCTTGAATTGTTGCTTCACCTATACAAGTATATTGTATATATTTCATTTCTTTAACTAAATATATGGTAACCACGGTTTTAGATAAGTTGGAGTATTCCTTTCAAGGCCTTGTTTTATTCCCCTTGATGACTAGGAGGTTTTCAGAACTGAGATTTATTTTCTCACAGTTTCTTAAACCAGAATTGACACTCTTGTTTGTATGTTTGTCCGGTTAATAATTACTCATATGATGGGATTCATTTTCCATGTCAGAAGGTTCAATATATTCTAATGGACCTACACCAAACCTTCTTCCTTTTTCAATCTTAGAATGTATTTCTACCATCCTTCAAGGTCAACATTCTCTTTTTCATTTCCATTCAATAGAGAGAAGCTACTCTATAGATGTATTGAGGTGGTGGAAACACATTGTCAATAATATTTCCACCTCATAAAGCTATTCCATTCTACCCTAGAAAATCCAAAATTGGATAGATAAATCTTGACTCGTTAGGTGATTCACTATAAACATTCTTGATAGCATCACCTTGATTGGGATCCTTTTACAAGTTTCCATTACCACTTGCCTTAATAGTTTCAGCAAAGAACGGGCTGAGATTCTAAGGAGATGCACCAGGAACCACATAATCATGTATAGATTAAATATGAACTCCCAAATCCCATATAAGTTTAGAATATATATCTATAACATTCGGATTGAGATGCATAATACCTCAATACTTATGAATATAATAATCATTATTTTCTTCTCTAAATTAAAAAAATTAACTTAGGGGATATAGAGAGTAGTCCCTATTTAACTACTCATCAGGTAAAATCCCCCCCCCCCCACTGGGATGCTCCCTATGACTGTAACAACCTAAAGAAAATATATGACCCATGATATTTCAAAAAAAGAATTATTACAAACAAGACTCTAAGATAACTTCAAGCTTATAGAAAATTTCATACCCAACCATTATTCATACCCACTCTATAGTAGATTTACAAATATCCACCTTGACACATATATTCAGAGAAATGGGGTGAATGATATAATTTGTTCTGTTATTCAGGAATAATAAAAACCCAACCAAATTTGGTATCATTCATATAATTGAATTTTTTCGAAACCTAAGATGAATTTTAGGGAATATAATCCATATATCCATTTCAGAGTGTCTATGTTCTGATAGAAATCATTGGACCATATATGGAGATAGAACCAAGACCTATTGTAAGTACTGGGTGCTTTGGAGCTAGCCATGACTCAATCCTCAATTGAGGAAAATCATACCATAATATGTCGCTTGTCGAGAAGGCTGAGAGTCGCCTACTTTGGTAAGCCTGGGGAACCAAAAACAAATTGATTAAACACAGTGAAAAATGGATGATGAGAGATGAAGAAAGCCAGTATATACCATAATCCATCAAATTCAACAAACTTAAATAAATATCTTGAATCAACTATCAATATTAAGGTTACTAATTTTTTCTGACCTAATTTTCAAAAATCAAACAAACCTTTATTATCTCAACATAATGTGTATGTTAGACCTTAGAGTTATAAATCCCTCAATCCTATGTTCATTAGTAGTCATCACCATAAAAACATTATTATAAGCTAAATTTTCAAAGTTATTAATATAATTTTATATATGGATCAAAAAATTTAATGAAAAACTATTGAAGAAAAACACATATATGTTTCATATAGTCCACAAATAATTTATAATATACAATAATTTCATTGATAAATATCAATTACTAATTAATTATACTAAGAGTATCAATATTTATTTTTATTTAAGAAATCAAACGCACCACTTTGGGTAACACTATGAAATTCACCTATTCAATCAGTACATAAATACACTAAAATTCTTATCAAATTAGGAAATTAACCTTATTTAGTTGTAACACATAATTTTTTTAATGTACATAACTTTTGGAGGTTTATTTTTGTGATCATGTTTCAGAAAAACTAAAAACATGGTTATGGTAATATCCAAAATAATTGGAGTATATGAAAATGATAGTTACATCCTAATATTTATTCTCCAACAACAACCACATTTAATCCTATGATGTTATACTATACATGGTTCATCCAATAACTCCCTAATATAATCTAGCTTACATTAAGTTGAGCTATTTCAAATTTATAATCATAATTAATTAATGTAATCATGTAATAAATCCTTCAAAATGGTTTTAAAATATAATTATATTAACCAATTAATATACTTTTGAAGTGTCAAATGAGGTTTGTAGTTATGATTCATTTTCATGCATCATGTAAAGAATGAGTTGATACTGGAAACAATATTTTTATCGTTACAACCCCTAGAAAAATGAGTATAATATCTAACATCAAATGGTACTATCTTGAAAATTATGTAATTTTATAGATAACCACAAATATATACTTAATGAAAATATTGATATGATATCCTATACATTATTTTTTCTCATAGACTTATTTATACATTTATCACTAAATCAATCTTATCTTAATCCCTAAAATATTAAATATTACTTCAGTTAAATTAAATGTATATCTATACCTTTAACATTATGGTAATCAATAACTATAACTCCTTTAGGACATTTACATCCTTAACTAGTAACATATTATTCTCCGACATTATCTAAACACTTCTCTAATACCATCTACGATGCCCTAGACATGTACGTGTGGATCTAGTTCCCTAAATACAAAATAACATATTGTATTTGATAAAAAAATTTACATTTCTAGAAATATCTATACCATAATTACATATATTAACCCAAATATATCATTAGAAACATTTTAAATAGAGTTTAGGTTTAGTACACAAGAGAATTATGAAAAATTATAAACTAATAAATCACATATCTTTCACAACAAATAATTTATCTTTACACTATATAAAAAAATACTTAATCCATAATAAGTCTTATAAAGCACCCAAAAATCACATAAACATGTTATTATTCATGTTATATCATGTGAAATAGTATTATATTTAACATGTAAAAATGGAAACCAAAGAGTGGGTGAGATCATACACTAAGTAATGGAAAATATACAAATGAGCCAATAATGGAATAAGCATGGATAAAATATTATTATTGTATTAGTAATCATCATAATTATATAATTAACTGAAAATGAGGGAATAAAATATTCATGGATATCAATTGAAACAAATTTATGATATGGGTAAAAATAACAACATTGCTAGTGATGGAATGCATAATGTTATCTTTCTTGATCTTACTATCAAGTCTATAGACAAGGCATCATTATTGTTATCTAACTAGTAGTAAATAAATCTTTATTTCCAATAATACCATAGTTGATAAAAATTTATAAATTGGGAATGTATGCACAAAATACCCAACCATGATTGTATCATGGGACCAAATTATTCAACGAGGAACTATATAAGGTTAATCCATACATGTCACTAGTTTAATTCTAATGAATTCACCATATGAGATAATGAGTAAATAAAACATTGTCGCCTTTAGAAATAATCATCTATATTTGAATAAGTACATGTAGA
This sequence comes from Viscum album, assembly GCA_963277665.1. Taxonomy (NCBI): domain Eukaryota; kingdom Viridiplantae; phylum Streptophyta; class Magnoliopsida; order Santalales; family Viscaceae; genus Viscum; species Viscum album. The sequence goes on from OY728138.1 coordinate 1,416,866,338, forward strand.
ATACCACTACATTTCCTTATATGAATAAATGGCATAATAAGGTCATATCCTATCTTAAGAAAGTTGTTGGATGGTTAAAAATTCACAGTCAACTTTTCTATATAATCTATAAATATCCATATAGTAATAAAAAATATATTTTTTTATAATACCCAAATAAATAAATAGAATAACATTAATTTAAGTTTACCTCAAGTTAAAACCATACGGTGTAAGGGAATATTGTTAAGTCGATAGTTTTTAATCGATAAATGGAATCTAGGGGAAAAACCATCTATCTATGGATGGGAAAATAGGTTATTCTAAACGAAAAAGCATTAAAATAAAAGTTATTTCAATTTATAGTGGATGGTTAGGAATTTCAATGGTAGTGAATGATCATATCTCTGATAAATAAGAACATTATATAAGACATCAAGATAAAAATGATGGATTTTTGTAAAAAAATATATCTTTGTTGTATAAAAGGAAACTCCGAAGGATGATGACATATATGAAAAAGATATATTCTAATGAATGTTTTATATTATATGACATAAAATGTGATAAAAATTTAATTCTTTGATTCTGTGATCTCAGTCTAAAAATTTATATATGTGATTATTTATTAGAGGATAAATCATGTTTAAAAAATCCCAAGAGGGTAAATAATAGTTCATATAAAATGGAAGATAAAGGTGATAAATTAAAATAGATTTTAAAAAAAAAATTACATTAATGTAAAATATATACTTACATGTCACATTAAAATGTAACTTTTGAAAAGGTAAATAATTTTTTTTTGAAAACAATTCTTTTAAAAATATTCTCTAATATTACAAACTTTAAAATTTAATTAATTATTTTATAAAATATTTGGTTCCCTATATAAAATATTTTATAAAGGAAATAAACATTTTTAATACTTTGAAAATACATCAATTAAAAACCGAGATAGGAAAAAATTATTATTAAATAATTTTCAATATTATAAATATAAAATACCATATTTTAAAATTTTAGAGCGGAATAACCCATGAAAATTTATATATTTATCATTGCAACTCAATAAAAGAAAAATTATGTTTCAAAAAATAATTGGAAATAGGGTAAAATTGGAGTCAAAATGAATTTGGAAAAAAAATGTTTTGGCTTAGTATTTCCCCTAAATAATAAAAAAATTGATAATGATTATATCTATGTGAGTAGATATAACATAAAAATAATAATTTTGTCTATAACATAAATATGTCCCATGGAATTGACGTTTGAGACAAAGAACCTTTATGTATTGAGTAACATTTAAAACAAACCCCTTTAAAAGAGATATCATGTAATTGATATTATAATATCAAGATTAAATGATAATTCAATTTATTATAAATCAAAGAGGTATTATATTCACCTTTTAAATGAAATTAGGAGAATAGTACAAAACATTTCTAAAACGAGGGAATTTGAGATGAAAAACACTTACCATGTTTGTACATCATTATGTAGATGTGGCCAATATATTGAATAATCAAATTAATTTCAATAGATAGTTTTTATAAAAAAAATTATTCTTCAATATTTCATTTAATATAAAACATTTATTATAATATACTTTTTATTTATTATATAACTGTATCTTTTGTTGGCACAAAAGTTGAATAAATTTCAGGTTATATCAGTGATTTTAGCAATCAAAGTGATATTTTAATAATAATTTAAATACTTAATATTACAATTATATAACCCAAAACCCCATAATTTACTTATTAGCTTAATATAAAATTGTTATTTATGTTACCATAGTCATTTGTGATAGAGTTTTTATCATTTTTAATGTAGGTGGCTAAACCAACAGAAAACATAAAAAACTATAACTTTATTAGTAACTATGGTCAAAGAATTGTATAATATAATTAAAATAGAAATATAAACACATTTTTTTTATTTTTTATTCAGGTGACTAATTTTTTTAATGAATGAAAACAAATATGGAAAATGAAAAACATTACCTCATGGAGGATGTATTCCACAAAATGTATGCTTAATGATATATTTTGTCTGAGAGAATGTAAGGGAATAAACAATGGTTTTCACATTAATATAATATCACATTAGTATAATAATGATATTTTTTCCTTACATATCCAGGTTGGGATAGATATTCATTGGGAGGAATAATAACTAAAAGAAAATGATTATTTAATACTCTCTATGGTTCATTGAACATTATCTTGAAAGTCTAATAAGAAATGAGGGTGTAATGTCCCAGTTCCGAAAGCCACACAACAGGTGCCCCGAACCTGGTTGGTCACATGACCTCAAGCACATTTCCCCAAACACCAGAGGCTACTGACTAGCAGGGAGGGTCTAGGTCTGACAATGGGCAAACTATGCCCTCATTTGTCAAAGAGTATTGCAACGGGAATATATATAAACATACAAAAGAGAAAGTAGTAAAAAATACCCAACTGAAATGGATAATATTACAAAAGTAAATGATAACAACAGTCACATATATTTGATGATGCATTATGTATCTAATTATAGTAAAGCAGACAAAATAGGATACACTACAATCTAGAATAATCCAATATAAAGTACAAGTACAACAAAGGAAAACAAAAAAGTGCATCAGGAACTTAGCAGCATCGCAATCCTATTTTCGGTCCCATGCTCTCCCATTACTTGGAAGAAATCAGGTACCGGAATAGGGACTCTTTACCTTATGAACACCAGTAGCAATATAATTTGTTTCGGCCCAAGACATTACAAAAACAGGGTGTGAGAAATAATTCCTAGTAGGCAACCACCAAAGCCTCGTGCCCAACTGTTAGTGAAAATGTGCAATGGAAGTGTGCAGAAATAAAATGTAGTAATCTAGGAATTACTCAAAAGTAACTATCTCAACCAATTACATTTCCATTTTATTAATTATTTATTAACCACAAGCTTGTGATTTATCTTGGAAAGTACATCATAATAAATCACCACAATAAATATACAATGTAATCATTGTCCGTAGACATGAAAATATTTACCCTCAGGTAATCAGAATCAAAACCCACAGGTGACTGCCCACAGGGATAACAAATATTTCCCACAGGCGTATGAGGTGTTTCCCATAGGAATAGAAACTATTGCCCACAGCCATGAGAAAAGTTTCCCATAGGCTTAACGAAACACTGCCCTTAGGCTAAACTAGTAACCAGACTGAGCCCAACACATAAGCAAGAAGTTTATATACAATTACTCTCAAGGAAATTTAATGAATGCTAAATCACGTCATACCCACAGGTATCCTGGCCAAATGGATAAACAAGGAAAACACACCAATGGGGTGGCCCTATATCTAAGTAATGATCCCAAACAGCAGTTGTACATATTCATTAAGTTACCTACGCAATTCTAGGTATTTAATTAATCAAGGCCTCTACCATACAACACCCCAATCATGGTATCGTAGCCCAATGGTACACAAAAACACTCAACAGTTGGAATTAAACATCATACCACCTACCTCGATCTCCCCTGATCGATATACACGAATGACGCCTTCCGAAATGACCAAGAATTGCGTTGATCTGGGTTAAATGAAAACCTATTCAAAACCAAATAACATTCCATCGGGAAAGAATTGGTAAAAGCGGCTCAGGGAGAAGGAAGTACTTACCCGCATGGTTCAAACAAGATCAACGGCAGAAAAAAAAAAATAGATTCCCGTTGTGTGGTCGGGAGCTCCTCTAAGCCCCGACCTTCTCTCCCAGTGGTCCAAATGCATCCACTGACTCCTCTGCTGAATGAAGAGGCTACTACCCATTTTATTCAAAAAAAATAAACTACATGGTGTTTACTCTCAAGTACACGGTGTGTACTTTTCATCATTTAAATGTTCCCCTAGCGGCTACATTTCACTGTCGAACAGTTCATCTGTCGACATGAGTACACGACGTGTATTCCTAAGTACACGCCATATACTGTCGCTCTACTAGTGGATGCTTCCACCACCTTACTGTTCACCTACCGAATAATTACATGGAATATACATACTATGTACATGGTGTGTAGTTAGTTTTTACACTCTTCATCGCCGACAGGCCTACACGCCCTGTGTACTCATCCCACTCCAACAAAGTGCATGGTGTGTGGAAAAGTACATGGCGTGTACCCACAAAATTTGGGATGTTTCCCCATTTTCTTTATTTTCACAAAAACACTTATGGAAAAAAGGAAAAGAAGAAATACATACCTCATGAATATGAAATGGGTTCTTACAAACAAACCCCCTTAAAAAAATTCATCCCCGAATTGCCCTTCCAAGGTTGGTGAAGATAAATCTGAGAAAAACTCTTTCCACTGAGCACGTACGCCATTCTGCCACTCCAAGGTTCCATCCCGCACTTGGCCATGCAACCATAGAACTCTTACGAGAGGAAATAACTAGCCTCAAAGAACCTTCATTATCCTATCAAAAATATGAATCGGGTGCTCTTAAAAGGATGCATCAACCTGAATGTCAACCTCCTTGGGATGAAAAATGTGAGATAGGTCTGAGTGATAACGACATAGCTGAGCTACATGGAAGATGTCATGTATGGCCCGATACCTCTGTGGTAACTGAAACTTATAGGCAACTGGCCTGACTCTCTCCAGAATCTCAAACATCCCCACATTCCTTGGTGAATGTTTACCCTATCTCCTAATCCGCCTATGTCCCAACCTTGGAGAAAGACGTAATAAAACCTGATCCTCGACCACAAACTCCAAGGGCTGTCTGTGGCAATCAGCGTAAGATTTCTGACAAGAATATGTAGTATCCATCTGCTTATTTATTAACTGGACCTTCTCTAAAGTCTCATGCATGAGGCATGGTCCCAATAAAGCTACCTCACCTGCCTCCAACCAACACTAGAGTGATCAGAATAGCCTACCAAGTAAAGCCTCATATGGTGTTATCTCAACAGTTTCCTGAAAAAAATCATTATATACGCACTCGACCAGGGGTATATGCTTCTCTCAAGAGCCCCCAAAGTCTAGGATGCATGCACACAACATATCTTCTAGAACCTGTATCATACACTCTGACTGGCCATCGGTCTGAGGGTGGTAAGTCGTGCTCAGAAGAACCTGTGTACCCAGTTCCCTATAAAAACTCTGTAAGAAATGAGACATAAAACGAGCCTCCCTATCTGAAACGGTAGAACGAGGTAGCCCATGAAGACGTATTATCTCTCATATATACAAGTTTCTCATATCGTCAACACCAAAGGTCTCCTTGATCGGCAAAAAGAGAGCTACATTCGTGAGTCTGTCCACCACAACCCACATGGCATCATTGCCTCGAGGTGACCTCGGAAACCCAGTCATAAAGTCTATCATGACATCATCCCATTTCCACTCCAGAATGTGTAACTGTTATAACAATCAGTTTGGCCTTTGATGCTCCAACTTCACCTACTGACAGGTGGAACATCTCGTAACAAAATCAGCTACCTCTCTTTTCATTCCTGGCCACAAATACTAAGATCTCATGTCACGATACATTTTGGTAACTCTGGGATATACTACCCAAGCTGAAGCATGAAACTCTCACATCAGCTCCTCACATATATCCTCTTGAACCCATACTCGTCCATGGATACATAGTACCTCATCATCTCCTATTTTCCAAACGGGATGAGGGTCCTCATTTTCCACCAACTCCCGTAGATCCAGGCCTTCCAAGTCTGACAGCTGTCTGATCCTCACTTTATCCAGGAGGGTATAATTCATAGCTAAGGAAGAAAGTTAGGTTTTCCCATGACTATCGTGCACCTCCAAATTCATCTCAGAGAACAAAGCTATAAGCTTCCACTCACCACTGGCATCCTGCACTGCCTGTATATGAGTCCTCCTACTCAGTGCATCAGCAACTGTGTTACCCTTCATAGGTGTATAGGCAAGCTCAAAGTTGAAGGAATGTAGGTATTCAACCCACCTTAGTTGGCTAAGATTCAGGTTATGCAGGTAAAGATATATTTCAGACTTTTGTGGTCTGTAAACACTAGAAAATTCTCTCCTAATAGATAATGTCTCCGACAACATAACACATGAACAACTATTTCTAACTCGGGATCATGCATCGGGTAATTCCTCTCATGTGGCCTCAACTGCTAAGACATGTACGCAACTACTCAATTGCCCTCCAACAACATTACTCCCATCCCAATACCTGATGCATCATAGTAAACTGTATAGCTCTTCTCTTGATCTGGAAGTATCTGGAGTGGTGCAGGTGTCAACCTTCCCTTTAGCTTCTAAAAGGATATCTCCCAAGCTTCTGAACAAAAAAACTTCGTACCTTTCTTAGTCAAACATGTCAATGGGGCTTCTTAGTGGGAGAAGTATTGTATGAAGTGTCTGTAGTAACCAGACTTCCCCAAGAAACATTGTATTTCAAACACATTCTTAGGCTGCTCCCAGGAAACTACTACTCTCACTTTCTCCAGGTCTACCGCAACTCCAGTCTCTGAGATAATAAGACCCAAGAAGTGTATCTGGTCCCTCCAAAAGTGGCACTTTGAGAGATTAGAATATAGTTGATGCTCTCTCAGTGTACTCAGTATGATCTCAAGATGGGTGGCATGGTCGTGTCGAGTGCGATAGTACACCAATATATCTCTCATGAAGACTATCACAAAAGAATCTAGATATGGGTGGAACACACGATTCATTAGAGCCATGAAAACTTCTGGCGCGTTTGTGCGTCCAAACAGCATGACCATGTACTCGTATAGACGATATCTGCTTTAAAAAGATGTAAATAGTTTGTCTGATGGTCTAACATGTAACTGATGATATCGGGATCTCATGTAAATCTTCGAGATCACTCGTGCTTCTAGAAGTTAATCAAAAAGATCATAAATACATGGAAAGGGTTATCAGTTCTTGATCGTCAACTGGTTCATCTTCCGATAATCCACACAATGTCTAAGGGTACCGTCCGCCTTAATAGCAAACAGAACAGGAAAACACTAAGGAGCAGTACTGGTTCGGATGAAACCCTTTGCCTGTAACTCCTCCAACAGCCTATTGAGCTCCTGCAACTCTGTTGTAGCCATATTGTAAGGAAGAATGGACACCGATGCCGCTCTTGGAACAAGATCAATAGTGAAATCCACGTCTCGCTTCGGAGGTGGACCTGAAAATACATCAGAGAGGACATTCCTGAAACGATCAATCACTAGAGGGAAATCCTTCTGACAAGTTCCCTGGTCATCTAGATATAAACTCACAATCTGGGTTGTCACTCCACCTCTCCCACGATGCTCGGGTCTAGCTCAGCTCGCCTGGACATCCCATTTTCCCTTGTATAGAAACTCTCCAACCTCTGGTGACGTGAAACTTGCCCTACAACGATAGAAATCTACAAATGCTCTAAAGGGTACCAACCAGTCCATCCCATGAATGACATCATAACTCATCATCTTTAAGACATAAAGGTCTCATAGAAAGTGACACCCACCAACCTCTAGGGGGAACTCCTTTCACTAATGCACACTTTCCATTCTAATTCCCAATATAGTGTCTAGTGTCATGATATCAGAAGAAGAAAAAACACATAGCTCGAGGCTTTCCACAACGGGCATAGATATAATGCTATGTCTAGCACCGATATCAAAAAGTACTGAAGATAAAATAGAAGCAACTAGAATAGTACATCTTACAATGGAATGTATGGGATCTTGCTTCTGCTGGGTCTGTTGCACTGGATATGTCTACCCAGTGCCGCGGCCCTACGACACAGCCTGGCTACCCAGAGATGACCCACCCTATTGTCTATGTGATCGTGGAGTCTAGCTACCATGGACACAACAACCACCTCATCATGCACACCCTAACGTATCCCAATATCCTGACTGGTAAGAATCTATTGACCCTTCTCATTCACGCAAAGTTTGCACAGAACCCCTCTCACTAGCCATTGGTGGAAATGCTCTGCAAAAACACTGGAGATGACCCATACATCCATAAGCTCGGCACTCCACTGGGTCATGTGGACACTGAGGTCTCTTGTTCCACTCTTTAACACACTGGTAGCACATGACCTGACCACTTGAAGAAATATTCTGGCTAGTACATCCACCGTGGGATAAATCCATCTGCCTCTTCCTCTTGCCAGTAGAAATAGTACCAGAAACCGGTGCCAAACCACCCTGGTTTCCACCACTAGATTCCCACATGTTTTGCTCAGTAATCAATGCTTGGTTCACAATATCATGTACTAAAGGTAACCTGAAAACATTCACTAGCACTCATATTTCATACCGAAGACCATCCTCAAAGCGTCTATACCTCAACGCCTCATCACCCACCAGAAAAAGTGCGAAACGATGTAGCTCGGTGAAGCCAGCTGAATAATCCATCACTGACATTGAGCCTTGCTATAGATTCATGGACTCTTGAGATCGATATTCCATTAGCGTCTCTGGAATGAAAAGTTCATCAAAGACTGCCTGAAAATCTTCCCACACCGTGTCTCAGGGATGCTCGGTCTAGGTGGTAACATCCCACCATGTCTTGGCAGAATCACGCAGCATGTATGTAGCGAGCTTGACCCTCCACTATGGAGGTGTCTCCAGATGCTCGAAGATAGTATTCATAGAACCCAGTCAAGAATCTACATCCTGTGGTCCACCATCCCTAGAAAATGTAGGTGGATGCTACATCTGGAATACATGCGTCAGCTCTTCCATATATGTGGAAACCGGCGGTGCTCCCTAAAAGGTCTGCATAAACCATATGATGCCTTCACGGAACTGCGCATCCGTACCTGCGTCTGGTATAATGGTTGGTGCCACATCAGTCTATGCTGTAGGATCCCCTGGTAGCCCATGGCCTACCATCTCGGGAGTATAATCATTGGCGATCTCCTGGCGAACAACTTGTGGTTGTCTCGGTGGCATGACTCTACAAGGTCAATAGACGCATTTGATTAAGATCATCAAGGACCACGAATTGGAAATGTAAGAATGGAACAGGAGAAATAAAAAAATTCATGTTTGAAAAACAAGACTACAAGGCATGTATAATAACTACACAGTGTGTTCCCGTAATCCTTTCACATGGGTGTGTACATCTGCCAAAACTGGTCATGTAACACCCCAAACTCGGAGTGTTGTCCACACAAACAACGTGTACTTGAATTCTCTTCCCCTACCTGAGTCCTTCTACACGTCTTATCCACACGACACACCTTTAAACGAGACTAAACAACATGTATAATATCTATATGGCGTGTACTGCTTAGATTCCAACTACCTGTATTGTTAGTGACACGACCAGCTACTCGGCTAACACTACACAGCGTGTACATCATTGACACTTCGTGTATCAGTTCAGATTATTCCGCCCATGTTGTTAGTTACATGGTGGACACAAGGTCAACACAACACGATGTGTACAATTAGTACACAGCGTGTGCTTTCGAAGTTTCATTACCCTGTGTTTCTGCCCACATGACCTATGACATGGGTAACAACTACACGTTGTGTACATACAGCACACAGCATGTACCTAAAAATTTACATTTCTTCCTGAACAAAAGTTTACATGGCATATAGTCAAAACTACAAGGCATGTACTCTAGGTTTTTCTGGATAGTAAGCCCTATAAACTACTCTGGAGCCCAGAAAAACACTGAAACCAACAACTAAGTTCCAAATTCTGATCCTTGAGGGCACATACTCCCCGTGAACCAAATCTTGGCATCTTATACGTGTTATAACAAGGCAAACAGGTCAATGATCCACCAAATTCTGGTCAATGAGGTCCCATACTCCTCAGGAATCAAAGTTTGGAGTTCATTCTACAAAACCTTACATAACAATATCCTATCGAATAGCCGGCATTTTATCAAGGAATCTATCACTACAACATGGATTTTCTAGCATGACATCTATCACAACCACATGAAATTTCTAATGCACCTACATGGCATTGAAAATATGCATGGCATGTGATTCTAACATGTTCCAAAATGATGCATGAGATGGTATACCCTCATCTTATCATGTTGAAACTAAAAAGAACCCAAATATAAAAATATAATAGCACACCACAAGTGCATCACCTAATGGTGAAAATCAAATCAACTGTAAAATTGCAAAACCAGAAAAATTGCAACACGAGGTAAATTGGCTTTTCCCTGTATATGGGTTAGCTAATCCCAGGCACATCTTATTAACAAGCACCTACTTCTTCCTATCCCTGGATATAGGCTCTAAATAGTAAGTCAAGAGAAAATAAATCCTCTGATATAACTTCGTAACGTCCCAGTTCCGGAAGCCACACAACAGGTTCCCCGAACCCGGTTGGTCACATGACCTCAAGCACATATCCCCAAACACCAGAGGCTACCGACTAGCAGCGAGGGACTAGTTGTGATAGTGGGGAAACAATGCCCTCTTTTTTCAAAGTGTAGTGCAATAGAAATAGATACAAACATAAAAAAGAAGAAGCAGTAAACAATACCCAATTGAAATGGATAACAGTACAGAAGTAAAAGATAACAAAATTCTTATATATTTGATGATGCATTATGTCTGTAAGTCTATGAAAGCATCCAAAATAAGGTACACTATAATCTAGAATAATCCAATAAAATGTACAAGTACATAAAAGGAAAACAAAACAGTGAATTAGGAACTCAACAACATCGCAAGACTAAGCTCGATCCCATGCTCTCCCACTCCTCGACAACAATCAAGTTCCTGTATAGGGACTCTTACTATTATCAACACCTGTAGGAATATAGTCTGTTTGGGCCCAAGACATGACCCAAATAGGGTGTGACAAATAAATCCCAGTAGGCAACCACCAAAGGACTATGCCCAACTTTCAGAGAAAATGTGCAATGACAATGTGCAGTAATAAAACGCAGTAATCTAGGCAGTACTCAAAAGTAACTATCTCTACCAATTACATTGACATTTTATTAACTTTTTATCAACCCCAAGCTTGTGATTTAGCTTGGCATGTACACCATAATAAATCACCATAGTGAATTTAAAAAGTAAACGTTGTCTGCAGACATGTAAATCCTTACCCTCAGGTAATCATAATCGAAACCCACAGGTGACTTCCCACAGGAATAACGAATATGGCCCAAAGGCATATGAGGTGTCACCCACAGGCATAGAAACTACTACCCACAGGCATGAGAAAAGCTCCCCGTAGGCTAAACGAAACACTGCCCTCAGGCTATGTAAGTAACCGGGCTGAGCCCAACACATAAGCATCCAGTTTATATACAATTCCTCTCAATGCAATTTAAATCATTCTAAATCATGGCATACCCACAAGTATCCTAGCCAAAGGGCTAAACAAGGGAAAAACACCCACGGGGAGGCCCTGGATCCATGAAATGATCCCAGAAAAATAGTTCTACATATTCATTATATTACCTATGTAATTATAGGTATTAAATTAATCAAGGCCTCAGCCATATGACACCCCAATCATGGGCGCACAACATAGTGGTACACAAAAACACTCAACAGTTGGAATTAGACATCAGACCACCTACCTCGATCTCCCCTGATCGACATACATGAATGGTGCCTTCTGAAATGACCAAGAATGTCGTAGATCTGGGATAAATGAAAACCAATTCAAAACCAAATAACTACCCCTTGGTAAAGAATTCGTAAGAACAGTTCAAGGAGAAGGAATGTCTTACCTGCACGGTTCAAACAAGATTGATGGCAGAAAAAATGGATTCTCGGTGTGTGGTTGGGATATCCTCTAAGATTCGGCCTTCTCTCCTAGTGCTCCAAACACGTCCACTACATCCTCTACTGAATGATGAGGCTACTGCCCATTTTAAGCAAAAAAATAAACTACACAGCATGTACACTCAAGTACATGGTGTGTACTTTTCATCATTTAACTGTTCCCCTGGGGGCTACTTTTCACCATCGAACTATTCATCTGTCGACATGAGTACACAGCATGTATTCCTGAGTACATGGAATGTACTGTCGTTCTACTGGTGACTGCTTCCACCTCCTTACTGTTCACCTGCTGACTAATTACATGGCGTATAAATACTATGTACACGGCGTGTAGTTAGTTTTTACACCCTTCATCGTTGACAGGCCTACACGCCCAGTGTACTCATCCCACACGGCCAAAGTGCATGACATGTGGAAAAGTACATGGCGTGTACCCATAAATTTTTTAATTTTTCCTCATTTTCCTTATTTTCAAAAAGACACTTAAGGAAAAAGGAAAAGAAGAAACTCGTAGCTCAAGAATAAGAACCAGGTTCTTACAGAGGGTCTTAGGAAAAATAATTAAAATCATAGGATTGTGATATTGAGATATGTTTTTAGTATGAGAAATAAAAATATTTAAATAAGGAAATCTATGTAATGTGTGTGTAATTATGGGGGTGGAAGTGTCCCTTTTTATAAGTGAGGAAAATTGCACTTTTTTTAGTACCCATTACTTTTCAATTATATCATTACTCTATTCCAAGATTAGTAACTATAGAAGATCAAAATAAATTATTTTGAAGTGTCTTTATGAATTTAAATAATCAAATAATAAATTTAAAAAAAAAATTAACAATTTTTATTTATTTAACATTAGATTTTTCCATTGTATCTATTTGGGTTCTTACATCAGGAACAAATTTTTCTATGTAATTTAGATTTTATTAAAAATATGATGTACCTCGAAAAATTAAATTATGAAATGATAAACCTTAATTTTAAACCCATATAATCTAATTAAAAATATATATAACAGATTATGAACATTAAAATGAAAATATTTAATATATTGATAAATGTTTTTATAGAAAAATATTGTTTTTGAAATTAAGTAGTGTTAATATTATATAGTATTTATTACCAGTTGAATTAATTTTAACATAATTACATATTTATTGAAACATAATATTATATATATAAAATAAAATTTATTAATTATGTTTATTAGATAAAAAATAAACAATATTAGTAACACAATTTCATTAAAATAACAATTTTACCATTATAATTATCAAGTACATTAATCATATTAATCAAACTTTTATGATAAATAATGAAATTGAACATACTATATAATATAATAATTTTAATCTAAAATATTAAATCATTTTTATATATTTAATTTATATAGGTTATTAAAATTAATTTTTAATTTAAGTGGTAAAAATAGATTTTAGAGTAAAATATTACCTAACATTCAAAAATGTTGCAAGTGTGTAACATACTAGGTAAATAGAGAAATAATAAATTTTGTTTTTAATTAATATTTTGTTAATTAAATTTTAATATTACCTTAAAGGGGTTGTTATGTTCGATACCGTACCCGATAGGCAACAACGGGTTTCTTTAAAATAATATGTTGCATAATAATAATATAATATTATTATTTTAAATGGAAGTTAATGCTTAACAATTTTATTGACTAAAATATCATTATACTTGTTTGTTAAATGTTTTTACATTTATCCAATAAAAATCAATGGCTTAAAATGTGAAGGAATCTAATTATATGCATAATTTACTTTAAAAAGGTTGATTTACCGCCTTTTAATGGTGAAACATCATTAAATATAGTTTTTGTCACTTTTATATGTTCTATTTGAACAAATAAAATTTTTATTTGGAATTACGACATGAAAATTCACTTTGGGTAAAATTTTCAAATTTTTCTGATAAAATTCAATTTTTGATGAATAGTGAACAATACGATATTTTAATACAAAACATCCTTTTAATATAATTTTCTTATATGGTTAGATAATCTTTTTAGTTGGTTTTAAAGTGTAATTAGATTATATTTTTACCATTTAATCCAATTCCAGTCATTGGAAGTAATTTCACATTGAAATTGGACATAAACGAGTGTCAATTTTTTTATAGTTATTTCTTACAAAGACAATTTTTGTTTTAACAGCGGGAATTAATATTAAATTAATATTTGCCACTTATGTGTTTTGAATTTGGAAAAAATGATTCCATATTTAGAATTAGGAGGTCCAAATTATGTAAATAGGTAGCTTTTATTTTTAGACATTATGAATATTTACTTTAGTAAAAATTTTATTTACCGTGGTTAAAGGGTAAATCTGGAAAATAAAGGTAAATAAATATTACTATATTAATATAAATATACCCTAACATGTGTCTAAATCCTATTGGTTGATACACTTCCGACAATGAGCATCCTTGGGTCGATTTTGGGACCCCGTGGGGCCACTTGAGAGTGATAATGACACTTTATTTTAATTAACTTAAAGTAAAGACAAAAATGACAAAACAAATATTTTTAGTAAATTAATTTTTAAATAGGGTTATATAAAATATCTTTTCAACTAAAAATATTATTTGTAAATATACAATGATTTTCTACATCATGGTGTTTTTTAGACATCAAATAAATAAAATTATTTATGACACAATAATGATGCAGTGTTTACCTCATTAATAAATGGTTTAAATATATAAAAATATTAAGATTAAAGTATTATTAAAACATGTGAAATTCTTATTGTATTATTATATTTCTACTATTAGTCATATTATATTCATCTTTAATAAGTTTTTGACATTTATAAACTGAAAACCATTATGTAATAAAATAATATTTTCACACTTTCATAAAGAGCCCTTCCTCCCCCTTATAAAAATCCCTCAACTCTAACCCATTCCTCACACCTCTCAATCCCCTTGTGTCATACAGACTCTACCCAATTAATCTCTCCACATCCCTCTCCTCCTCCTAGAATCCTTAACATTGTCAGAAGGCACTTCAACAAACCCTTTTGGTTCAAACCAAAGGGAGCTACCCGATTTAAAGTTAACGTCGTATCTTAAGTTCTTTTGTTTTATTTTACTTCTACAACCCCACTAATATCTTTTTATTCATTTTTTTATAACAACACCAGTATCCTCAATATACTAGGATTTTATTATGAGAAGTATTCTAACTACGCATACACACACCTCCATCTAATGGGTAAAGAACATATTGTTTTTGTGGATGGAAAACTAACACCTTATGAAATGATGATTGTTCAATTATCTACTACCACTATCATGGTGTCCATTATTAGTTAACTATATTTATATAGTATATATGTTATGATTATGTTGTCTTTATGTCTCTGTATTTTCCATTTACATCATTCCTTTATGGTTTCCATTATGGGTAAACGCGTTAATTAAATTTGAGGAAGTGCGGACTACCGCCCCATAAAAGTGATATGACTAATTAATGTCATATATGGGATGTATAAATGATGGAGTTAATGATATTATATATGATATAATATTATATATTATATATAATATTATAATATAAATATAATATATATATGTATCATTATGTTTTAATTCCATTAAAATGTGAAATAGAAATGGAAGTAGCGTTCAGGCGTACGTACGGATTACCATCTCCATGAATGGTGCATTTCATTTCATTCCTCTATATGTTATATACTATTATAAATACAATTATATACTGGATATATTTGATATTGGTGATATCTAAATCATGAATATCCTTCTGGATATAATGGAAGCTTGACCACATAGACAATTTGTAAATATAAGTAGATAATTTTTTGACTCAAGTACCCAATATCAACAAAACAACCATTATTAACTTAAATTATTACATGATGTTTATAACATGGTTATAATTGATATAAAATGAATAAAAAACATGAAAAGGTTTCTTAATAAAGTATAAATTAAATTTAGTTTATTATTCAGGAGAATAAAGAATGAACGACTCAAGTCGGACACAAGTTAAGGGACTTCATCTCAATCTCCTTTAATTGAGGCATATTTTGATTTAATACATGAATTTCTTTTATACACTATATAAACACTGTATAATTTTCATTTCATTCAAAGGGAACCTTTTTCTACAAATTATTTTACAAAATGAAAAAAATAATGTTTCTTTTTAATGTAAGCGGTGTCAACGACCTTTCCACCCCCAAGAGTATTATATAATCTCTAGCTTCCTTAACATGTTGTTGTGTTTGTTTCAAGGAAAATAAATACTACATACCCTTTTTATGTATTTTTGTATTGAAAATGGTTTTGATAAAGGATTTATTATTTTAATATCTTGAAATGACATATTGTGATTGAAATGTGGAAATTTTATATTTATATTATGCTTGTTTTATGTGTTATTGTTACTGGGAATTGTTTATGTATATGGGTGGTTCTATGATAAAACTAGGGAAGATGAGTCTGGGATAGCTCTCCAATGCATTGGGTAACGTGACAGAGGTAAATGTGAATGTTTCTCCTAATAGATTTAGGTAATATACTATGATGGGTATTCCAAATGTGAATCCCTACGTAGTTTTCAAAGCTACAATGTAAGTATGATATAAATGCCACAAGTTACATTTATTATTTATGATTTCTATGTGTTATTCAAAAATATTATGATTTTATGAGGTATGTTGAAGAACTTAAGTTATGTATATAATGATGAACTAATGTTTTCTATCTTTGTTTTATAACTCTTATTGAGCATTTTATACAGAGCCCATGTTTTGAAATGTTTTTCACAATACTTAAATATGAATATGGTCAATTATGGGATCATTGGAAAGTCATGCTATCTAAAACATGGAACTAGACATGACTCTTTTTTTCAGGATTTTTTATTTTATGAAAAAATGGAAATTGAGTATAAGTGTCTACTTTGTAATTTTTGAGATGTAATGTAATAGTTATACCCTAACTCTCTAAGATTATAAACCTGAAAAGATCCTCAATGTGAATTATTCATTTAATTCAAAATTGTGTAATGTTTTAAGGATGGGTCCATATAGTTGGTGTCATAGGTCGGTTTAGATAACTTTAGAAGTTAGGATATTATTGAATTAATTTTCATAAATTAATTTATGGTAAGATTGAAGTGATATAGCATTTACAAATTACTATGTTGCTTCTCCTAAGATATTTTTGTGTTCAGAATGGTTTTCCATAGAGGAAACAGGGAAGCTATATTAGGATGACATCAGGAGGAAGACAACCTTCCAAATCAGTAACCTGAGATGGTCAGAATCAAAACAAAAATTTTTGTTGTGGTGATGGCATAGTTGACTCAAGATATAAATGGTTGTTGTATCTATGCACGAGATCAGCAAGATCAACCATAGAGGAACATGTAAGTAGTAGAGCATTTCATGAGAAAACATCCCCCATAATTTAGAGGATCATCTGACCCTATGGTAGAAGAATGGTGGACTAAATCACTAGAGAAGATTTTTGATGTCATGGGGTGTTTAGAAAATCAAACGGATAGTCTCACTGTTTACTTTTTTGAAGGTGAAGTTGATCAGTGGTGGTCGATGGTGAAAAATATCAGGGATAGTGAGGAGATTGATGCTATGATTGGGTTGAATTCAATGGTATGTTTCTTGAGAAATATTTTCATATGGTGGTTCGTCTTAGGATAGAAAAACAATTCTTGGAATTGAGACAGGAGGATGACTCAATGGCTGCTTATGAAGAGAAATTCACTCGACTGGCAAGGTATGCTCCAAATTTAATACGAGATCTTGATAGTAAAATCAACTCTTATTACTCAATATTAAAGACAATGTATCGAAGGTATTTAGAATCTTGTGAGTTCAAGATTTATGAAAAACTTTTTCGATGTGCATAGAAGGTGGAAATGGAGTTATTAAATGATCAGGTATTCTTTGACAAACAATAGAATAAGAGGTCAATGTGGTAGGTGAAAGGGAGAAAATCTTCAAAAAATTCTGATGGTAAGAAACTTATGTTTTCAGTTTGTGAAAATTGTGGTAAAAAGAAAGTAGGGGAATGTCTTTTGAATTCTGTTAAGTGCTAACGATGTGTTAAAATGAGACATAAGTCTCGTAATTAGACTAAAAAATATCATGGTAATGGTAAGAAAAAATCGATTTTACAATCAGTAAAATGATTTAAGTGCAATGAAATGGGTCATTATAAAAATGAGTGTCCAGTGAAGAACTCAACTGAGGGAAATAAGCCAGATTAAAATCATAAAAGGGAGGTGAAGTCCATTGCAACTAATTCAGTAGATGTTGGTCCATGATATGAAGTAGTATCAGGTACACTGTTTGTTTGTTCAGATTATGCCAATGTGTTGTTTGATTTGGGGTCTACACATTCGTTCATTTCTGAGAAGTTTTCTACTAAATTGGGAATTCCATCTCAAGACATGAATCCTCAACATATAGTAAAAACAAATAGAGGAAATGTTGAGAGCAAAATAAATTATAATAACATTCATGTCCTTGGGTGTAGAAAGAATCTACCAGAAAACCTAATTGTTTTTTCTTCTAGTAGAGTTTGATGTTATTTTGGGTATGGAATGGCTTTATATTTATCATGTTAATATTGACTGTAGAGAAAAAGAGGTTACTTTTCCTAAATCTTTTCAGTTTGTGTACAAGAATGAACCTGTACTTGTGATAACATATCAAGAAGCTTAGAAACTAGTAAAAGATAGAAATCGATGTTACCTTACATATATTATTGAAATTAAAGGAACTTTTCAGATTAATGATGTTCCAATGGTAAATGAGTACCTAGATGTTTTTCCTAATGAGTTTCCTAGTAATATACCTGACCGGGAAGTTGAATTTACGGTTTACTTAGTTCCTGAAGCTAAGCCAATTTCAAAACCCCCTTATCGAATGGCTCAAATTGAACGTTTAGAGTTAATGAAGAAATTGTAGGAGTTATTAGATAAAGGTTTCATTCTACCTAGAACATCACCATGGGGAGATTTAGCCTTATTTATTAAAAATAAATACGGTTTAATGCGACTTTTCATTAATTATAGTGAATTTAATAACATCAATGTTAGGAACAAGTATCCTTTGCCTCATATCGATGATTTGTTTGATCAAATCTAGAGAGCTCAGTATTTTTCAAAGATTTAATTGAGGTCAGGGTACCATCAGTTGAAATTAAAGGAAGCATACATTCCAAATACTTCATTTCATACTAGATATGGACATTATTAATTTGTAGTTATTCCTTTTGGTTTAACCAATGCACCTACTGTATTCATGGATCTTATGAATAGAATTTTCTATGAGTTCATGGATAAGTTTGTGGTTGTGTTCATTGATGATATTTTGTTTTATTCCAAAATTAAATAGGAACATGATAGTCATTTAAGGGTTCTCTTCCAGACCTTAAAATAGAAAACTCTATTTGGTAAATTTAGCAAGTGTCAGTTTTGGTTACATAAAATTTCATTCCTTGGTCACATTGTTTCAAAAAAAATCATAACTGTCCATCCTAATAAAACAAAAGTTATTGAATAATGGTCAAGACACACAAATATAACCAATATTCATAGTTTTATTGGTTTGGTGGGTTATTACTAGAGTTTTTATTCGAAAATTTTGAATGGTTATCTAGTACAATGACTTAGTTAACTTGAAAAGATGTTATGTTCATTTGTAAAAAACAATGTGATGATTGTTTTCAAGAATATAAAATAAGATTAGTGAATTCTCCAGTTTTAGAACTACCTTCTAGATATGGTGAGTTTGTTATCAACAATAATGCTTCATTTAAAGGACTTGGTTGTGTTCTTATGCAGAATGATCAGGTAATTGCTTATGCATCACGTCAGTTAAATCCTCATGAGTTAAATTACCCTACACATGATTTGAAATTAGATGTTGTTGTCTTTTCATTAAAAATTTTGAAGTCATCATCTGTATGAAGTAAAATTTCAAATATATACTAGCCACAAAAATTTAAATTATATATTCATTTAGAAATAATTGAACATGAGACAGAAGATATGGCTAGAATTAATCAAGGATGAATATTTCATGATTCATTGTCATCCAGGAAAGGCAAATAAAGTGGCTAATTCTTTGAGTCGAAAAAGTAATGCTTAATTGATAATGAAACATTTGAAATGAGATCCTTTGGTTTTTGATTTTATAAAAATTGGTATAGAAGTTGTTGGTGTATGAAATTCTTCTGTTGTTTTAGGTGTCAGTGAAATCAATTCAATCAGACAGAATAAATCAAGCACAGAAGGAAGACAATGAGTTATAGAAAAAGGTAGTGTTGGTTAAGAAGGGTAAGTTTCCTGAATTTAACATTTATAATGATTGTGTTTTGAGGTTTGGAAAAACATTATATATGCCTTTTGATTCATAGTTGAAGAATGAGTTGTTATTTGAAGCTCATAGTTCCCCATTTTCCATTCATCTTGACAGTACTAAGATGTACAGAGATCTTCTGTAGTATTACTGGTTGGATGGAATGAAAAAAGATAGTGTTGATTTTACTGTGAAGTGTTTGACTTGCCAGTAGGTTAAAGCAGAGTGGCAGTTACCGAATGAGAAGCTTCAGTCTTTAATGGTGCCAGAGTGAAAATGGTAAAACATATCCATGTACATCATTGTGGGATTACCGAAGACATCTTGAGGTAATAATGAAATCTGGGTTATTTTTGATTGATTGACTAAATTTGCTCATTTCATTCATATTCAAGATACATTGTATCCAGATCAACTTTCTCGATTGTATGTTAAAGAGATATTCAGGTTGGATGGCATTCCCCTCTCTATTATATCTGGTCGTGATCCTAGGTTTACTTATAACTTTTGGAAAGGCTTTCAAAAGTCATTGGGTACTGAATGAAATTTTTGTACATATTTATATCCGAAATTAGATGGGATGTCAGAATGAACAATTCAAACCTTGGATGATATGTTACGTTCTTGCTCAATGGATTACCAGGGAAGTTGGATAAACATATTTATTTGGTTGAATTTTCATATAATAACAGTTTTCATTCCATTATACAGATTGCTTCATTTGATGAATTATATGGAAAGCATTGTCGAACTCCAACTGTTTGGGATGAATTAGGTGAAAGGTAGTTGATGGGACTAGAATTGGTAGAATATATGGGAGAAAAAGTTCAGTTGATTCATAAGAAAATGAGAAAAGCTCAGAGTAGGCAGAAAAGTTATGCGGATAATCGGATGAAGGATCATTCTTTTGAGATAGGTGATCCTGTCTTTCACAATGTTTCTCCATGGAAAAGTGTGATGTGTTTTGTTAAAAAGGGAATGTTGAGTCTAAGATTCATTGGACCTTACAAAATCCTTGATAAATTTGGATCAGTTGCGTACAGAGTGGCTTTACCTCCATTTTTATCCAAGTTACACAATGTTTTTCATGTTTCAATGTCGAGAAAGTATATTCCAGATCTATCTCTTGTTTTGAGCCTAGAGATAGTTCAATTGGAAGAGAATATCTCTTATGAGGAACAACCCGTCCATATTCTTGACCGTTAAGAGTAAGTGTTGTGGAATAAGGTAATTCACCGGGTAAAGGTTTTGTGGAAAAACATTATGGTTGAAGAGGCAAAATGGGAATCTGAAAATGTTATGAGGGATAAATACCCCCATTTATTTGATATGTGAATAAAATTGTGTGGATGAAATTTCCAAAACTAGGGAAGGATGTAACATCCCAGGTAAATAATGAAATAATACATTTTCCTTTTAATTAATATTTTATGAATTAATTGTTAATTTTACCTTAAAGCGGTTACGATGTTCGATGGCGTACCTGATACGCAACAACATGTTTTTTTGAAATCTTATGTTGCACAATAACAATATAATATTATTATTTTAAATGGTAGTTAACTTCTGGCCATTGTGTTGGTAAGAATGAATATAAATAACTAAAATATGATTATACATGTTTGTTAAATGTTTTTACATTTATCCAATAAAAGTTAGAGGCTTAAAATGTGAATGAATCTAATTTTAAGCATAATTTACATTAAAAAGGTTGATTGACTGCCTTTTAATGGAGAACCGTATTTAAATCTATTTTTGGTCACTCTTATATGTTCTATTTGACAAAATAAAATTCTTCTTTAGAATAGCGATATAAAAATTCACTTTGGGAAAAATTTTGGTATTTTTATGATAAAATTCAATCTTTGATGAATAGTGAAAAATATTGTATTTAAATTGAAAACTGCCTTTTAATATAATTTACTTATATAGTTATATTATATTTTTAATTGGTTTTAAAGTTTAATTAGATTAAAATTTTATCATTTAATCCAATTTTGGTCGTAAGAAGTAATTTTACATTGAAATTGGACATAAACAAGTGTCAATCTTTTGATAGTTATTTCTTAAAAACACCTTTTTTATTTTAACAGCTTGAATTAATTTTAAATTAATTTATGCCACTTCTGTGTTTTGAATTTGGAAAAATGGACTCCATATTTAGAATCTGGAGCTCCAAATTGTGTAAATAGGTAACTTTT
This sequence comes from Viscum album, assembly GCA_963277665.1. Taxonomy (NCBI): domain Eukaryota; kingdom Viridiplantae; phylum Streptophyta; class Magnoliopsida; order Santalales; family Viscaceae; genus Viscum; species Viscum album. The sequence goes on from OY728138.1 coordinate 1,416,888,661, forward strand.
ATTTTTAGACATTATGAATATTTACTTCAATAAATATTTTTTTTATCATGATTAAAGGGTAAAACTGGTAAATATGTGTAATAAAATATTACTTTGATAATATATAATTATGCTAAAATGTGTCCTAATAATATTTTTTTATTAACATCCGACCATGAACACCTCCTGGATGATTTTAGGACCCAAATGGGCCACTTGGGAGTGATAATGACTCTTTATTTTAATTAACTTAAAGTAAAGGCAAAAATGACATAAACAAATATCTTTTTATTAAATTAATTTTTACATAGGGTAATATAAGATATCTTTTATAATATAAATAATATTTGTAAATATAAAATTATTTCATACATCAGGGTATTTTTTTTAATTTTTAGACATCAAATAAATTAAATTATTTCTGACACAATAATGATGTTGTGTTTACCTCATTAATAAATGATTTAAATAAATAAGATTATAAACATTAAAATATTATCCAAACCTATCATATTCTTATTGAATGATTTTCTTTCGACTACGAGTCATCTTATCTTTGACTTTAGTATGTTTTGGAAATTCAGAAATCAAAAATCATTATGTAATAAAATAATATTTTCACACTTTCCTAAAGAGCCCCTCCCCACTTATAAAAATCCATCACCTATAACCGATTACTCACACCTCTCAAGCCCCTTGAGTCATAAAAACTCTACCCAATTAAGCTCATTAAATCACTCTAATCCTCCTATAAGCCTTAACATAGGTATAAGGAACTTTAACAAACCCTTTTCCTTAAAACCAAAGGGAGTTACCCGATTTAAAAGTAACATCTTCTCCTAAGTTCTTTTGTTTTATTTTACTTCTTAAACCCCCATAAACTCTTTTTATTACTTTATTTTATAACAATACCAGTATCCTAAATATACAAGGATGTTTAAATGAGAAGTATTCAAACTACACTTAAACACATCTCCATCTAATGGGTAAAGAACATGTTGTTTCAGTGGATGGAAAACTAACGTCTCACGAAATGATGATTGTTCAATTATCTTTTATCACCTATCATGGTGGTCATTATGATGGAACTGTATTTATATATATGATATATGTTATGTTTATGTTTCTTTATGATTCTGTATTTTACATTTATATCTTGCCTTTATGGTTTCCATTATGTGTAAACGCGATAATTTCATTTGAGGAAGTGTGGACTACCACCCCCTCAAAGTGATAAGACTCGTTAATGACATATGTGGGATGTATAAAGGATGGAGTTAATGATATTATATGCGATATTATACTAGAATTATAATATACCTATGTATCATTATGTTTTAATTCCATTTAAATATGAAATAGAAATGGAAGTATAGTTCATGCGTATGTATGGCTTACCGTCTCCATGAACGGTGCATTTCATTTCTTACCTGTAAATGTTATGTACTATTATAAATATATGTATATAAAGGAAATAAATATGATATATATGATATATAAATCATGAATATAATTCTGGATATAATGGACTTTTGACCACATAGTCAACTTTAAAATATAAGATGTTCATTTTTGACTCAAGTACCAAATATTGACAAAATGACCATTATTAACATAAATGATCACATGATGTTTATAACATGGTAATAATTGATATAAAAGTAATAATAAACCTGAAAAATATTATTAATCAATTAGAAAATAACTTTAGTTTATTATTTAGGATATTAAAGAATGAACGGGTCAAGTCGGACACGAGGTAAGGGACATCGTCTCAATCTTCTTTCATTGAGGAATATTCTTTTTTAACACATGACATTGTTTTATATGTTGTATAAACACCTTTGAATTTTAATTTCATTCAAATGGAATCTTTTTCTATAAAGTGTTTTACTAAATGACAAAAAAGAATGTTTTTTTAACGTAAGCGGTGACAACAACCTTTTGGCCACCATGAGTGTTATTGGATATTTGGATTTCTTAACCAGATGTAGTGTTTTTTACAGGAAAATAAATACTATATACCATTTTTATGTATTTTGGAATTGAAAATGGTTTTGATGATGAATTTATTGTTTCAATATCTTGAAATGATATATTGTGATTGAAATGTGGAAATTTTTTCTTTCTAATATGCTTGTTTTATGAGTTATGGTTCTTGGGAATTATTTAAGAATATTGGTGGTTTCATGAAAAACCTAGGGCGGGTGATCCCAAGATAGCTCTCCAATGCATTGGGTAATGTGATAGAGGTAAAGGTGAATGTTTCTCCAAAGATATTTAGGGAATATACTGTGATGGGTATTCCAAATCTAACTCCCTACATAGCTGTGATAGCTACAATGTAAGTATGATATAGATTCCACAAGTTACCTTTATGATTTATGTTTTCTATGTGTTATTCATAAATCTTATGATTTAATGAGGTTTGTTAAAGAGATTATGTTATGTATTTAATGATAAACTAATGTTTTCTTTCTTTGTTTTATAACCCTTACTGAGATTTTTATGTTGATCCCATGTTTTAAAATGTTCTTCACAGGAATTAAAGTTGAATAGGTTTAAGGATGGGATCAAGGGAAAGTCATGCTGTCTAAAACCGTGAACTGGACATGACTCTTTTTTTAAAGAGTTTTTATTTTATGAAAAAATGTAAACTGAGTTGAAGTGTCTATTTTGAAATTTTGGAGACGTAATGTAATAGTCATGCCCAAACTCTCTAAAACATTAAACTTTAAAATATTCTCAGTGTGAATTATTTATTTAATTAAAGATTATGTAATGTTTTAAGGATGGATCCTTATAGTTGGTATCATGGGTAGTTTTAGATAACTTTAGAAGTTAGGATACTGTTAAATTAATGTCCATAAATTAATTTATGGTAAGATTAAAGTGATATAGCATTTAAAGATTACCATATTGCATCACCTAAGATATTAGTGTGTTCAAAATTGTTTTCTGCAGAGGAAAGATGGTAGATATGCTGGGATGGCATTAGGAGAAAGGCAGCCTTACAAATCAGTAACCTGAGATGGTTGGAATCAGAACTGAACAGTTTGTTGCAGGGATGGAAGAATTGCCTCAGGCTATAAATGGTGTTGGTATATATGCACAAGATCAGCTAGATCAACCATATAAGATCATGTCAATAATGGATCATTTTAGGAGGCAACATCCCCCATCATTTAGAGGATCATCTAACCTTGTTCTTGCTGAAGGGTAGATTATATCACTGGGGAATATTTTTTATGTCATAGGGTGTTCAGAATATCAAAAGGTTAGTCTCATTGTTTACTTTTTTGAAGGTGAAGCTGATTAGTGGTGGTTAATGGTGAAAAATATTAGGGATAGTGAGGATATTGATGCTCTTAATTGGGATGAATTCAAAGGTATGTTTCTTGAGAAAAATTTTCCTAAGGTGGTTTGTCTTAGGATGGAAGAACAATTCCTGGAATTGAGGCAGGACGATGACTCTGTGGCTGCTTATAAAGAACAATTCACTTGACTAGCAAGGTATGCTCCAAATTTCATATGAGATCTTGATAGTAAAATCAATCGTTTTTAATCAGGATTAAAACAAAAGTATCAAATGGATTTAGCTTCTCATGAGTTCAAGAGTTATGAAAAACTTGTTCGATGTGCAGAGAAGTTGGAAATGGAGTTTCTCGATGATCAGGTATTCTTTGAAAAATAAAATAATAAGAGGTCAAGGTGGCATGTGAAAGAGAAAAAGTCTTCAAAAAGTCTAATGGTAAGAAAATTACATTTACATTTTGTTAAAATTGTTGTAAAAAGCATGTTGGGGAATGTCTTTTGAATTCTAGTAAGTTCTACTGATGTGGTAAAATGGGACATAATGCTCGTAATTACACTGAAAAAGATCAGGGTAATGGTAAGACAAAATCTTATTTACAATCATTAAAATGTTTTAAGTGCAACGAAATGGATCATTATGCAAATGAGTGTCTAGTGAAGAACTCAACTAAGGGAAAGCAGCTAGACTACAAGCAAAAAGGGGTGGTGAAGTCCTTTGGAACTACATCAAGATATGTTGGTCCATCAAATTAAGTAGTACCAGGTACACTCTTTGTTTTTTCAGATTATGTCAATGTGTTTTTTGATTCGGGGTCTACACATTTGTTCATTTCTGAGATTTTTTTTAGTAAATTGGGAATTCCATATCAAGATATGAATCCTGAACCTACAATAAAAACACCTGGAGGAAATATTGAGATAAAATAAATTATAAGAACCTTCTTGTCCTTGTGTTCATAAAGAATCTACCTGCAAACCTTATGGTTTTCCTCTAGTAGAGTTTGATGTTATTTTGGTTATGGATTGGATTTCTATTTATCATAATAAGATTCAATATTGATCTAAAGAGGTTTCTTTTTAGAAATATTTTTAGTTTATATACAATAATGAACCCTTACGTTTGATAACATATCAGGAAGCTGAGAAACTAGTAAAAGATGGAAATGAATATTACCTTGAACATATTTTTCAAAATAAAGGAACTGTTCAGATTAGTGATGTTCTAGTGGTAAATGAGTACCTTGATATTTTTCTAGATGAGTTGTCTGGTATTATATCGGATCAGGAAGTTGAATTATCTGTTGACTTAGTTCGGGATGCTAAGCCAATTTCAAGACCCCCTTATTGAATGGATCAAATTTAACTTTTAGATTTAGTGAAGGAATTGCATGAGTTATAATATAAAGGTTTCATTTGACCAAGAACATCACCATGGGGTGCTCTAGTCTTATTTTTTAAAAAGATATATGGTTTAATGAAACTTTGAATTTTTTATAGAGCACTAAATTACATCACTATTATTAACAAGTATCATTTGCCTCATATCGATGATTTGTTTGATCAGATCCAGGGAGATCAGTATTTTTCGAAGATTGACTTGAGGTCTGGGTACCATTAGTTGAAAGTAAAGAAATCATTTATTCCAAAGACCGCATTTCATACTAGATATGACCATTATGAATTTGTAGTTATGCTTTTTGGTTTATCCAATGCACCTGCTGTATTCATGGATCTTATGAATAGAATTTTCCATGAGTTCTTGGATAAGTTTGTGGTTGTTTTCATTGATAATATCTTGATTTATTACAAAAGTAAAGAGGAATATGAAATTAATTTAAGGGTTTCCTTGAAAACCTTAAAAGAGAATAATTTAATTGGGAAATTCAGCAAGTGTGAGTTTGGGTTACAACAAATTTCTTTCCTTGGTCACATCGTTTCAAAAAATGGCATAATTCTTTATCCTACTAAAACAAAAGTTGTTAAAGAATAGAACAGACACACAAATATAACCGAGATTTGTAGTTTTCTTGGTTTGGCAGGTTATTACAAGAGGTTTGTTGAAACCTTTGAACGATTATCTAGTCCAATTAATAATTTAACTCAAAAAGATGTTATGTTTGTTTGGAAAAAAGAATGTGATGTTTGTTTTCAGGAATTGAAAAGAATATTGGTTAATGCTTTAGTTTTGGAACTACCTTCCAAAAATGGTGAGTTGTTTATCAACAGTGTTGCTTCATTGAATGTACTTGGTTGTGACCTCTTGCATAATGATCAGGTAATTTCTTATGTTTCACGTTAGTTGAATCCTCATGAGTTAAATTACCCTACACATGCTTTGGAATTAAATGTTGTTGTTTTTGCTTTAAAATTTTGGAGGCATCATCTGTATGGGGTAAAAGGTGAAATATATACTGGACATAAATGTTTAAAGTATATATTCAATTAGAAATAATTGAACATGAGACAGAAGAGATGCCATAATTAATCAATTATTAAGATTTCCGGACTCATTATCATTCTGGAAATGGAAAATAAAGTGGATGATTCTTTGAGTCAAAAAAGTAATGCTTTATTGAAAATTCTATGTTTGGAATTAGATCCTCTGGTTTTTGATTTGATGAACTTTAGCATAGAGAATGTAGGTGCAAGAAATTATTCTATTTTGCTTCAGGTGTCAGAGAAATCATCTCAATCAGACAGAATAAAGAAAGCGCAGAAGAAAGACAATGAGCTATAGAAAAAGGTAGAGTTGGTTAAAAAGGTTAAGTTTCTAGAATTTAACGCTGATAAGGACTGTGTTTTGACGTTTGGTAAAAGATTATGTTTGCCTTTTGGTTCACAGTTAAAGAATGAGTTGTTATGTGAAGCTCATAGTTCCCCGTTTTCCATTCATCCGGGCAGTACTAAGATATACAAATATCTTCAGGAGTATTTCTGGTGGGATGGAATGAAAAGGGATATTGTTGATTTTACTATGAAGTGTTTCACTTGTCGGCAGGTTAATGTAGGGAGGTAGTTACCGAATGATATGCTTTTGTCTTTATCGGTGCTAGAGTAAAAATGTGAAAATATATCCATGGACATCATTGTGGGATTACTGAAGACATCCCGAGGTAATAATGAAATCTGGGTTATTGTTGATCGATTGACTAAATCTACTAATTTCCATCATATTCTAGATACTTTGTCTCTAGATAAACATTCTCGGTTGTATGTTAAAGAGATAGTCATGTTGCATGGTGTTACCCTCTTCATTATATCTGATCGTGTTCACAGGTTTACTTCTAACTTTTGGAAAGGCCTTCATAATTCATTGGGTACTAAATTAAATTTTAGTAATACTTTTCATCGAAAATCAGATGAGATATCAGAATGATCAATTCAGACCTTGGAGGATATGTTATTTTCTTGCACTAGGGATTACCAGGGATGTTGGAACCAACACATTTCTTTGTTTGAATTTTCTTATAATAACAGTTTTCATTCTATTATACAGATGGCTGCAGTTGAATAATTATATGGAAAGCATTGTTGAACTCCAACTTTTTGTGATGAAGTAGGTGAATGGAAGCGGATGGGACCATAATTGGTAGAAGAGATGGGAGAAAAAGTTCATTTTATTCATAAGCACATGAGAACCGCTCAGAGTAGGCAAAAAAGTTATGCAGATAATCGGAAGAAGGATCATTTTTTTGAGGTAGGTGATCCTATATTTGACAAAGTTTCCCCATTGAAAAGTGTGATGCATTTTGGTATGGAGGGAAATTTAATTCTGAGTTTCATTAGACCTTATGAAATCCTAGAGAAAGTTGGATCAGCTGTGTACAGAGTGGATTTACCTCCATGTTTATTTCCAGTTACACAATGTTTTTCATCTTTCAATGTTGAGAAAGTATATGCCAGATCCATCTCATGTTTTGAGCCCATAGATAGTTCGATTGGAAGAGAATCTCTCTTTTGAGGAATAGTAAGTCCAGATTCTTGACCGTTGAGAGAATGTGTTGTGGAATAAGTTAATTTACCTGGTAATGGTTCTGTGGAAAAACCATATGGTTGAAGAGGCAATGTGGGAATCTGAAAATTCTATGAGAGATAAATAACCTCATTTATTTAAAAGGTGAATAAAATTGAGAGGATGTGATTTCCAAAAGGGGGAAACGATATAACATCCTAGGTAAATAAAGAAATAACACATTTTCTTTTTAATTAATATTTTGTGAATTAAATGTTAATTTTACCTTAAATTTGTTGCTACATTCGATGGAGTACCCGATACGCAACAATGGGTTTCTTTGAAATCTTACGTTTTACAATAAGAATATAATATTATTATTTTAAATGGTAGTTAAATACTAGTCGTTATATTTGAAGGAATGAATATAACTAACTTTAATATTATTATACAAGTGTGTTAAATGTTTTTACATTTTACCAATAAAAGTTAGAGGCTTAAAATGTGAATGAATCTAATTTTATGCATAATTTACTTTAAAAAGGTTGATTTACCACCTTTTAATGGAGAACCCTCCTTAAATATAATTTTGGTCAATTTTATATGTTCTATTTGACCAAATAAAATTCTTCTTTATAATCGGGACATCAAAATTCACTTTGGGTAAAATTTTGGTATTTTTCTGATAAAATTCAATTTTTGATAAATAGTGAAAAATACTGTATTTTAATTCAAAACTGCCTTTTAATATAAATTATTTATTTTGTTAGATTATCTTTTTAATTGGTTTTAAAGTTTAATTAGATCAAAGTTTTACCATTTAATCCAATTTTGGTCATTGGATGTAATTTTACATTGAAATTGGACATAAACAAGTGTCTATCTTTTCATAGTTATTTTATAAAATCTCATTTTTTGTTTTAACAACTAGAATTAATTTTAATTAATTTCTTCCTCTTCTGTGTTTTTAATTTGGAAAAATTGATTCCATATTTGGAATCAGCAGGTCCAAATTATGTAAATAGGTAAGTTTTATTTTTAGACATTATGAATATTTACTTCAGTAAGTATCTTATTTACAATGGTTAATGGGTAAAACTGGAAAATAAGAGTAATAAAATATTACTATAATAATAAAAAATTACCATGAAATGTTTCCTAATACTATTGGTTGATACAATTATGACCATGATCATCCTTGGGTCTATTTTGTGACCCCATTAAGCCACTTGGGCATGATAATGACACTTTATTTTAATTAACTTAAAGTAAAGACAAAAAGGACAAATACTAATATCTTGTAGTAAATTAATTTTTAAATAAGGTTGTATAAAATATCATTTCGACTATAAATATTTTTTGGAAATTAAAAATTATTTCCTACATCATGGTATTTTTTTATAATTTTTATACATCAAATAAATTAAATTATTTTTGACACAATAATGATGCAGTGTTTACCTCATTAATAAATGATTAAAATAAATAAGTTTATAAAGACTAAAATAATATCCAAAAATATCCAATTATTATTGGATAATTTTAGTTATACCATGAGTCATATTATCTTTTACTTTAGTATGTTTTTGAAATTCATAAACCGAAAATCATTATGTAATAAAATAATATTTCCACATTTTTCTAAAGAGACCCTCCTCCCCCTTATAAAAATCCCTCACCTATAACCCATTCCTCACACATCTCAAGACCCTTGGATTGTCTAACCTCTGCCCAATTAATCTCTATACATCCCTCTCCTCCTCTTAGAAGCCTTAATTTAGGCATAAGGTACTTAAACAAACCCTTTTGGTTCAAACCAAAGGGTGTTTCCTAATTTAAAGGTAACGTCTTCTCTTAAGTTCTTTTATATTATTTTACTTAAAAAACCCCCCTAAACACTTTTTATTACTTTATTTTATAACAAAACTAGTATCCTCAACATACTAGGATGTTTTTATGAGAAGTATTCAAACTACACTTACACACACCTCCATCTAATGGGTGAAGAACATACTGTTTCTGTGGATAGAAAACTAACACCTCACGAAATGATGATTGTTTAGTTATCTCCTATCACCTATCATGGTGGCCATTTTGATGGAACTATATTTATTTATGATATATATTATGTTTATCTTTTCTTTATTCTTCTCTATTTCCATTTATAACATTCTTTTATGATTTCCATTACGGGTAAACACGATAATTTCATTTGAGGAAGTGCGGACTACCGCCCCCTCAAAGTTACATGACTCGTTAATGACATATGTGGGAAGTATAATGGATGGAGTTAATGATATTATAAATTATATTATACTCGAATTATAATATACCTATGAATCATTATGTTTTAATTACATGAACATATGAAATAGAAATGGAAGTAGAGTTTGTTCGTACGTATGGATTACCGTCTCCATGAACAGTGCATTTCATTTATTACCTCTAAATGTTATGTAATATTATAAATACATGTATATACTGGATATATAAGATATATATGATATAAAAATCATGAATATCATTCTGGATATAATTTTCCTTTTACCACATAGTCAATTTGTAAATATAAGAAGTTCATTTTTGACTCAAGTACCAAATATTGACAAAACAACCATTATTAACTTAAATGATTACATGAAATTTATAACATAGTAATAATTGATATAAAAATAATAATAAATATTAAAAATGTTCTTAAGCAATTAGAAATTAACTTTAGTTTATTATTCAGGATATAAAAAACGAACAGGTCAAGTCGAATACGAGGTATGGGACTTCGTCTCAATCTATTTTCATTGAGGTATATTCTGTTTTAATAGACGACTTTCTTTTATATGTTGTTTAAACACATTTGAATTTTAATTTCATTCAAAGGAAATCTTTTTCTACTAAGTTTTTTACTGAATTACAAAATAGAATGATTTTATTAACGTATGTGGGGACAACGACCTTTCCATCACCGTGAGTATTATTGGATCTTTGGAATCTCTAACTAGTTGTAGTGGATTTTTAAAGGAAAATAAATACTATATACCCTTTATATGTTTTTTGGTATTGAAAATGGTTTTGAGAAATAATTGATTATTTCAATATCTTGAAATGATATATTGTGATTGAAATGTGGAAACTTTATCTTTCCATTATATCTGTTTTATGTGTTATGGTTATTGGGCATTGTTTGCATATACGGGCGATTCCATGACAACCCTAGGGTGGGTGAGCCTGAGATAGCTCTCCAATGCATTGGGTAATGAGACTGAGGTAAATGTGAATGCTTCTCCTAATATATTTAGGTAATATAATGTGATGGGTATTCCAAATGTGACTCCCTATGTATCTGTGATAACTATAATGTAAGTATGATATGGATGCCACAATTTACCTTTATGATTTATGATTTCTATGTGTTATTCATAAATATTATGATTTTAAAAGGTATGTTAAAGAGATTATGTTATGTATGTAATGTTGAACTAATGTTTTTTTCTTTGTTTTATAACCCTTACTGAGCTTTTTATGCTGATCCCATGTTTTGAAATGTTTTTCACAGTAATTAAAGATGGATAGGGTCAAGCATGGGATCAAGGGAAAGTCAGGCTGTCTAAAACATGGAACTGGACCTGACTGTTTTTTTCAATAGTTTTTATTTTATGAAAAAATGGAAACTAAGTAGAAGTGTATACTTTGAAATTTTTGAGATGTAATGTAATATTTCTGCCCTTACTCTCTAAAACACTAAACCTGAAAAGATCTTCAATGTGAAATATTTATTTAATTCAAGATTATGTATTGTTTTAAGGTTGGGTCTTTATAGTTGGTATCATAGGTTGGTTTATATAACTTTAGAAGTTTTGATATTGTTAAATTAATGTCTATAAATTAATTTATGGTAATATTGAATTGATATATCATTTACAGAATACCATGTTGCTTCGCCTAATATATTTTTGTGTTTAGAATTATTTTATATAGAGGAAACCGAGTAGCTATGTTGGAATGACATCAGGAGGAGGAAAACCTTCCAAATCAGCAACCTGAGATGGTCAGAAATAGAACTGAACAGTTTGTTGTAGTGATGGAACAATTGACTCAAGCTATAAATGGTGGTGGTATCTATGCACGAGATCAGCTAGATCAACCATAGAGGAACACGTCAGCAATGGAGCATTTCATGAGGAAAAATCCCCCATAATTTAGAGGATCATATGACCTTGTGCTAGCAGAAGGGTAGATTAAAGCACTGGAGAAGATTTTTGAAGTCATAGGGTGTTCAAAACATAAAAAGGTTAGTCTCTCTTTTTACCATTCTGAAGGTGAAGAAGATCAGTGGTGTTCGATGGTGAAAATTATCATGGATAATGATGATATTAATGCTCTTTATTGGGATGAATTCAAAAGTATGTTTCTTGAGAAATATTTTCCTTAAGGTGGTTTGTCTTAGGATGGAAGAACAATCCCTCAAATTGAGGCATGAGGATGACCCAATGGCTGCTTACGAAGAAAAATTCACTCGACGGGAAAGGTATGCTTTAAATTTCATATATGATATTGATAGTAAAATCAACCATTTTTACTCAGGATTAAATCCAAATTATCGAAGGGATTAAGTTTCTTGTGAGTTCAAGAGTCATGAAAAACTTGTTCGATTTGTAGAGAAGGTGGAAATGGAGTTTTCTGAAGATCAGGTCTTCCTTGACAAACAACAGAATATGAGTTCTTGGTGGCATGCGAAAGAGAAAAACTCTTCAAAATAAGTCTGATTGTAAGAAACAAAAATTTAAAGTTTGTGAAAATTGTTGTAAAAAGTATGTTGGGGAATTTCTTTTGAATTCTAATAAGATCTACTGATGTGGTAAAATGGGACATAATTCTCATAATTTCCCTGAAAACGATTAGGGTAATGGTAACACAAAATCTGATTTACAATCAGTAAAATGTTTTAAGTGCAATGAAATGGGTCATTATGCAAATGAGTGTCCAGTTAATAACTCAACTGAGGGAAAGCAGCCAGACTACAAGCAAAAAGGGGCAGTGAAGTCCTTTGCAACTACTTCAGAAGATGTTGGTCCATCATATAAAGTACTACCAGGTATACTGTTTGTTTGTTCAGATTATGTCAATGTGTTGTTTGAATTAGGGTCTACACATTCATTCATTTTTGAGAAGTTTTTAAGTAAATTGGGAATTCGATTTCAAGATATGAATCCTAAACATATGGTAAAAACACATGGAGGAAATTTTGAGAAAATCAATTATAGGAACCTTGTTATCCTTGTGTGTGGAAAGAATCTACCTACAAAACATATTGGTTTTCTTTTAGTAGAGTTTGATGTTATTTTGGGTATGGATTGGCTTTTTGTTTATCATGATAATATTTACTGTAGATCTAAAGAGGTTTCTTTTCAGAAAGCTTTTCAGTTTGTGTACCAGCATTAACCCTAACTTTTGATCGCATATCAGGAAGCTAAGAAACTAGTAAAATATGGAAATGAATGTTACCTTATATATATTGTTGAAAATAAAGGAACTGTTTAGATTAATGTTGTTCCAGTTGTAAATGTGTACATTGATATTTTTTTGAATGATTTTCTTTTTATTATACCTGACCAGGAAGTTTAATTTATTGTTTACTTAGTTCCTGATGCTAATAAAATTTCAAAACCCCTTATTGAATGGCTCAAATTGAACTTTTAGAGTTAAGAAAAAAAATTTCAAGAGTTGTTAGATAAATGTTTCATTCGACCTAGCACATCACGGTATCGTTCTCCAGTCATATTTTTTAAAAAGAAAGACGGTACAATGAGACTATTCATTGACTATAGAGCTTTGAATAACATCACTAGTACGAACAAGTATCATTTATCTCATATCGATGATTTGTTTGATAAACTCCAGGGAACTCAGTATATTTCAAAGATTTACTTGAGGTTGGGGTACCATCAGTTGAAAGTAAATGATGTATACATTCCATAGACCGCGTTTCATACTAGATATTGCCATTATGAATTTGTAGTTATGCCTTTTGGTTTAACCAATGCACCTGCTGTATTCATGGATCTTATCAATAGAATTTTCAATGAGTTCTTGGATAAGTTTGGGTTTGTGTTCAATCATGATATTTTGGTTTATTCCAAAAGTAAAGAGGAACATGAAATTCATATAAATGTTGTCTTGCAAACCTTAAAAGAGAAGAATTTATTTTGGAAATTCAGAAAATGTGAGTTTTGGTTACTGAAAATTTCTTTACTTGGTAACATTGTTTCAAAAAATGGCATAATTGTTCATCCTACTAAAACAAAAGTTGTTGAAAAATGGCCAATACACACAAATATAATCGAGATTCGTAGTTTTCTTGGTTTGGCAGGTTATTACAAGAGGTTTTTTGAAAATTTTGAATAGTTATCTAGTCTAATGACTATGTTAACTCAAATAGATGTTATGTTCGTTTGGAAAAAAGAATGTGATGATTGTTTTCAATAATTTATAACAATATTGGTGAATTCTCCAGTTTTGGCACTACCTTCCAGAAATGGTGAGTTTGTTATCAATAGTGATGCTTCATTGAAAGGACTTGGTTGCGTCCTTTTGTAGAATGATTATACAATTGCTTATGCTTAACGTCATCTTAATCCTCATGAGTTAAGTTACCCTACACATGATTTGGAATTATATGTTGTTGTTTTTTGATTAAAAAATTTGTAGGCATCATCTGTATGGAGTAAAATGTGAAATATATACTGGCCACAAAAGTTTTAGGTATATATTCACTTAGAATGAATTGAACATGAGACAAAAGAGATCACTAAAATTAATCGAGGATTAAGATTGTACGATTCATTTTCATTCAAGAAAGGATAATATAGTGATGATTTTTTGAGTTGAAAAAGTAATTCTTAATTGATAATGATACATTTGGAATGTGATCCTTTGGTTTTTGATTTGATGAACTTTGGAATAAAAGTTGTTGGTGCAAGAAATTCTTCTATTTTGTTTCAGGTGTTAGCGAAATCATCTCAATTAGACAGAATAAAGAAAGAGCGGAAGAAAGATAATGAGTTGGAGAAAAAGGTATAGTTGGTTAAGAAGGGTATGTTTCATGAATTTAATGTTCATAATGATTGTGTTTTGAGGTTTGGGAAAAGATTATGTGGGCCTTGTGATTCACAGTTGAAGAATGAGTTGTTATGTGTAACTCATAGCTTCTCGTTTTCTGTTCATCCTGGCAGTACTAATATTTACAGAAATCATCGGGAGTATTACTAGTGGGATGGAATGAAAAAATATAATTTTGATTTTACTATGAAGTGTTTGATTTGTCATCTGGTTAAAGCAGAGTGGCAGTTACTGAATGGGATACTTTATTCTTTACCAGTGCTAGAGTGAAAATGGGAAAATATATCCTTTGACATCATTGTGGGATTACCGAAGACATCTCGAGGTAATATTGCAATCTGGGTTATTGTTGATCGATTGACTAAATCTGCTCATTTCCTACCTATTTGAGATACTTTGTCTCTAGATAAACTTTATTAGTTGTATGTTAAATTGATGGTCAGGTTTCATAGTATTCGCCTCTCCAATGTATCTGATTATTATCCCAGTTTTACTTCTAACTTTTGGAAATGCCTTTAATAGTCATTGGATACTAAATTAAATTTTAATACAACTTTTCATCCTCAATCAGATGGGTAGTGAGAACTAAAAATGCAGACCTTGGAGGATATGTTACATGCTTTCTTGATGGATTACCATGGAAGTTAGGACCAACATCGTTCTTTGGTTGAATTTTCATATAATAACAGTTTTCATTCCAATATACAGATGGCTCCATTTTAGGAATTATATGGAAAGCATTTTCATAATTCAACGTTTTTGGATAAAGTAGGTGAAAAGAAGCTGATGGGACCAGAATTGGTAGAAGAGATGGCCGAAAAAGTTCAGTTGATTAAGAAGTACATGAGAACAACTCAGAGTAGGCAGAAAAGTTGTGTGAATAGTCGGAGGAAGGATCTTTATTTTGTGGTTAGTGATCATGCCTTTCTCAATGCTTCTCCATTGAAAAGTGTGATTTGTTTTGGTAAGAAGGGAATGTTGAGTCTGAGGTTCATTAGACCATATGAAATCCTAGAGAAATTTGGATAAGTTGCATACAGAGTGGATTTACCTTTATGTCGATCTTAGGTACAATATGTTTGTAAGGCCCTGACCCTAGATACCCAGAGTTAGTGCATTATTACATAACATTGTCATGATCACAAGAAAGATCAAGTCTCTAAAGTCCAATTAGTTTAGTAGCCTTGGAAACACTAGATATATTTATAAAGTTTACATTAAATCAATAAGTGAAAAACTACAACAACATATTGTCTTCATATCCCCTCATACTATCCCTGATGGTCATTCATAAAATACTTATTCACATCCTCAGAAAAATTAAACATTGAAAGGGGTGAGATCAGATTCTCAGTAAGGATAAAAATATTGTGGAAACATTCAAAAATAAACATCAAAATTTAAGGCAATGTATAACTAAAACAAAATCCTTTTAAACTTGAAAATCAGCATAATATGGAAAGGATAAAATGAAATAATGTCATTTACATATTCACATGGATATTCTACTAGTCGAATAATCACATGAAAAATATTAATAACCACTTTCATAATGATGGAATGTAGAATGCCAGACTATCATAACCACGTAGCCATGGCCTCGTGCCAAGACTACAAATAAAATTTTGTCAAGGCCTCGTGCCAAAACACTAGTTTGTCTCATGAGACCTAACAATGCATCGAGGAGCTATAGCAGGCTCCGCCCATCACTTACTAAGTCCAATGCATTCCTCATATGAAAAGTTTGAAATATGACATAAACATTTTTATTAAACTAGCATACAAAATATCAATACTTAATCAACAAACCATGAATGGTATAAAAATAGCACATCCACAGTCAAACATATCTCATTCAATACAATATTGAAGATTGTATTGTATCAGATTAATCTCAATCAAGAATAATGAAGGATATTGACATAGATGAAAATAATCATCAAAACTATTAGAGAGAAATATCCCCCTTTTTCTTGAAATCATTTAAAAGTCACACTATTTGTCAAGAAGCCATTTAAAAATAGATTTTTGAATCAAAGTGTCCCATAAAAATTTGAAACTTTTAAAAGTAATTTTAATTTTAAAACATTATTGTCCATATAAATAAATTCTTAAAACCATTTTTGAAACACGAACACTAATGAGAAATATTTAGAAGAATAAATCTTTAAAACACTTAAAAATGTATTTTAGTTAGAGTTTATAACCAAAAGATATACAGTTGAATAAAAATAATTTAGGTAATGAAAACGTTATAATATCATGAGAATAAAGGGATTCTTGATATACTATGTCAAAGTACATTATATACACCATATAAAAGTGATTTGGTGTATAACAACAAAGAAGTCTCAATGGAATGTAAATTGAGATGAATTCTTTTATAAAGGTCATATCCTTTGGTTAAGGATAAATCAACGACATAATTATGTGTGAAAAATATAAATACACTCAATATGATTGGATATTTAGTGTAAATCAATCAGATGAAATTCACACATATTCTTGTAAAAACAACACCAATGAATTGGATATTTAACTCGACAAGTGGAGATTGAGTAAAAATTAATCTTATCAACTTCATACCGATGACCTGATAATTTATAAATGGAGTGATTATGTGTATCAAAAGTATATCCATAGAAAGGGTAGTGTAATTGATGACATAATCAAATGTATAGTGATTCTATATATAATCTTGGAGTAAAATAATCAATGAGGTATGCATAAAGCTGAATGAGTGGAAATTGAAATTTCAAATTCCATTATTGATTTGGTAACATACAAAAGATACACCCATGAAAGAAGGATCACAGAATGATGATGTAAATTCCCATAAACTAAAGTATATTACTCAATGAATACAATCATGGGAAATACACATACACCACATGCAATAAATAAGTGGTGAAAAATGGAATTCTCACGAAATTAAGAGTGAGATAAGAAACCTCTTACTTTGTACTTTTTCCTTGGTTGAAGGTAGGTTAACCTCCTGTATAATGGTGAAATTATTGTTATTGAATTATGAAAGAATAATTTACAATAATATGATATCATATATGATCTTCTAACATTGATTTGTTAATAATATCTTAGTATTATCATCATTTCGGTTGTAAACTTACTCATTTTCCTTTATATTCTTTGTTACGTAAGCCATGTTTTTTATGGATAGGTTTTATCTTATTCATATCCAGAATTATATGAAGTCCTTAAACATTGTTTTTCATCATAAAATGAGAATTATACTTGAATGGATACAATGGAGAATGAATCTCATCGCGTTCATGGAGACGGTAGTTCGTACGTATGCACGGGCGACAATATCATTCTTTTGATGTTGAAATAATATATAATTGGATGTTATATCATATAGAAAGAATAATTATTATGTTATATTTATTATTTACATGAATTACACATCATTATTATACCCATCCAGATAATAATCTATTGAATGACAATTACACCACGACGTGGAGGCGGTAAGCCGTACGTACGCACGTATGGTGACATGCCATTCAAAGGATGGATAGAATACTGAAAATGGTTGTACCATATTTATTATAACACCACAGTATATATAAGATACCGTAGTTATTATTTTTGAATAGAAATTAAAAATAAAGAATAAGTTGAAGAAGAAATGAACTTGAAAGAGGGTGGTGAAAACATTACCTCTTTTTCGGGTTCTTCCATTTGATTTGATCAAAAGGGATCCTTAGGTTGGATTTATGATCAAACTAAGGCCTCTAGGTTGTAGTGAGGGAAGTTGAGAGAGTATTTGGGTAGGTTTTGGTCAAGAAAAAAGGTTTTGAATGTGTGAATTAGTGAGAAGGGCGAGTGCCCTTTTATAAGAGGGGTGAGGGGAACCTTTGGAAAAGCTAAAAATATTATTTAATAAAAAATGTATATTCGGTTTCTAATGGCTACAAAGTGGATTTTTTAAATTTTAAGGTGGGGATGGATCGAAAAAAACTCAACCAATAGAATTTAGAAAGGTTTGGGTCATTATATTAACCTTATCATTAAGTATTAACTCTTAGTTAATTAGTTTCACTTTTACAATTTCTTTTTGTATTTTTATATTATATGGTTAATAAACATACTATATATATCCAAGAGACCCCCAAGTGGTCCATTAATGATACAAATATCATGATATAAGTCTCTTGGTCGAACCTTGGATTTTTAAGAATTGAATATAAATTAATAATATAATTTTTGTTTTAAAAACTCTTCTATTTCAATTTTGACACTATTGGGTATTTTGTTTTTGATAAATTCATAACAGAATTTTTACTCAGAAAGAAATATATATAATAAATCCTAATACTTCCTATTTACCTATAGAATTAGTGTAATTCATAAAAAGTCTCAAATTACTTTTATTTTGATATTTATAATATAAATTATTTTAATATTTCATTAATAAGGTAATTACTGCATCACCATTGTGTCATAAATATATTAAAATATTTAATGTCTAAAAATTATAAATAAAATACAATTATGTAGTAAATATTTTTATCTTTCTAAGAAATATTTACAATTGAATTTATCATATGTATAACTCTATATTAAAAATGTTTTAGTAAATAAACATTGATTTTAACTCTTTTAACTCTTCTTTGAATTAAATTATAATAAATCTACTAATCTAATACAAGTGGACCTAAATGATAATATTTTACAACTAAGGCTTTTTTGGTCGAGATACACTTGTCTAATTGAATTAGTACATGTGTTATGGTAATATTAATATCATTTTTACCCTTAATTACCCTATTTACTTTTAACCGTGGTAAATAAAAGTAAAGAGCTACTATTCACCAAAAATTATTTTCATCTAATTGAACCACATTTTAATCTTTGATATTAAACGTGTCTCTCGGATTTTCTAAATTCCACTCATAGAAGCGGTAAAATTATGTTTTATGAAGAATTCGGTATTTTAACTACCACTTAGTGGTTTCACTTTTCATCAAAAAATGAATGTTTTTAGAAAAATACCAAAAATTAGACCTAAGCTATATTTGATATTATGAATTCAAAAATGATGTCTATTTTACAAAATTAAAAACATATCAGTTGCATTAATTAATTTAAAAATTAATTCCCGTCGTCAAAACAAATAGCATGTTTTTAAGAGATAATAACTATCAAAAGATTGACACCTGTTTATGTCTGGTTTTAATGTGAAATTACATCCAATGAACAAAATTGTATTAAATGTAAAAAATATATTCTAAATATACTTTAAAACCACTCAAATTAATAATTTATCACTATTAATTATTTCGATTAAAAAAGTTGTTTTTAATTATAATTTAGTAATTTTCACTATTCATGAAAATTTGAAAGTTATCTGAAAAGTACCAAAATTTCAACCTAAGACAATTTCGATATTACGAATCCAAAAATGAAGTCCATTTTGAAAGATAAAATTTTTAAAATTTTAAAAATTAGGTATTACTATTCATAACAGCTAGTTTTTTTGGTTGTGGTGTGTTAGAATCTCGAAGTTGCGTACAATGCATGCCATTGCATTATTCAAAGGGAAATATATCATGGAAGCTTGGGGTGTTACATTCTCCCCTCTTTCAATAAATTTTTTCCTCGCAAATTTTTTTTTGAATTGGGCTTGAGAATATAATGGAAAGTTCCACATCAGAAAAAGAGTCAATAAAACTATCACTTTAAAATAAGGGAAGAGAGGTATAAAGGTCACCCAAGATAACCCATACTTGGATTCCATGTAGGAAAACATGGATATGGATGACAAATTAAGTGTTAAGTTTTGATGGAGAGGGATAGAAAACATAATCACGAGAAAGTTAACAATAAGAAAATCACAAACTTGTGTTGGGACAAACGGTCATTAGTCTCCCAATAGGAAAAGTAAACGGACAAATTTTTTTTTGTTTTAAGTCACATTACACAAGGATGAGAAATTAATTTATGATATTGAATAAGAAAATAAAGAGATACACTTACATTTTAAGTAGAGTTTCACTCTTTAATAAATTTTTACCACTAACTCGTCAATACCACAAATTTAAATAAATACTATTCAACAATAAATTGTCCTCAAAATCCTTCAATATAATCCAAACTAATATTGAAACCCAAAAATTATAAGAATGTAGTCTTCCATGTTAAATTGTATCTGCAAATGACTTTAATTACTCTTAAGGTCACATACTTAAATGTAATTAACCTAATCATTTCCATAAATAACCCAAATCACTATAAATCCACAATAAATCCATAGATTAAAATCCACCATTACACCTCAAATGAAATCCCATACTATTCTATTTTCCTTGGGCATATAGTGTTCACAACAAAGCGAACAACATCCAAAATAACATTTATCACTTAATCACCAAATCATTTTCCTATACTAACAGTATTCTTTTGATAAGACACAAGATCCGAAATCAACTTATTATTGATCAATAAAACCATTTAACTAAAATAATAGTCACACTAACCAGGGACTTCACATAGTCCAGTGGTAGGCAATAAATCCCCATCATACTTTGGTTGTGGGATCGATTCCCACATCTTTGTCTGACAGGACGGGTTGTCACACGGTCTGCATGTTGTCCCTTTTCAAAAACTATATTTTATAACATTACCAAAATGAGATAAATTTCTCAAAATAATTATAACATAAATTAACCACAAATGTTAACTCATACCTTTCATTTTCATCCCAAAATAAATTGTTATTTCCTTAACCCAATGACCATATACAACCAAATGGTTATTTATAACTATATCCACCAGAGAAAAGATAATTCTTCCTCAAATATAATTCTCACATGGAAAACTGTAGGGTTACAAATACAAGATAAAATTAATCTAAAGTAATCAATTCAATAAAGAGCACTAACACTCTTAAACATTCCACCATCCATTTATTTCCACATAGGTTCTTCATCATATGTCCCTCGGGTTCCCAGATTGCCTCTTCCATCTTATGATTTCTCTGTAGAACTTTAACCAGACGAGTCATCCGGTTTCTCAACACGTGATTTTTGGTATGAAGAATTCTGAAAGGCTCTTCACAATAAGATAGATCGTGTTCTGGTTCTAATTCTTCATAGGTGAGTACATACGTTCGGTCAGGCATGTATTTTTTCACTAGTGATATGTGGAACACATCATTAAATCTAGAGAGACTAGGTGGAACTTCCTTTTAGTAGAATGTGTTCATGTGTCACAATGGTACCTCAGGAATTTTTCAAAATAATCTAATTCCTTTACCCAAAAACTCCTCTTCCATATTGGATTATATCGATGGAAGCATCTATGTATCATAAAAAAATTGGTATTTCGTATATGTAATTTTGAGACATCGTCTTTAACATGTTTTTTTAGAAAACTTCTTACCATTTCATCTTCAAAAATTTCAAAATAAGGTTTTGGTAAACCAGTTTCTGTATATCTGAAAAGACATAAATATATAACTTGATACATATAGGCTGCTCGAAGGTCTCCCTCTTCTGCAGCATCTAGAAAATCATTTAGTGCATTGTAGATTTGAGATAAAGTGAAGAATTTGAAAAGACCATGATGGTACTTCCCACGCATTGCATGGTAAGAATGTTGAGAGCGCAATATTATCCCATAGTCGGTACTTGATTCTTGAAATAATCGTGCAATGTTAGAGGTATTGGATGTCTCATAAAGTTTGTTGGTCGGAGTAGACACTCAAGAGGGGGGTGGTGAATTGAGTTCCAATTAAAATTTCTGTTAAAACATTGTCTAGTTAAAATCCCCTGATTTATAAAATAAGTTAAACTGTGGTGAATTTATACAGATTATAAATGCTCACTTAGCTTCTCAAAGATTGATTAGGTCTCAGTTAGTTTAACCACAAGATCAAACTAAAATTTGAAACTAATCTACTGATTTATAATAAGTGTAAACACTTACTAATTTAACTATCAAAGTAGCTTTAAAATAATTTTGTATTTTAAAGTAATAGCAGCGAAATAATTATAATATATGTCGTATACATTAAACTTAAATAAAATATGCACAGCAGATATAAAAAGAGGTTCATTCTCAAGCCGAGACTCAGTCCTCTAAAATTTATATAAAAATTTGATCCACACCCTGGATAGGGGTTAACAACAGTTTTACAATAACTGTCCAGGTCCAAGACCTCTACCACTATTCTACGTGGGAATCAAAACAACAGAAAACCAGCTGTTCAGGTCACACACGACCTCTACCACTATCCCAGTGGGAAATAAAAGATGTATGATTTTGAGTGAAGATTTACATATCCTCCAGTTAATGTTCTGGAGATAGTGTGTGTGTAAAAATACAGCAGATGACACACACTGCTCGAAAAGTAAAATAATAAATCACAGAGCAGAGATGTAGAGTTTAGAAATGGCTATAGTGATTGTAAATGTAGTTCTGGACTCGTTGGATTCAACAGGAATTCTTCAGAATCCTTATCTGGTTTTTCTGTTGAAAAGCAGAGTGTCATAGTTTAGCTTGTCTTCTACAGTCTCTTGATTCGTCGTGTGTTCTTTTGAAATGTAGGATTGCATGTATGAAAATTCTTTGAGGATCGTGCAATGTGTTCTTCACAGTTGTGCTCCAGATTGTTCTTTGGTTCAGTACAAAGCTCAGATGTCTTTTAGTATATGTGTCGAGACATGTCAAGCGCGCGTGTTTGCTTGTTCTCTAATGCAGCTCAATCTTCTTTATATTCCACGTGTTCTGGTAGTAGGAATGATTCCCTTCTCATAGGTACGAGATATGGTTTCCTGTCAAGCCAACAACTAACATTAAATAACATTAATTGCATTAAAGACAACAAATATGACTGTTAGTATTATTTAATATAATATTGATAAAATCTTACGAAACGGTGTCACAGTGATCATCGAAACGATGTCTTCATCACGGTGTCTGATCACAGTGTTTGGCCACGGTGAGTCCTTCACGGTGTCTGGGTTACGATGAGTGGTCACGGTGTCTGGTCACGGTGTGTCCTTCACGGTGAGTGGTTACGATGTCTGGTCATGGTGAGTGGTTACGGTGTCTGGTCACGGTGAGTCCTCCACGGTGTCTGGGTCACGGTGTCTTGTCACGGTGTCTGGTCACGGTGAGTCCTTCACGGTGTCTGGGTCACGATGTCTAGTCACGGTGAGTCCTTCACGGTGAGTCCATACATAGACAAAAAAAATCTGTACTTGGACTAAGACAATGATATGCAGAATATGAGTTAAGGTTACTCATTAGAGATAATATATGAGAGAATTGTAATTATGCATAAAAACATGTAAAGAGTAATTAACATCCATAAGATTTGTTATAATAAAAACATGATATGCACCTATTGTTGAGTTTGAAGAGTATTAGAAATATGTTCACTGAAGATCAAGATTAATTAACAGTAATGGGGTTTGTGATTATTAAAACATGATTAACACATGAGGAGTCCAACAATCTCCCCCTTTTTGATGATCACAAATCACATATAGGCAGAATATAAAAGATATGTAATATTAATAATACTAGCATAGCAAAAACATTATAGAACAGATACTTACAGTTTTCTCTCCCCCATTTATACTATTATAGAACTAATACTTGGAGGTTTTTCTCCCCCTTTTTGGATTACCAAATAGTAGAAAAATGGAAATGAAATGCGGAAATTATCATTATCCAAAGCATTCATAATACAAAGTACAGGAGAAGTACAAACTCTAAACAAGAAATGACTTCCCATCAAAAATAAAAACAGTCAGTCAACTCTTTAGGGATCCATTTTTGTCTTTCTTTTATCAACAGCAGGAGCTGGTGCTAAAGTAGAAGAAGGCATAGAAGAGGTAGACAACGAGGGTAAGGGTTGACCTTCAAAAACAGATGGAGCCAAATTAGAAGCAGTATAAGATCTATGCTTAGGTTTGTCAAGAATGACTAGCCGGATCTGAGAAAGGGCTTGGAATACTATCATGGTAGTAGATTCTTAGGTAGGAAGTCCAGGTCTTAGGGGTGCAGCAGCTAGAGAAACTATAACAGTACTCTACACATGAAGATACGACTTCAAAAGATTGATGAAATCAGTAATGATTTCACCACCATACTACATAGCCTTTTTAAAATCATCCTTATTCTCCAGAAATCTATCCAGCAATCTGGCGAACTCTGAAAGCTTCTGAACTTGAGATTTAAAAGATTGAGTCACCGGAGGGATTCTCAGATTTTCAACAAGATATCTAAAGTGAACTGTCATGTCACATTAAGAGAAAATCAGGGAAAGATAAAAATATATTTTCTTGGAGATCCCTTGTTTACCATCATTTGATATCTTTGAATGAATCCTAACTAAGTCCAATGCTCTATCACTGTTCTTAATTACTTCTGACAAAGAAGATAGATTCAAGCCAGTGAAGGCATTCTGTAATTCTTCCTTAATTAAGGATCTCAGCAGAGAATCATCCAAAGCAGGTGTGGAGGTCTGACCAGAAGCAGGTGAAGCCTTGACATCTTCGGTTAGAACATTGAGTTGGTTCAGAACTTTTTGCAAACATCCAGTGTATTCATATGTAAGCTTATTTAGAGTTTCCACAAGCTCTCTCATGCGTTCCAGCATCTTCGTGTGCCTTTTTCCAATATTTTCATCAAAAGATAGAAGGTAAGGATGAACTTGAGACTCAATCTCCCTAGAAAGGAGGGAATCAGAAGAATCAGGTGAAACAGAAGCAGGTGCAGAGGCAGAAACAAGAGCAGGCTCTGATCTCACAGATAGCTCATTTTGCAGACTTGCTACCATACTTTTTATATTTGCAACATCATCACTCAGCAACTTATTCTCTACTCGGAATTCTTGAATTTCTCAGATCATCCTTGGTTGAATATGCAAGAAAATATTTTCCAAGATAATTGATGCATCTTCTTGACTTAATTGAGTCCCTGTGAGAGGTTGAGTGGAGACAATTTTCTCAAAACCAGCTAACAAAGTCTCGCCAAAAGCTTTCAAGTCATCTTTGGTTACAAAGGAATGAGGCTCAGGTAAAGATGTATGTAAAGGTAGAGGTTCAGATTCTGGTTGAGGGTCAGAGTCATCTTCAGACTCAGATTCTGATTTAGATTGAGGTTGGGGATCTAATTCTGGTGTTGAATGAGCTAAGGACATCAGTTGAAACAGAGAGGAAAAATCCATTCTTGTTGCAGTAACATGTTGTGACTCATTCACATCATAAAAGCCTGGGAACTCATACTGAGAGTGTACAGAGAATGTGAAAGATGGTTGAGAAGATTCACTAGATCCATCTTCCACAATATCATGATTTTGAGTTTCCTCCCCCTCAGCTTGTGCTTCCTTTTCAGATTCTTGAGGTTTGAACAAGAGCCACAAGATCATCCATAATCTCTTCAGCAAATTCTTTCCTTGACAGCTGAAAGGCAATTTCCATTCTTTCTTCAGCAGATGGAATAATCTCAGGAACTGATTGTTCCACTGGATAAGCTTCTAGACATGCTTCTTTCTCAACAGAAAGAGTCTCTTCAACAAAAACATCCTCAAAGTTTGCGTGTTGTTCTGAACCAGGAAAAACTAATTTCCTTGCAGCATTGGGATGAGCTTCTTCCTCATGAAGAACAACTAATGGATCCTCAGTCCTTTCCTTTTCAACAATAATTTCCTCTCCTTGAGGTATTTCAGCCGGGCTAACAGCAGGGATAACACCCCTTTCCTCTTCAACAGGAACTGTTTCCATTGGAGATATTACATATTCTTCTCTAGGTGGAACTTCAGCGGTTACTTCTACTTATTCTTATTCTTCTGAGTACTCAGCCACTTCGTCTGGTTCTAAACCAGGATCAGCTAGGTTCTTAGGCCTTCTTGGATAGTCAACAGGATTAAAATTTTTATACATTTTATCACTATCCTCAACCCATTTCTTTTTCCATGGATTCCAGCTAATCTTCATCCTTCTGATGATAGGCATGGATAGGTAGAAATCAATGTCCTCTAATTTTTCTTCATTCGGTCCAACCATTCCTTTTGAGACTAACATGGCTGAAATCATCCTTGAATAAAACAGGGAGGTGGATTTGGAAGTTACATTGATCAGCTCAAAGATATGGTTGATAACATACTTACACAGATTGATCTTTTGGCCATTCTTCAACAGGTGAATCAGGAACACATCCTAATACATCATCACAACAAAATCTCCTTTTCTTGGACTAACCAAATTCTGAACAAACATAAACAAAAGTCTTGTCTCCCCATCCAGTTCAGCAGCTATGGCCCTTCGCTTGGTTCTATTTCCAGTTAGATTTTTCAAAGCAGTTTCTAGGTCAAAGATGTCAGTTGTTGGAGGAGGGTATCTTTGGTAATCTTCACACACTCTTTAATGTGGAATTCTTAGGCATGCAGCCCACATCATTGAAGAGAAAGAGAACTTCTGACCATCGATCCAGCTGGTCACCAAAAAGCATTCTCCAAACTCAAAAGAGAACTTCACATACTGAGAGAATTGAGATACATGCCTCAGGTAAATTGGTCTATTCTATCCAGTGAACCATTCAAGACATCCTTGTTCTTTTAAAACTTTCAAAACTAATGATCTTCTAGATAACAACCATTCAGGGAAAACATCTTTTTCAGATACAACGGTACGACTTACCAGGTTTGGGTTTAGAGGTCCTTCGGGAGCTATCCTCAGCATCCTCCTTTGTTTCTTAGAGCGGTGCTTCTCAGACGAGGGTGTAGATGGATGCTTCATCCTTGGCATCCACTAAAGGTTCGGGCGAGAGAGAAGATAAGGTTCATGAGAGAATTCTGGTTAGGAGTCAAATGAAACCCTTAAGTTTCATCATTTGGGAATGTCAAACATCATAAAAACACAAACGCAGGAAATCAAATAGTGGTGAAATAAAAATTACCGCGATACGGGTAAAAATAAAATAAAAAAAATAAAAATTATCATAATTCTCACGGTGAGATAGAAAACTAGCCATCACAGTGAGACAGTTTATAGTCATCACGGTGAAACAGTGAGCAGTTTATATAGTCACGGTGAGACAGTGAGTTGTCAGACCGTGAGAATAAAAACAGTAACTTAGAAATAGTAAGATATTCATTTATGATTAATCATACCAAGATCATGTATGATGTAGTATAATATTTCAGAATTTAATGGTTTAGTGAATATATTAGAAAGTTGATATTCAGTACCAATGAATTCCAAAGTGATATCACCTTTTTGATAATGATCCCTCAAAAAGTGATGTCTTACATCAATATGTTTTGTCCTAGAATGAGAAATATGATTCTTAGAAATATTAATAGCACTTGTGTTGTCACAATTTATTGAGACATGTCTAAATTGATATCCATTGTCTAGTAATGTGTGTTTCATCCACAAAATTTTTGCACAACAACTTCCAGCAGCTATGTATTCAGCTTCTGCAGTTGACAATGCAACAGAATTTTGTTTCATACTACACCATGATACTAGTGACTTGCCTAAAAGACGACATGTTCCAGAGGTGATTTTTTTATCTAGCTTACATACAGCAAAGTCACCATCAGAATAACTAACTAGTTTAGATGATTGTACTTTGGGATAGAACAGTCCTAAATTGGGAGTATTCTTGAGGTATTTGAATATTCACTTTACAGCATTTAAATGTGACTCTTTAGGGTTTTCTTGAAAACGAGCACACATACACACACTAAACGTAATATCAGGATGACTAGCAGTCAGGTAGAGTAGACTTCCAATCATTCCTCTATATGTGGTTTGATCAACAGATTTACCATTTTCGTCAAGATCATCTTATAGGTGGTACTCATGGGAGTGTCCCTACTTTTTGTGCTATCCAATCCAAAACGTTTTAAAAGATCTCTAATATATTTACTTTGAGTTAAAATAATTCCATCATCATTTTGAAAAATTTGAAAAATAAGAAAGAATTTAAGTTCACCCATTAAACTCATTTAGAATTCATTTTGCATCATTTTTGAAAAATCAATACATAAATAATTTTTAGAAGATCCAAAGATAATATCATCTACATAAATTTGTACTACTAAAACATCTTTAGAAATTTGTTTTATAAAAAGAGTTGGATCAGCTATTCCTTTTTTAAAACCTTTAGAAATTTGAAAAGTACATAATCTATCATACCAAGCTCTTGGAGCTTGCTTTAAACCATATAAAGCTTTTGATAATTTGAAAATAAGATTTGGAAAATGTGGGTTTGAAAAACCAGGTGGTTGTTCAACAAAAACATCCTCATCAATATATCCATTTAAGAATGCACTATTGACATCCATTTGATACAGTTTGAAATTTAGATGTGCAGCATAAGAAAGTAAAATCCTAATAGCTTCTAATATGGCTACTGAAGAAAAATCCTCCTCATAGTCAATACCTTCTTCTTGACTATAGGATTGTGCAACTATTCTAGCTTTATTTGTAACTATTTTTCCGAATTCATCTACTTTATTTCTAAACACCCATTTTGTTCCTATTGTGAAAGTGTCCTTAGGACTTTCAACAAGATTGCAAACATTATTTCTTTCAAACTGATTGAGTTCTTCTTGCATAGTAATTGCCCAAAATTCATCATTAATAGCATCATCAATGTTTTTAGGTTCAAGCTGTGACAAGAAGGCTTGATGTTCAACCTGATTTCTAAGAGAATCTCTAGTCTGTGTACCTCTATCAAGATTCTCTACAACACCATATAATAGATGATTCATCAGAATTCTAGTTGATCTATTAAAGGTAGGGCTAGAAATTTCAGGTTTATCAATATTTTGGGAATCAACAGAAGAAGGTTCTGGAAAATTTCCAGAACATGACGTTTTAACTATAGGTCCACTTTCTTTATCATTAAGGTTCAAAACAGAGAGATCATCTTCAAGATTTTGAAGAGAGGTTTTAGGATCATGTGGATCAGTTTCATCAAACTTGATGTGAACAGATTCTTCCACACACTTGGTTATCTTATTGAAAACTCTATAGGCATTACTAGAAATAGAATAACCTAGGAAAATTCCTTCATCACTCTTGGATGCTAATTTGTCGAGATTGTCTTTAGTATTAAGAATAAAGACTTTGCAGCCAAAGACATTGAAGTAGTTAACCTTTGGTTTCCTATGGTTCCACAACTAATAAGGGGTCCTCTTAAGAATAGGTCTGATTAAGGTTCTATTGATAATATAAAAAGCTGTATTTACAGCTTCAGCCCAAAAATAAACAGGTAGGTCATACTCATTATGCTTAGTTCTAGAAATTTCTTGCAGAGTTCTATTCCTTCTTTCTATTACACCATTTTTCTGGGGTGTCCTAGGGGCAGAGAAATTGTGACTATAGCCATTGTGAGAGCAGTAAGATTCAAATTCATGATTCTCAAATTCATGACCATGATCACTTCTCAGAGTTTTAATCTTAAGTCCACTAAGGTTTTCTACAGATTTGGAGTATTTAATAAAGTAAGGACAATCTTCACTTTTGTGAGCTAGAAAATATACCCAAGTATATCTAGAAAAGTCATCTACTAAGACATAGAAATAGTGCTTCCCATTTAAGCTAGAAACTCTAGATGGTCCAAACAAATCCATGTGAACCAACTCGAGAGGTTGAGAAGTTGACACTTCTTTCTTTGATTTGAAAGAAACTTTATGTTTCTTTCCCTTTTGACAGGGATGAAAAACTTTGTCATTTGGAAACTCAAGTTTGGGTAGGTCTATATCTAAGTTCTTCCTAGTAAGTTTTCTAAGAGAGTGTATATTGCAGTGTCCTATTATTCTATTCCAAAGCCAAGACTCTTTGTGAAAAGCATTTAAACAAGTGATATTCTGCTTAGATAAAGAATTTAAATCAACAGCATAAACATTTTCATTTCGCAGGGCAGAAAATAATAAAGCATGTTTAGAATTAAAAACATTACAAGAATCATTTTCAAATTTAATATTAAAACCATCATCACATAACTGATAAATACTTAATAGATTATATTTAAGTCCATCAACAAGTAAAAATTTAGAAATTAATACTGAGTCAGTGTTACCAATCTGGCCTAAGCCGATAATTTTCCCTTTATAATTATCACCAAAGGTGACAAAACCTCCATCAACTCTGACTAAGTTTTTAAAGCATGAGAAGTCTCCAGACATATGTCTTGAACATCCACTGTCCAAGTACTAGGTCTTCCTACAGGAGCTCTTTAAGCAGGTTTCCTACAAAACAGATTTAGATAGGAAATGATTTTGGTACCCAGATCTTCATGGGTTCAGACTGGTTAGCAATCAAAGCTTTTGGTACCCAAATTTGTCTTATGGGTCTCATGAAATTTGTAGAATCAACAGACTTTGAAAGATAATCCTTATTAGATCCATAACTATGAATATAAATAGTTGAAGCATATAAATTTCCAGAACTAGAATTAGCAGCATTCTGTCCATATTTTAGAATTAATCTATTATTAGTAAAATGTCTCTGTCCAAGTTTGTAGCCTATTCTAGTAGTGTATTTTGGTGCAACTTACTTTCCAAGAATTTGAGTTAGTGTATCATTTCCATTTGTGAATTTCTCTAAATCCTTTCCGAGTTTCTCATTAGATAATTTCAGTTCAGTGTTTTCTTTAAGTAACTGAGCATTCTTTTCCATTTTAATATCAGATCAGATTTATGTTTAACAGTTAAAGCATACTATTTCTTTAAACCTTTGTATTTTTCTTTCAGCTCATTACATGTTTCTTATAGCATATCACAATATTCAAATAGTTCAGATTTTGACATGTTATCAGAGTCAGTATCATCTCCATAATAATAATAATTTAAAGCAGGAGTTTCAGCTGTTACCTTAGAAGTGTTTTTCATAAAACACATGTTTGCCTTATTTATGTGTTCAATTTCAGAAACATCAGATTTAGTGGAGCTATCCTCAGAAGCACTCCAAGTATCCTTCATAGCCTTTTTGTACTTACTTTCCTTGTAATAATATTTCTTCTTTAATTTGAGCTTTGGGAAGTTTGCTTTAATATGTCCTTTTCTTTTGCACTTTTAACAGACAACTTCATTACTTTTATCAGACTTCTTCCAATCCTTCTTCTAATGTTCCTTATTGTCATACTTTCTTTTGTAATTTGATTTGCTGAAAAACTTCTTCTTCCTATAGAACTTCTTAAACCTTCTGGGAATGTGATCCATTTCAGCATCGCTATCAGAAGCACTTTCACTGTCTTCACAACTTGAACTCTCATTTATAGCGTGAAGTTTCTCCTTATCATTGTCCTTTGAAGTTGAAGATTTGAAAGCAACATACTTTCTTCTAGGTTCATCTTCTTATTCTTTGTTCACCTTGAGTTCTTCCTCATACATAATAAGCTTACCAATGAGTTCTTTAATTGGTAAATTATCAATGTGACATGACTCTCTGATTGAAACAGATGTGCCTCTCCATCGGTCTGGTAAACATCTCAAGATTCTCATAATTTATTCCTTTGATGGAACAAATTTTCCAAGTGAATTAATTGTGTTGATTATCTCATTAATCCTGAGATACATGTCAGAAATAGGTTCATCAGTTTTCATTTTAAAATTATCATATTTAAGAGTATATGTATTTAATCTCATTTCCTTGACATTGGTTGTTCGTTCATGAGAAACAGCTAAGGTATCCCAAATTTCAAAAGCAGTTTTACAAGCAGAAATTATGTTAAACTCTTCATCTCCTAAATCACAGTACAGGGCATTCAAGGATTTACAATTATAATTGTAGGCAGTATTTGTAGGTTCATCCCAAGTTGATCTACCAGTAGTCGGATGTTTATATTCTGATTCTATGGCAGTCCAAATATCAAAACCTATGCTTTCTAAATGAATTTTCATTTTAAGCTTCCATTGGGCATAGTTGGTACCAATGAAGAAAGGTAGCCTATTAATAGCATCACCCTCTAGTCTATTATCCCTAAATAGATTTTAGAAAGACAATTTAAAGAGAAAAAATTTAGAACTAACAGAAATCTAAGATCATTAAAGATGAAACTAAAATCACAGTTGAAAAACAGAGTACTTTTATAAAATATTTAAACAACCTCTGATACCAAATGTTGGTCGGAGTGGACACTGAAGAGGGGGGGGGGTGAATTGAGTTCCAATTAAAATTTTTGTTAAAACATTGTCTAGTTAAAATCCCCCGATTTATAAAATAATTTAAATTGTAGTGAATTTATACAGATTGTAAATGTTCACGTAGCTTCTCAAAGATTGATTAGGTCTCAGTTAGTTTAACCACAAGATCAAAATAACTTTTGAAACTAATCTACTGATTTACAATAAGTGTAAACACATACTAATTTAACTATCAAAGTAGCTTTAAAATAATTTTTTATTTTAAAGTAATAGCATCAGAATAATTATAATATATGTCGTATAAATTAAACATAAATAAAAGATGCACAACAGATATAACAAGAGGTTCAGTCACAAGCTGAGACTTAGTCCTCTCAAATTTATATAAAAATTTGATCCACACCCTGGATCGGGGTTAACAACAGTTTTACAAAAACTGTCCAGGTCCAAGACCTCTACCACTGTTCTACATGGGAAACAAAACAACAACAAACCAGCTGTTTAGGTCACACAAGACCTCTACCACTATCCAAGTGGGAAATAAAATATGTAAGATTTTGAGTGAGGATTTACAGATCCTCCAGTTAAAGTTCAGGAGACAGTGTGTGTGTAAAAATATAGCAGATGACACAAACTACTCGAAAAGTAAAAAAATAAATCACAGAGCAGAGATGTAGAGTTTAGAAATGGCTCTAGTGATTGTCAATGTAGTTCTGGATTCATTGGATTCAGCAGGAATTCTTCGGAATCCATATCTAGTTTTTCTGTTGAAAAACAGAGTGTCGTAGTTCAGCTTGTCTTCTATAGTCTCTTGATTCATCGTGTGTTCTTCAAAAATGTAGGATATAATGTATGTAACTTATTTTAGGATCGTGTAATGTGTTCTTCACAGTTGTGCTCCGGATTGTTCTTCGGTTCAGTACAGAGCTTGCATGTCTTGTAGTATATGTGTCGAGACGTGTCAAGCACGTGTGTTCGCTTGTTCTCTAATGCAGCTCAATCTTCTTTATATTCCACAAGTTCTGGCAGTAGGAATGTTTCCCTTCTCATAGGTACGAGATACGGTTTCCTGTCAATCCAACAACTAACATTAAATAACATTAATTGCATTAAAGACAACAAATATGACCGTTAGCATTATTTAATATAATATTGATAAAAGCTTAAGAAAATGTGTCACAGTGATCATGGAAATTGTGTCTTCTTCACGGTGTCTGATCACGGTGTTTGGTCACGGTGAGTCCTTCACGGTGTTTGGGTTACGGTGAGGGGTCACGGTGTCTGGTCATGGTGTGTCCTTCATGGTGAGTGGTTACGGTGTCTGGTCATGGTGAGTCCTTCACGGTGAGTGGTTACAGTGTCTGGTCACAGTGTCTGGTCACGGTGAGTCCTTCACGGTGTTTGGGTCATGGTGTCTGGTCACGGTGTCTGGTCACGGTGAGTCCTTCAAGGTGTCTGGGTCACTGTGTCTAGTCACGGTGAGTCCTTCACGGTGAGTCCTTCATGGTGAGTCCATACTTAGACAAAAAAATCTGTATTTGGACTAAGACAGTGATATGCAGAATATGAGTTAAGGTTACTCATTAGAGATAATATATGAGAGAATTGTAATTATGCATAAAAACATGTAAAGAGTAATCAACATCCATAAGATTTGTTGTTATAAAAACATGATATGCACCTATTGTTGAGTTTGAAGAGTATTAGAAAGATGTCCACTTAAGATCAAGATTAATTAACAGTAATGAGATTTGTGATTATTAAAACATGGTTAACACATGAGGAGTCCAACAAAGTTGTTTGCATGTAACTTGGAAATTTGAAAAAGTTTCAACATCATCTGCGCATGACTTCAAGATAATAATTGTAAGGAGTTCTTTAGGAAGAGAGAGAAGAGTTGTTCCTGATCTTACTCCCTCCAGGTTTTAACTAAAAAAAGAAAACACAATTAGGGTGTTTGAATATTATCTAATAGGAACGTAAAAAAATTAAACATAATAGGATAATATTGTAATTGAACAATATATCCTAACTTGGGGTACCCTATGTTAAAATCTATGTTATCCACTATCTATTTCTTGACATACATTCTTAGGGGAATTTTTTTATTCCCTTTATAATAGTTCATACTAATCTTGTGAATTTACCAAAGAATATCCCCTGGGAGTGTCGTAACCAACAGGGAAGCAAGACCCGTTGTCGTGCACCAGTTCCCATTCGAGTCTAGCTCAAAGCGGAGTTTTCAGGTTTTACCCCTAGTTACATCTGTGCCTGAGCCGCCTCTACCTTCTCGTATCCAGATGTGGATGTATTTCTTGGAAAACTCACAAAATCACTACAATACCAAAATTCTAGGAAGTTCTTCTATACTAATCCTCAAAGTCTATCTTAGGGCTATGTTCTCTAATCAGAGTTTATCTAAATCTAGCTCCCATGGTTTTTACTAAACTTCCTCTGATACCAACTATAACACCCCGACCCTAGATACCCAGATTCAGTACATTATTACATAACATTGGCATGATCATAAGAAAGATCAAGTTTCTAAAGACCAATTAGATTAGTAGCCTTGAAAAAAGGAGATATATTCATAAAGTTTACATTACATCAATAAGTGAAAAACTACAACAACATATTGTCTTCATATCCTCTCATACTATCCTTGAAGGTCATTCATAAAATACTTATTCACATCTGGGGAAAAATAAAACATTGAAAGGGGTGACCTCAGATGCCCAGTAAGGATAACAATATAGCGGAAACTTTCATAAATAAACATAAAAATTTAAGGCAATGTATAACAAAAATAGAAGCCATTTAAACATGAACTTCAGTATAATATGGCGAGGATAAAATGAAATAATTCCATTTTATTATTCACATGAATATTCTACTAGTCGAATAATCACATGAAAATATTAATAACCACTTTGATAATGACAGAATGCATAATTCCAGACTATCATAACCACGTAGCCAAGGCCTCTTGCCAAGACTACAGATAAGATTTTGTCGAGGCCTCGTGCCAAGACACTAGTTTGTCTAATGAGACCTACTGATGCATCGAGGAGCTATATCGGGCTCCACCAATCACATACTAAGTCCAATGCATTCCTCATATGAAAATTTTGAAATATGACATAAAAATTCGTATTAAACTAGCATATGAAATGTCAATACTTAATCGACAAACCATGAATGGTATAAAAATAGCACATCCACAGTCAAACATAACTCATACGATACAATATATGATATTTTATTGTATCAGATTAATCTCAACAAAGAATAATGAAGGATATTGACATAGATGAAAATAATCGTCAAAACTATTAGAGAGAAATATCCCCCTTTTTATTGAAATCATTTAAAAGTCACACTATTTTTCAAGAAGCCATTTAAAAATAGATTTTTGAATCAAAGTGTCCCATACCACTTTGAAACTTTTAAAAGTAATTTTAATTTTAAAACTTTATTTTCCATATAAATAAATTCTTAAACCCATTTTTAAAACATGGACATTAATGAGAAATATTTAGAAGAATAAATCTTTAAAAAACTTAAAAATGTATTTTAGTTAGAGTTTCTAACCAAAAGAGAGACACTTGAATACAAATAATTGAGCTAATAAAAACGTTATAATATCATGAGATTAAAGGGATTCATGATATACTATGTCAAAGTACATTATATACACCATATAAAAGTCGTTTGGTGTATACCAACAAAAAAGTCTCAATGGAATGTAAATTGAGATGAATTCTCTTATAAAGACCATATCCTTTGGTTAAGGATAAATCAACGACATAATTATGTGTGAAAAATATAAATACACTCAATATGATTGGATATTTAGTGTAAATCAATCAGATGACATCCACACATATTCATGTAAAAAGAACACCAATGAATTGGATATTTAACTCGATAAATGGAGATTGAGTAAAAATTACTCTTATCAAGTTCATACCGATGACCTGATAATTTATCAATGGAGTGATTATGTGTATCAAAATTATATCCACAGAAAGGGGAGTGGAATTTATGACATAATCAAATTAATAGAGATTCTACACATAATCTTGGAGGTAAATAATCAATGAGGTATGCGTAAAACCGAATGAGTGGAAATTGAAATTTCAAATTCCCTTATTAATTTGGTAAGATAAAAAAGATACACCCATGAAAGAAGGATCATAACATGATTATGTAAATTCCCATAAACTAAAGTATATAACACAACGAATACAATCATGGGAAACACACATACACCACATGCAATAAATAAGTGGTGAACAATGGAATTCTCATGAAATTAAGAGTGAGATAAGAAACCCCTTACATAGTAATTTTTCCTTGGTCGACGGTAGGTTAACCTCCTCTATAATGGTGAAATAATTTTAACTGAATTATAAAAGAATCATTTACATTAATATGATATCATATATGATCTTTTAACATTGATTTGTTAATAATCTCTTAGTATTATCGTCATTTCGGTTGTTAACTTACTCATTTTCCTTTATATTCATTGTTACGTAAGTCGTGTTTGTCATGGATAGGTTGTATCTTATTCATATCTAGAATTATATAAATTCCTTAAACATTATTATTAATCATAAAATGAGAATTATACTTGAATGGATACAATGGAGAATGAATCTCCTCGCGTTCGTGGGGATGGTAGTCTGTACGTACGCACGAGCGACAATATCATTCTTTTGATGTTGAAATAATATATAATTGGATGGTATATCATATAGAAAGAATAATTATCATGTTATATTTATTATTTAAAAGAATTAGACATCATTATTATACCTATCCAAATAATAATTTATTGAGTGACAATTACACCACGACGTGGAGACGGTAAGCCGTACGTACGCACATATGGTGACATGCCATTCAAAAGATGGATAGAATACTATATATGTTTGTACCATATTTATAATAACACCAAAGAATATATAAGATAATGGAGTTATTATTTTAAAATAGAAATAACAAATAAAGAATAAGTTTAAGAAGAAATGAACTTGAAAGAGGGTGGTGAAAACATTACCTCATTTTCTGGTTCTTCCTTTTGATTTGATAAAAAGGGCTCCTTAGGTTGGCTTTATGATCAAACTAAGGCATCTAGGTTGTAGTGAGGGAATTTTAGAGTGTATTTGGGCAGGGTTTGGCTGAGACAAAAGGCTTTGAATGTGTGAATTAGTGAGAAGGGGGAGTGCCCTTTTATAAGAGGGGTGAGGGGAACCTTTAGAAAAGCTAAAAATATTATTTTAAAGTAAATTCATATTCGGTTTCTAATGGCTCTAAAGTGGATTATTTAATGGTTAAGGTGGGGATGGTTGAAAACCCACTCAACCAATATAATTTGGACAGGTTTGGGTCATTATATTAACCTTATCATTAAGTATTAACTCTTAGATAATTAGTTTCACTTTTACAATGTCTCTTTATATTTTTATATTATATGGTTAGTATACTTAATATATAAATCCAAGCGACCCCCCAAGTGGTCCATTAATGATACACCTATCATGATATAAGTCTCTTGGCAGATCCTTGGATTTTTAATATTTGAATATAAATTAATAATATAATATATTTTTTAATAACTCTTTTATGTCAATTTTGACACTATTGGGTATTTTGTTTTGATAAATTCTTAATAGCATTGTTACTTAGAAAAAAATTTATATAATCAATTATAATATGTCATATTAACCTAGAAAATTAGTGGAATTCATAAAAAGTCTCAAATTAAGTTTATTTTGTTATTTATAATATAAATTATTTTAATATTTCATTAATTATGTAATTACTGCATCACCATTGTGTCACAAATAAATTAAATTATTTAATGTCAAAAAATTATAAATAAAATACCATTATGTAGGAAATTTTCTATATCTTTCTAATTAATATTTACAATTGAATTTATATTATGTATAACCCTATATTAAAATTGTTTTAGTAAATAAATATTGATTTTAACTCTTTTAACTCTTCTTTGAATTAAATAATAATAAATGTCGTAATCTAATACAAGTGGACCTAAATGATAATATTTTACTTCTAAGGTTGTTTTTGGTCGATATACACTTGTCCAATAGAATTAGGACATGTGTTAGGGTAATATTAATATCATTTTTACCCATAATTACCCCATTTACTTTTAACCGTGGTAAATAAAAGTAAAAAGTTACTATTCACCAAAAATTATTTTCATCTCATTGAACCACATTTTAATCCTTCATATTAATAGTGTCTCTCATATTTTCAAAATTCCACTCACAGAAGCGGTAAAATTATGTTTTATGAAAAATTCAGTTTTTTAACTACCACTTAGTGGTTTCACTATTTATCAAAAAATGAAAGTTTCCAGAAAAATACCAAAAATTATGCCTAAGCTATATTTGATATTATGAATTAAAAAATGATGTCTATTTTACCAAATTCAAAACATATCAGTTGCATTAATTAATTTAAAAATTAATTCTTGTCGTCAAAACAAATAGCTTGTTTTTAAGAGATAATAACTATCAAAAGATTGACACCTATTTATGTCTGGTTTAAATGTGAAATTACATCCAATGACAATCATTGTATTAAATGGAAAAAATATATTCTAAATATACATTAAAACCACTCAAATTAAAAATTTATCACTATTAATTATTTCGATTAAAAATGTTGTTTTTAATTAAAATTTAGTAATTTTCACTACTCATCAACATATGAAAGTTATCCGAAAAGTACTAAAATTTCACCCTAAGCTAATTTCGATATTACGAATCCAAAAATGAAGTCCATTTTGAAAGATAAAATTTTAAAATTTTTAAAAATTAGGTATTACTATTCATAACGGCTAGTTTGATTGGTTGTGGTGTGTTAGAATCTCGAAGTTGCGTACAATTCACGCCATTGCATTATTCAAAGGGAAACGTACCGTGGAAGATTTGGGTGTTACAAAGTTTTTAATGTTTCATTGTTGAGAATGTATATTCAAAATCCATCTCATGTTTTGAGCCTAGAGAAAGTTCGGTTGGAAGAGAATATCTTTTATGAGGAATAGCGAGTCTAGATTCTTGACCGTAGGGAGAAAGTGTTACGGAATAAGATTATTCACCAGGTAAAGTTTTTGTGGAAAAACCATATGGTTGAATAGGCAATGTGGAAATCTGAAAATGATATGACAGATAAATACCCCCATTTATTTGATAAATGAATAAAATTGTGAGGGCGGATTTTCCAAAAGGGGGGAAGGATGTAACATCCCAGGTAAATAAATAAATAATAAATTTTCTTTTTTAATTAATATTTTGTGAATTAAATATTAATTTTACCTTAAAGGGGTTTCTATGTTTGATGGCATATCTGATACACAACAATGGGTTTCTTTAAAATCTTACATTGCAAAATAATAATATAATATTATTATTTTAAATGGTAGTTAATGTGTAATTGTTATATTGTAAGGAATGATCCAAACTGACTACAATATGATTAAACATATTTTTAAATGTTTTTACATTTATACAATAAAAATTAGAGGCTCAAAATGTGAATGAATCTATTTTTAAGCATAATTTACTTTAAAAAGAATGATTTAGCGGGTTTTAATGGAGAACCCTCTTTAAATCTAGTTTAGGTCACTTTTATATTTTCTATTTGACAAAATAAAATTCTTCTTTATAATTAGGACATCAAAATTCACTTGGGATAAAATTTTGGTATTTTTTGATAAATTTCAATTTTTGATGAATAGTGAAAAACACTGTTTTTTAATTTAAAACTGCCTTTTATTCGAATTTAATTATATGGTAAGAATTTTTTTTAACAGGTTTTAAATTGTAATTAGATTATATTTTACCATTTAATCCAATTTTTTCATTTGAATTAATTTCCCATTCAAATTGGACCTAAATAAGGGTCAATCTTTTGATAGTTATTTCTTAAAAAAACGTTTTTTGTTTAAACAGTGTGAATTTATTTTAAATTAATTTCTGCCACTTCTATGTTTTGAATGTGTAAAAATGGATTCCATATTTGGAATCAGGAGGTCCAAATTGTGTAAATATGTAACTTTTATTTTTATACATTGTGAATATTTACTTTAATAAACATTTTATTTACCATTGTTAAAGGGTAAATCTGGTAAATAAGGGTAAACAAATATTACTATAATAATATAATATTACCCTAAAATATGTCCTAATTCTAATTTTTGATACAATTATGACCATGAGCATCATTGGGTCGATTTTGGGACTCCATGAGGCCACTTGGGAGTGATAATGACACTTTATTTTAATTAAAATAACGTAAAGACAAAAATGACATAAACATATATCTTTTAGAAAATTAATTTTCACATAGGGTTATATAAGATATATTTCTGACTATAAATATTATTTGTAAATATAAAAATATTTCTTACATATTTTTAATTATTTACAATTTTTATACATCTAATAAATTAAATTATTTTTGACACAATAATGATGTAGTGTTTACCTCATTAATAAATGATTTAAATAAATAAGATTATAAAGATTAAAATAATATCCAAACCTGTCCAATTCTTATTGGATGATTCTATTTTGTCAACTATTCATCTTATATCTGATTTTAATATATTTTGGACATTTAGAAACCGAAAATCATTATGTAATAAAATGATATTTTCACACTTTCCTAAAGAGCCCCTCCTCTCCCTTATAAAAATCCATCACATCTAACACATTCCTTACACCTCTCAAACCACTTTTCTCATCCAAAATCCTCCCAATTAAGCCCCATACATATCTATTATCATCCTATAATCCTTAACTTAGGTATACAGTACTTCAAAAAACCCTTTTGGTTCAAACGAAAGGGAGTTACCTGATTTAAAGGTAATGTCTTCTCATAAGTTCTTTTGTTTTATTTTACTTCTACAACCCCCCTAAAATA
Source organism: Viscum album (assembly GCA_963277665.1). Lineage (NCBI taxonomy): Eukaryota > Viridiplantae > Streptophyta > Magnoliopsida > Santalales > Viscaceae > Viscum > Viscum album. The sequence continues at coordinate 1,416,930,123 of OY728138.1, forward strand.
TTTTTATTCCTTTATTTTATAAAAAAAGGAGTGTACTAAATATACTAGGATGTTTTTATGATAAGTATTTTAACTACACTTACATCCACATCCATCTAAGGGGTAATAAACATATTGTTTCTGTGGATGGAAAACTAACGCCTCACGAAATGATGATTGTTCAATTATCTCCTTCTGCCTCTCATGGTGGCCATTATGATGGAATTTTATTTATATATGATATATATTATTTTTATGTTTTCTTTATGATTTTACATTTTCAATTTATAGAATTCCTTTATGGATTTCGTTATGGGTAAACGCAATAATTTCATTTGAGGAAGTGCGGACTACCGCCCCCTCAAAGTGATATGACTCGTTAATGCCATATGTGGGACACATAAAGGATAGAGTTAATGATATTATATATAATATTATAATAGAATTATAACATATTTATGTATCATTATGTTTTAATCCCTTTAAAATATGAAATAGAAATGGAAGTAGCGTTCATGCATATGTTGGGCTTACCATCTCCATGAATGGTGCATTTCATTTCTTGGCTTTAAATGTTATGTACTATTATAAATACAAGTATATACTGGATATATATGATATATATTATATCTAAATAATGAATATAATTCTAGATATAATTTAATTTTTACCACATAGACAACTTGTAAATATAAGAAGCACATTTTTGACTCAAGTACCAAATATCGACAAAACGACCGTTATTAACTTAAATGATTACATTATGTTTATATCATGGTAATAATTGATATAAAATGGAATAATAAACATGAAAAATGTTATTAAAAAAGTATAAAATATATTTAGTTTATTATTCAGAAGATTAAAGAATAAACGGGTCAAGTCAGACACGAGGTAAGGGACTTCATCTCAATCTCCATTCATTGAGGCATATTCTTTTTTAATACACGACTATATTTTATACTCTATATAAAAAACTTTTATTTTTAATTTCATTCAAAGGGAATATTTTTCTACAAAGATTTTTACTAAATAACAAAAAAAGATTATTTTTTTTAACATAAGCGGTGACAAAGACATTTCTGTCGTCACGAGTATTATTTGATCTTTGGCTTCCTTAACAAGTCATAGTGTTTTTTAAAGGAAAATAAATACTACATACCATTTTTACATATTTTGGTATTGAAAATGGTTTTGATAAATAATTGATTATTTAAATATCTTGAAATTATATATTATTATTGGAATGTGGAAATGTTATCTTTCCATTATGCTCGTTTTATGTGTTATGGTTTTTAGGCATTGTTTACGTATACGGGTGGTTCCATGATAAATCTTGGGGGGGGGGGTGAGCCCAAGATTGCTCTCCAATGAATTGGTTAATGTTATAGAGGTAAATTTGAATGTTTATCTTAATAGATTTATGGAATGTACTGTGATGGGTATTCCAAATTTGACTCCCTATGTAGTTGTGATAGCTACAATGTAAGTATGATATTCCTGTCACAAGTTACCTTTATGATTCACGATTTCGATGTGTTATTCATAAATCTTATGATTTCATGAGGTATGTTAAAGAGATTATGTTTTGTATTTAATGATGAACTAATGTTTTCTTTCATTGTTTTATAACCCTTACTGATCTTTTTATGCTCATTCCATGTTTTGAAATGATTTTCACAGGACTTAAAGATGAATAAGGTCAAGGATGGGATCAAGGGAAAGTCATGCTCTCTAAAACATGGAACTCGACATGACTCTTTTTTTCAAGAGTTTTTATTTTAGGAAAAAAATGGAAACTGAGTAGAAGTGTCTACTTTGTAATTTTTGAGATGTTATGTAATAGTTATGCCCTAACTCTCTAAAACTCTAAACCTGAAAAGATCCTCTTTGTGAATTATTCATTTAATTCAAGATGATTTAATGTTTTATGGATGGATCCTTATAATGTGTGTACAATAAATTTAAAACATAATTTTTTAAAGGATTTCATTAATAAATACATATATTTTTATATATATAAAAGGATTCAAAAATTACTAGACTTGTCTTAAGTTAAGACAGTACCATAGAAGTGATAGTTTTATCAAAATCATAATTTTCACTATTCACATAAAAATCAACTATTTCAGAAACATACCAAAAATCAAGATTAATATAATATTAAAATTATAAATATAAAAAATGATGATTATTTGTCAAATTAAAATTCTAAAATTTAATAATTTATCTTTGATAAAAATATAGAAATATAATAGAAACTATTCTCATATGAAAATAAATTTATAAAAATATTTACTATTATTATTATTATTTCCTATCAATTACTAATTAAATTAGTGTTACTATATTATTCCTAACAAAAACATAAATTTTCCAAAATTTATTTAGTTCTTAAAAACTTTAAAATACCACTTTTAGACAGGTTAGATTTTAATTTATAAATCAGTCTTATATTTTATTTAGATACACAAATTAAATTTTAATCAAATACTTAGTATTAATAATGAAATATATTTTTGTTTCAATTTATATTACATAATTTTGTTAAATAAATATTTACTAATCATTTATACAAATGCATTTCAATGGTTATAAAATGTTCCCTGATTCATTGTTATTCAATTTTTCTTGTATTATAAGTTAGTAAAGAAATTTTTTCTTTAAGAAATATAAACTTTAAAATCATTGGGTTTTAAAATATCATAAAATATTTCATTAATAGAGAGACATCAGAGTATGTATTTTTTTCCACTTCATATTTCAAGATGTAGTTGAATATAAGAAGAATATAAAAAAATATTAGGAAATAGTCTAATAATGTGAATACCACAGTTATAAAATATCACACAATAGATCATAGGATATTTGGGAATATCATTCCTCATAATCACTTTTCTCAAAAATGTGTATTGTACAAATGGAATACAAAAAGGTTGAAAATATAAATTTAAGTTACTAATAAAAATATTATTATTTTGGATAGTTGTTTTACATCATTGGGGGGAAAGTGTCCTAATTTCGATGGTATAGTTTAATATAATAATATAAGATAAATCCACATTAGGTTCACATTATGGTATGAATTTATCATTATAATGTTTCATAAAAAATAAGATATCTCATATCTAATTCCTAAAGTCAGCCATATATAGATATAGTTTCATTTGTTGAATCTATGCGGGAACTGTGAGGTAACAAAAGTTTTCCCCATGTCATCAAAATATGGGATTTTATTATGCATAATGTTCACATTCACATCATGGTTTGTTTAAAAAAATATTTTTTATCATATTATAAAATTATATTTTTATTAGGAAACTTGGATAATATATCTAGAAACTAAATATATATAAAAAAATTTATACTAAAATTGGAAATAAAACATATGGAGTAGGTGGATCCATCAAATATTTAATGGTTCTATATAAGGATTTCAAAATAGATATTTAATATAATTATAATCAACATACCCAAGGAATAAAGACCCACATAGATAAGTGAGAAATTTTTTAAATTGGAAGACTGTGATAATTAATTGATTTTCAGTTTTTGATTAGTTATCTTCTTTCATGTATAAAGTGATAGATTTTTGTAGAATGAAATAATATGTATGATCTACCTAGTGTGGATGGAAATCTCCAATACCATTAATAAAGAAATCACATATAATCATAAAGTGTAGATATAACAATAGTGGTGATATAACTTTTATTAAACTATGAATCATTTACATTACATAAATATTCATTCTAAAATTGTCATAATTTTTTTTATTTTTTATGAAATTTAGAAAATAAGTTTAACATACCATGTTTTTAAAAGAAAACACTCTGTTTGATAGCATACATGATAAGCCACATTGTGCTTAAGAGAATAAGTAAATAATATTTAAATGTTATCATTATAACCCAGCCGTTAGAAAAGTGGTTATGAATAGTATTAACTAAATTGTGATAATATGGTTTAAACATGTATATATATTTAATTATTTGATAAAAAATTATTTATAAATGAATGTAAAACCCTTTTCAAATTTGATGAAATGTAATTCTGAAAATCTATTTAAATTTTAAAAGGTGTGTTTTATAAAAATAAGTTGACGAAAAACTATTACTGGAATATAATAATAAAATATATATTTAATATATTTAATTTAATGTTTTAAATTCATCTTATTTATCATCAAGACATGATAATAAAACAAATTCAATTTTATGCACAAAATAGTATTTTTCAAAAAAGACAGTTTTACAACCATTTTATGGAGACCAGATTTTAAATATATTTTTTCACTTTTATAAATTCTATTTAAAAAAAACATATTATTTCTAAGTAGAGAATCAAAATTTACTTTGGTTTAATTTTTTGTATTTTTCTGAGAAATTTCATATTGGGATTAATAGTGAATAATACAAATATTAGTTCAAAAATTCTTTTTCATCAAATTTATTTATAGTGATGAAATTGCGTTTTTAATAGCTTGAAAGCGTAATTAAATAATGTTTTTATAATTTATAACATTTTAGGTCATTTTAATCAATTTTAAATTGAAATTAGATATAAAAACATGGCGAACGTTTGAAAAATTTTACTTTAAATGCGTGTTTTCTCAATCCAATGAGATTAATTTTAAATTAATTTATTTCAATTCTTTGTTTTTATATTTTAAAAATGAATTCCATATTTGGAATTATAGGGTATTAGTTATTTAAATAGGTCCCTTTTATTTTTGGATATTATAAATTGTATCTTCAGTAAAATTTTTTATTACCATGGTTAAGGGTAAATCGTGTAATCAAAATTAAAAATATTTTTATAAATATTATACAATTACAATAAAATTTCATCTAAGTTCATTGGATGAGTTTTTCTAGACTATAAGAATCCTTCGTCAAAAATTATGGCCTTTTAATTCCACTTAGGTCTGAGTATGACATTTATAATATTTTATTTAAAGTAAAGTTAAAGATTTCATACTCAGGTTTCTAATAAATATAAAAATTTTAATATTGGATTATAAAATATATATGTTTTACTATAAATATTATTTATAAATAAACTTTTTTAACTATATTTGGGTTATTTATATAAAATGTTTATAAAATAAATAATTAAATTAAATGGTGATACAATGAGGATGAATTTATTGTTTAATTAATGGAAGAATCAAATAAAAGATATTAAAGTATTAAAATAAATATAATTTTATAGAATTAATGTCATAAAATATTTTATGGATGACCTTAAAATTTTATTTTTTATTTAAAGGAGTTGGTTCGAACATATCGTTATATTATGATATTTTTAAAAATTCAACTAATTAATAGGATCAAAATTGACATTATTGATATTTGAAAATAAATAATAATTCATTAAATGTTAAAAAATTCATAAAAATACAAAATTATACCAAATTTTTGGAAGAAGTCATAAATTGTAATAAATAACTCATTAGTTTGTCATTTTGAATATTATAGTTATTATATTAACCCTTAAAGGGTAAATTATGTGATATCACGGTAAGAATTAAAAAGTCTAAACTAGGGCTAAACCCGAAAGATAAGGAATAAAAAAAATCAAAAAAAAACTTATCTAGTTTCAATTTTATAAAACATATTCCACTCAAAATCAACCTATCTTACAAATAAACAACCTTGGTCCCATTTATAATATAAAATAAATTTATATTAATTTAATATTTTGGAGAATTCCAAGAGTGCCCCCTCCCCTCTCCTGTAAAGGGGAACCCATTATACTATGTCATTCGCACATTAAAACATTTTTGGTTCAGCCATAATATTCCCTAATACCTTCCTAGAAACTATACCCACATTATATTGGACTTATTATAGGTATAACACTCACCTTAGATGTGTTAAAGTGTTAATCAAAGGATTTCATTTGAAGAACATGTATCATTTTTAATGAAGTGTTTCTATTTTATTTATTCTTCCACTTCCTTAAAATATCCTTCAACCATGATAAAATAATAAATCCAGTATCCTAAATATAATGATATCTTATTTTTTTTATAATGACCCAAATCCAACTCCAATTCCAACAAATGGGAAAAGAATTAATCATTCATGCATACGTGTGAATTATCTCTTCCACGAACCAATATAATTTATTTTCCATTATTGTCTCTCAATAGTGGTTATAATGATAAAATTAATGTTTATATAGGATATTAATGACGTATTTATCATTATAATATAATACTATATCAATTAATTTCTTACTTTTCATGATCTTGAGAATGATAACATCGTTCGTGTGTACATGTGAACTATCACCTCCCCGAAGTGATGTGATTCATTTTATATCACCACATCACATGAGTGATATATATAAGTATATATAAATTATTAATATTATATTAATGATATTTTTATCATTCAGTAAATTTAAAATAATACTTACCTTATTTCCAGAAGGATTGTTGGAAAATGTAGATGTTACTCATGCGTATATACTGTTTACCATCACTATGACTGTAATGATGTTCATTTTTCATATACATATTTAATGGATGGATTTAAAAAATTATTGAATTATAAGAATGATTATTATTTCATGAATATTATCCTATAGATGATGTACTTTTGTCCCCTTTGACTACCGACATCATAACAAATTCATTTTGGACTCATGTACCGAATATAACAAAAAATCTGACATTATCTTCCATAATTAAGTAAATGTTATAACATGATATTAATTAATATAAAATAAATTAAAAAATTTAAAGAAGTTTCTACAGAAATTAAAGAGTTGACATAAATTTATTATCCATGAATATAAATAACATACGTGATGAATCAAACTCAAGGTAAAGGATTTCGTCTCAATTTCCTTTCATAGAGGAATTTAATGAGGATATTCACCTTTATTCTTTTATAATGTATATATACAGATAATATGAAAACTTTTATCAATTTTTTTATCAATAATAATGTTATTTAATGTTTTGTTAAATGTATTATTTCAGGAAAATTATGATTTAAATGTTCAATGTGGTATGGGACACATTAAATGTTAAAAATTTAATTATCAAATCTTTTTCTCTTTGTCAATATTATTGATTTTATTTTACATATTTATTTATATGGATATCAATGTAATATAAAATAAATTTTATTCCTATTTTTAATTTCATTCAAATTTTTTCAAAAATGAATATCTTTTTGGTTTTTTATGTGGAACGTTTTGAAAAAAAATAAAATGAATGTTCTGTTCCTAACGTATATGGTTACAAAGACTTTTCCACCTCTATGGCTGTTATTTTATTTATCGTATTATTTTGAAATATTTCATGATCCCTTAAATGAAAAACCATATTCATATTTTAGGTATTTTGGAATTAATAATGGGTTTTCAATGAAATTTTTTTATGTTATTGAAAATGGGTTCATGAAAGAAAACTGTATTTTTGTCCAGAAGTGTTTTCATAAGGGATTAAAAAGGTTTTTCAAATTTTCCTATAATGAATTTGTTTTTCTAGTGATATATAACTTGAGAATTATATGAAATTGGTGATACCAATACATTATATATGAATGGTTGAGAAAATTAATAGCTCACAGGTGAGCTTGATATAGCTTATACGAAGGGATGAATGCCATTATACCTCACGAGTGAGCCCAATATTTCTTATATGAAGGTATGAGCCTCATTATATATTTCATGTGAGGTTGATATAACATATATGAAGGATGATCCCCTTTTTTTATCTTTAATTTATTGGATAATAATAATACTGGAAGACAGTTATATGGTTATTCTAATTGAAAGGGAATTGAAATTTTTTTGTATATGATTCTCTAAGTCACCTAAAAGAGAATTAATTTATTTTTATTGGTTTTAATTATTTTATTTGAGAAAAATGCATGTTTGTTATTCATGTGATTTTTTTCACTCTCTTAAAAAACATTAAATAAGTTTCCAAGTTTTTCACAGGACTGATGGTTTTATTTCTTTTTTTGTCCAAAACTATGATTTTTGTGTTCACCCCAAGTTTTAAAATATTTTTCACAGGTTTAAAGGATGAGTAGGTAGAAGGATAAGGACAAGATCAGATTTTTTATGATATAGAAAGAAACCATTTTTTATTTCAGAATGATTTATTTGGATAAAAATGTATACTGAGTTTATGTGTCCACTTTTAATGTATGATATTACTTAGTAATATTTTTTCCAGATTCTCTAAATTTGTATACTAAAAAGATCTTCAAATATGGATTATTGTTCAAAAACACTAGAATATGTAATGTTTAAGGTTGGGTCCTTACATTTGGTATCAGAGGATGGTTTAGACTACATTGGAGATTATGATGTTTTATTAAGAGATATAGATTCCATGATTGAATTTTAATTTTAAGAATGATCATAAGATCAATGAATTATAATCCCCTTTTGAAAATTTATGTTATGAAATTTTATAGTGACTAATGGTATTTTTTGAGACATTTTATTTATGAAATTATGGGTTATTACTTTTTGTGATGCAAAATTGATGTTTTGAGATAACCTTTTAGGGTAAAAAATTTTATGGATATTTTTGAGTTCTTTTTCATATTTTTTTTAATTTTTTAATAATAATTGTTTTCTGAAAAAATGCAACTTGTAGGATGTGTGAAAACTCATCGCATCTGGCACATTTATAGGAATTAAACCCACCATCGAAGGGTGAAAAGGGTTCATCACCTACCAATGGACAATGTGAAGTCCTGGTTTAATATGAATTATTATTATTATTTTAATGAGTTTATTTATTATGAATAATTTGATTTTTGGAAGCCATGTTTTATCGAATATATATCCTTATGATTAGGAAATGACTATGTCGAAATATTTTCTATATTTTGGAAACCATATATGATCAAGTTAAAAAGAATAATATGGTATTTCATTTGAGGAATAAATTTTGAGTTATATTTTGGAATAATCTATGATTATATTGTGGGATTATGGTGATTCAGGTTATTTATTTAAATGATTAACCTCATTGAAGAATATGATGTTTGGGAAATTATATTTTTGATATGATATATTAAGAGTTATTGATTTTATTTGGAATTACCATGGAATATTATGTTATTATATCCTTTTAATTTTGTGTTTCATTCTTAGTCTAGAATATTTTTGAGTATCTCTAAATATAATTATTTATTGAATGTTCTATGTTGAATTTTGGGTATTAGTGATGAATATTGAAGATTATTGTAATTTATCATCTTTTAAAGGATTGATCATTTTGTTGAATTATATTATCATGTACTAATAATTTTGGACTTTCCTAATGTATAAATATAGAAAAAATATATAGTTAATATTTTGTGGATTATTTGATTCTCTAAAAGTTGATTCTAGTGCTTCAGGTGTGAAAAATTCATCTTAAATACTCATCGTTTGGATAAAAGGATGAATTTTTATTGGAAATTGATTAAAGGGTGAAACTATACATTTTAAGTAATTATGTTTCCATGTGTTGTCAATCCCTTAAGTAAAATAATTCCTCAACTCGACGATAAGGTTCATGAAACAAAAATGATTTATGTTTATTTTAATCCATGGTCTGTTAACCCATCACATATTTATGGTTTTTTTATTGTTAACTTTCTAGAAACCTTATTCTCAATCACTATTTATAAGAACATGAAAATTATTTTTTTCTTCCATATCCTTGTTTTCTCAAATATAACTCTCTTATTTATTATCTTAGGTGACCCTTATACTTCCCATTATTTATTTTAAAGTGGAAATTTAATTTATATTTTTTCTGATGTGGGATTTGAATAATCATATTTTTAAAAATCAAACATCTAATTTTTTATACCAATTTCATGATGAAAGGACACAATTTAGTAAAGTGGGTTGGGGAAAATGTAACATCCCTAGATTTTAAATGGAAACACAAGATTTGATAACATACATGATACGTTACATTAAGCTAAATCTGACAAAATAATATTTAAGGATTACTATTAAAACTAGTTATTAGAATAGCGGGAATTAATAGTATTAACTAAATTATCAGAATATTGTTTAAAAAATATATAATTAATTATTTAGTGAAAAATTAATTATAAATGAATTTAAACCCTTTTTTAATATAAAAGTATTTTTTTCTTGAAAAACTATTTAAATATGAAAAGGTATTTTTTATACGAATATTTTAATAAATAACACATATTGGATTATATTAATGGTAGATAGATAAAATATATTTAATTTAATTTTATAATTTCATCTTATATGTTTTCTATATATGATATTAAAACAAAATCGGTTTTCTAGAAAAAAAGTATTTTTCAAAAAAGGCAGTTTACCTCCTTTTGATGGAAACCCATTTTAAATATTTTTTTTCACTTTTATAAATGTAATTTTCAAAATAAAATTATAATTTTTAATTTTATTTTAAAATTTTACTTTGGATTATTTTTTAGAATTTTTCTAAGAACTTCCATATTTTGATGAATAATAAAAAACAAAAATATTAGTTCAAAACAGCATTTTCATGAAATTTATTTATAGTGTTTAAATTATGTTTCTGAATGGTTTCAAAGTAAATTTAAATAATTTTTATCATTTAATCTAATTTATGTCATTGGAATAATTTTTATGTTGAAATTGGTTATACATTTTTTTTGATCTTTTGAACTTTTTTATATTAAAAATCATTTTTCTCGATCTGTCAAGGAGATTAATTTTAAATTAATTTATGCTAACTCTGTGTTTTTTATTTGTTAACATGGATTCAATTTTTGGAATAATAAGTTACTAATTATTTAAATAGTTTACCTTTATATTTTGAAATTATGAATAGTAACTTTAGTAATATTTTTTATTACCACGGTTAAGGGTAAATCGAGTGATTAAAGTTAAATTTTTTTTATAAATATTATAAAATTACCCCAACACTTGTCCTAAATTGGTTGGAAGAGTTTTTTGCAAATCTAAAAATCCTTTGGTCTAAATTGTGGCCTTTTTATGCCACCTGGGTGTGACTATGATATTTATAATATTTTATTTAAAGTAATTTTAAAGAAGTCACATGCATGTTTCTCATAAATATATCAATTTTAATATTAGTTTATATAAGTGATATATTCAAAAATAAATAGTATTTAGAAATATAAAATTTTTAAATATATAATGGTAATTTATTTATAATTTTTAGGAAATATATATTTGATCTAAATAGTGACATTATAAGTATGTGGTTATTGTTTAATTAATGTAAGAATCCAATAAATGATATAAATATATTAAAATAAAAATAATTTAAGTGAATTAATTTCATCCACAAATTTAATAGATGAATTTTACATTTTATTTATTTTTTAAGGTTGTTTTTTGAGCTTATCTTCCAATAATGATGTTTTTAAAAAGGAAACTAATTAATAGTGTCAAAATTGGCACTATTGATCTTTTAAAATAAGTAATATTTTATTAAGTGATTTAAAATTCATAAAAATAAAAAAACCATCCAAATTATTGTGATAAGTCATTAAATTTCAACAATGACTCATTCATTGGTCTTTTAAAATTTAATAGTAATTATATTTAAACTCAAAGAGTAAATTACACGATATCATCGTAATAATTAAAAGGGTTAAAACAAAAAATATAACATTAAAAAATAGTCAACACTTATATAATTCCAATTGTATGAATTTTATTCCACCCAAAAGTATTCTATATTATAAATAAGTCAAAATTTACCCATTTATAATTTAAAATTAATTTATGTTAATTTAATATTTTGGATAATTCCAAGAGTGCCCCTACCCTCTTATGTAAAAGAAATCCCATTCCTCTCTATTCTTCACAACTCCATAACATTTTAGTTTGTCCAATATTTGACCTAATACTTTCCTAGAATCTGTTCACACATTATAGAGTCCTTATTTTAGGCTTGACACTCTCATTATATCTGTTAAGGTGCTAATAAAAGGATGACATTTAAAGAAAATGTATCATTTTTAATTATGTGTTTCTATTTTATTTCTTCTTCCACTTCCTTCAAACACCCTTCTTCCCTAATAAAATAATAAATCCATTATCATAAATATAATAAGATTTTATTATGTTATTATAATGACTTATTTCCATCGCTAATTTTATCAAATTATAAAATAATTAATCATTCATGCATACATGTATACTACCACCTCCGCAAATAAATATAATTCGATTTTCATTAACATCTCTCTAGACTAGTTATAATGATCTAATTATCGTTTATATATGATATTAATGACATATTAATCATTATAAGATAATAATATATCAAAGATTTACTTACTTTCCATGCACATGAGAATGATAATGTCGTTCGTTCTTATATGTAAACTATCATCTCAACGAAGCGATGTGATTCATTTTTTATAACCACATCACATGGGTGATATATATAAGTATATTTAAATGATTAATATTATATTAATTATATTATTATCATTCTAGAAAAATAAAGTAATACTTACCTTTCTTTCATAATGATAGTTAAAATGATAATGTTACTCATGTGTGTGTACGGATTACCGTCTCCATGATTGTAACGTAATTCATTTTTCATATCAATATTTAATGAATTGATATAAAAGTATAATTGATAATTAATTATTATTATTATTTCTTGAATATTATTTTTTAGATGATGGAAATATATCCACATTGATTATTGGAATTATACCAAATACATTTTTGACTCATGTAACGAATATAGTCAAAAAGTCTGACATGAAATTTCATAATTAAGTAAATGTTATAACAAGATATTAAGTTATATAAAATGAATATTAACCATTAAAAAGGTTATCATGAATTTAAATAATTAATATAATTTTATTATCCATGATTATCAATAAAATATGTGATGAATTAGACTCATGGTAAGGTATTTCATATCAATCTCCATTCATTGAGGCATTTCTTGATGACATGCACGTTTATTGTTTAATAAGGTGTATATACAAATAATATAAAATTTCATATCCATATTTTGTCTATAATCATGTTATTTATTTCTTTGTTAAATGTATTATTTCATTGATGTTATCTTTTAAATATTCAATGTGGTATGAGATACATTGAATGTTTAATGATTTAATTATTAAATATTTTTCTCCATGTTAATATTATTGATATTATTTGAAATATTTATTTATAAGAATATAAAATTAATATAAAAGTAATTTTATATATATTTTTAATTTCATTCAATGTTTTTAAAAAATGAATATTTTTATGTGTTTTTATATGGAACGTTTATAAAAACAATGAAAACAATGTTCTGTTATTGACGTGTATAGTGACAAAGACTTTTCTTCCATCGCGGACATTATTTTCTTATCATCTTCCTTTGAAATATTTACTGTTTCCTAAAATTAAAAACCATATTTATTTTTTATGTATTTTATTATTAAAAAAACCAATGAAAATGGCATTATGTTTTTGAAAATGGGTTCTTGAAAGAAAAGGGTAGTTTTATCCAGAAGTGTTTTCATATGGTATTAGAATAGTTTTTCAAACTGTTTTATTTTAAAAGTGTTTTATTAATGATATTTTACTTGAGAATTAAATAAAATGGGTGATCCTGGATAGTTTATATGAAGGGTTGAGCCCCATTATACCACATGGGTGATACCAATACAACTTATATGAAGGGTTGAGCCACATTATAGCTCACGGTTGAGCACAATATAGCTTATTCGAAGGGATGATCCATATTATATCTCACAAGTGAGCCTGTTATAGCTTATACGAAGTGTGATCCCCAAAATAGAACTCTAAATTATTGGGTTATAATAATTTGGGAATTCAACTTTATGGTTATTCCAATTTAAAAAGTTTTATGTATATGATGGTCTAAGTGACCTAAAGAAGATTTAATTTTTTTGTTTCAATGATTTTATTTGAGTCAAATGTATGTGTGTTATTCATGTGAATTTTTTTGTTTCATTCCCTCAAATAACAATAAATTGGTTTTCATGTTTTTCACTAGACGAATGGTTTTATTTTTTTATATCCATTAATGATATTTTTGTTCTCCCTCCATGTTTTAAAATGTTTTTAATATGGTTAAAAGAAGGGTAGGGAAAATTACAAGGAAAATATGAGAATTCTGATTTTATAGAAAGAATACTTGTTTTATTTTATAATGATTTCTATTTTAAAAATGGATACTAAGTATAAGTGTTCACTTATAATTTATATGTTTAATTTTTATTAGTTTTTCCCAATTCTCTAAAACACTAAACTGAAAAGATACTCAAATGTGAATTATAGTTAAAAAGTCATGGATTTGTAATGTTTATGTCTGGGTCCTTACAATAAGGGTGATATTTTACTAAAATCCTTAATACATCAATGATAAAAACCAAATACCCCCAAAATAACACAAATACCAATCATATTTATGGAGGTAAAATTAATAGATAATATAAATTTCCTAATTTTCAACCTAGATACCTTCCCTAAATACAACATAGGATGAAATATTATGTCTCTCACCCCGAAATGAAATTTATCATTGGTTAAAAAAAATTATTTTAAAAAATATATAAAATTAAAAAATAGATAATTTATATGTGTTTATCAAATTTGGTTCTATATGTAGATATATTATCTAGGATTACGACAATGTATTTCACTATGTAACAATAGATGATACTAACAATGCATTGTGTAACAATATGTATATACAGGTGAATAAATTCATGTAAATTTTTTACAATACATTTAACTTTTAATGTTTTTTAGATATAATGTAACCCTTTGATTTTGTTTTTTTAATTTTTGTAAAATTAAATTAAATTAATGTATGATATTTTGATTGGTTATGGAGTGTAAATCCACTGACTAAAAAATATGCTAACATTGAACATTGAAAGAAATAATGTGTATCATAATAGTAGTTATGTAATTATTTTTATATTTTTTTTAAATAGTTAGGGTTGAATCCAATCTATGTTTGAAACAAAGGAAAGAGACTATTTTTTGGCTAGAGGATACCCACTACATGACCCATAGGTCCAGTAAAAATTAAATCACATTACATATCCCTGAAGGCCCATATTTTTTCCAAAGGCCTTTTAGTGAATAGTACTGCTATAGTACCGAATATGCTACAATACCATTGCTGCTATAGTTCCTTATATATTAACCACTACAGTTATAGTGTCACTAGAGAAATAGTTCCACCTATGCTATAATCCTACTATAGTACCACAATAGTGTGTCTTTAGTAACCTCTGACCAATGGGTTTAGAACCCCCATCCTTTAATGTAGTGTCACGAATTTTTTACCACTAATCCAAACCCCAAATGTAGTTATGTAAGTATTTTTTTTAAAAAATAATGTAAATATTTGTCTTGGGATGATTAGTAATGGATTTATAGCCCAGTGAAATATGAAGTGGCATCCATTAATGATTCAAAGGATAGAAGTGTCTCATGTTGAAAAAGAATACTTGAAGAGTTGGATAATATATGAGTAAATAAATACATTATATTATTTATTTAGATAGTATTTATGGAATAAATGAATGTTATGATACAATGAATCTAGTTTTTTAAAGTATTTTATTAGAGATATTTAACTTTATAAGTTAATAGCTTGAAGTAGTTCTTATTAATAAAGACAACGACCAGTTTATTTGGTTAAAACCCCATCCCTTTCAGATGTGATACTATATTTCACTGATAAATTCAATGAATAACTCCCAATTACAAAGGGTGTTATTAATTCAAGTGATGTTGAAGACAACAGTTAGTACTGTTTCCTAAAAAAGTATACCTTGATTATATGCATTCTACAAAGGACCATGGAATCTATATGGAATAGTTTGGAATTATTTTAATAATTCAAATATTTATTGTAAATTAGACTAAGAATAATTTTAAAATATTACTCTGAAGATGAATTTGAGTGAATTAAGTTTTATTTAGATAAATTAAGAAAATTCTATATAGGATATTGAAATTGAAAATTCCCCAGAGCATATGAGTAATTTTATATATGGGGATTGATGTGACCAAATTTTTTTAAATAATAAATATTGCATCATATTAGATTAATATTCATTACATATCATTATGATAAATTCTTGAAAGATAATGTATTAGTGTCTTTGAAAATTAGAAAACATAAAACACTAGTATATAAAATATATATATCATCCCTCACTAAGCGCTTTACAACTATAATCCTTTATAGACATGTCATATTTTAAACCATTCTTCACATCCTTAGGAAAATGATACATAATAATAGGTTATCTTAGATGGTCATTAAGGGTATATGAAGGATATATCAATAAAGGGTAATTTTTAATCAAAAAATGCGCATACGGGTGTGATAATATGAGTTTATGATTTTAAAATAATACGAGATAATTTATAGATAATACTCATGATTCATGACATATATCTTGGGTGGTAATAATACATAAATCTTAATGGAATCAAATAATATTAGCTATGAGTACATACGATTTGCATATGATAATTTCATAAAAGAGAGTAAAAAATTATTACATAATAATAATCATATAAATCGTTTATCAACTACCTCTATGAATACAATAATTTCATGTTTATCTTGAACTAGTCTTATGTGTACCCTCTTTTTAGATGGAGATATCCTCCTGTGTATCTTATTTTAATCTTGGAATGACAAATTTTGTACCATATTCTAGGATTACGATAATACACTATGTACCATTTCATTAGATGGGTATATCCTCCTGTGTACCCTTTTATCTCATAATTTAACACCACATGGTTTAAATTAAGTTCTATTTTTGATATCATGTTCAACACACAACACTATGTTTAAATGAACCACATTATATTATTATTTAAATATAATCCCTTTAACATAGACATTGAATTGGAAGGTATTATTAGGATTATACACTTTAAAAAATTTATATAAAATAACTAATAGTTATAAATTCAATTATAAATTCAAATTAATTAGACACTCCATTTTAAGAAAAGTCGTTTTATTTATCAAAAATATGTTTCTCCCAAAAATGAGTTTTACTGCTATCTGTGAGAAAATAATACAAATAATGTTATAAAAATTTCCATAAAAATATTTTATAAAATGGTAAAAATTTGAATTCAATATATCTATATTAATATAGGGTTAAATTTTGTAGTTTTTCAGAAAATATAAAAAAAATATGAATAGTGAAAAATAATGAGTTAAAAAATATACATTACTTTTAAAAAAAATAAGTAGCATAAAATTTTTAATTTGATTCAAAACTAAAATAATAATTTTTTTATATTAAATTCAAATAATTCTATTCAAATCATTTTTACATAGGATTTTACTATATGTTTATTTTTAGGATTTAGAACACATTTTCCTAAACACTATTTTATAGGGAATAATGTTTCTCCATTTTAAATACATAAACTAAAGCATGTTTGGAATTATTTGACGAAAATTTATAGATTATATAAATATATAAAAATATTAATTATAATTATTTTTCATATAGTTAATATGAGATCATCTTTTCCACATAAAAATCATTTCTTAAAATTGTTTTTCAAAAAAATTTCATATTTAATTTAAACATAAATTATTCCACTTATATTATTTTATTTTGGAACAAATGTATTCCATATGTGTAATAAGAAAATTTTATTCTATTTAAAAAGGTAATATTAATTCTTGACCATAATAAATCAAGAAAATAGAAAAATATATTTACCACGATTAGGGTAAAAATGGGATTACTAGGTGTTTAATGTATAAATATAAGAGTTCAAATAACCCCCAAAAATTTTTAATTACTATTTAATGGTAATATTTATTATATATTATTTATAAGGTAAAATAATTTTCATTTTTATACTTTTGGCATGAGAAAAAAAGTGGTGTAATTTCTTCTTTTCAAAAATTCCAAGCATATCATCTCTGCCACTTATAAAAGGCCACCCCTCTCCACTACTTATAAAAAATCCTAACCACATTGGTTCAGTCAATACATACCTAAATAAATTCCTTATTTCCAAAAAATAATCATATAAAATTTGTTTTTATCAGACGGACAACCAAAAATTTCATTTAGTGCAAACCAAAAGAAGTTGTCCCGAGAAGAGGTAACATCCTTAGAAATGAATTTTATTTTATTTCTTATTAATCCAATTTAAAATATAAGTAAAATTTGATGATTTATTAATCATATTTTCGTATATATAATGAGATATTTTTATTTTTATATAATGACCTATCACCATATCCTTCCCCCTCAAAAAGGAAATGAAACCATTGATCTTGTGTCCGATAGAATATCGCCTCATGATCCGATGTAATTTATTTCCATCACTACTTTTAAAAGATACATATAATGATTTATATCATTATATATACTATAAATGATATATAATTATAATATATTAACTATAATATCACATATAACTTCTTACAATATATTTTGTATACAATACGATTAAGTTGCTCCTATGTACGAAGGACTACAGCCTCGTAAAGTGATGTGATTCATATTTCATGGATTATTTAAAATGAAGGTGATTAGAATTAAAAGTATTTTTATATATGATACTAATTGAATATTATTAATTTTTTAAAGGAAATATATCTTATAATTTCTTACCTTACCATCAATTGTATAAATGATAATGTCATTCGTGTGTATGGTGGACTACCTTCTCACGAAGCAATGTGAGTATTTTTTATTAACTCATAACCTAGAAAGTATATGTATGTTTATTTAATTTTTTAATATTATATTTATGATATAATAATAAACCTTGGAAGATAAATAACAATTACCATATTTCTATCATGATCATTGAAAAATTAAAATTTGACTCATGCGTACTTACGACCTACTATCTCTATGATTGTAACGTAGTTTATTTTTCATAGTCATATTTTTTGGTGGGTTATAAAAGCTTAAATTATGTATATAAATTATAATTAATTCATTATTTCCATTATTCATATTATTAAATAATAATAACATTTACATAATTTATCATACCAAAGTGATTTTGGACATATGATCTGTTTATATTTGAAACATTTGTTGCGAGATTAATTGGTTAAGTAATTAAATATTACATTATAAAAGTAAGATAAAAAAGAAAAATAAAGTTTAAAATGGTTCATAATAATTTTAATTATTGAAAAACGTTTATTTTTCAGGAGGATAATTAATTCCCATGATGATTCAGGCACAACGTAATGCTTTTCTATCAAAACTTTTATCCCTAAGATACATGTTCTTTTATGCACCTAATTTGTTTTTAATGGTGTATATACTTCTCATTTACCTATTATATCATGAATCCATTAAACATCCTGATGTTTTAAATTACAATTCATCTGATTCATCCATTTTATTAAGGATTCAATAGTTATAAAAGTGGTATGGGTTTATGATTTAATCATATTTTATACAGGATTATTTATGAAAACATTTCAATTGTTGTAAATTAATTGATAAAGTTATAATAAGGGCCATTAATTTTCTTTACTTCTAGTTATTCATGAACTTTTCAAGTAATATTACCATTTTCCTCTCTTTGGTACTTAATGTTATTAAGTAAATGTTTTTAGTAAAATCAAATTTTATTGTTCTCTTCATTCAAAAATATATATTCCTTCAAAATCCATATTTTTTATAAAATGGTTTAATAAAAATTTTTAATAATAAAAAGTGAGATATTAGAAAATTTAACCCCATATTACTTTAAAAATGGTTTGAAGTAATATTCCTTTATTTTTTGAAATGAGGATGATTTTTTATTTTCTTATGTGAAAAGAATGTCTTTAACTTATACAGTACATACAAAATTACCCACAACAATTTTTATTTTTGTTTACATTATAAATATACAATTATATTTTAAAATAAAAGGTAATCCTATAATATTTTGTGAGTTTATGTATTTCAAAAGTTATTTTCCTCAATAATGTTTTATATTTTTAAAAGCATTTTTATTCATCAATAGAATCAACGATTAATGTTATATAATGATTTTATAATCTATACATATGAATATTACAAATGTTCCTTTATCACTCTCCCTTAATTTTAATTGGTAATAAATTTTTTATTCCCATTTCTCAAATTACTTCATTATGAAATTTTATTTGGTTACGATTTGTGGCATGTTTATGTTTCCCATTTTCTTTCCATAGAAATTAATATGTTTATGCCTTATGATTGATTTCATTATTTGGTAAAAATATTAATGCAAATGAAGTTAATTTTATGTGTGGGATTGTATTTATATATCCCTCAAATGTATTGGGAGTTGTTTTAGTCTCATGAGACATCATGTATGGGATTAAAAAGTGAACCTAATCTATTTTTAGACTTTCTCCACCATGTGATATTGTCTTGATTGTTATCCTTGACTTATTTTTTTGTCATGTTTTAGGAAATTTACACTTTTCTTGGTTTCCGTATTCTTATGATATCATTCCCTCTAGGTTATAAACTAAATTTATTTTATCATGTACATTCTATTTTTTTATTTTATGATTATATTATTGAAACTAATGTTATGTTTCCTTATCATGTTTATTCCCATGGTATGATTTCTTGATCACTACTTTCTTTTATGTATCCCCTAGTTTATCCAATGAAATTATATGATATTAAATGGATTTACGGTCTCCTTAAGAATAATAAAATAAAAAATAAAAAATAATTCCATGTTTAGTTCCCTTTAATATATTTTGATCCTAGCCCTTCATAAGAACTATGCCTTACAATAATTGTGTTTTCACTAATTGATGATTATGTTTATAAAATGTATTAAAATGTGTAAAAGAAATAGGTTCCTATATTTGGTATCAGAGCCATGTTTTAGTTAACATTTTGAAACTATGATGAGAAAAAACTTTTTAATAACCCTACGGATAAGTCTGTGTTTAATTATAAGGTTAATTATAAGTATTTGGAATTGTATTATAATATTATTGAACTATATGTAGAATGGTTTCTAAGAAATTAAATCCCTATCTAGATACAAACTGTGGATTTATCTCTATAATAGTTATACCATGGGGTAATGACCTCAAAAAATGGTGTATTGATCTAGAATAAATCAGCACCTCATGCACAACAATGATCCTTAACACACACCAGGTTTGGTACTCTTAGGGGATATGCTTTCTAAATTCACAAAATCATTATAACCCATCATGAATCTTTTCATATTCAATTATGATTACATGAATTTTTGGAAAAAAATATAAGTTGTATATAATAATTTTTTTTGTTAAAATAATTGGTTGATTTATGTTATTTTCACGATGTTTATCATATTTTGGGAAAAGGTTAATTTAGTTGATATGTATACAAATATTTGGTTTAACATAAATTATTAACTAGGAAGAATTCTATTATGTTTTTAGATATTTAACTGGAAGATTATTAGATATCCTTTTATGCTTAGACCTTATTTTATGTTGAGATTATTGAGGTTATTTGGGATATGTGGTTATATATATAGGGAATGATTGATGATAAACCTTTGGTTTTATCATAAAATTTTGGATATTAATATTTTTATTTTCAGTATTATATTTCCTTTTCATAACCATTTTAGTTTTAATAAATATTGAAGAAATATATTGTTACTCTATTATAGATCTTATAATCTATTAAAATTAAATTTTAATGCTTCTAACATAAAAAATTGTATATTGGATATTCATTTCCTTAGAGTAAGAGGTAATGTAAAAATTGATCAAAGCCCAATAAAAGGATGATATTATGTTTATATAATAAAAACATATCAACTATATTTTCTAGTGTTCACTATATTTACATTAAATGTATCCATAAAATCTAGGAAACAAATCATGAAAAACAATTGTCATCCTAATACCTTCATATCTAATGAATCAATAGTCTTTAATTCATCGTGGATTTATAGATTTTTTTGTTACCTTTATATTGATCATTCATTTTATTTTGATCAACGACCTCCATTTCTCTCCTTATTTTTTTATGATTTTATTCTATTTTCATATTTTCACTTCCCACTAAAGTTCTATAACTTTCAACTCTAGTTATGTGTTAATCCAGAAGACGTTCATATTTATCTTTCCCTATTTTTATATGAATGTTTATTGACCATTTTTATGATGTCAATCTTTTCCACAATGTAATTTTGAAATTTCCAAGTCTTGATTACTGAGCACAACTTAAAATTTCAAGGAAGAAATTTATTAAATAGGTTAGAATGTAACACCCCGAAATTTTATAATAACATTATTTTTTATATAATCTTTAACATGTAACACTGAGTTCAAACAAACCATAATATATTATAAAAAATTATTATTTCAATATGGTTATTTAAACCAATACGTTAAATTAGATGTTATGAATAGGATTAAATTCATTAGGAAATTTATATAAAGGTCATACTAAATATAGATTTATTTATAAATTCTAATTAACAAGTCACCTATTTTTAAATAATTTTTTTTATTCATTGAAAATATATTTTCTAAAAACAAATGATTATTACTACTATCTGTGCTAAAATAATTTAATAATCTTTTTCCACTTTATAAAAATGTATTTTATAAAATGAAAAATATTTTTAAAATCCCATTATCAATATTAGGTTGGGGTGATGTTTTGGGATTTTTAAAAAAATATTTTTTTAGAATACTGAAAAATAGAAGTTTTAATAAAATTTCCATTTATTTTTAATAAATTAAATACACATATTAATTTATTTTATTTTAAAAATATAATTATTATTATTTATTTTAAATAAATACAATTAATTTCATTCAAATCATATTTATAATATATTCTATTATAATTTTATTTTTAGGATTTAAAGCACAGTTTTCTAAAAGTTATTTTAATGTTCATAATGTTTATATATATTAAATAATAAATATAACCCCTAATGAAGAATTATTTAAAATAAATTTATAAATTATATATCTATAGATAATAATTGAAATTAATTTCATTATAATTAATTTTCATATATTCAATATGCTGTCATATTTTCATTATTAATGCATTAAATGAAGAATCATTTTTTAACACGTCTACAAGTTTAGTTAAAAATTAAATTCTTCCACCACTTTGAGTTGGATTTAGAAAAAATATATTCTATATTTAGATTTTAATATTTTATATTATCTAATAATTTCTTATTAATTTTTCACCCTAATAAATAGTAAAAATAGGAAAACTTATTTATAGAATTTAAGTTTATAATCATTTTACTAGGCGTTAAAATAAATAAATATAATGTTTAAAAGTGACACAAACTTTTATAATTACTATTTTAAGTTCATAGTTCATCCTTATCTATTACATGGTTCTAAAATGGTCTATTATATTATTTTTGTAAAGAGAAAATCAAAGGTGAAAATCATTATTTTCAAAAAATCCATGTTTGTCCTCTCCTCCACTTATAAATGTCGAACCACTTCCATATCCTATTCACATATCCAGAACCAACTGGTAGAAAAAACCCCTAAAAATTTCACTTCATTAATTTCCTCCCATAATCCCATAACCCTAGGTTTTATCATAAATCCAACTCAGAAAGTCTTTTGGGGAAAACCTAATGATGTTTTCGAAAGGAGAGGTAACGTCCTTAACCGAGCATTTTATTTTATCTATTCTTCCACATTCTTAAAATATTATTAAAACATGATGATGAAATAACAAAATTATATTAAAAATTGTAATATTTTATTGTTATGTTAACGATTTACAACCATATCCACTTCTCTCCAATTGGAAACAAAACTGTTGATCATGTGTACGGCGGACTACCGCCTCACAAACTTATATAATTCATTTTTCATCACCAATTTTCAAAGTTGGATATCATAATGTACTTAATGTTTAAATTTGAAATTTATTATATAATTATACTTCTATAATTTTAATATCACATATAACATATTACTTTTTATCTCACAGTGAATACAAGAATGTCGATCGTGTAAACAGTGGACTACTTTCTTAGGAAGCGGTGTGATTTTTTTTTCAATTACACTTTTTATAGAAGGTGATAAGTATGAATTTTAATTTATATATTATATTAATGAAATATTAATCATTCATTAAATTTAATACATCATATAATTTCTTACATTATCATCTATTTAATAATCGATAATTTATTTAATGAGTACGATGGACTATCAGCTCGTGAAGTAATGTGAGTCATATTTATTATCCCATCATGTTGATGGTAAATGTATGTTCATTTAATTAAATAATTTTAAATTTATGATATAATTATCATTATATAAGCGTAAGATAACACTTACCATATTTCCATTATGATCATAAAAAAATGGAAAGGTTGTTCATGCAGACGTACGACCTACCGTCTCAATGATTGTAACGTAGCCTATTTTTCATAACCATATTTCATAGTTGGTTTTAAAAGTATAGTTTATTAATATAAATGATAATTATATAATTTTTACCATTCTTGATATTATTAAATAATAATCTATTTAACCTTAGTAATCTTATCAAAGTGATTTTGGACATAAGATCTTTTTATTGTTAAACCATTCGACATGAAACTAATTGGTTTAGTAATTGAATATGAAAAAAAATTGATAATGGTAATTGAGAGAGTAAATAATTGAAATAAGTTTATTATCTTGGATGATAAGGAATTCATGTGTTGATTAAGGCTTGAGGTAATGGATTTATCTCTAATCTTATTTCCTTGAGACACGAGGTCTTTTATGTACCTAATTTTAATTAATGATCTATATACTACCCCGTTATATATTATATCATGAATACTTAATTATTCATGAAATTTTATGTCACAATTATACTACTTCATACATTATATTTATGATTTAAAAGTAACCAAAGTGGTAATGGATTATGTTTCAATCTCATTTTATTCAGGATTGTTTATGCAATTATTTAAATTATATGGAATTATATGATTATTTTATAATAAAATAATTTAATTTTTTTATCTTAAAATTACTCATGAGATTTTTAGGTAATATTACCATTTTTGTCTCATTGTTTCTTAATATTATTGAGAAAATGCTCCAAATAAAATTTGAGGTCATTTATCTTTTCAGTAGAAAATCATTTTTCCTTCCTTATTATTATTTAAATTTTTTTAAATGATGATTTTAAAATTTAAAAATGAATTATTAAAGATATTTTCAACCATTATTTTCATTAAAAAATGGATTAAAGTAAACTTCCCATAATTTTATGAATGAGACACTTTTTATCATTACATACAAAATGAGAATGGTATTTTTTTTAAAACATAAATAGTATGATTGTAATTATGCTATATAATTATATTTGAATCATCAATTATATTTTTCCAATGATATTTAAAATGAAAATGGATTCCCAAATATATATTCTTAATTGTAGTTCCTCATAAGTGATATTAAATTTCACAATGTTATTTTTTTTCAAGATTTTTTATTTATCTTTTTTGAAAGTATGTCTACTAATCAATAACAACAACCATTAATGTTATGGATTTTTTTAATATATATATATATATATTTATTTATTTATCCTTTATATATACAGTTCTCACTATCCCTTTCTCTAAAAAAGTAATAGATTCATTATTCTAATTTCCCAAATTCCTTCATTATGAAATTTCCTTTGATTATTATGTAAAGAAATATTGTGTAAACCATTTTATTTCTATAGGTAATTCTAAAGTTCATGCCTTGTGATCAATTTACTTTTTTGGAACACATATTATTATACATAAAATGAATGTGATGGGTGAAGCTATAATCATATTTCCCTCCAATGCATTTCGTAATGTTTTACTCTCATGATACATCATGTATGGAATTAGGGAGTGAACATAATATGTTATGAGACTCTTTCCACCATGTGATGTGGTCTTGGAAGTTATCCCTATCTTTTTTTTGTCATGTTTATTGTCATTTCTACTTTCCCATATTAATGTGATCTTATAAAATCACTACCTTTATGATATTTCCCCATTTTATTACTCATGTGCCATATGGTTTTTTATATCATGATTATTCCTTTGAATCATATCTTATGTTCAATATCATGTTTATTACCTTACTAGTATTTTTAGCACACACATTTATTTTATGAATTCTCCAAGTTATCTCATTCAATTTTATGATGTTTAAAGTACTTAGGATCTCATTATATAGAAGCAAATAAAAAATCAATTTCATGTTTTTGTTCCCTTTAATGGAATATAATCCTAGTATTCAAAAGACACTAGGTCTCACAATCTTTGGGTAGTACCTAATTAATGATTATGTCAAAAATAATATATATATATGCGTGTGTTAAAGATTTGGGTCTCTATAAATAAAACATTAATATTTACCTAATTAATTTTAAGGATATAACCAAACCACAAACCAAATAATCATAGTTCATTAATATGTCTACCACAAGATCATTAAAACCTATATCATTTCCTCTTAATATAACATGAGGAATAGAAAACAAGATTCTTCAACATGTAATTACAACAATAAAAACCATTCATTAAAAGGAAAATGATGGTTTTATTGGATTATATCCATAGTAAATAATTATAAACAAAAAAAATTATTAGTTGAAAATACCATTAAAATGTCATAGAATATTTATTGAGGAATATAGACATTTCATTTTAAAATTATTCAATATATTATCATCCATTTTTCAAATCAAAAAATAATAATTATTTGATCACAAATTATTCTATGATTAATTTAACATTTATATCTAATTAATATTAGTCATTAATAATGTCATATTACAAAAAATGAATATTCAAAAATCATATAATATCCAAAATATTCTAATCATATCCATAAATAACATGAATCACAATAAAACAAAATTAAAATCATATATACTTCAAAAAGATAATTTATCCTTTATTATTAAAGTAAAATCTGCTAATTTTATATTTAACATAATCATATAATGATCCACAGTATTATTATTATTATTTTGGAAATAAAATTAATTACATAATCTCCACATCACATTTCTTTCCGATGGTTATATATTGAATAAAAATTATATTCCAAAATTATATAACCAATAATTACCTCAATTTCAAAGTTTATATAAACCCTAAATTTATCAATACCATTAAAATTATATGTAAAAATAATTAAAGGCACCTTCCTCAAATAAAATTTTCACTATTGATCATACATAACCCTGTGGGTTATAATAACATTAATGTCTCTCAAAATACTCTTAATCATTTTAGACTTCCATCACTGAAAAAATAAACATGGCGATCTATGTATTTAAAATTTTGGTCAAAATTATACTTATAAACCCATGATGGTACCAATAACACTTAAATTAAACTCACATTAAAACATCATAATCTCTAAATTTATCAAAACATTCCTATAAAACTAACTATAATGAATCATCCTTAAACATTACATAATATTGAGTTTGAAGTCATGAATATCTCATCCTACATTTATGGTTCTTTTGGGTTTATATTTTTATAGAATTAGGCCACCCACCTTACATAAATATATATTACACCTTGAATTAGACACTTTTACTTATCATAAATTTCTCTTATAAAACAAAACTTTTATCATATAAACAAATTTCTATGAAATATCATCTCAATTTTCATTTTGACCTCATCCTTGTTCTTGCTCATCCTTAAAATACTATTAATTTTTTTTAAAATGTTTTTTCCCATAGAAATCTCAATAAGGGATATAAAAATAAATAAATAAACTCGTTAGTCTATGAATACTTATAAAATTTTTACATTTTTAAAATAAAATTAGGTTCAAAATAAAAATTTCTATGCCTAACAAAGAAACCTATATAAACTATGATATTCCTAAAACATTTCATAATAAATTTTAGAGTAAACAAAAAAAACTCTAATAGGATCCTTTGAAATCATGAAAAACAAATGAATAAATTATAAAAAATTTATACTTTCACCATTAAATAACATCTTATACTTTCCTTTTTAGAAATAAAAATGTCTCTTACCTTTTTAAAATAATAATATTTCTATAAAACCCCATAAAAATCATAGATAAATCACAGGTTTAGCTTGAGGAAT
Source organism: Viscum album (assembly GCA_963277665.1). NCBI lineage: Eukaryota > Viridiplantae > Streptophyta > Magnoliopsida > Santalales > Viscaceae > Viscum > Viscum album. Next base: position 1,416,958,215 of record OY728138.1, read on the forward strand.
CATTTTTATATCACTCATGTAATAAAACTCATTGTTAAAAATAGAATAACCTTCATAGATACAAATATAATAAACATCATGATTACACATGGACTATCCCTCCTGATCAACATCCAAAATAAATTGTACCCAATGAATTTTAGGGATATCACAGACCCACTCATACATAGTTTATAAAGAAACTATGTGTCCTTATTTTATAATGGAACCAATCATTAGTATAAAAAACTCCGAAAAACCATAACATAATCATGACATATAAAAGCTTTCAGTTTTAAACATTATAGTCAAAAGAATATTTTTTTACCCAAGACAAAAAATTTATGGATATTGAATTATCATTTCAAAATATAATTTTTTTTAAAATATCAATAAAAAAAGAAAATAATGTTTTTATTTGAATAAAACATAAATTAATTTAAAATAATAAAATAATAAAATAATATTTATCATATCAAGAAAAACCATTGGCATCGTATATTTAAAAATAAAAAATTCATTCTTGTATTTTTTTGTGAAAATGTTATTTTTAAATTACATAATAATATTCCATTGAATAATTTGAAAATAATTAAAAATTGTAATAAAATTTCCTTTAAATTTCCTTCATGACTATAAAATACACATATAATGTTTTTAAAAAATATAGAAATGGAAGTGAAATATTTATAAATAAATATTTAGAAAATTTAATATAAGGTTTTTAAAGTAATATATCCCTAACCTCAAGACCGACTCATCAAGTGCATTACTTTTCTTCCTATATAATAGACATATATTAATTATATAGTCTCTTAATGAAAATTTATATGTTTATTAGTCATTTTATTTAACTTATTACCATGATATATAAAATTACTTAATCAATTATGTTCACATGAGATGCTTTGACAATATTCAGCTCATATGTCCAAAATGACTTTACTAGGTTGACTATGGTCAAGTGGTTATTATTAAATAAAAATAAAATAATAAAAATAATTTAATAAATATATTTTTTTAAATCAATAATACATTTAAAAACAACCACCAATGATGGTCTTGAAAAATGAACAACATTATAATCATGAACCTAGTAGTTCATACGTACGCATGAGTAACTTTTCCATTTTTCAATGATAATGATAGAAAAAAGGTAAGTATTATTTAATATATAAATAATGAAAATTATATCATAAATAAAATATTATTTCATTAAATTATATTATATATACTATCCATGTGATGTGGTGACAAAAAATTAATCACATCGATTCGTGGAGGTGGTAATTCACACATACACATGAAGACACTATTATTTCACAACGAATGGTAAGGTAATTAAATATGAGATATATTTATTTTATATAATTATAAATATTTTATGAATATAATATATATACATTAAATACATCATTATAACCATAAATTATAGACATTTATGGAAAACAAATTTCATCAGTTCGAGAGGCAGTAGTCTACCATACACACGGATGTTGGTTTTGGTTCCCACGTGATTGAAGATACAGATGAATGTTGGTTATGGAATTATTTTCATAAAATCTCATTATATGTTAGATAATTAATTTATTAAATTATAATGGTTTAATAATATTTTATGTATGTGTAAGATGTATAAATCCAAAACATTCAATTAAAATTTATACCCCTTCTTCGAATAATCTCATTTTCTTTACACCAAAATCCATATAAGATCAGTATTCTGATAAAACAATACCTCTATAATCAGGGAGGGATTCAAGTAATTTATTTCATCATGTATTTTATGAAATAAAATACTTTTGAAGTTTTAATAAAAGAGGATATGATGTTCCCTTTAATAAGTTAGGGGAGTTGCACTATTGAAATTACATAAAATATTAAAATAATATAATTTAATTTTCAAAGAAAAAAAGGCCAGAAACTGATATAATTCGAAAATATTATTAGGAAGGGTCATTATCCTAACATCCAATGAAATTTTAACAAATTTATATTTTGTTTTTAACCCTTATCTATTAATTTTAACACAAGTTAAACCATTTTGACAATTACCATGATGATGCGTGTCTTACTATTTTTAATTCAATATTGTTACTATAAATTGAAAATTGGATCCTAAATGGTCCATAAATGATATTTTAAACCATATCCCAATAATTTCTATATATATAATTATTTTAGGTACTTTATGTCATTTAATAAAATATTGATTATTATAAAATATCATTTATGAAATTTTTTTAAAAATATGAAATCTTATAATATAATATATGTCCAAATTATATTAAATGGTTCCAAAATTACAAGTATTTGAATATATGGAATATATGGTATAAATAAAATCATCAAATAAAAATTTTATAGTTTTTAAATAACATTTTAGATAATATCTTTTGGATCAATCCCTTGGTTAACTAATTTTATCTTTAACCATGTTGATGTCTTTTTCAATATCAAAGGGTTATATTTTTAAATATAAGGTAAAAATTGGCTCATAAATTTTCAATTAATAAAATTTTATATCATTATTAAACATAATTTTACTTTTTAAATATTTTTATGACTTTTAAATACTTCAATTAATTATTATTTAGCAAAAAAATGTCATTAATTTAAATTTTGACACTATTCATTTAATTTGACAATGAGAATAGTATGAAAGTTAATGAATTTGAATATAATATCTTCAAACGTAATTAAATGTTATAATTAACTATAAACATTTCAATACAATTATTCATTCAAATTATATTACTTTTAAAAAATTTAAATCATTAGTTTTATTTTTTTAATTAAATGAATAAATATAATGTCGGCATTCCGTACATATTTAAGGTAATTGTTTCATCACTAAAAAATGAATATAAATTATCATGACTGAATGTTAATTCATATTTAATATAATAAATTTTATACCGAAACATATCATCTGTTTATCCCTATGTCAAAGTTTTATAGATATTAAAATAAGGATAAATATATTTTCAACTTTTCATTACATAAAATAATATAATGGACAAAATAAAATATATATGACACAAAGTTTCATATTTTAGATTCTAGGATATATATTTATTATATACACTCATATAATATGATAAATTCATGTTCTAGGTTCATTTTTAATCCTAATCATATTATTTTTAACCTTAATTACATAATTTACCCTTACTGCGGTGAAATTTTTTTACATGGTTAAAATTTATAATGACAAAAAGAGACCTATCTAAAATTTTTATAACTCATGATTACAACTATAGAATCTATTTTTTTATAATTTAATGTCTAGTTTTATAATAATTAATTTTCATTTTAAAATGCAAAACACAACAAAAACAGTTCTTCAAAAATAAATTATTTTTAAGTATAAAAAGTTATTTATAGAAAATCGAATCATAATATTGATTAAAATTAAATTAAATGTATTATAAATAATATTATATAATTAATTATACTTATAATCAATTTTATACCAAAATGGAAGATTCTAAATTTGTAAAACAAAAATATAGTTTTCAGTAAAATTTATTATTTTTCACTATTGACTAGAAAAAGAATAATATCTAAAAAACCCTAAAAATTCAATATAATGTAATTTTTACAAGTTTATTTTAAAAAATAACATCTCTTTTATTAAATTAAATTTCTAAAAGTCCAATAAATTTTAATATTCTCTAATAAAAAGTAATAAAAACCATTTTTGATGGAAATGAATCTTTGATGATTAAAATGACTTTAATAGAAATTGAGTGTTTATTTCCAAATAATTAATAAATATATTTGTATTGATTATGAAATTTATATATGTTTCATAATGTGGTTAATCCTATTCATACCCACCAATCTAATGGCTAGGTTATAACCGTGACATTAAATAATAATATTTTTATTATATATCCGATTTTTCTTAAAGCTCAATGTTGTATGTTTAGAAAGATTTTGAGAATAATGTTATTTTAAAAACTCAGGGTGTTACTTAAAACCACATATAATTCATAGATAAATTATAAAATTTCTATAAAACACAATATAAACAATAAATAAATCATAAAGGGTTACTAGAGGAATCATTTTTAAAACACTCTTATAAAAACCTTCATGGATTAAAGTTTATTATCCTTTATAGTTTAAAATGGAATAGTCTTCATGTTTATAAATGGAATATACTTTATGGTAAAATTACAACATAAATCATAAAAAATTAATTGGAGATATATCACGGATCCAACCATTCTTGGTTTATAACAGAAACATCCATCCTTAGTTTATAACAGAACCACCCATCATTATAAATAATTTCCATGAACCATAATATAATCATAACACATAAAATATTTTAGTTTTCAAGATAACACTCAAAAAAATATTTTTTACAGCCATAAGAAAACATTCCTAGATATTGAACTATCAATTCCATTATAAACCCTTTTTGAAAATACTCAGAATAAAATAAAAATATGGTTTCTATTTAATGAAAACATGAAATAATTAAAATAAATAAAAACATAAAATAATTATTAAATTGGAAATAATAACCATTGACATTGTATACATTAAAATATAACATTCATTTTTTGTGTTTTTTATCAAAATTTTCCTTATAAATTACATAAAAGGATTATATTTGATAACCATTGAATGAATGTTAAAAGGGACATCATATTTAATTTATAATTCATTCATGAACATATATTTATATATATAAATTAAATTAAAAATTTAGTCATGGAAGAAAACAATTTAGAAAATAAATATCTATAAAATATAAAACATTTTTTTAAGTAACGTACCCCTCACCTTGAGCCGGACTCATAATGTGCGTTCCTTATCATCATAAATAAAAAAAATATGTCAATTATTAAATTTCTTAATAATTTTTTTAAATTTTATTAACCCATTTCTTTCTATTATTATCATTTTTTATAAAATTACATTATTAATTAATTTCACATCATATGTTTTGACGATATTTAGTTCATATGTCCAAAATAACTTTGAATGTTGATTTTGGTCAAAGAGGTCATTATTCCGTAATCTATAAAATAATAATAATTAAATAATTAACATTTTTTACATCATTTATACTTTTAAAAACAACTTTAAATGATGGTTATGAAAAATTAACTATATTACAATCAGGGAGACGGTAGGTCATACGTAAGCATGAGTAACATTTCAATTTTTCAACGATCGTGATGGAAAGAAGGTAAATTCTAATTTATATTTCCTTAATAATAATTATATCATAAATACCATATTATTTTTTTAAAATTACTTATATATACTTCCATTTTTTCGATGATGAAAAATTAATATCATTGCTTCTTAGAGGTTGTAATCCACACATCCACAAAAATGACATTTTCATTTTTTAATGAATAGAATGGTATGAAAATAGATAATATATTACTTTTAATTTATTATAATTTTTTCATTAATATCACATATATACATTAAATAATTCATTATTACCAACTGTGAGAGGTGGTGTTGGAAAACAAATTACATCAGTCCGTGAGGTAGTAGTCCTCCGTACACACAAATTATGGTTTCATTTCCAATTTTATGGAATAAGTAGATGGATATAGGTCATTTATTTAATATAATAACATATAATTATAAGTTAGATACTTATTTTATTATATTAGTATGGTTGAATAATAATTAAAGTTTGTGGATGGGTAAATATAACTAAAACATTCAATTAAAAGTTATACCTTTTATTTGGAAAATATCTTTTTATTTACACCTTAATCCCTCTAAGGTTGATATTTTACTTAAAAAATCAATATATAAATATGGAATGGATATTATGAATATATATGAGTAGGGATTGTCTAATATAAAAGGATTTTATTAGTTAGGAAATGAATATAAGTATTTTTTTATAAGTGAGGGTAGGGTAACTTTTATAATTACCAAAATTATTAAAATAATATAAATTAATTTTCATATGAAAAAGGCTATAAAGTAATATAATTTGAATATAATATAAGGATCATTATAAATCCTTATATATAATAATTTTTTTACAAGTTTATATTATGATATTTTACCCTTGTCTCTTTGTTTTAATATGCTTTATCCCTTTTTGAAAATTTCCTCCATAATGAAGTTTTTTCCTTCGGGGTAAGTATAGTTACTATAAAATTAAAAATGGATCATAAATAGACCAAGGATGAAATTATAAACCACATAAAAATAAATTTATGGAAATGAGTATTTTCAGTAATTTTAAATCATTTAATAAAATATCTTTTTTTATAAAATAAAATTTACTTCATTTCGGTAAATATATGAAATATTATAATACAATATGTTTCTAACACAAGTAATATTGTTCCAAAATTAAAAAAATTAAAATGTAATTAATATATTATATTAGTATAATCATCCAATAAAATTTATATGTTTTTAAAATATTTTGAAAATATTTTTTGATTAACCCCTTAGTAAACCAATTTTAACCTAAACCACGGTAATGACTTTAATAATATTAAAGGGTTATAATTTTAATTATAAGATTAAAATTAGATCATAAATGGAAAAGGGAATAAATTTTATAAAAAAAATCAACCTAAATTTTCTTTAGAAAGAAATTATGACTTTAAAATAAACTAATTAAATATTTTTTACCATAAAATATCATTAATGTAATTTTTTATTCTATTCATTTAATTTGACATTGACAAAGACATTAAAATAGAATAATTAAAATATAGTCCTCTAAAAAATCAATAAAATATTTTTTGAATATAAAAAATTAATATAAAATAATAATTAATTCAAATTATATGACTTTTAATATATTTAAAATCATTTATTTCATTTTTCTATTAATTGAATAAATATTATGTTGTAATTGGGTAAACATTTAACGTTGTTATTTGATAACTTAAAATTATAAATAAATTAACACGATAAAAAATAATTTATCTTTCAAATAATCTTTTTATATCTTAATATCTCTTCTTTTTATCCATGTTTAGAAATTTATATTTAATAAAACCAAGAGAATGACTTTTTTAACTTTTCTTTATATATAATAATATAAAATGCATTTAAAATTAATATGGCCCCATGTTTTAATATATTATAATATTGGATTGGAATGAATGAAATAAAATCATAAAATATGACAAAGGAATCTTTTAGGGTCATTTTTAGTCCTTATTATATTATTTATAACATTAATTTCTCGATTTAGAATAATCTTGGTGACAACTATTTATAATGGTTACTATTAATAATGACCTAAAATAAAAAGGACCTATTTTAAAAATATATAACTTATGATTTAAATTATGTAATAATTTTTTTATGATTCCATTTGTAGAGGTATAATATATTAATTTAATATTAAAATGAAAAGTGCAACGAAAAACACTTTTTCAAAAAGAAATTCATTTTTTACGTTTAAAATTTTTTAGACGAAATTTATCATAATAATGATTAAATTGAACATTTTTGTATTATTAATAATATAATAGAACTAAATTTACTTTTCAACCATTATTATATATAATGTATCTTTTTTAAATATTTGAAACAAATATACATTTTTAATAAAATTCAATGTTTTCACTATTCACTAGAAATAAACATTTTAAGAAAAATCCAGAAAATTCACTCTAAGATAATTTGGAAATTATAAATTTTAAATTTATACCCATTTTATTGAATAAAACCTATAAAATTTTGAGAAATTATAATAGTTTTTTACAAAAAGCAGTTAAATCCATTCTTGAAAAAAATTGTATTTTTGAAGAATAAAATGAATTTACTAAAAATTGAGTCCTTACTTCCAAATATTTAATCAATAAATTGTTATTGATTATGAACTTAATATATATATATATAATAGTTTTTTAAACCTATTCATACCCACCAATTCAATGTCTAGGTTATAATGGAAAAATTTAAATAATAATATTTTTAATGTATATAGCAATTCGCTTAATGCTAGTTGTTGTGTGTTAAGAAAGCTAATAAGAATATTATTATTTTAAAAATTTAGGTGGTTACAACTTGTTAAAAATACGGTTTATATGTACCTCATTTATGTATTACTCATAAAAACCAAAAAAAATTATCTCAAAATATCACTAATCACCTTAATATTTCAATGATATAAAAACCTCAAAATTATTATTTTACCTTCAAATCATGATTATGAAAAGACATATTATCATGTGATAGGACCTAAAACTCTTAATTTATTCTTATATGATAACATAATAATCTCTAATTTCATTTATACCCTTTCTCTAATACCCACTATAATTTCCTAGACCAGAATATCCTGGTCTATTACGAGAAACATATTCTTTACACATTAGATATAATATTAACTTTGACAAACTATAACTTAAACAACCCATACTAATGAGTTTAATATCAAAAAAATTTAACCTTTTTATATTTACATGATATTTTATGCTTATATATTCATATAATTACGAATATAATTTCATAAAATAGTGGACATTTCCACCCAGTGTTTATTTCTTTGATAGAAATTGGTTCTTAATTTTACATTCTTATTTCATTAGTGAAACATTTTCTTTATTCAAAAAAATTCTCCAAAACTAGAAAATTTACATTATAAATGTACCTATTAATACTTAATCCATATTTAAATTTTTTTAAATCATGGGATAAATATATAAAATCTTAGTAAGGGATATACATAAGAAAGGAAATTCATCAGTACTTTGAAAAATCTGAAAACACATATAAAATCTTCATTTTAAAATTATAAAATTAAATCTTATAAAATAAACATAGGAACATATGAAATGAAACATTCCTTAATTAAAAAATTTAAAACTCATATAAATCATTAAAAATCTAAGAATGTATCTTAGGGTATCATATTTATCAGCTATATTCACTCATGTTTCACCTATATGGAATAACTTATAATAAGACAATTCTAATAATCATTTCCCTAGTGAATTATTCATTACCAAATAAATTGATGGGATATATACAAGGCCCACCCATCATAATATATAATTTTAAAGAACTATTAAATGAACAAAAAATTTACAATATTTCAATTTTCATTCTACCATACTTTTAAACAAGTAATTAAAAGGACTTTCAATCATCACATAAAAGTAATATAAAATATCATTTCCTTTTGAAAACTATTTAAAAAAACCATTATAAATTGGAAATGAATTTTAATTAAAAATTTATTAAAACTTTAGTACTAACATTGATATAGAAGAATAGTCATGATTATGGGAAATGGAATTCATGTTTTAAATGTTAAAAAACATTATTTCAACCCTTTAAAAATAAAGTCAAATATGACATGTATAGAAGAAATTAAAAATAAAATTTCAAAACATTGTAAATAATGTTAAATATAATATAAAATTCCATTGAAAATCATTCTAGTATATATATGTTTATTATTAATTTTTTTAAGATGATGGTGATGTAATAGAAATACTTTAAATCAATTAAAATATGTTTTTAAATAAATATCTCAAACATCAAGTCCTGACTCACCATATAACTCTTCTACATTCATATATAATAAAATAATATGAATTATTTTATAAGTTAAAAACCTTCCTTATGTTAATTCCTTTATAATAATCCATTTTTTTCATTTATTACCATGTTTTATTTATTTTCTAAATTAGTTGATCATAGATTTTACGTTTATTCGATACATAATATCCAAAATAAAATTTATTGGTTGAATGTGGTAAAAGAGATCATGGTTCCCTTTTCACTAGATCATAATAACTTCTAAATAATTTTATTTACATATTAAATATAATTTTAAAAGAATCAATGTAAGGAGGCCATAGAAAATATGTTCTTTCATGGAGGTGGTAGGCGACACGTATACACTACCCATGTTTCTATTTTATAAGAGATGTGAGATTTTGAAATTAGATTATAGTTTATCATTATATAAGAAAAATTATATCATAAATATCATATATATATATATATATATATATTAAATCCATCCTTAAAACCATCTATCTTAGGTGATGATGAAAAATTAAATACCCCACCTTAGGGAGGACGTAGTGTTTATGTACACATGAGTAGAATTTTCATTTCCCATTAGGTGTAATTGAGATAGAAAATTGATGTTACATCATAATAATAACATTTATCTATGAAAATTATACTTATATCACTATATTATAATTTTTATAATAGATGTTATGGATTTCGAAGAAGACCGAGACTTGAAAGAATTCGGTTACACCATTACCTCTTCCTTAGGAACCCTCTCATGGATCTATACTTAAGAATTATTATATGGGTATTTTAGGAAGAAAATAGATATATAGAATATTAAATTTATTTTAGGAGGGATTTGTATAGATCATGTTTAATATATGGTTATCAATGTGTCTAGTAAAGTGAGGGGTGATGTGCTCTTTTAGAAGTAAGGGAGTGGAATACTTGTAAAAATTCAATGTTTGAAGACAAATATTAAGGTATCATTCAAAGAAAATTGGTCCAAAATAAATTTTTTTCTAGTATTATAAAACATTTATCTAAATAAATTCATTAATTAATATTAGAGATATGTTTTTTGGGACTTTATTTGATTTTTAGCCCATTTACCTCATTTAGCCCTCTGTTGAGGTGAATTTTTTTTACCAGGGAAACTAATTTTAATAAAAAAATAAAATATAATACATTAATAAATTTAATATTATTATTATAAATATTAAAATAATCTTACATGATTCAATTTAGGGAAGTGGTAATAATAAATTTTAATATGAATGCATAAAATTAAAAAAAATGTATTTTGAAAAATGTATTTGAATAAAAAAAATTGTATCCATACCAAAATAATGTATAGAACTGGTCCTCATGAAATTTATTAGGTTATGAATAAAAATGATATTTATGATACTTTTAAATTACTTGATAACCTATTGGAAAATTAAAACTACTTAATTTAATGAAAATAATAAAAAATAATCATTATTACAAATAAAAAAAATACATGAATATCAAAATGTCTAACATAGGTGTCTAAATTCTACACAATATTTTTAGTTGATTTATTTCACTTATTAAACATATATTTATTCTATAAAATAATTTTTATATACTTTCAATTAATTATCATATCATCATATTATCATAAATGTGAGAGTATTTGTAAAATCAATATTTTTCACTATTCACCTTAAAATCTTCCATATAATGAAAATATCAATAGATTAACACCCCAACCAAAACCACTGGGTGATAAAGAAAAGTTTCACATAACCTCATATATTCATCCCCAAACATAAGAGCCTAATGACTTCCAGTAAGGGTCTAAATCCATCAGTGGGGAGATTATACCCTCAGTATCATTCCATAACACAATTAATAATTAATAAATAGTATAACAAATAATTATAGTGACATAAGGAAAATAAAATATAGAATTTGGGTTGTAAAATAAATTAATAAAAGGTTTTCTAGTGGGGAAATACAATCTAGAGTATAAAATCATTTTCAGTAAATAAATAAAAAGAAAAACTATGGATTCATCTAGAGTCTATCCTGGTTAGCCTCCAACCCCTTTCTCTACTGCTCACCCATCATCCATGGGCCCCGTTATCTTATTTTAATCTTTATGCATATAGTCTATATGAACATAAAAATTTATATACAGGTTGTAATTAATAAAACACAATAGGAAACCACTAATTATTCCTTATCATGTGTGCTAAAGTATAGCATGTGTATTCCATGATAACAATAAACGTGTAATAAGCATAACAAAACTACCACACATACCATGTAGTCATGATTTTACTGAGCATCCATAGACACCAAGTCATATATAGCTTAGATCAACTCCTCTTGGATAATCATAATATTGTTTTAGTGAGAACTGAAAATCGACTAGGCTTGTAACACATCTCTCATATATCTTAAGACATTGATTCTGATTAAGAACCCATATCATTGTATCTCAGCTCCGTTATGGGCCGGGTATCCAGACCATCATTCCCTATCTATGCCTCGATCCAGGCTACTAGTTCGTCACTCTCCAAACATGCTTCCATGGGATAACCCCCCCCCCCAATTTTATTTCCTTACCCTGTGCTCTATCCCATTGTCGTCATCGTTTTAAGATGTGCACACCCCCTATAAGAGATGAACATCGCATGATGGTCCACCTATCTCCTGTACCAATAATAAGATCTAAGGCATGGTAACCCAAATTTAAGGGTTTATAATATATGACATACATATAGTGTCATTATACCAATATAATATCAACACATAACAACATGTGTTCATAAGAAAACACAATAACATGATTCTATCATAATACTCATATAACCAAATATCACAATAGGTTTCATAGGATTCACAAACACCCACATGTGATCTTAATGAAGCATGATAAACATTTTATTCCAAGAAAAGATTAATATCAAGGAATCATGAATAAATGAGAAACCCTTAAGGTATGGAAATTCCTAACTCATCATTATTTTTGTTATCTATAAGGTTTATCAAGGAATCATCACATGATCTATGTCCACATTTCTTTCGACTCAAACCACTTGTGAAGGATTCCTCAAAACAATTATATTATTTTATCTCAATCTATAAATAAAACAGAACATGAAAAAAAATAATTACCCTCATGGATAATTAAAAAATTATAAATTAAATTAACATCATGGGCGAATGATTTATTCCATAGAAAAAAAATTATTTTTCTTACGCTAATAATTTTATCGCTCTAAAAAATCCTAGACAAACATGATGTAATAATTCATTATCACTATTTGATAATTTTATAGATTATTATCATTTAAGGAAACATTATTCATTTCTCTAGAAGAAATTTAAGAACCTGGTTTACATCCACTCATTAAATAAGAAAAATGATATAAATTCCTACCTGGAATAATATCACCTTGAGAAAGGAATCTCTCAAGAATAGATGAGATATAGAACTTGGGTTCTCCTAGATTATCTATAGAAGAGACTATTTTTTAGTAGGATTCCATAGATCATTTAAAAAAGAATTTATAGACTTCTCATGACTGATGGAATATCAATAACAAAGCAAGGAAATAGTTTGAGTATTTTTTTAATAAAGAAAATTGTGTACATGTTCACTACATTAAACACTATAAAATAAATTACCCAGTTAGTATGTATTTTATATGTATCAGGAATGTGGTGCATTTTAATTACTTTATATTGGTATTAAAACCTTTAAACTATTCAATAGAATTAATTCCAATGATTTTCTGTCTTTAAAATGTTGAAAATGTGTTACAGGTGAGTGATAGGAAGAAGAAAATGTTAAAACAAGGTTTTAAAATTATTTCTCCCAAGAAGGGAATTGCGTAAGGGTAATATGATTTACCATTACATAGCTCAGATGTGTCACATAAGGGTTTGGTATTACCCTTATAAATCCATTGAAAGGGTTAAGTAACCTTTACACAGATCACCATACCTTTATGTGGAGCTTTAAGCACCCTAACAAATCCTTTGTAAACTAGATATTTCCATTACGTGACACCTATAATACCATTTCAAAACATTTAAAAATTGGTGATTATGATTATGAAGTGAATGTGGTGCCCTTATAAAGTGTACAAATACTTTTTGTTACCCTTATTCAGGTCAATCATACCCATATATAACTTTTATAATTGGGGGTTTACAATTACATATTATGAGTCTTAGCCATTCATGAAAGAGGGTTTCCTAGATGACCTTTACATAATGCATTTATCACCCTTAAGTAACCCTTATAGATATATATATTTATAACATTTACTAGTGTATAGAAATATTACTTACCCTTACATATGTAATGGAAACCCCTTCTTACCTTTATGCATCCTTTTTTAAAATAATAATTACCCTTAATCAAAGCATATGTGTTGTTTAAGGGAAATAATTGACCTTAAAGTTTTTAATTTCTCATATAAAAGACTTATAAATTAAATTTAAAATTGGGTTTTATGGAAATTTAATGGTTTGTAACATTAAAATTTTCCACATCTAATGACTTATAATCCATATGATGTGAAGATAATATCTTTCTCAAATAACTAAGACCACTAACCTCAAAAATAAAACTCTCACCCCCAAATATCCTCCTATATCATTCCATTATCCATAGGATCCAAAAAAGTGGTACCATATTACCTATAATTAATTTCTCACCCCATTCTAAATTCTTCATTGGGATCTTCTAATAACATGAATCGGGATCCAACTCAACATCCTCATAGTTGAGGACCTATGTATGATTGTCTATGTACCTCAAGTATTGTGACACATGAAACACATCATGAATTCATTTGTAGTGAAAAGGATAATCAATATTATACAACACTCTCCCAATACAATCATTATTGTTAAATGGTATAACAAACCATGGTTCTAATTTCTTCTACTTCTGTAAACGACGATCCACCAATTGTGGTGAAACTAGAAAAAAACATAGTCTCCAATAGTGAACTCCATATTTCATCACATCTAGTATATATATGATCAATATATTCTCTATGTGGTCAACAACTACATCTTGAACAAATTCACTATATCCAAGTCCTTATTTACTATACTAGGCCCAAAAAATGTTTCCTCACCTTCGTTAGTGAGCATCACAACCATCCATAGAAGGACTCAAATGGAGAAATGTGTATAAAATCCTAAAAAATATTATTTTAAGTAACATCCACCAAGTATATGTGATCATAAAAAGAATAACCAATGTATAGAAAAAAAATATCAAAAAATATCATCTATTATGTGAATTGACTGTTCAAATTCTCTATCTATTTGTGGAGTGTATGATGTAATTAATCATAGCTTGATCCCTGGGGACTTCTATAAGATATGTCAATATAATGAGGTGAAACATGCATATTTTTATGATACGATATAGAAAGGAACTCCAATAACTATGTTATCTCACATAAAAATTCTTTCTATGGTGCTCCACTGAGTGATTCTCTTATATCGATAAGATGTTAGAATCTTTATTCAACCGATCAACAACCACCTAACTATTATCACAAATGCTTAGGGTCTTGGTAAACCCCATCAAAAAATTGCTTCTCAAAATCCCCCACTTCTACATGGGAGTTTTAAGTGGCCAAATAAAACCACCAGGATGCTGATGTTCCTCAATTACCCTCTATCAAGTAAGGAATCAAGAAACAATGCTAATAATGTCCCTATTCATCCCATGTCACCAGAATTGTTGTTTGATGTCATGGTACATCTTTATCACACTAGGATGTACTTCTTGTATAGAGGTATAGAAATAACTCATCAGATCCTCTCTAATTTAATTGGGGACTACCACTCTCCCATGTACACAGATCGCATTATTGTCACCTAATGACCACCTAGGTATTGGATCACCTCTAGATAGTTGTTCATGTATCACAGAACAATATAGATTAGTTTTCAATAAAGACTTAACCCAATCTACAAGATAAGATGAGATCACTGAACTGTAAAAATTCATTTATCCCTAATCATTACAAGAATTCATCCTCTAGTTAGTAAAAAAATTCACAAATCACCATAAATCTTCTGAAGTACACCCACCAAGCTCATGATCTACCTGTATATTAAGTCTATGAACATATTCTAATATATTAAATTTACCAATTAAATATTCCATATAAATTTCAAATGCCTAAAGATAATCTACCTAATTCTTATTCCTCATATATAAGTCCCACTGTGTGAAGATTTAGTATAGGATATTGTGGTCAATATATTCAAAAAAATTCTCACTAAAGAGATGGAATCACTAACAATTCAGATAATAAGCCAAGACATACACCTACAAGTTAGAAGTGGGGTAGTTCTTCTCATGGGGTTGAAACTTATGTGACCTATAAGCTATGACTTCATCCATTTTAATCAATACTAATCCCAATATAATACCTAATTCATTTTAGTATACATCTAAACATACCCATGGCTTTGTAAGTATCTTTACTAGGGATATTTTCAACCTTATAATCATCTCATGAAATGACTCTTTATACTAGTCCATCCACTATAAACTTACTACCTTCATTGTCAACATAGTCATAAGTGCTGATAATTAAGATAAATTATGAAAAAAACGTTGGTAACATCCTTCTATGCCCCGAAACTATCTAATATCAAGGACGTTATAGGGATATTTCAAGGACATCACTACCCCGACTTTTATTGAGTCAACAGATATACCTATCCCATACACCACATGCCCCAATAACATCACCTCCTGAATCCATAAGTCACACATCAACAACATGGAATAAATCTAATGTGGTCAAAACATACATAAGACTATCTCAAGTTATCTGGAATTCTTTTATAGTGTCCAAAAGTAGATAAGGATGTTATAAATAACACCATGAGAAACAAGTCCAAGTAAGGGTGGAAGATCTTTCTCAAGAGATCAATGAACACCCTAGGTTCATTTTTTTTAGTCCAAATGACATAACCAAGAACACATATAAACTATAATAAATATAAAATTCCATATTTGGTATTTCATCATATTGAATCAAAATCTTGTCACAGCCAAATTAACTATCAATCTTGGGCAACATCCAAAATTCCCATAACTGATTGGAATGTTCAGAGATCCAGGGAAAAGGATATATGTTCTTAACCATCTCCGGATTGAACTTCAGATAATTAATGAAGAGTAAAAAAAAATTTCTACCTTCTTGGAGAACAATATAGGTTCATCCCAAATTAATCTAATTATCCTAATAAATCTGATCTGTTCCAATTCATAAACACACACCTTGAGAACCTTCAACTTTTTCAATGCCATATGATAAGGGGGTATTGAAATGGTATACACACCTAACATAAGATATATCTGATATTCAACTCATTTATTATTTGGAAGTAATGTGGATTATTATAGAAAGGAATCTTGATAGATATTCACAACTGGTGGAAAATTCAATGGGGTTATCGCTGATCCAGATAAATGATCCAAACCTGATATCTATAATAAGATCATTCTAAGCTAAATCAAGTCTAGACCAACTCTAACTACTCCAAGTTCCCATTATTAAGTTATCAATAAACTCTCTCTACATTTGGATAAGTAAAGGACACCCATATCTAATAGAAATAAATGTGAACACAAAATCATATCAGTCAGTCCATGCCGAGAATCTCATCAATGATCGTTATCTCAATAATCACGAATTTATGCACATGTCCATAACCAGTGTTGACTAAAGGAAACTATGGAAATTGCAAGATATAGTCCAATTTCATTCCCAATGGTGTATCATGGGAATGTAACTCAGAGTATAATTTGATTAGTATGTTAGGTCCAACAACTACTTGTGGAGAAAGGAAATATTATGAACTACCAGTACTAAAAATGTTTTATAAAATTTAGAGGTGATCAAAATCAATCCTCAATTAGTAGATAACCCCTTAACACCATCTAATATATTCTGATCCAATGCATACACATTCCCTAACTCATCTCCATAACCATATTCCTTAGATGCATGACCAATATGAGTTGATGTCTTTGTCTACTATCAAGAACCAATATCATATACTTGGTTCCCAGACTATTTTCCCCAATTAGGTAATCCCCATCTCAATGATTTTTGAAACAAATATTGCAGAGGTTTTATCATTTCACATTATCAACACTTTCTCTAAGGTGTTGAAAAAGAATAATGATAATGTCGGATCACCCCACAATTGAAGAATTTTACTTCACCTACTAAGTCAAATAAATAAGCTAAACTATTCGAAAACTATATATCATTTTTCCATTTCACATCGCTAACCTTCCTCTTCCAACCAACGGAAGAGGTACTCAAAGAAGCAATAAGAGGTCCACTCGACCAAGCACTGAAGGGTGGAAAAAGACTAACTAATTGACCCTCCTCCAAGATCCTATAAATAGTCGATGCCTTGAAAATAACCTTTTCATATAATTTAGGGTTGACAATTTAGATCTACTGCTTGATGTTGGGATGTTGTCCAATCCCAAACATCCAAACCTTCTCAGCCTCATTCCCAGCCATAAGAGGTGAAAATTGATGAAGCATAGTAAAACAAGTGGAGTAGTTAGAAATTATATGGGAACCCTATTATAGTCCCATGAACTCCTATGATCAGTTATGATTCATCATATTGGGAAATAAATCCCTAAATAATGGGTCCTTGAAGGCCTCCCAAGTGAGTCACACACATCAACCATCCTAACACGTGACTCCCCACTAATGTATGGTGAGTCCCAACAATACGAATGCTGTTAGTTTATCGTTATTTTCATTCAATGTCTCCACATGGTTGAAGATAAACTCAATAATATCTACCTAATCCATAGAATCCTGTGGTCCTCCAAATCCTAGAAAGCATCATCGATACTAGAGCTGAAAATCCATGTCATTTTCACTCATGGATCTCAATAGAAGGACTCCAAGATAGAGTGGACCATATTCCTACACCATTGTAGTAGGTGTAGAATACTTCTCTATAGTATCATATTGCATATCCAGTTATGTAATAGGATCATTGGGAGCACCTTGTCCCACATCAGCTGGAATTACCATAAACCCTCTATGGTGCAACATCTTTTATAACATGAAGGTATGAATTAGAAAATAATTAGTTATATCCAAACTGGCCTATGTGATCACATAAATGTTTCACTATGAGCATAACCATAACCCAAGGTATATCCATCATATCACTAACCTAATTTTTTTCCCTGTACAATACTCATAACCATCATATATGCACTAAAACATAACAATATTTTTAGTTTAATTAATTAATCCAAAAAATCTATCATAACATTAAGAAAAAAGGAAATATATGAGACAACGTTGAATATATCCTAAAACAATATCACAAATCAAGGTATTATATTAAATAACCAATTTTTAACACAATAATTGGTAAATATGTGTCATGTATATCTATTTTCCTAGCCATGATGTATGAATGTGCACAGAATATCATAAAAATAGTAATAGAAACCACACCCACTATAACTCAGTCATCTAATACACATGTTCTAGTCCAACATGTGGAAAATCCCCTACTAGAGTCTATCCTAGCTATCTATTTTATACTATATCCCATGTTAGTAAGAAAATAAAAATTAAAGATACCACTTTAATACAATTTTTTAACACCCTAGCATAAACCACTAAGTCCAAACTTGAGATCCACATATCCTCATGTGTGCCTCCTCATACACTATAGGCTACCAACTAATAGAGAGGGTTAGATATCATCAGTGGGAATACTACACCCTTGGTATCATGTCATATAAAAAGTAATGATTAATAAATGGTCTAATAAACCCTCAAATTAACATCATAAAACTAAAATATTTCATAAATGAATATAATAAATATATAAATGATCTCATTGTGTGGAAATACAATCTTGGGTATACTAGTGTTGTAGGTAAATAAATTAAAAATATAAAGTTGGGGAGTCCTTTGAAGTCAATCCTAGCCCACCAACAACCACATGCTCCACTACTCAACCATCAGCCATGGGACCCTTTCCCTTAATTAGATCCTTATTCATAAAGTATGCACATGTATCAAAAAATTCGTACATTTTGTGAGTAATAAAACATATTAAGACCCCAAAAATGAATCCTTAAAAATTATTATCAAGTATAACAAGTGTATTCTATTATATTAATAAATATCTAATAAGAATAAAAATAATTCCACACATACAAAGTGGTCATGTCCTAACCAAGATGCTACATAATCTCATTTATACCTTCTTCTACTATATGTAGACAGGATAATCATAAAATATATTGACTGGGTAAGACAAATCCACTAGGCTTGTAACTCGTCTCCCAGAGTCTCATGGAATTATGTCATATTTGGCCCCTAGACTATCGTATCTTGACTCTATCAAGGGTCTGACCTCTAAAACTTCATACTACATTTATGTATCAAACCAAGACCACAATCCATTATTCCCTATACATGGTGACTCATGTTAGTCCCCAGAACTACATGCCCCTACCCCATTATTAGTTCTATGATCATCATAATCATTGCACATCGTGCGCACTCTCCCTCTAAGGGATGGACATCACATGAAAATCCAATTGTCTCATATACCAATAACAACATCCAAGGAATGTTAACACACATGAATGAGTATAAAATACAAGGAAATAATATTATATCAACACGAGAATATAATAGTAACACATGACAACATGTGATCATAGTCAAACATGGAAACAATATATTCTATAAATACTCATGGAATCAGATATCCTAATGGGTTTCATGGGCTATATATGACCACACATGATCATAGTCAATCACGGTAAAAAAGGTATGAAAACACAAGAATTATATCAAGGAAACATGTTTAATGAGTTCCCAATAAGGTAAGTAATGTCATACCAAATTATTTTTGATGATATCGACAAGGTTCATCAATGAATATTCACATGAACCATGTACATGGTCTCAACAACTAAAACCTCTGACCAAGGGTCCCTGGAATAGATTCGATTATTTTATTTCTAAAAATAAATAAATCACCACTTGCAATAAAATATTCCCTCTTTAGGATAATTTTCAAAAATAAATTTATCCATATTGTGGTATAATTATTTCATACTTGTAAAAAAGTATAATTTACATTAGATAATAATTTTATCTCTATATAATAATCTTAGACAAAATTATGGTAATAATTCATTATCAATCTTAAATAATTTTCTAGATTATAATCATTTAAGAAAACTATATTAAATTACTCTATAAGAAAAAGAAGAACATGATTTATAGCCACACAAGAAATAAAGAATAAATAATATAAATTCTTACTATATTAATATCCCCTTGAGAGTATAAGATCTAAAGAAAATTTGAGAGATAAAGAGAGCTTATCCATTATTAGAAGAACATAAGAAGGGGTTATCTCTTTCAAGATGACTCCATGATTATTGGGTAATGGAATTTATTCAGTACTTGATATTGAAGTAGTATCAATAATGTTGTAAACAGAAGGTTCATGTGTTTTTAAGAAAGAAAATAGTGTACATGCTCTTAAAACCCACAAATTAAATTAACAATATTATTTGTATTTTACCAGAAGCTTGAATGATGAGAATTTTAATTCCTTCACAAAGGGGTTACCGATGCAATCTGAGAAGAAAAAAACATAAAAATAGTGTTTTAAAATTATTTATTCCAAAAACGGAATTGCATAATGGTTATATGGTTTTCCCTGATGAAACTCATATATGTTTCATAAGGGTAGATGTTTACCCTTAAAAAGATTTGAAAAAGGATAGTTTACCCTTAATATAGCTCACCCTATATTTATATATAACATTAAGTACACTATACAACCTTTGTAAAAGGGGATTACTCTTACGCAGTGCCTGTAGTGCCCTTACAACGAATTTGAAAACAATAACTTAACCATACACAAAGATTGTGGTACCCTTACACAGGGCATGAATACATGGGATTACCATTACATAGGATAATCCTACCATTACAGAAACTTTAGAAAAACGAGTTTACGATTACATAGTAGAAAAAATACCCTTACAAGTTAAAGGGTTTCTTGGATGACCATTACTCAATAAATTGCATACCCTTATATAACCATTATAAAAAGGGTTATACACTTATGTGGAAAAAAGAAATATAACTTACAATCATATAACTAACGTAAAAACACCATTACCTTTACATATCCTTTTTAAAACAAAAGATACCCTTATATAATGCATATGTTCTATGTAAGGGTAAAAATTATTTTGACAATTTTGAATTTCTAATACAAAAGAATTATAAAATATATTCAAAAGAGGGGTTTAAGAACATTTTAAATATTAAGAACATTAAAAATAAATCACCCTAATACAATTTCAACATTTTTATATAAAAAAATTTCTATTATGTAAAATTTAAATTCTATAATTTTTAATTTTATCTTTTTAATAAGATTATACAATTAATGAAATAAATTATATAGAAATAAAACTATTTTAGATTTTATGAGTGATGAATTTTTTATAATATATTATTTATTATATTACTGATAAATAATTATTTATAGTTCTAAAACATATATATTTTATTAAATTATTCTTAAAATTAAGTGGAATTTTGATTTTAAATATATAATTAGGAAAACGGTTTATGTGTAACAAATTAAATACAATATTATTTTAATCATATTGCAAAGAAAATTTTACTCTTATAAAAACTAAATTATCAAAATATAGCAACCATTTTTTAATTCAAGACACTATATAAAATAGTAATCACATTCTCCAATAGAAATAATATATATTTTATAATTTAATTTTATTATAAAACATGTTAAATGAATTTTTTAAAATATTATTTTTTGTAATAAAATATGTACATAGAACACGACAAAAAATTTAAAATATAATATAATTCAAAATTCATGATAAAGTATTAATTTAGAATAAAAATGATATTTAACCCTTCAAAATATGTTCAACATTAAATTTCATATAACATTTCATTCAATATGACATAACACTATGACATTTAAAACATGCATCATACCATGTTAAAAATATGATAATGACTTTATTAATATGATGATATGAAAATAAAACTAAAAAATAATGTAGTTATAAAATAATAAAATATATGTAAAAAATATCATGAATATAATAATATAGACATAATTATATAAATATAATGAATAAAAATGGAAGTAGGATAACATGTATCCAAGTGGTAGGAACTATGCCTCTATCACCCTTTAGTAGTAGGTTTGATCCCAACAGTCTCACCAGACGTGATAAGAGGTCACATGACCAATGAGATTCACTTTTGGTAATAAAAAATTTTAATAAATAAATTATATTATACTTGAAAAAATTTTAATAAAACCACTTTAGTAATAAATACATATATGAATATTTGGTTATATAAATAAATCCATTTATAAATTTCCTATATAAATTTTTTAAAAAAATTATAAAAATATTCAATGGAATTATAGACTTTTACACATAATATTATTAATGGTATATAAGATAGAAAACAATCAAATATAATAGGTTATCATTTTATATACTGGTGGGTATGAGAAAATAATTTAGGTCTATGGGCATATTATAAGAGATTTATACACAATAAAATAAATATCACAATTCCTGATTCATGAAATAAAACGTTTTTCATAAAAAAGCCATAAGACATATGTGTGTTAAAACTGAATAAATAATATTGTTCCATTAAAGTATGTTATAATTATAGGAATGTGGCATATACATAAGAGTATAAAATCATTCCTTATGTCATGGAACACTACCATGACAATCATCGCAAAGTGAATAAAGTTCTATGGTGGATTAAATATACTCTCCATTCCATGACATGTGATATTATGATATGTATTTATTTACATAATGTAATAAAGGGAAGTAATAGACCCAATCATCACTTATTATACAATATACCTTTGGTAGTTTGGTTTACTCTCCATTCCCTATCATTTTAATAGGTAATTCTTTAAGAAATGAAATATAGATCTACAATGGACCCACATGCCACTTAATACTGAACAATGCATATGTGTGGAATGGAAATTAAAATATTTATAATTCCATCACAACATAGTAATCCTCTGGGAATGAAATGGATTTCCTCAAATACTTATATAAGGAATAATCATATTCCTTACATGGAAATAAGGTTGATGGTATCAATATATAATATACCTAGAGAAGCATAAGAAATATTAAATGAGGTTTACATAGATGGAAAAAATTAAAACATAATTTAAAAAAACATCGAAAACATTAAATGATGTACTTTAATTTTTGAAATCATTTATTAAAAAATGAAAAATATTTACAACGTAATAATTATAAAAATTACTTTAGGGATCCATGAAAACATGGAGAGAAATATTCAAAAGTTAAAAAAATTAATTTCATGGGAAAATTAATTAATATAGAAGATGTGTATATAATAACCCATTCAAAAAAATTTATGAATTTCAAATACAATAAGAAATGACCCAAGATGGAAACATTAAAAATATATTTCTCTTATACTTTTGTTAATTATGTCAGAAAAAATTAAAAATGACCGTATGTAGTCATAAAAATGTATAAAATTAATTTTACAGACGAAAATATTAAATATGAACTTGTAGGATAGTGATTATATACCAAAATTACAAGATAAGGTTGGATCTAATTAAGATAACTATTTCTTTGAACTATAAACCCGAGGGAAGTGAAATAGTAAGGAAAATATAAACACCTGAAATAACTATAGGAGAATAAAATAGAAGAGGTTTAATAATAAAAGAATATTTTTTAACCCAAATGTAATTCTAAACATAGAAAATATCAATATCAATTATAATCATTCAATAAAAAATATATAATTTACTTATTCTTTATTTTCATTATCAAATGCTAATAATTTTGATTACTTCATGAACATTTTGAAATAATGATGTCAATCTAAATTATTTCACACTAAGTTCATAATTAAATTTTTAGGAAAATAAGAATAAATAATATCTTTCGATTATTTATTAATTTCCATGTTCATTTGTCACAAGGTTTGGTTACGGTTCACGATAATGGAATACAACACATACTTGTTTTGGTTATTTACTGATATCAACACGTTACATTATCGTCAATCATTTTTTTCACCCCTACAGATTCATATCCATAACATAAATTACCCTTTAATGTCATATATTACCATTATTAATCTCTTAAAACTCATTCATGTTATAAATAAATTCATATTGTATGAAATCTATCATATAGGTGTCTGAACAGACCTAAATAAGAACACATCATACTAATGAATGAGTATGAGTATAGATTTATATATCCATAATATCATTTAATATAATGCATAATAAAGTTAATATATAATAATTTCATTATATAATTTTATTGATAAATAGTTTATATGATAAGGTAATTGAAAAATGTATTGAAAAACTAGAAATACACATTGATGAATTACTTCCTTTTCAAAATGGGTTTGTTTAGAAATAAAGGATTTATGACACTTTATTGAAACTATAATCTACCCAATGTATAATAAAAATTTATTAAAGTATATATGGATATTTATTAATGATATAACTGATGGATAAAACTGGTTTTGGTAGGGTAGAGGTCGAATCCTTTTATATGAGAGTTTTGAATTGGCATTTTGGAAAGTATTTATATGTTAATATATAAGGTTAATTTTTTTAAATTAAAGTGGACAAAAAGTGAAAAAACAATAAATATGGGTCCTAATTCCATC
This sequence comes from Viscum album, assembly GCA_963277665.1. Classification (NCBI taxonomy): domain Eukaryota; kingdom Viridiplantae; phylum Streptophyta; class Magnoliopsida; order Santalales; family Viscaceae; genus Viscum; species Viscum album. The sequence goes on from OY728138.1 coordinate 1,416,983,519, forward strand.
ATCCAAAAAATTCAAAGATATATTTTTATGGAATTTTATGTTTTTATCATTTGTTTTATCCCTTTTTACTACATTTACCTTTACTATGTAACTCATGTTTTTTTTCTGTGGATTATTTTTAAACCTAAAAATGATATTGACCTTCTTGAAAAAATTTGGGATGATAATGAAAAATGATTAATTTATTTTACTTAAATAAATATTTAAATATGTAATATTTAATTTTTAAATGAAAACATAAAATATATTGAAAATAATTTTTTATAAAAATGTTTTTTTGGACTATATAAATTTTTATTCCTATTTCATGTAAATTAATAATTAAATTCTTATTAATATATTTTGCCTTAAATTGAAACATTTTAATATAATAAATAGTAAAAATTGATTAATTTAATTTAATAAAAAATAAAAAACACTTTTTTTAATAATACCACCTTTTAATATTAAATTATTATAATTAGGTTCCATTAAAATTAATTATTAATATATTAACCATTAAAAATTTTAATTAATTAGTTTTATAATATCCCTTTTCATTTTATAAACAAGTAAAATTAGTCTTTAATAATAATTATCATTATTTTGTAATGAATAATAAATAGATATTTTTATAAAATTTTGTAATTAACTATTATTTTTCATTTCATTTAATAAATATTTATCAATTTTGAATTATTTGTTTAATTACATACTTAAAACATCAATGTTCATATTGGATACAGGTACTCCCGACAACCGAATATCTGGAAACAAATTATCCAAAAGCCTCATGTTCATCAATCATATGTCCAATGACTATATGTAATAATATAACATTTAATTTCTATATATCACCTTAAATACATTAATAAAATAATACACTATTTTTATTTACATCTCTCTATACATGTATATTATATTTAAAATGTTTTCCTTCATTTTATAGTACTAATTGAAGGTATTATCTCAAATAAAAACCAAAAGGATAAAATATTTCATGTTCATATTATTTTTATTTAATTGTGTATTTATTCCCCTTTTATTTTTCATAATAATGTTTCACATTGAATTTTCATAATATATTAATGTTTATATTGAATTATAATAATTTCACTCAACAATACATATCATGGTTTACTTTAGATTAGTTTTTCATGTAAAATAATAAATTCCTCATAGTATATTAATAATAATACATTTTAATATCATGATGTGTTACATTCTACACCCCATAATTGAATTTTACCCATGAAATTTCAATACATTTATGAGAAAAATAATGATACTTAAGTATTCGAAAATATTCTTAGTCACACATTACGTACTCGAACATATGATTCCATTTTATATGTTTAACTAAGTGAGAGATCTTATTTCATAGTAATTAATCAATATAATCATTTATTTCAAACAAGTTCTCATTTTAAGAGAGGTAGTGATCTAGTGGTAATCCCTATCAGTGTTGTACATGTGGAGGGTTAGGTAGGTGATTTATCAAAAGTGATATACCGAACTCATCGGACACTTGGGAGTGGTTTGGTGAAAGTGGAAGATGTTACCCTAGAATCCCTACATGATTGATAATTTCCAAAGTGATATTACATATATGGATTAACTTTTAACTTTTCAAAATCTCATGACCATCTTCTATAGTGATATTTTAAGGAATTCCTTATCTCTAACTTCAGACTCTATATCTCATCGATTATTATTAGTGTATCTATTCTATAATTTTTTTTGTTATAATGTTCTTCTAAAAGGTTTTAATATTCTTTAACATATCATGAGTAAGGTTTCTTCACAAAAGTTTACACTCCTAAACATTATCCCAATGTGTTGGCTTTTCTACATCCTCAAATATAGTGATATATGTGGTTCCATTTGAATTCTAGAATGGAAACTTTTTTTATTTGATAGTACTACCATAGGAAGGTGTTCATCCAAACCTCCTTTTAAATCCATTAAAACAGATCTTAGCATATCCTACATAATTTATATAGTTATTTAATATTAAAAATTAATCAAAAGATGATATGAAATATTTATGATCAAATATTTATCCAATTATTAATGAATACTTCTCTAAAACTTCAATGTAAACCTTTGATCCTAATCAAATACAATAAAAAGTGGTACTCCATTTATTCATACCACTTCATGTATATCTTAACAAGTTTATCGATTGTGAAATTGCTTCAAATAGCAATGAATTTTTCTAATTTTTTAATTCATTGAATTATAATCCAAATGGTATTATGGAATCTATATGTTTTGTGAAGTCCAATAATTAAATCCCTAATAATGTTCTCCCATTTCCATATAGTTATATATAATGGATGCATAACTCCATTTTACATATGAAATTAATCCACAAATTTCTTGGGTACCAAGAATTGAGATATATAATATTAAATTTCCTTATTAATTTTATCCCCCCATGACTTCCTCATGAGATTCATATACATTTTTTTTCTTCCAAGATAGATTAAGAACGACGAGCTACGTGCATTATCCGATAGATAATTCTTCTATTATACGATTGAAGGGATACATATTCCTTTATAATTATTCATGATACTTCATCCATATAGCATAAAAACCTTATATGTATTCTCAAGGTGGTAACATATTGAGAAATCATAATCCATTATTAAATCCAACCATCTCCTTTGGTGAATAAAAAACCCCTTCTTAGCCAATATATTCTTTAAGATATTTTGATCCACATATTTTTCAACTTTTCAATATTGAGAAATTCCTCTATATCATTAAATAAAAATTTATAATTGATGGATCCAAATCATGCCTAAGGTAATTTTTCTCATTGAACGTTAATTTATAGGAGGCTTAAGCTATCACCATATCATTTTTATTGTAGACACATCCAAATAATTTCTTTCATGAATTTTTGTATATCACCAAACAATATCCACTATTAGTTATTATGAGTACATGTGAAATGGCCAATATTTTCTTAAGATACTTGAAATTTTATATTCATTCATCTATCTATATAAACTTGAATCACTTACATGTTTACCCATTAAGTGGATTTGACATTCATGAGAAATTTATCACAATGCATTGATGGTAGCCATCAAATAAATTAAAATTATGGATCTTTGTTGCAATTTTTTATTTATTCTGTTAACAATTACGTTTATCTTTGATGTATTCATATATATACCTTCACTTGTGATTAAATGACCCAAGAATGAGAAATTCATTAGATATAATTCATAGTTTCTAAATTTGAAATATAATTAACCCTTTCCTAATGTCTTTAGTATAATACTTAAATGATCAACATTACCATACTTTCCATTATAAATATAATAATTTCATCTATAAAAACCACCAAAATTGATCTTTATAATCATTAATGAATCTATTTATCAGATCCATGAAGATGGTGGGTTTATTTATAAGTCATAATGACATGATAATGAATTTATATAATAAAAATTTATTATATAAGTATGTATTGGATATATACACCTATTTAACCAATATTTTATCCTATCTAGATAGAAGGCTAATGATTGTGAATTTTTGATACCCATTCATTTAATTGATTAAGTGGTCAATACTGGGATGAGGGTACTTGTTATTGGTTATGATCTTGTTAAGTTCATGATTATTAATGAAGAGATTAACTGATCTATATTTCTTCACAATAAAATAGACCAGTGCACCTCATAGTGAATCACATCTGTATAAAAAACCCTTATCTATATTCTCATATATTTTCCCCCAAATTTCCCACAACATAATATAGTTTATTCAATAATTAGTCTTAGATATTGTAATTGCACCTAGTATGAGTTCATTTGAAAAATCAACCTCACAATAAAATAGAAGACTACAAAAATATTTTGGAGATACATCAACATGTTCACCCACAGTATGAATATCATCGACATCATGTTATTACCATACCATTGGAGTTAAAAATCCCACATTATTAAGTAAAAAGGCCATTATTTTGGATATAAATTTCCTAAGTTATTCGTAGTCATCGTTATGTTCATATATCATTATAGTTTTATTTGAGATTTGAAATTTTTTACTTCTCTAATACATTTATATTATATCTATATATAGAGAGATCCAATCCATGCTTGAGATAACCTCATATTTTCCCAAAGGGAGTCTAATGATATTGTCTAAAAATGCATTCCCACTTACATTAATTAGAGAAGCTTTATATAATTGGAATAAATGATGGAAAAACCAGAACTGATACTTCAATATCTAGTATTTTATGGATTTAAAATAATAAACATCATTTATTTAATATATACTGTGTAATTAATATAAAATTAACCAAATAATATGTTCTCTATAATCAATATACCTAACACCAACTTAAGAGAATGTTTTTTATTCAATCCCATACTAAATCTCAAAGTTGTTAGAGTGAGTATTAATAAATAAATAACCATATTAAGTGATCATTTGATAAGAAAAATATATCTTAATATGTCCTAAATTATTTCACCTTCATTTCAACCTAAAACAATTCAGGCTAACCCTATATCACTTTTTACTTATTATAGGTTGTTTTATGTTCTAGACACTTAAAAAAATATATTAATCACAAAAAATAACTGAAACCAAAGTTTATGTCAATTATATTACCTAAAAATAACATACTAGTAAATTTTATAATTTTATATAAGTATTTATTACATATCATAATAAATCACTGTAACAGCCCGAGATTTTATGAAAAATATTCTTTTTTATTTCACTAATGTCTTGTGTTGTACGCTACACCAAAAGGAGCTTGCACAACACGCATCCTTGACTTGCCTTGCATTACACGCAATCGCGACCTTCCTCGATAGCGTGTGTAGTACGCAATACCGAGTTTCACTAAACAACGATATGCTATTAAAATATTATTAAAACTAGCCGTTATGAATAGTAATAACCACTTTTTAAAATTTTAGAAATTTTAGCTCTCAAAATGGACTTCATTTTTGGATTCGGAGTATCGAATTTAGCCTAAGGTGAAATTTTGGTACTTTTCGGATAACTTTCATATTCTGATGAATAGTGAAAATTACTAAATTTTAATTAAAAACAACTTTTGTAATCGAAATAATTAATAGCGATAAATTATTAATTTGAGTGGTTTTAAAGCATATTTAGAATATATTTTTACAATTTAATACAATTTTGGCCATTGAATGTAATTTCACATTTAAACCGGACATAAACAAGTGTCAATCTTTTGATAGATATTGTTTCTTAAAAACACGCTATTTGTTTTAACAGCGGGATTTAATTATAAAATTAATTAATGCAACTTCTATATTATGAATTTGGTAAAATCGACTTCATTTTTGAATACGGAATATGAAATATAGCTTCGGATGAAATTTTGGCATTTTTCTGAAAACCTTGATTTTTTGATGAATAGTGAAACTACTAAGTGGTAGTTAAAAAAACTGAATTTTTCATAAAACTTAATTTTACCGCTTCTGTGAATGAAATTTCAAAAATCCGAGAGACACGGTTGATGTCAGTAAGTAAAATGTGGTTCAATGAGATGAAAATAATTTTTGGTGAATAGTAACTTTTTACTTTTATTTACCACGGTTAAAAGTAAATAGGGTAATTAAGGGTAAGAATGATATTAATATTACCCTAACACATGTCCTAATTCTATTGGACAAGTGTATCTTGACCAAAAACAACCTTAAGTGTAAAATATTATCATTTAGGCCCACATGGATTAGATTAGGACATTTATTATTATTTAATTCAAAGAAGAGTTAAAAGAGTTAAAATCAAAGTATATTTACTAAAACATTTTTAATATAGGGTTGTACATAAGATATATTCGATTGTAAATATTCATTAGAAAGATAAAAAGAGTTCCTAAATGATGGTATTTTATTTGTAATTTTTATACTTCAAATAATTTAATTTATTTATGACACAATGATGATGCATTAATTATCTTATTAATGAAATATTGACATAATTGATATTATAAATACCAAAATAAATGTAATTTTCGACTTTTTATGAATTCCACTAATTTTCTAGGTTACTATGATATATTAGTGTTGATTTAATCAACTTGGTTCGAACATATAATTCTGTTATGACTTTCACAAAAATCATATATCAAATAGTGTCAAAATTGACACAAAATAGTTTTTAAATCAAATATTATATAATTAATTGTTATTTTATTCCTAAAAATCTAAGGTTCGGCCAAATGACTTATATAAGGATATATATATTAATAATAAACAATTTGGGGTTCGTTTGGCAAGTTATAATAAGTGTATTAACCATATAGTGTAAGAAAACAAAAAGACACGGTAAAAGTTAAATTATTTAACTTAGAGTTAACTCTAAGTGATAAGGTTAAAATAATAACCTAAACTTGTCTAAATCCTATTGGTTGATAGGATTTCGACCCATCCCCACTTTACCTTCAAAATAAGGCCCTTTGGAACCATTATAAACCTATTTTGACTTTAATATAAAATAATATTTTGAGATATTCCTAAGGTGCCCCTCTCCTCCCTTATAAAAGGACACCTCCTCCCCCTCCTCCTCACACCAATTTGAGCACTCAAGCTCGGCCAACCCCTACCAAAATCTTTTCTCCACTTCCCTAGAAACATCCTAGAGGTTCTGGTCTTCCTCAAAGACCAATTTTAGTTCCCTATGAGGAGGTCTCAAAGAGGCGCTTCAAAGAAGAGGTAATTACCGTTACCAATTCTTTCATCTTTATTTCTTCTTCCAATTCTTCTTATTAGGTTGTTTCATTATGAAGTAATAACATCAGTATCACTCATATACTAATATGTTATTATAAGTATGAAACAACCCTTTTTCACCATCTATCCATCCTACGGAAAAAGAAATCACCGCGCGTGCGTACGTACGGAATACCGTCTCCACGCCGTGGTGTAATCTATTTTCCACCACCACCTTACATGGATGGGTATAATGGTGTAAAGAATAACTATACATAGTTATTACAACATAATATTGATTCTGATATATTGTATAATCCACTCCAATCCAATTCAATATTTATAGAAATGATATCATCGCTCGTGCGTACATACGGACTACCGTCTCCGGGACGCGATGAGATTCATTCTCCATGTTAACCATTTTAGAATGATTATAAAGTATATATAAGAAATAATAATGAAATATATGAAATTATAAAGCTACTGTATATATATATATATATATATATATGTATGTCATCTACTTACTTCCATTTCAAGACAATAAGGAAAGGAAAACAGCGTTCATGCGTACGTACGGACTACCGTCTCCATGAACGGTGTTTTTCATTTTATTTATCTACCTATTATCTATATATATATACTGAATATATATGATATATAAATCATATTTTATATTCTGGAAGTAAGTAAATCATGATATAAGTAATAATTATGTCAAGAACAACAGGTCAAAACACCTACGATAAATGAAACGATTTTACCCAAAACGCTTCTTTAACATGGAATTTACAAAAGAACGGGTAATATAATGTCATAAGTGAACCATATATGATATCATAACAATTAATATGATTCTTTAATAAGTCAATAACATGATTTAAATCATTATACAGGAGGTTCGGACACTTACAAAGCAAGTCGGACCTAAGGTAAGGGAAATATCACAATCTCATTTTTATCCGAGATTGTTCGTAAGTATTTACTGGGGTGTATTTTATCATCCACATCCATGTTTCATCAATATGTAATATTATTTCCATCCACCTACAATTGTTTAAATCCATTTTTACCCTTCGGTGAGTTTTTAGTAATATGTATGAAAGGAATCTTTTGTCGTACGAGGTACTTTTTGACTTTTCTGACAAAAGTACGAAGAATGATTTTTTAACTTATATGGCATGAATGGATTTTTAAAACATTATTTCCAAGAAGCTTCCTTTACAGGTTTTCAAGTTTATTTTTAATCAACTTCTTTTAGTTTAATGTCGTATGACATGTTTTGAAAGGAAAAATGTTTTTGAAGTAGAAAGGATATTTTCCTCAAGAATGGAGTTCAAGTGTTTTATGTCAAAATTATTTTCCATCTAAGATAATAAAGGGTTCTGTTTTTATCCCTATTATTACATTGATTTGATTATGTTTTGAGGAAATTATTTTTATGAAGTCATTTACCTTATATGATTTGTTTTATGATTTCATGATGTTTCAAGAATCCCATTTTTGTTACATGTGTTATGCGATGATGTATGATTTATGATTATGTGGCACACATAAGAAAGGATTCATTATAAGATGGGTGGGACCTATATCTCCCTCCAATGCATTGGGTAAAGATTTTATATCTCATGATATAGACATGGCTGGAATGGTAGGTTATACCGGTTCAGTGAAACAGGACTGAAACGAGGGTTACTCGATTCAGAAAGGACTTTGTCCACTAAGATAGTATTGGCAATGAGTCTTGACTAACAAGAAATGATTCTCTATGATTATGTGTGAATGCCACAAAGTTTCATTGTTTAAGTTATGATTATTGTGAATACATTTCACTACCATGAGTTATCCCAGGTTATGAAATTATGATCTCTTTTGCAGGTTAAGATTTCCAAAAGTTATGTTCTTATGAATATGAAGTGATTGATTTTTCTTTTGTTTACCCTTACTGAGCATTTGAGCTCGCCCTTTTATGTTTTCTTTTCCCCAGGATATAAAGAAAGGTCTTAGGTAAGAAAAAAAAGGGGAAGATCTTTATGGGAGATATTGAAGATCTTTCACCAGGATTAGAAGATTACGTTCCAAGTTTCCAAAGACACTAAACTATTACGATCCTTGTGTCTGTGTTTTTGTTATGTACTAAGTATTCCGAAAATGTAATGTAATGTCCATGTACGTCAGGCTTCGGGTCTCTACAGTTGGTATCAGAGGAAAGGTTTAGTCAACCTTTGGAAACTAGGATGCGAAAACGTTAGTGAGATCCCTAGAGATATTTCTAAGGTATGTCTAGGGATGTCCCTAAGGATAAGTATACGTATAGGATATAGTCCTATAACTATGGTAACGAAAATAGATTAAACCTAAGATGTTAGATATTGAAGGTACTCCCCCTTTATTATGTTGTTTTCCCTAGCATGATTTTTTCCTCTCACACTATTCTTTTTGGGTTTTAGACGATGGCTGGAACCCGAAGGAACCATGTTGATCAATGCAATGGACAATGCAATGATTGTCCTCCTGAACAAACAAATGTTATGGGAGATGGAGTGAAAAATCTTATTGCTATCCTTACACAAGCTATGAATCATTCTGGACTTCCAAATGAGCAGAGAAGGGAACAATATTCTATTGAGTCCTTCATGAGGCAATGTCCACCTTCTTTCAGTGGGTCTTCTGATCCACTTGTTGCTGAACAATGGATCAGTACCACTGAAAAGATATTTTCAGTTCTTCAATGTTCTGAACATGATAAAGTCATCTTAGCAGTATATCATTTGGAAGGTGAAGCTGATCAATGGTGGAATCTTATCAAGAATACAAGGCAAAGAGATGAAATTGAGTCCATGGAATGGGACGAGTTCAAGAACTTATTTTTCAATAAGTACTTCCCTCGTATTCTTCGAACAAAGATGGAGAAGGAGTTTCTTGAACTAAAGCAAAAGGATGATGAATCTGTTGGTATATACGAAGCGAATTTTACAAGACTTGCAAGGTATGCATCTGGCATTATCATCCAACCTGAAAGTAAAGTTGATCGATTTTTCAGTGGCTTAAAACCAAGTCTTCTAAGCACATTAGCTATAAGAGACTTCAGTAGCTATGAAGAAATTGTGCTTTGTGCTATCAAGGTAGAAATGGATGTTGGTGTTACATATCCATCTCATGGTTTTGACAAGAAACGAAAGATGGAGTTCAAGTAGAAATCTCAGAATAATGGTGAAAAGAAGATGAATGTTTCCTTATGCACAAAGTGTGGAAAGAAGCATGGTGGAGATTGTCTTAAAGGGACTAGAAAATGTTTTAAGTGTGGAAAAGAAGGTCATCGAGCAGCTGAGTGTCGAAGTAATGGAAAAAGGGTTTCTAATGATGTGAATAAAGAAAACACTGCAGAGAACACACCACCAAAACTTCAATGCTTCAAGTGCAAGGAAATGGGGCATTATGCTAATAAATGCCCTAATCCAAGGGTTAGTGATGATCAACATGAGAAACCACTGAAGGCAAAGGACAAAGGGAAGTCACATGCGATCACTATTGACAATGTTGAATATGAAAATGATGTGGTGGAATGATTAAGTGTTTATGTAATGGGATTCCAAAATAATGTTGTATCATTGAGTATTGCAATATTTATTGATGTGGTATTCAATGTGATTGAGATATTTTTTTCGAAATAAGATGATATGTGCATAATGAAGGGAAAACGAGAAAATGAAATGTTTAATAGTATTCATGAGCTCATGATTGATATAAGGACTAAGTGATATCATGGTTTGAGTATATAGAATTTTGAGGATTTTGGTATGTGGAAAGTGTTAACTTTAAATTGTATTCATGTTTTCACTAAGGTATTCAAGAGAATACATGATTAAGGACTTTGAATGTTTGGAATGTGACCAACAAGACATATCTTATGGGGATCAACGATGGTATTAAATCTCTGGTAATTGTTTTCACTATATTATGAGAGTGGACTACAGTATTATGGGTAAGCCTAATGATTGGAATGGATTATGTTGGACATAAGTTAGTATTGTTTAAGGATAGAAGTTTTTTTTTAGAAAAAGGACAACCTGCAGGACGGGCGACAACCCATCGCTTCGGACAAGGCTGTGGGAATCGAACCCACAACCTAAGTGCGACTGGCCTTTATCGCCTACCACTAGCCTACAGGAAGTCCCTGTTTAGTAGAAACTAGTCTTATTATATTAAGCAGTATGATATATGAAGTATAAGTCCATTTTAGGAACCATATGTGATTAATCTCACTATAGATCGACTTATGTATATAATTTTTGCTAACCTTTTGTTTGAGACAGATGGAATGACCTGTCATTCTATCACATGATCTGCTAACACTTCACAAATAACAAATTCAACTTCATTTATTTAAGAGATGAAGTGGAAATTGTTCAAGGCATGAACAACAGTGAGATTGTACCAAAATAAAGAAAGTATTTATTCTAATTCAAATTTTCAACTTTAGGGAAATGATCTTGAAAACCAAAAATGTTGTCCTAGTGATCTTATACCTGATGAATCAGATGGTACCTTAGATCGTCACAAATTTATGGATTTGTGATTACTGGATTTTCCATAGCCATGTTCTCTACCACTCTCCATCAGAACATGATGGCTAGATTTCTCTTCCATATCCATATTTTCACCTATGTGGAAACCCAGTGATTAGTTTATTTGGGTAATCGTTACATTTCATACTTTAGTTTTTAAAAGCCAAGTTTTGGTATTCCTTTTTACGATGTGGGTTTCTATTAAAGAAACTTTCGAATAGTAAACCATTTATAACCCCGACGAATTTCGAGGGCGAAATTCATTTTAATGGGGGTAGAATGTAACAGCCCGAGATTTTATGAAAAATATTCTTTTTTATTTCACTAATGTCTTGTGTTGTACGCTACACCAAAAGGAGCTTGCACAACACGCATCCTTGACTTTCCTTGCATTACACGCAATCGCTACCCTCCTCGATAGCATGTGTAGTACGCAATACCGAGTTTCACTAAACAACGATATGCTATTAAAGTATTATTAAAACTAGCCGTTATGAATAGTAATAACCACTTTTTAAAATTTTAGAAATTTTATCTGTCAAAATTGAATTCATTTTTGGATTCGGAGTATCGAATTTAGCCTAAGGTGAAATTTTGGTACTTTTCGGATAACTTTCATATTCTGATGAATAGTGAAAATTACTAAATTTTAATTAAAAACAACTTTTTTAATCGAAATAATTTATAGTGATAAATTATTAATTTGAGTGGTTTTAAAGTATATTTATAATATATTTTTACAATTTAATACAATGGTGGTCATTGAATGTAATTTCACATTTAAACCAGACATAAACAAGTGTCAATCTTTTGATAGATATTGTTTCTTAAAAACACGCTATTTGTTTTAACAGCGGGATTTAATTATAAAATTAATTAATGCAAATTCTATGTTATGAATTTGGTAAAATAGACTTCATTTTTGAAATCGGAATATGAAATATAGCTTAGGATGAAATTTTGGCATTTTTCTGAAAACCTTCAATTTTTGATGAATAGTGAAACTACTAAGTGGTAGTTAAAAAAACTGAATTTTTCATAAAACTTAATTTTACCGCTTCTGTGAATGGAATTTCAAAAATCCGAGAGACACGGTTGATGTCAGTAAGTAAAATGTGGTTCAATGAGATGAAAATAATTTTTGGTGAATAGTAACTTTTTACTTTTATTTACCACGGTTAAAAGTAAATAGGGTAATTAAGGGTAAGAATGATATTAATATTACCCTAACACATGTCCTAATTCTATTGGACAAGTGTATCTCGACCAAAAACAACCTTAAGTGTAAAATATTATCATTTAGGCCCACTTGGATTATATTAGGACATTTATTATTATTTAATTCAAAGAAGAGTTAAAAGAGTTAAAATCAAAGTATATTTACTAAAACATTTTTAATATAGGGTTGTACATAAGATAAATTCGATTTTAAATATTCATTAGAAAGCTAAAAAAAGTTACTAAATGATGGTATTTTATTTGTAATTTTTATACATCATATAATTTAATTTATTTATGACAGAATGATGATGCAGTAATTATCTTATTAATGAAATATTGACATAATTGATATTATAAATACCAAACTAAATGTAATTTATGACTTTTTATGAATTCCACTAATTTTCTAGGTTACTATGATATATTAGTGTTGATTTAATCAACTTGGTTCGAACATATAATTCTGTTATGACTTTCACAAAAATCATATATCAAATAGTGTCAAAATTGACACAAAATAGTTTTTAAATCAAATATTATATAATTAATTATTATTTTATTCCTAAAAATCTATGGTTCGGCCAAATGACTTATATACGGATATATATATTAATAATAAACAATTTGGGGTTCTTTTGGCATGTTATAGTAAGTTTATTAACCATATAGTGTAAGAAAACAAAAAGACACGGTAAAAGTTAAATTATTTAACTTAGAGTTAAATCTAAGTGATAAGGTTAAAATAATAACCTAAACTTGTCTAAATCCTATTGGTTGATAGGATTTCGACCCATCCCCACTTTACCTTCGAAATAAGACCCTTTGGAACCATTATAAACCGATTTTGACTTTAATATAAAATAATATTTTGAGATATTCCTAAGGTGCCCCTCTCCTCTCTTATAAAAGGACACCTCCTCCCCCTCCTCCTCACACCAATTTGAGCACTCAAGCTCGTTCTACCCCTGCCAAAATCTCTTCTCCACTTCCCTAGCAACATCCTAGAGGTTCTGGTCTTCCTCAAAGACCAATTTATGTTCCCTAAGAGGAGGTCTCAAAGAGGCGCTTCAAAGAAGAGGTAATTACAGTTACCAATTCTTTCATCTTTATTTCTTCTTCCACTTCTTCTTCATAGGTTGTTTCATTATGAAGTAATAAAATCAGTATCACTCATATACTGATATGTTATTATAAGTATGAAACATCCCTATTTCACCATCTATCCATCCTACGGAAAAAGAAATCACCGCGCGTGCGTACGTACGGAATACCGTCTCCACGCCGTGGTGTAATCTATTTTCCACCACCACCTTACATGGATGGGTATAATGGTGTAAAGAATAACTATACATAGTTATTAAAACATCATATTGATTCTGATATATTGTATAATCCACTCCAATTCAATTCAATATTTATAGAAATGATATCATCGCTCGTGCGTACGTACGGACTACCGTCTCCACGACGCGATGAGATTCATTCTCCATGTTAACCATTTAAGAATGATTATAAAGTATATATAAGAAATAATAATGAAATATATGACATTATAAAGCTACTGGATTTATGTATATATATATATATGTATGTCATCTACTTACTTCCATTTCAAGACAATAAGGAAAGGAAAACAGCGTTCATGCGTACGTACGGACTACCGTCTCCATGAATGGTGTTTTTCATTTTATTTATCTACCTATTATATATATATATATACTGAATATATATGATATATAAATCATATTTTATATTCTGGAAGTAAGTAAATCATGATATAAGTAATAATGATGTCAAGAACAACAAGTCAAAACACCTACGATAAATGAAACGATTTTACCCAAAACGCTTCTTTAACATGGAATTTACAAAAGAACGGGTAATATAATGTCATAAGTGAACCATATATGATATCATAACAATGAATATGATTCTGTAATAATTCAATAACATGATTTAAATCATTATACAAGAGGTTCGGACACTTACAAAGCAAGTCGAACCTAAGGTAAGGGAAATATCACAATCTCATTTTTATCCGAGATTGTTCGTAAGTATTTACTGGGGTGTATTTTATCATCCACATCCACGTTTCATCAATATATAATATTATTTCCATCCACCTACAATTGTTTAAATCTATTTTTACCCTTCGGTATGTTTTTAGTAATATGTATGAAAGGAATCTTTTGTCGTACGAGGTACTTTTTGACTTTTCCGACAAAAGTACGAAGAATGTTTTTTTAACTTATATGGCAAGAATGGATTTTTAAAACATTATTTCCAAGAAGCTTCCTTTACAAGTTTTCATGTTTATTTTTAATCAACTTCTTTTAGTTTAAAGTCGTATGACATGTTAAGAAAGGAAAAATGTTTTTGAAGTAGAAATGATATTTTCCTCAAGAATGGAGTTCAAGTGTTTTATATCAAAATTATTTTCCATCTAAGATAATAAAGGGTTCTGTTTTTATACCTATTATTACATTGATTTGATTATGTTTTGAGGAAATTATTTTTATGAAGTCATTTACCAAATATGATTTTTTTTATGATGTCATGATGTTTCAAGAATCCCATTTTTGTTACATGTGTTATGCGATGATGTATGATTTATGACTATGTGGCACACATAAGAAAGGATTAATTATAAGATGGGTGGGACCTATATCTCCCTCCAATGCATTGGGTAAAGATTTTATATCTCATGAGATAGTCATGGCTGGAATGGTAGGTTATACCGGTTCAGTGAAACAGGACTAAAACGAGGGTTACTCGATTCAGAAAGGGACTTTGTCCACTAAGATAGTCTTGGCAATGAGTCTTGACTAACAAGAAATGATTCTCTATGATTATGTGTGAATTCCACAAAGTTTCATGGTTTAAGTTATGATTATTTTGAATACATTTCACTATCATGAGTTATCCGAGGTTATGAAATTATGATCTCTTTTGCAGGTTAAGATTTCCAAAAGTTATGTTCTTATGAATATGAAGTGATTGATTTTTCTTTTGTTTACCCTTACTGAGCATTTGAGCTCACCCTCTTATGTTTTCTTTTCCCCAGGATATAAAGAAAGGTCTTAGGTAAGAAAAAAAGGGGGAAGATCTTTATGGGAGATATTGAAGATCTTTCACCAGGATTAGAAGATTACGTTCCGAGTTTCCAAAGACACTAAACTATTACGATCCTTGTGTGTGTGTTTTTGTTATGTACTAAGTATTCCGCAAATGTAATGTAATGTCCATGTACGTCAGGCTTCGGGTCTCTACAATCACACCGCAAAACTTTTAGATTTTGTGTTTTTGGTGTTTAGTTTCATAACCAACTTATTTTATAACATCATTAAAATTTCCAAAAAATAGTTCTCTCTAATAATATCTTTTTAGAAATATCATTTATAATATTCTTGTTCAAAACATAGGGAATGGAAAAAAGAAAAAGTGTTAGTATATATGTTCTATTTGGGTATATATAGGGGAAAACAATTGAAGATCATAAGTGATAACAAGATAATCATGTGGATGTGGGAACATAAAGAAGGGGTAAATACATAACATAGGAGAATCATACCAAATAAAACATGGGTCATAAATCATGTGGTATATAATTAAGAATAGAAAAATACATCATGATGACAAAAATATCTTAGAATAACATAGCCACATATTGAATATATTCCTATAGTGTTTTAGGATTTCTCTCCAATGAAATACATGGCATCCCATGAGATAAATATTTTTACGTAATGCATTGGAGGGTTATTATAGACCCACCCTTCGCTTAGAGGATAGAGTCCGTTAGATGTTTTGGGTTACTCCCCATTACATATCATCTAATGAGATAGGGACTTACACAAATAATTAAAGAAAAATAAAATAATCATTTATCTTATAATAATAAACTATACAAATATGTTCAACATGATCGTTAAAGCATTTATAATTCTATCATAGCATAAGTAACCAGTGAGATTGAAATGTGTTTCAAGAAAATTTCTATAAGGCACGATTATTTTCAAACCTGGTAAATTATTTTGGTGGTGTACTTATATTATACACCAAATTTATCATAATGAACGTTAAACATTGTTTACATAGATTAAAAAACATTTATAAGAGTGTTAGAAAATTTATTTGAAATATTTCAGGAAATATCCTTTTATTTTTTAAACCAATTTTTTTTAAAAAATAATTTTAAAATAATGGTATAGAATATAAGTTTTAAAAACATGTAAAAATAGAGATGAATATTCATATAGGAATTTGATAAATACCATTGGAAAATTTACTCATGTAGATGTTTTTCAAAAAAAAATTATTTTGATGCCTCTGTTAAAAAATTCAAAGACAATAGAAAATGAGTCAGGATAAAAACATAGAAGAAAATGAATATGAACATGGGGGACAAAATTTATTGACAGAAAAGATAAGAAAAGTTATGTTCTATCAAAACAAATCATTTCAACTGAATTCTGAACCAAATGTAAGTGAAATAGTAAGAAGTTAATAAACCCCAAAAATAAACAAATGAGAGAAAAATATATGGGTTATAAGAGATAAATATAGTACAATTCCCCTAAATAGTAATTTGAACATAGTAAATTTTGTTTTCAAAGTGATATTGGAAAACTATTACATTTAATCGTGAAATCCCTAAAATAAATTTAACCGAATTTATGATAAATGTATCCATATTAATCACTTGTTTTAAAACACAATTAGTATGTATTATTTCTCATACTCATTAATTATAACCGTTCAATATATTTGTAACAACCCTGCCCTTTATTATACACTAAAACCTGATTTATTACATAAACTCTTCAATTGACACAACATAGAATATCGATAGGTTTAGTGTATTTGGGGCTTAGGAACATTGAATAAAGGAATAAAATATTAAACAAAACATCTTTATTGAAAATTTATTTTACATGACCACTACATTCCCTCGTACTTATCATTTCATGGGATAACCTGAGGACATGTATAGGAAAAGGGTGAGCTATAAAGCCCAGTAAGGGACCAAAAAAGGAATAACATGAAGAATTAAATACATGTTATTAAATAAGAATACCAATAGATAATAAAAGAAACATGAACATAAAGGCATGATAAAACATGATTATCACAACATAAAAATGTGGAAACAACACTTAACATGGTATTACAATGATCCAAGTATCATTTCACATGTAGCATGAGTAATACGTCATTGCACTTTAATTATAATTATTAACCCTTATTGAACATGATGTATCATGATACTAATATTTACCCAATGCATTGGAGCACTATTAGGGTGCACCCTTCATAAACATTTCATTTCATGCATAAGTGTGCCACATGGATCATATAAGATGGAATCATTAAAGATCATCATTTATTACATGATAAAGGAATGTAGAATTCATATATGAAACTCTATAATCAATATGTAAATGTGCATAAAGGTGATTACCCTTGATTGAGAAATGGGAACTGTATTCGCAACACAATGACTTTGGCATGGAAAATCGCGATGCAATTTAGACAGCATAACGGTGTGACATAAGAATTCATAAAAATGGTTGATGAGAGAGAAAGGGGTTTCTCATCATATTTAAATGAAATGGATAGTAAGGGGTTCATATAGATACATGTCCCAACATAAGTAATGGAATTTTAGATTCATAATACAAAATAATTGCTTGAATTAAAATGAGGAGAGAGAATTTTTTTACAAAATTTCGGCATGGTAACAGGTGTAGATGAGAGGAATTAATGAGAGATAAATGGACCTATCTTCATTAAAACATAAATAGAGAATTATTATAGAGGTTCTAAATCATACCCTAACATTTTTAATTGAAAGTAAAAGGGCATTTAAATATAAAGAAACTTTGATAAAAATAAGAAAGGAAGGAATCCCTTACTTGGAAGTGTGATCCCAAAGGCTTGGGAAGGGCTTGAGAGAGGCTTCTTGGGAGGTTAGGGCACTTTGGGAGGATTCTAGAGAGAGGAAAGTAGAGGTTGTATAAACTCCAAAGGCTTTGAGTGAAGAGGAAGTGGGATATTTGGTGGGTTCATATAGGAAATGAGAGGGAATTATTTATTATTTAGCTTTGGGACACCACACATTAAACTAATCAAAACCAAAAACCAAACTGTGGTTTTTTCCCATGTATTTTAGCAAAGGGGAGTGGAAAAAATTATTTTATAAGTCTATTGAATGAGCCTCTTAAAATAATAAGGTTTCTTATGTGGATGTGAGTCACACTCTCAAGGAAATCAATTTAAAAAGTTAAAATGTTTTATAAGTCTTGAAGGGTCCACTAAAGCATTGTAAAATAAATAACAAAACCTAAAATCACATTATTTTAATGGTAAAACATATATTGTCTGAACATAAGGTTTATAGAATTTTATTATATCACTATTGGGTCATTATGAAGCCATAAAACACACTGTATATTTAAACGGTATTTAATTTTATACAAAAATTCGATTGTCTCAGAAAATTATGAAAAAATCACTGTTGTATAATTTCGATATCCAGATTCCAAAAATAATATTCATTTCATCTAATTTTTTTTTAAATATATGAATTTTTACTTTTAAAATAAAAACCGACATTTATTAAAAATTCATTGGTTTTGACAAAAACAGCTTTTAAACCATAATAAAAATCACAGTTGTATTCATAATAATTATATGATCATTTATATTTAATAAAAATTAATTTTTTAATTATTTTTATTAAAATATTATTTAATTAAAAAATCCATTAATTTATCAAAATTGATTTAATAATTGAATATTAACTAAAAATACTATTTGTGCTTTAATAACTATTTACAAAGTAGAAATAATAAAATGAATATATATTATTTATTATATAAAAAAATAATGCACATAATCATAGTTCTAAGGTCTTGTTACGTAAACCCTTATAACAATTGCATATGACTGAAGGGTAAGATACTCAATGGTGAGAGACTCTTGGGGTGGCTTAGATAACATTACTTGAGTGGTAATCCCCATCAAATTCCACTTCTCTCGTAGGCGGTTGCATTCGATCTTAACGTGCTGAAGCTCAGCTTTGGATTGGTCAAGAGAAAAGCCCAATGATGCCACCTTCTTTTCGAGCTCTATAAATTGGGCTTCGTATGGAACAATTCTACTGGATGAGGCCATCACATCCTTTTTCTGAGTAAATTAGATTTGTTAAATCTATGTATTTATAATAATCATGTGATCACTGTTTAATGGCTATATTCGAAATGGTCACAATTCATAACTGTATTTTAAAATCCAAACACATAAAACCACGGAAGTGCATTTGTTTTATATCCATTTTACATAATAATACATTTAATTAGATCAAGAGAAATTTCCATTAATAAAATTTTGGGTTGTTACAATCTTCCCCCATTAAGAAATTTCACTCTCAAAATTTTTTTTCCCACTCTAAAATAGATGAGGGTAACTTTTCATCAACAATTCTTATGATTCTCATGTTGCTTCTTCAAAAATTTTGTTTTTCCATAACACCTTAATGAGGGTAATTGTCTTATTTTGTAGATCTTTTTCCCAACAATGTAAGATCTTCACCGGATTGTATTCATAATAGAGGTCATTCTTCAATGGTACCACCTCTGGATTGAGTACATGCGATGGGTCAGGTATATACTTTCTCAAGAGTGATACATGGAATACATCATGTACTTGAGATAGGTTCGGTTGGATTTTTAATCGATATGCCACTTCTCCAATGCAATGAAGGATATAAAAAGTTCCAAAGTACCTTGTACTAAGCTTTCCATTCTTCCCAAACCTCAAAAATCTCTTCCATGGTGATATGTGTAAGAATACCATGTCTCTGACATCAAACTCTAGGTCTCATCGATGATTATCAATATAGATCTTTTTTCTACTCTGAGTAGCTTTAATGTTCTTCTGGGTGGTATTAACCTTATCCACAATTTCTTCGACCATATATGGACCTAAGAGTTTTCTCTCCCTAACTTCATCCTTACATGCCAGTGTTCTGCACCTCTTCCTATATAGGGCTTCATAATGATCCATTTGGATTCTTGAGTGGAAACTGTTGTTGTATAAAAACTCAACAAGAAGGATATGTTGATCCCATCCTCTTTTTAAGTCCATTGAGAATGCTCTCAATAGGTCTTCAAGTGTTTGGATAGTCTTCTTAGATTGGAAATCAGTTTGAGGATGATAGGTCGTACTAAAGTTCATCTCAGTATTCAAAGCATGTTGAATACTCTTCCAAAACATAGAGGTGAATTTTGGATCTCGATCGAATACAATAGATAGTGGTATCCCATGCATCCTTACCATGTATCCAATGTATATACATGACATTTTATCTCCTGAGAAATCCTCCCAAATAGTAATGAAGTGTGTAGTCTTTTTAAGATGACCCACAATAACCCAGAAAACATTGTTTCCTTTGGATATATTCGGAAATCCGGTGACAATGTCCATGGTGATATTCTCCTATTTCCATGCTGGTATGGGTAATGGTTGCATCATCCCCTTAGACGTTTTCCTTCCAGCCTTCACTTGTTGACATACCAGGCACATTGATGTATACTCAGTGATCTCATTCTTCATGTTATCCCACCAATAGTTCCCTCGAAGATCTCAATACATCTTTGTGTTTCCTAAGTGAATGGAGAAAATAGAACTATGTGAATCATCCAAAAGTTCATTCTTTAACTCTAGATTCGATGGAACACATAGTCCTGACCCAAATCTCACAATTCCTTCTCCATTGACATTGAAATCGAAGGATTTCACTTTCCTGATAGTTTCCACTTTCTTATGAATTCCCAAATCATCCTTTTAATCATCCATTAACCTTTCCAAAAGAGATATTTGAGCAATAATTTGTGATATTATTGATAATGTTCACTTCTTTATTATTCATATTTCTATCTTCATCATGTATAATAAGATTGGATAATTTCAATTCTCATCAATGATAGAATCACTGGGTCCTTTCTACTTAGAGAATCCACCACCTTGTTCTCTTTCCTAGGGTGGTAATGGATTTAGCATTCATAATATTTGACCAGATCTAACCATCTCTATTGGCTCATGTTCAACCCTTTCTGTGTGAATATATAATTGAGGCTTTTGTGGTCCGTATATATTTCACACTTCTCCCCAAAAAGGTAATGCTGCTGAATTTCTAATGTTAAGATCACTACAGCCAACTATAGATCATGTGTTGGATAGTTTTTCTCATGAACTCTCAATTTCCATAAAGCATAGGAAATGAATTATTCATTCTGCATCAACACAAAACCCAATCCATTCTTCTAAGAATCACTATACAATAAAAAGTTCTCCACTTGTGGGTAATGTGAGCATAGGTGCAGTGATAAGACTCCTTTTCAACTCCTTGAATCTCTCTTCGCATTCATCACTCCAAGAAATCTTTACTCCCTTAAAAGTTAACTTCGTAAGAGGGTTGCCCAATCGTGATGAATTTCTCACAAATCAATGATAATATCCAGCTAACCACAGGAAGCTACAGATATTCGTTACCGATGTTATCCTCAGCCATCCCTCAATTTCAGTTGTCTTGGAGGGATCCACGGATATCCCATTACTTATGATTATATGACCCAATAATGAGACTTACTTCAACTAGAACTCACACTTTCTGTACTTTTCATAGAGATTCTCCTTTTGCAAGGTCTCTAGTACAATGCTTAGATGCTCCTCTTTCTTGTCATTGGTTTTAGAGTATATTAGAATATCATCTATTAATATTACCACAAATTTTTCTAGGTAATATCTATTGAATATATTCATCAAATCCATAAATATTGATGGAGAATTAGTGAGTCCTAAAGGCATTACTATGAATTTATAGTGCCCGTTCCTTGTACGAAAATCAGTCTTGGGGATATCCTCCTTATTCACCCATACATGGTAATATCCTGACTGCAAATCCACCTTGGAAAAGTATTGTGCCCCACGTAGCCGATCGAACAAGTAATCAATCCATGGAAGAGGATATGTGTTCTTTATCATGATTTTTTGAGCTCTCTATAATCAATGGAAAGGTGCATTGAATCATACTTCTTGATGAAGAGGACTAGGGAACCCCATGGTGAAGCACTTGGGCCAATAAACACATCATCTAGATTCCACTATAGTTATTTCTTCAGCTCCTCAAGCTCCACAAAATCCATTATATATGGACTCTTGGATATTGGCAATACCCCTGGTATATGGTCATTTGATAATTCAACATCTCTTCTAGGAGGAAGACCATACAATTCATCGGGAAACTCTTCTACAAATTCTCTCACAATAGGCATGTCATCAAGGATGGTAGCTTCCTTAAACACAATCATCTGAGCTAGATACGCATGCTCATAGGGTAGAAATATACATTCTTGAGATGATGGTTCTAAAGAAGATTCATCTTCTTCCTTGAAATTGTATAGAATTGGAGGTCCATTCTCCATTTGAAGATTGATTTCCCTCTCATGGAAATTTATGTTTGCTCTATATAAGGAAAGTCAATCCATGCCGATAATTACATCAAATGACACCAGAGGTAGTTTGACGATATTCACCAGGAAGTTAAATCCACAAATTATGACAAGGGATGAGTTATATTCATGGGATGTAATGATTTCCTCATTTTCCATACTCACCGACATCTTTACTTCCATGATTTTTGGTGGTGTTGGGATTATTCTACTAAAAACTCAAGATATAAAAGAATGAATAGAACCAGAATCAAAAAGTAAAATCACTATTCATGAATGAATAACTATATTACCTGTCGCCACTTCATTTTTGGCTTTTCACTTCGGCAGTACTGATGGAAAAATCTCGCCCTTTCTTCCTTGGAAGTCGTTGGTTTCCTCTAAAAACCTTTGGCTTAGGGCACTAATTTTCAAGGTTCCCTTGTTTTTGTAGTTGAAGCAATGGAAAATGAGTTGAGGGTCGGACAAAGCATTTATCTCCTCTATAATAGCCGCTAGTTTCTCCTGTCAGCAGTTAACGGCTAGGCGCCCTTCTCTTCTACACCTAAAGCATTTCTGCATCCCCTTCAGACAATTTTCGGGGCACTTCTTTCTGCACCTTTGGAAAGTGGGGTGCTGGATCTTCTTAAAACTGTTGGATTTATCCATCGGACCACCATAATTGATTTCTACCTTACACTTCATATCCCCATGATACCCCTGGGATTCGCTAATCTCCATTTATACTTTGAGGGAACATCAGACAATTTATTCATAGCTATCGAAGTCACGGATTTCTATAACTTTTCATAGGCTAGGTTTTAACCCACCAAAGAAGTGGTCAACCTTGTATTTGGGGGTAATGACAAAGCCATAGGCGTATCGTGTAATAATTGTGATGTTTTTCTCATATTCATAGATGGATTCGTCGTCTTTTTTCTTTAGGGAAAAGAAGTCCCATTCGATCTTAATCTAGAGGGTTCGTAGAAAATATTTATTGAAAAACATTATCCGAAAATCCTTCCATTCCAATACCTCAATATCTTCCTCAAGATTATTAATTTTGATCAATTTACACCATTGATTAGCTTCACCTTCCATACGATAAGCACCTATAATAACCTTCCCTTGTTTGGATCATTGAAGTATGGATACGATCTTTTAAATGGAGTTGATCCATTGTTTGGTAATTGAGGGATCAGATGATCCCTTAAAAGTAAGATGCCTTTATCTCACGAAGCTCTCGATTCAGACTTATTCCTTCTTGGGGGGGGGGGGGGTTGAAAGTTCCTGTTAACCCACGTTTCTATTCAAATGTTGAGTTCACTAAGATAGTACCATGACAATGTTCATGATTCCCGCTCCCATTAGATTAGGAATCTCATTAGCACTGTCATCACACTAATATTCGCATCAGTTTTTAGCCTGAGTCCTCATATTACCAGACAGTGGCTAGAATAAAATGGAATTTAGGGGTAATAACTAAAGTCTAATACAAGGAAAAAATAGATGACTTATAAATAAATTTTATTTCCTTAACTTATAAATCTATAGGCTTCGATCTATGTTATCCATGATATACTTTCTAACATATATTCTTAGGGGAATTTTTTTAGTTCCCTTAATAATGGTTCATACTAAGCTTGTGAATTTACCAAATCATATCCCCCCAGAGTGTAGTAACCAAGAGTAAAACAAGGCCTGTTGTCGTGTACCAGGATACCCCAGGTCAAGCCCAAAACTCCTTGTCAGAGTTTTCACTCTTAGGTACATCTTTACCAGAGGCATCTTTACCTACTTGTATATATAAAGGGTTTCATTTTACTGAAAAACCACTTACCTAATACTCAAAAAATCTTTGGGATGTTTTTATTATACTTAGTATTATCCTTAAGGATTTTAATAGGGTTTTCTAATCCTAATCCCAAAAAGTACTAAACCTATCATTTGATACCAACTATAACAAGCCTACTCTTTATTATACACTTAAAGCTGATTTATTACATAAAATCTTCACATTATACAACATGGAAGATAGATTTGTCTACTGTCTTGGGGATTAGTAACATTAAATAATGACTTAAAACATGAAACACAACATCTTTATTGAAAACTTCCATTACATGACCACTACATTCCCTTGTACATAGCATTGCATGGGATAAACTGACGACATGAATAATAAAAGGATGAGTTATAAAGCCCAGTAAGGAAGTAAACAAGGCATAACATGAATAATGAAATACATGTTAGGAAATAGGCATATCAACAGAGAAAAAAAGAAACATGAATATAAAGGCATGATAAATCATTATTATCACAACATGGAAATATGGAAACAACACATAACTTGGTATTAGCATGAGAAAAGGATAATTTCACAGGGAACATGAGTAAAACCACATTTCACTTGAATTAGCATGAGTAAACCCTCATTTCACTTGACTTATCATGATACTAATCATTACCCAATACATTGGAGTGCTATCAGGCCACACCCTTCTTAAACATTTCATTTCATGCATATGTGTGCCACATGGATCATATAACATGGAATCAATAAAGATCATCATTTATTCCATGATAAAGAAATATGGAATTAATATATTAAACTATATAATCAATAAGTAAACATACATAAAGGTGAATACCAGTTATAGATAAATGGGCATGGTATTCAAAACACAATGACTTTGTCTTGGAAAATCACGGTACAAATTCGGCAGCATAACCGCATGACATAAGAATTCATAAAAATGGTTAATGAGAGAGAAATTGGAATCTCATTATATTTAAATGAAATGGAAAGTAAGGGGGTCATATATATATATATATATATTTACAAACACAAGTGATAGGAATTTTAGATTCATAATACAAAAGAATTTATTGAAAGTAAATGAGAAGAGAGAAATTCCTTACGGAATTTCGGCATGGTAAGGGGTATACATGGAAGGAATTAATGAGAGAGAAATGGATATATCATAATTCATAAATAAAGAGGGTAGTATGGGGGAGGTGTGAAATTACAAACCAAAATGGGTAATTGAATGTAAAAGGGTATTACAAATGAAAGAAACATGGATAAAAATAAGAAATGAAGGAATCCTTTACTTAAAAGTGTGATCCCAAAGGCTTAGGAGGGGATTGAGAGAGGATTATTGGGAGGTTAGGGCAACTTGGGAGGATTATAAAGAAAGTATAGAATAGGTTTTATGAACTCCAAAGCCTTTGAGTGATGAAGAAGTGGGAGCCTGGGTGGGTTTATATAGGAAATGAGAGGGAATATTTTATTATTTAGGTTATGGACACCACACCTTAAACTAATCAAAACCATAAAACTACCAATGGTTTTTCCCATGGATTATTCCAAAGGGGAGTGGAAAAAATTATTTTATAAGGAAACTGGAGGAAAATTTTAAAATAATAGGGTTGCTTATGTGGAGGTGAGTCACACTCTCAAGGAAATCAATTTAAAAAGTTAAAATGTTTTATAAGTCCTGAAGGGTCCACTAAGGCATTGTAAAATAAATCAAACAAACCCAAAATCAAATTATTTTAATTGGAAAAAAATATATTGGCCGAACATAATGTTTATAGTATTTTATTACATCACTATTGGGTCATTATGATGTGATAAAACACATTATATATTTAAACGGTATTTAATTTTTACCCAAGAATTCGATTGTCTCAGAAAATTATGAAAAATTTACCATTGGATAATTTCGACACCCTCATTTAAAAAATAATATTAATTTCATATAAATAATTTTATAAATATGTAAATTTTTTACATTTAAAATAAAAACTGACATTTATTGAAAATTCACAGGTTTTGAAAAAAACGGCTTTCAAACCTTAAAAAAATCATAATTGTATTCATAATAATTATATGATCATTTATATTTAATAAAAATTAATTTAGTAATAATATTTTATTAAAATATTATTTAAATTCAAAGTTCCATTAATTCATAATAATAGATTTCATAATTGAATATTAACTACAAAAACTATTTGTTCTTTAAAAACTATATACAAAGTAATAATAACAAAATGAATATATATTATATATTATTTAAAAAAATTATTCACATAATAATAATTATTAGGTCTTGTTACACAACCCCTTATTAAACCCGTAATGGGCCGAAGGGTATGGTGTACAATGGTGATAGACTCTTGAGGTGGCTCGGATAACATCACTCGGGTGGTAATCGCTTTCAATTCCACTTCTCTTGTAGGCAGTTCCATTCAAGATTAACATATTGAAGATCAGATTGGTCTTGGTCAAGAGAGAATCCCATTGATGCCACCTCCTTTCCGAGATTTGAAAAATGGGCTTCGTATGGATAAATTCTACTAGATGAGGCCATCACTTCCTTTGTGTGAGTAAATTGGATTTGTTAAAGCCCTATATTTATATTAATCATATGATCACTGTTTAATGACTATATTATCAACGATCACAATTATTAATGGTATTTTAACATCCAAAAACATAAAACCACAAAATTGTATATGTTATATAACCATTTTAAATAGTAATGCATTTAATTAGATCAAGAGGAATTTACATTAATAAAAGTTTAGGTCGTTATAATATTTATATTAGTTAATTATTCATTATTTTTTTTATTAGATGATAGAAATTTAATTTTTTTTCAAAAAAATTTCTATGTGGGATTTTTATCATTTTTTTATACTAATTTCATCACTATTAATTTAATCAGGGTATTTGGAACATTGTGTTTTAATGATTTATATAGTATTGTGTTATTTTTATATATTCTTTAGGTATTGTTTGTGATAATGAAATCCATGGAAAATAATTTTTTTATTAAATCACAGATGATAACAACTTACTTTATGATCAATCATTTTTTTATCACCATAAAGGACAATATAAAGAGAATAAATTACTCTTTAATATCATATATTACATACTCATCCAATATTTGAATTATGGAGATAGTGTTGTATCATTTTATAGGTGGTTGAACCAACCCAATCAATAACTTGTCACACTAATGAATTAGTAAGAGTTAATGTGATAATGTAATTTAAAAATATGGTTAAGGACTAGGTAATTACTTTGTTAAACTTTGGAATTTTTGATTTATTCCTCCTTCATGGAACTATAATGTATCTGATATCTAATTGGTATTTTGGATAAAAAAATATTAGAAGCAATTAATTTGATAACAAAGGAAAAAGTGTGTTTTGGGCGGGGTAGGGGAGGGTTCTTTTAATATGTGAGTTTTGATTTGAATTTTGAAAAATATTCAAGACTAAATGTAAAAGTAAATCATTATATAACTAAACAAAATAAAAAGGTGGTAAATAATGGGGATGGGTTTGGATCCCTTTAACTAAAAAAATTAGAGATATGTTTTCATGATATTCAATGTTTTAACTTTTTATAACCAAATTTACCTCATATTAACATTACCAGGTTCACTAATTTTTAACATCCTTAAAATATATGTCTTTTACACTTTCAGAAAAAATAATTAAAGAGATTATGGTAACCCAATCATTTGTTATGTAGTATAAAAAATATTAAACTAAAAATAAATCCACTAATTGATTCCAAAAAATCATTAAATTATTAGAACCATTAACCATTAAAAACTATAATCTATAAGAAATTCCCTATATTCTAGATCTTCAAAAATAAGATCTTAAAATATTGAAAGAATATTATCCTAGGTGTAAATATACTCATCCATACTTATCATCCCTTAATTAAAATCATAGAGTAGTATGTGATCATGACTATTTATCCAATCCAGTTTCTGCTCTTAGGTGTTGAATGAATATTTATTTCATGAATTATTCTGAAATCTGTGTTTGAGGCTAATATTTCAAAATAATATTTTATAATCTCTTACTTAGAGTGCATGACATAGAATTAGGCATTTTCTACTTGAGAATTATGTTTTCTCTCCCTTATTCACCCCATCCATCTTTTAGATGAAGATAATCATCGGTAGCCTCACATACTTCCATCAAACCCAAGCCGAAAACCTCCTATTTCATAATTTCCATTTTTTCATCAATTTTTATGGTTGGTGTTGATCTGTCATAGGCTCAAAAATAGACACTACTAACCAGAGATGGTATTTCGACCCCATCATCTTTATATCTCATCTACTAGGTGAAATTTTGTACACCTGGGATCCCATTGGATTACCTATTGATATAGTCATCATTGAAATTGGTAGGTTATAATAGCATTTTCATTTCATAGATTTATTTCCTTTATTAACTCATTTATTACTTCAATAAAATGTTTTATGCCTCTAAATTAAATTTAAATTTTCCCAATTTCGATGTGCTGATTGTAAATTAAAAAAATTTAAATGTATTTTTTTATAAATACCGTAGATTTATATTTAATATGATATATATATATATATAGAAACACTATATATATATATTATTTATTTTATGGTTTATTATTAAATAATTGAGATATATTTAAATTGGTTGTTATTATTCTTAAAGGTGTCTTATTAGTTTTATTTCATTTTTGTGCTAGTCACAAGCCCTTAGCCTATTATAGGTTATCTTATAGGGGAACACTCAGCTTACCACATGTCTATCTTGGTACTTGGTGGGGCACATCATGTCACTAATGATTACGTGACTTTGAATTTGGATGTTGTAGAAAAACATGGAAGACTGATATACTATCAATTTATGAGTTCCATAAATAGTGATTTTAATTGTATGTTTTTATCACTAATGATTTATATTTTCCCAAATCATAACATTTTAATTTTTTTATTTGTTGATCAATTAGGTACTTTGGTTATTTGATATATTATATAATGCCAAAACTGAAGGGTTTATTAATAAATATTACACGCCTAAAAAGTCTCCCACCGTTTAAAAAAAACTATTTTAATCGTATTGAGAAAAAATTTACAAACTTCAGGAATTATTATAAAAAATAAAATTATTTTTATTCCTTTCACGATTCAAAAATCCTTGTAATTATATGTCAACAATTCAGAAAAAATATAGTTATTTTTACCGACTCATATGAAATTCAAACAACCAAAATTAATTTTTATACTACATAAATATATTATAGATCAATTCATTAAAGAGCTCAAGTCAAAAACCAAGATATTAGTTTGAATTCAAACTCAAAATTTGAAATAGATTACAAAATCTATTAGTAAATATATTTCTAATTAATTTGAACATAATGTATTTCCATTTTTTTCATAGTTATTATATCTTAATAGTGATTATTTATAAATAAAAAATTTTTGTGTCTTGTTTTATAGATTAAAAATACAGATAAATGAGATAAATTATCAGACGATTAGAAATAGTTAGCTTAAATAACTTTGAAGTACTTGGAGAGAGTCCATGAGTAAAATATTAATGATATAATTATTTATATAGTTTACAATAAATAAGGATATAACAAAAGTATAATATTTAAATAATTCAAAGACTATAGATATTATGGAATTATTATTGGAATTATATATTTAAATTATCATGAACTCATTTTTGTTTCAATATTTAAATCCTATTATTTCCTTATTCACATGGTTTTAAATATTGATTCATTACAATTTACTTATATAAAAATAATTATTTTTTATAAACATCAACATGAATAAAATGATCAATATATTTTGGATACATGATCTAAAATGGTATATTATGTTGGTAGTGGGTTTAATAATGGTTGGAGTGTTGTAGTTTATCTAAAATTTATAGAATTGTAGAATAATAGAAATATTGGTGAAGAATGGTATATTTAAATTGAACCATGTTAATAGGAATATATCGAACTATTATTATATGAATATATATAAATAACCATTCTTGTTGGAGAGTATGAATATTAGGGCATCATATTAAGGATTGGTGATGAAAATAAATTTTGAATAAAATAATTGTTTGGCCAAACATTTCCTACCATATATTTTAAATCATAATATGTGTATTGTTTACAAAAAAATATTCATTCTTGAATAAATGTTCAATAATAGATGTTTCCACAAATTTAATTTTATGAAAAATTATATTAAATTTTAATTTGAATTATTTTTATGATTTAAAAAATATCAATGATAATATCTGTTGTGAACGATATAGGGTAAACCAATTTTCATTTGCACTTAACATGAAAAATTAATGGTACAGAGGTAAAATAACAAGGGATATATTTTTA
This sequence comes from Viscum album, assembly GCA_963277665.1. Taxonomy (NCBI): domain Eukaryota; kingdom Viridiplantae; phylum Streptophyta; class Magnoliopsida; order Santalales; family Viscaceae; genus Viscum; species Viscum album. The sequence goes on from OY728138.1 coordinate 1,417,014,717, forward strand.
ATAATAATTAATAATAATAAAATATTTATAAAATAAATAAAGAATGATTATATTTTAATGTATAATTTAAATACCTCTTATTATTGGATATTATTTATTATAAATTATATATTTTAATATTACCTTGTATTGTATAACATGTTCTAACTAGTATCATTATTGTCTATATTTTTGGGAAAATGTTAATTGATAAATAGTTTATAGAACATAATTATTCTATACAGTCAACTGACACTGCTACTCTATCAGTTATGGTTCTTACTCTATTAAGTTCATATTTAGATATTAGGATTATAGTGAATGTTATTTCTAGGGAATGGAATAAACCAATGGATAATCAAGTGTCCATACATATGACATCACGATGACATCAGTAGGGAAATTATTGGTTTGTTTTTCTTTAGGATTATTATAATTACTTCATACATATACTAAATATTTAATGAGTTAATTTTATAGATTAAAATAATTAATAATGATATGAAAAAATTAAAATAAAATATGTTCTGTGGTTGAAATTTTTAAATATTATTCTATCATTTTATTTATCTTTGGGTGACTATAGATGAATTTATTGGCGTGTACATGAAGCTTTTATGGTATCTAGAGACTAAATCAATGCATCACCCTCACATATCATTATTGGAGGAATAAGAAAATGAATAGGAATAAAGAAATATTTGATAATACAATAATGGAAAATGAAACTAATTATTGATATAAGACTTTTTTTTGATATTATGTTATATTTAGTCAGCCTAATAATTTATATATATCTTAATTTTAGCTATTTATATATTTTTAGATGGATAAAAACATTGAGAAATAAAGGATAATGATAATTTTAGGAAAAATAGATAGTCTTCAAGTATAGTCAATGGTAAATGTTCAGTAATAGTTCATTAATCTCCTTTTATATGTATGATAGGGTGGCATAAGGGTTGCCTAGACAGTAGTTGAAGTCATGTTTTGTGAACTTTTTCTACAAATTCATGTAATGCATTTTATAATGTGATATTGTATTACTATCAATTCCATATTAATATTACATTTTATATTAATATTAAATTCTTAATTCTCAAATTATATTAGAAAATTATTCAAGTAGATAGAAGTATTCATTCACATACACATCTGAGAAAAATATTTTCATATATTGAAGAATGATAATGGAAATCAATTAATTATTAATTAATAAATATTTTTTGAGTGTTATGTAATCTGTATTTTATAACTGTTTAATTTAATATTTACTGATACAAGAGAAGGAAAATTGGTTATTAGTTTGGAAAAAATGAGATATTATTCAATTTGTATTTGATGTCAAATAACAGTTACATGAATGAACTAGTATAGACCTTTGGGTTATACAATTTTAATTAATACATGATTTATCAAAATAAGTATTATATTATATTATTTGATTTGTAAATAAAAAATCAGAAGGAATTGTATATAATTCCATCATGATATTCATTAATTTCATATGGAATGTTTATTTATATGGGTTTAGGTAGAAAAAATTTAAGCCATGTTTAGTTGATGGGTATTAGAATATACACATCTGGAGTTGTTAGGAGGTCCCTGACATCCTTCATTGTGTGGACTTTTCCTACCTCAGGTCATAGTTTTGGTCATGCTCCATCATCTCTTTCAAAATTTATTGTACAAGTGAACAAATGATAGTAGTATAAGTCATACATGAGAGCTCATGATAATAATTTTATAGTAGTGGGGATACGTTAGATTTTTTATTACGAAACAAGCTTATGATTATTACCATGGTGAATTAATACATGAGATTATTGTCTCAGTAAATAAAAACTGTTAATTTTAATATTTATCTTATAATATTTTTCAATATAATCAAATTTATATTATTAATTTCATTAAATATAAGCATTTAAGGCTATAATTCACCCATAAAATGATCTATCTGTGGTTATATTGATACCATGCCTCATAATCTATGATGGTTTTTATTTGACTTCTCTATATCCCTGATTTTCAATACCTATTTATGTATAATAATAGGTCTCATTTATACCATGTTTACTAATGTTTCATACATATAATTGCTATCATCGACTACAAATGATTTATTGATTGTATATTGTTTAAATGTTATAATGTAGTAAGCGTATTTATTATTGTGTTGATAATATTTAGTACCATCATATTATATTTTTCCATTTTTAATGAATTTTATGTGTAGTCCAAAAAATTACTTGAGTTAATTTTTGTTTTTTAACTATTAATGATGGTTTTTGTTGATACTAATATTGGAAAAACTCTCCTATAATGCATCTGATAGTTAAAATCACCACAATATATTAAAAATCAATCGATAATTGATAATACTACTAAAAAATTTTGGTTATTAAATTCACTATAGTTTCAATGGGAAAAAATATGGAATATTTTGATCATAAAGGAAACTGAAAAATTTATAAGAAAAATGTTATAACCACTGATCAATACGATTTAAAATAGATAAAAATTTCTTAATTAATTGTGGTTAAAAACAATTTTAAATAGAAATTATTTCATAGCGATTTAAACCAAAACCATTTGTGTTTTAAAAAGGATTAAAAGAAACGTTACAAATTTAAAAAATACCTCATTTAAATTTTCAACAATGAAAACCATTGTAGATTAAAAAACAAAAAAATCATTTTTTAGTGGATTAAGCTATCATGTCCTATTTACAAAAAAAACATTCTATAATGTTAATCAATTGAAGAGAATAAATGTGTGTTCTAATTTATTTATAATGGATATAAATAATTGAGAATTACATTAGAGTATTTAAAGGGTTGGTGAAAATTGAAATGTGACTCAAGGGATGAATCATTTATTATAAAAATAGAGATGAAATAGTTGAATGTTGTAGTATATTAAATAAAACAATAATTTTTTATAGTTATTAAATATATAATAATGAAATGGGTTGGATTGATGGTGATAAAAACAATCATTTTATTATATTTACATCTATATAAAAGGAATATATAAAATTTATACAACTGATAAAACATTCATGGGTCTCAAGATAAGCATATTATGGATCTCGAGAATGAGTTTCGCACCCTAACCTAATATAATATCTCCTGGTTAGGTAAACCATATGCGTGGGAACCTAAATCCCACTATAAAAGGCCATGTGTTGGATAATATCACTAGAGGTATACAAAAAAATATACAAGTCACTAACCTAATAAAAAACAATACAAAATGAAATAAAACAACAATCAAATTTAACTAAACAATAAAAAATAAGAAAACTTAAAATTAATGACATGTAATAAATACACTATAAATAATACTAGAATAAAAACTAACACCTATGGAATCAAATTTAACTCCAATAATCTTCATCATCACCATCATGTAGATATTTATTCAATGAAAAACAAGAGAGTAGATAGTTCAGCCCTCGGCACCCGTGGAGCCAAGAGACTAAACCATGGAGGTCTAAAATGATGAAGCCTGAGAGCATCCCCCACAATTATATTTCCCCCATCAGGATTCAAGCTGACCATAATATGCAAGAAAATATTTTTAGAACTAGGGACATCCAACGAGACCAAGTAATCAAATACTTTGTTACCCTCCCGCTAAGTGTGCACTAATGATCCTCATGAAATTGTAACTTCCATCTTAATCACTAAAACCATATTTTAAAAATGTAAAAAATATGTACAAGATATGGGGGAGAGTACAGGTATGGAAAATTGGATTTCCCCCCAAAAAAGATAATGAAAATGTAGATAAGTCATAATAATTCCTTAGGGAATTAATATTATTTATAAATTATTACCTAATTAGGTAAACTACCACCCATCCTCACTATGGCAGAATTATCAAATCCACAAGCACAAGAAGAGTAACATAATATCAATAAATTATATTTATAAATGTTCCCCACACTTAAATCCCCATTTAAGTAGTCACCCTGACACCCAAATAGAACATATAATGGAATTATTTTCATTTCTATATACACAACATTACATATCACATAAAATATAAAATAAAATATTATATAAAAACATCCATAACCACACATATCATCCTCTACTAAAATTCACTGCTTTACCATTCTATTATCGCCACAATAATATATACCAAACTTATACGACATCACAACCTTATTATATATGTAATAAATAGTGTGGAATGAGGATAAGTTATCTATCTATATCACTAGTATATTATATACATGGGAAAAAAAGAAACATAAAACCTCATATGGAAATTTTTCACACTAACTGACTCATTAGGTTGTGTTTCAAAACAATGTAAACTAAAATGTATATATAACCAAAAAAATACCATCATAAAGGATAATGTCCTAACTCAACACCTTTATGACCAATTACCATCCCCAAATAATAATATATACAGAACACTAAACACCAATTCCACCACTATACACACAATAACCATCACCATACTATGAATATGTCACTGCTACCTTAGAACAATGTATCAACATCTGATTTCATAATTAATATTTTAATACTCCCTTGGCCCACATTCTTTCATAGAGTTCTAAAATCGCCAATCTTTTCTAGCAAAACACCATTATCAGTTTTGTGATTTTGATAATTATGAATACAATTATATATATATTCTCATATTCCACTTCAAGAAAGGGAATTTTTACCATTTTAAAGAACTCCTACAATTCCATACCTACACTCATTGAGGGTAAATCATGTATCTAAAAAAAATTCCACACATCCAGAAGCCCTATAAATATCGTTTCAATATAAGGGGTGAGAAAAAAATAACTCAGTTATGGTTTCTAAATAAAGTCTTTTCTAGTTAGGTTTTTAAAGTATGTGAATTAATTATTTGATACCAAAAAACATTAATATTAACAAAATATATACTTAAGAATATCATTATCATTAAAATTTCAAAAAATCATAGGATGAAATTTATATTCCATCAAAAAAGAAAATAGTATTCTCAAATCATTATTTTAGGAATCATATAAACTAAACACTATTTCAAGAAAACACATTTCATTAAACCCTTATAATATCAAGAAACATACTTAAAATTTAAAACATTTTTTTTTGAAATTTACACAATATTTTGATAAAAAATTAATCTTCTTGTTTTCATGAAGTCCAATGATTTTAAAATATTTAAATTTATTGAATGAGTAAAAAATGTTTTAGGCATATTGGAACAATATCATCCTTTCATTTTAATAGAAAAACAAATTATCTCCATCATAAATCATGATGGTATCACCATAATAGATAATTCTAAGATCATATGTTAATGTAATCACATAATCAGGTAATTCCAACAACATATATTAATGAGATCACCTAACTATATAATTCCAACATCATATCATGATGTAATCATATAACTAGATGATTCCATCATTATATTATAATAGAATCACATATCTAGATAATTATGACATCATATTTTATTGGAATCACCTATCAAATTTTTTTATTAAAAATTAATTTTAAATTACATGACAACATAGTTAAAAATTGTTTCAAAAAGGGGTTATTATTAATTTAAATTCCTGATTAGATTAAAATAACTATAAAATATTATTTTCTGAGAAATAAATATATTGAAATTTATAATAATGATATTGATTAGAAGAAACAAAAAATTCAAGGAAACCACTCTAAAATATATATTTGAATTGAATCATGAAGAAAAATACTTTACAAAATAAAAATTATTTCATTTTTAATGTAAAATGAAAGATACTTATTTACAATGAAATATTTTAAACATAAGTAATAACTTTAGAATGAAACTAGAAAATGAAGAAATATCATTTTCAAAATAAAAAATGGTTAGTTGATGAAAGTACATAGTTGGGAATCTATGAAATTAAATACATAAAATTATACAATGATATTTGTCAATGATGATAAACCCCTTACATCAAGTCTATAAGATTTGTAACCAAACCCTATAGAACCCTTTTTCGTAGGACTCCCTCAATAAGATAACTTCTAAAACTAACTCTCTATTACTGACTATCTCTCCACGTATTAAAAAAATAGGTATATTACACACATTACATGTGATTGAATCACATTATAACTTTATTAGATGAATAAGAAAATATGGAGCTCATTTTACAACCAACCTTCACTGTGTATTTGATATATTATGTTACTAAATAATTATTATTCAAAAGTATATCAATGATTAAAAAATAGACATTTCATATTAGAAAATATTTTATCATAATATATAAATGTGGTTTATTTATTTGATAATCATAAATTTCTATTTTATCTTATCTTTATTGAGCTTCCACCTACTCTCGCATTGAAGGATCCCATATAGATAAATTTTTATAATTAAATCATAGATAAAATATATATAACTTCCATTAATTATATTGTGAAATTTCTACGGTAAGCTTCATGACAACGCATTTCATTCTGGGGTTTCACCAAAATCTCTATGACATCAGTTATTTTATATTTTGTGCCTCATAATTTTCAAACCAATATGATGAGTGTTCTCAACAATGATATATATATATATAACCCATAAATATCATGCACCATTAACAGGTTATAGGTTGAAGATGACATTAGTTAAAAGATTAATTCCAAACACACATGTTATTAATTATGGTTAATAATAAAATTGTTGACGATCCCATGTTGGTTTTGAAGATGAACCTAGAATTACTTATTACCATAAAAATGGAAGCATATACCTACTGAAGTCCCTTATATAGGATTAAAATAATGATGTAGATGCTTAATATACAAGAGGGGGAGGGGGTGAATTGTATAATTTTAAAAAATCCATTTGGAACTTTTAAGGAAGGTAATGTTTAACAAAGTTAGACACGGTAAATTCACAAGACCTCTTAGTTCTACAACATACATGATTACAGAAATATGGTTCCAAAAATGAAACATAAAAATGTTTAGAAATAAATAGATTCTACCTTAAAGCATATAGAATCTCACTAATCAGAGTATACAAGTACAAGAAATTATAAGATAGTTATACTTTCCTTTTTAATCAAAATGATGCGAAAAAAACTTGAAACAATAGAAGTAACAAGTATTAAATCATTTAACCCAAAGAGTGGGGTATCCAACAACCTTGGATAAAGGTCCCTTGATTTATAATTTCAAGAAAGTCTATCTTACCCACACCAGGTTAAGCCCTCGATATGAATATCGGAGTCTGTATTGCTATCCCCGCAAGACCTTGAACATCAAGGTAGTCAGCACCTCTGTCTTCCTATCCTCGGAATCCCTCGAATGTACTCAACAACATTCAGAGTCGCACAAAGAAATTCTGAACAAGATTTTTAGTACACACAAAGCATTAAAGTCTCTCTCTCTATAAATCACTTCATCAGCATGTAATCTATAGATTGATCAACATGTAAGTAAGTTGTTAGCTTGTTTAAATGAGATCCTATTTATAGGCACATCTTCAATGGTCGGATCCCTCCTCTAACAGTCATATTTTTCCTTGAATTTTAGAAAGACCTGTACATGTGTCACTCATACAACAGTTAGTTAGTAACAGAATACACGATATCATTGTATAACTCAAACAAGAGTAAGTAAAATATGGTTTCTCAAACAAATTCAATTTGTTATAGTCTAAGGAAAAATAGAATTCGAAGTCTAAGAGAGTAAACCATCAGAGTCTATGTTACAAGGATATATGGATTCTGTTTTTCATGGAATTCAGAATCATATTTCTAAAGATTTAAGAATCTGATTTCTAAGGAATTCAGAGTCTGAATTCTAAAGAATTAAGAGTCTGAATTATGAGGAATTATAAGTATGAATTATGAGGAATTAAGATTCAGAATTCAAAGGAATTAGGAGTCTTAATTCTTAGGAATTCCGAGTCAAAATTCTGATGAATTCGGAGCAGGAATTTTGAGAAATTTGGAGTCGAAATTCTTTGTAATTCAGCGTCTGAATTCTGAGGAATTCATAACCTAAATTCCGTGGAATTTAGAGTCTGCATTCTGAGGGATTTGGAACATGAATTTTGAGGAATTTGCAGTCATAATTTTAGAGAATTCAGATTCTGAATTTCAGAGAATTCGAATTATAAATTTTAGAGAATTTGGATTCTGAATTTCAGAGAATTCGGAGTCATGAATTTCAGATAATTTGGAATCTAAATTCAGATCATGTAAACAGAATACTCTATATCTATGTATTTATAGAATTTTGAGGTTTTAGATGTGAAACTGAATTTTACACTTAGGAAAAAAGAGTTATATTTAGAGAGACTAAAAATATGAACAATGAAAAACATGGTATGGATAAATTTCCTTAGCAAAGGAAAATTTTCCCTATCAAGATAAAACTTATGGAAAATTAAATTTTCCTTAAGATAGGGTTTTTGTGATTTTCAAAACATGAAGGAATGGAAAAGTCAGAAGGAAAACTTATTGACTCCACAATCTCCCCCTTTTAGAAAGTACAAACATTCTTATGAAAAATAATATAAGGACTTAGAAAATTTTATGAGCTTGTAAATAAAAAATTATCTCCCTTTACTTATGGATCAAATTGAATACGACTAACTCCCCCTTAGGCTTTTGAAACACTAATTATTGTATTCTGAATTTCTGAAATGAGATTTTTCATTTTCTTTCATAAAAAATATTAATAATGAAAAATCCCCCTTAGATGAACTCCCCCTTACTTAGGGAATTTTTTTTACTATGTATTCTTTTTTTACATTTCTTTATCCCCCTTTGTAATTTTCAAAAAGAAATATAGGGAATGGAAATGAAAATATGATACCTGAAAGATTAGTACTAAACAACCAAAAAATATGAAGAGCAACAACAATTTCATTAAGATTCAAAGAACATGTACAATTGGAAAATAAAACAAAATATTGGATTTGGAAAAGATTATCCTTCCTTCTGCTTCAGCATCAGCTTCTTCACTATTGTTTTTAACTTCTTGAGCTCCTTATGATCATCTTTTTCATACTCGAGAAACTAGTCCTGATCTTCTGTTTTCTTCTCAAAGTCTTTAATTTTATCTTACTAAGCCTTGAGAGATTCTACCTAGGCCTTCAAAACTTCTTCTTGCTTAGCAAGTTTCTCTTCAATATCAATTCTAAGATCCCTTTCTCTTTTCCAAATCTAAGCAACATAGTTTAGCTTCCCATTCAAATCCTTAACTTCTTACTTCCGAGAAGTCTGTTCCAAAGTTAGCTTTTCCTCAAAATTATTAGTGAGATCCTTGATCTTCGCATCTTCAGTGTCAAAATAATTATTGAAAATTTCTTGAAATTCATCAAATATTCTCATCTCTTCTATTTTCTTCATTGACCAAATAGTCATCTTTTTGCATGATCTTTTATGAGCCTCATAGTAAATGAGATAAGTCTTGAAATCTACCTCGAGTTTGATACACTTATCCATTACCATGGATGCTGAATTTGAAATTTCATTTAATGAAAGCTGAAGCATCTAGAATCTTGAGTCTATATTGGGAAATATTGGAATAGTCCTAACAAGAATTTTCAAAGACTAAACTACAAAGTCATGTCCAAGAGAGGGATATTTTGAATCTGAGACTTTGGTTAGAGAGGATTCCTTTTCTAATTCAATGGCCTTCCTCTTCAATGAACCACCGGCTTCTTTATTCTTTTCCACAACTTTACTAGGTGTATCCACAACCACCTGTTTTCCCTTATCATCCTTTAGAATGACTTATTCTTGATCAGGATATTCATGTTCACTATTTGATAGCTGAACAATTTTGTCTTCATCAACTTCTTCCATCTCAGCTCCTACCTCAAAATCCTTTTGCTGAATAAAATCATGATTTCTACTGTCATTTTCAGACAACATACTCACTTATTTCTCACCCTTCTCCTCTTTTCTAGGGGTAGTAATTTTTGAAGACTCATCATCAGAAGTTCGGATTGATAATTTCTCAGAGTGACTATCCTTCTCATTGTAATCTTTTACTTGATTTATGATATCTTCGATATCACCACTCACTTATTCCTCTTATTCTTAAAAATCCTCTTCTTGCATTATTTCTTCGACTTGAGATTTTTCATGAATTACTAACTTCTTTATCGAAGTCTCTGGTAATGGTTCGAACAAAAATAATTCTGGTACAGGAATATTGTCGGAGGCTTTCTCAACAGCCTTCAGAAGGGATTGCACTATCTCATACTCATACAACTTCTTTCTTTTCTTATTTTCTTTTTCATCCTTTTCTATATTCTTAACAGCCTTTTCCTTTAATGATTTTTCCTTATAAGGTTCTAGGACAAACTTAGGGTCCCCTTACATTCTGTTCTTCATATATTCTCTCCACTTAGCCACTACATCATCAGGATATTCTTTTTTCTTCTTTGGATTTGGAGGCGCAGATTGAGTTTCCATAGACAATGATTTTTTTTCTTCTCTTCTGGTCCTTTCACCTTCCTCTTTCTTCCACCCTTCATAGAAGTTTCATGCAATTCCACCTTCATTGATAGAGATTAAACTTCTATTTCTGAAAAATCATGAAATTATCTAGATTGACTATTAAATCCAATCTTCACCTCCTTAGAGTATCATCACTCAAAAGCATCACTTTACAATTTCTCTGCTTATAATTGCAAGGAATAATGAAGACTAAAGACAAAGTACAATGATCTTTGAAATAATGGCCAAGTATATGATAATCTGAGACTTCAGATTTCCATTCTTTATATTCTCAATCGTAACCGAGATATGCTTAACCAGGTTTATCTTTCTTAGGTTCACTAGGAAATCCAAAATATAAATATCACTTTTCTTCAGGGTATCCTTGTCCCCTTTTCATATAATTTGAAATCCTTGAACCCATAGCTGAAGAGTCCGATGATTTGTTGAGAGATGAATAATTTTCAGAGTCATCAATTCGTTAAGACCAAGACAGGATTGAGACTTTTTCTTATCAAAGAATCATATTACATTAGGTATCTTGTGAGAGAAAAACACAACTTCTCCCTCATAAGGAATTCCTATAAGATTTGCACCCATGTTATAAGAAAGAGAATATGTCTTTCCATTGATCTTGAATAAAAATTTATCTCTTCCTCCTTCATTGAAAAAAGTAATTGTCTCATAGAATTCAACCAGTAATTTTGGAATCATCAAATCTTGTGCTCTTGGTTTCGATACGTATACAACCTCCCAACTACTCAGCTTGATATTCTTAGACAAAATATAATCATACATGGCATAAAACATTAGATCGACTAAACATTCACGGTATATATGGCAATCAGATATTTCCTTAACACTTGACATCTCTTTCTGAGAAGTGGCTTCAACATATATTCATAAGTAAGAAAACTTTGAAGATCCGGAACAGAATTTAAAAACAGAAGCAGTGCTTCAGCATGAAAAGGCTTAAATATCAATGTGGGAAAACCATTGGGAGTTCCTTTATATAGGAAATCAAAGTGATGGTTTAGCTTCCCAGATTGATCCAACAGTTGAAAGAATTTTGAGAGGATCTGATGGTTGAGATGATAGATGAAGAAGGATTTTGATAGATTCTGAGGTTTTTAAGATAAAACATTCGGATTTAAGGAAAAGTGAATCCAAAAAATTTAAAACAAAAAGAAAATACTAGCAAGGGAAAAAATCATTATATAGACATAGGAAGGGAAACATACCTTTCGAATTACTAGGAAGATTATTCGTAATGAGAAAATTCTTTCATGGAGAACATTATATTCCAAAATTTTTATTACGAAAAAATTTGAACTACGAAAATTTTGATTACGAAAATTTTAACTACGAAAATTTTAACTATGAAAATTTTGACTACGAAAATTTTGACTACGAAAATGTTAACTTCAAAAATTTTGACTATGAAAATTTTAACTACGCAAATTTTATCTATGAAAATTTTAAGTATGAAAATTTTAACTAAGAAAATTTTGACTATGATAATTTTAACTACGAAAATTTTAACAACGAAAATTTTAACTACAAAAATTTTAACTACAAAAATAAAATTTAGCTAATAAGAAAATGTACCCCCCCTATGAAAAGCAGTTTCTTAATGTAAAGAGATAGGTTTATACAAGAAGTTAATAATAAAGATTAACTTATTGTTTTCATTCCTAACTTCTATTTTATGTATTCAAATCTATCGGATGGTAAAGATTTTGTGAAAATAAGATCATGTTGATCTTCTGTTCCGATAAATTGAAGAATGATATCTCCTTTTTGTGTGTGATCCCTAAGAAAGTGATGCCTAATATCTATTTGTTTTTTACGAGAGTGATGTGAATTGTTTTTACTTATGGAAATGGCACTAGTATTATCACAAAATATTTTTGTTTTGGTAAAACTCATACCATTGTCTGTGAGTGTGTGTTGCATTTACAACACTTGAGCAACAACAAATTCCAACTGCCACATATTCAACTTCAGCAGTGGAAAGTTCTACTGAGTGTTTCATTTTACATGACTAAGAAACTAATGAATCTTCTAAGAAATGAAAAGTTCAAGATGTACTTTTCCTATCCATTCTACATCCAACAAACTCAGCATCCGAAAAACTTTTTAAAACAAAATCATTTCCAGAGGTATAAAAGAGTCCTAGATCCATGGTTCCCTTTAAGTAGAAAAAAATTATTTTCACCACATTTAAATGAGATTCATTATGATTAGATTGATATCTTTCACATAAGAATAATGAAAATAATAAGTCTGAAAGACTAGCTCTCATGTAATGCAGACGTCTTATCATACCTCTAAAAGATGTTTAATCTACTGGTTTCCCAGTTTCATCAAGACCAAGTGATTTTGATGTACCAATGGGAGTACTTATACTCTTAGTGTAGTCATATAAAAGTTTTTTAAAAAGATATTTAGTATACTTATGTTGGGATATATAGATTCATTCTGGTTTTTGAGAAATTTGAAAACCAAGGGAAAATGTTAACTCACCCATCATACCAATTTAAAACTCAGATTTCATTAGATCCACAAAGGAATTAGTTAAAGATTACAGAGTTGAAACAAATATAATTTCATCAACATATATTTTTAGAATCAATACATTTTTCTTATCTTTCTTTAATAAAAGTTTTGGATCAACATTTCCCTTAACATAATTGTTTTGAATCAAAAACCTTGCAAGTCTATCATACCAGGCTCTTGGGGATTTCTTGAGTATATACAAAGATTTGGTAAGTTTGAAAACATGTTTGGGATGCTTCTTTTCTTCAAAACCAAGAGGGTGTTCAACAAAAAATTTCTCTTGAACATAACCATTAAGGAAATCACATGTAACATCCATTTGAAAAAGTTTGAAATTGAAGAATGCTGCAAAGGCAAGTAGAATACGAAGAGATTAAAGTCTAGCTACTGGAGAATAGGTTTTTTCATAGTCTATTCCTTATTATTGATTATAGACTTTAGCAACCAATCTAGCTTTATTTTCTACAATGATTCCATTTTCATCGCATTTATTTCTGAAGACCCATTTTACTCTAATAAAAATAGTTTCCTTAGGTCTTTCAACCATGGTCCATACTTTATTTCTTTCAAATTCATTTAGATCATCTTGTATAGCTTTTATCCAATCATCATCACCTAAAGCTTCATCAGTGTTTTTTGGTTCCAATTGATAGAGGAATGCTAGATATTCTACTTCATTTCTTAAGGAACTTCTCATCCTTATAGTTTGATTTACATCTCCAATGAAACTATAACTAGGACTATTCTCTAGAAACAATTGATTTGGGTTATTTAAAACATGTTCATCAACATAAGGGTATGAAGTCTTATAGGGTAAATGCTTCAGAAACATTTTCTTAGACATTTTTCATTATCAGAAGGATCTTCTATCAAGGGTTGATAATAAGTTTCTGAAAACACATCAGAAGATGTAGGTTGAAGATTTTTAAAAACAAAAGGATTAGTTTCATCAAATTTTACATTTGTTGTTTCTTCAATAGTACAAGTATTTTTATAGAAAAATCTATAAGCCTTAGAAGTTTTGGAGTAGCCTAATAAAATTCCTTTATCATATTTTGGTGCCAATTTGTGTAGATTATCTTTAGTATGAAAAATGAATACCTTACAACCAAAAAACATTATGTAGGAAAGTCTAGGTTTTCTTCCATTCCATAACTCATATGGAGTTTTATTAGGAAAAGGTCTAATCAAAACATGATTTATAGTATAGCAAGCTGTACTTACAGCTTCTGCCCAAAAATGTTTGGCTACTGAATATTCACTCAACATAGTTCTTATTATCTCTTGAAAAATTCTATTTCCTCTTTCATAAGACACCATTTTGTTGAGGTGTTCTGGGTGCTGAGATGTTATGAGTAATTCCCTTTCTACTAAAAAAGGTTTCAAAATCAGAATTTTGAAATTATCCTCTATGATCACTATGGATAGTTATCAAAGGAAGGTTTTTCTCATTTTTAACTTGGTCTCTAATACTTTTGAAATAAGAAAAAGATTCAGATTTATTTTCTAGAAAATAGACCCATGTAAATCTAGTGTAATCATCCACTAAGATAAATACATAATAATTTCCTCCAATTCTTTTATTTTGTGTTGGGACAAAAAGATTCATATGAACCAACTATAATGCATCAGTGTTTGAGACTTCACCAACTGATTTAAATCTTGATTTATGGTGCTTTCCATATTAACAAGGATCACAAACTTTTGAAGAATCAAATCTATGCTCCAGTACATCCTTAACTAGTCTTCTCTTATAGAGTTTTCATAGGTTACTAAGGTTACAGTGTCCTAACCTTTCATTCCACAACCAAGAATGATCTTCTATTGCACTAAGGCAAGGTATGTCTTGGCTCTTGAGGTCTTCTATTTTTAATGTGTAAAAATTATCTTGCCTCTAGGTAGAATGAATAAACTCTTCCTTTGAATTGTGTACTAAGCACTTGCTATTCCTAAAATTCACAAGGTAACCTTCATCACAGAATTGACTTATGCTAATAAGGTTGTGCTTAAGACCCATAACAAACAAAACATTCAAAATCAATGTTTTTCTATGAAAAAAACATGTTATATATACCAATAATTTCTCCCTTAGCATTATCTCTGAAATTTACTTTTCCTCCTTTCGTCTTGATAATATTTTCAAAGAAGTTTTTGTTATCAATCATGTTCTGGGACCATCCACTATCCATGTACCTTGTATATCTATTTTTACTATCTTTATTTTCCTAAAAATAAGAGAGTTAGACTTTTAGAACCCAAACATTCATGGATTCGGAAACTTCAGAAAGCAAAATTTTAGGAATCCACATGTTCTTTGAAAAATAATCTTTATGAAAACCTAAATACTGAGTTTTGTTCAAGGAACACTTTTTTTCCCAATTCCCACCACACTGACACTTAGTGCAGAATGGATTACTTTGAGAAACGAAATAATTGTTACTAAAAATCAGTTTTGAACTATTATAACCAAATCCATAATTGTTCCTTAGATGTCAAATTTGGGAATACATATTATCAAAATTTTCCTTACCTAAGGTAATGTTTGAAAAAAACTTCCTCAAGGAAAATATTTTTGACTTTAGCTTAACAACTAGGTTCTTATCCTCAAAAAAATTAGTTTTAGCACTACAGTTAGGCTCGAAAACATTTTTCTGAGAAATTAATTTTTCTAGATCTTTAGAAAATTTATCTTCCTCAGAATTATCCTCCTCAAGGGTTTTTAAAATACTTTAAAAATTTGGGGTTTTATTATCAAGATTTTTAGAAAGATCACATATTTCTTTAGTATGAATAGAAATTTTATATTTTTCCTTATCAAGATTTTTCTGGACATTAGAATTTTCATTCTCAAGGAGCGTAGAAAACCTTGACACTTATTCATATGTTATTAAAGTATTATCTTCCTCAGAAGAATATTCTTCATATGAAGATTGATAATATTTACTATCACTATAATTAGAATTAAAAGATACATTGGTGATGGATTAAACATTGTGTACCTTGGCCATTAAACAATGATTATTAATAGGTAACTTGGCAAGTAAGCCAAGATTCTTCTGACCAGAAGATTCATACTCTGAGGATTCATCAGAGGAGTCACCACCAATAACACTCCAGGTGTCATTGGATTTCAAAAAAAATCTTAGCCTTAACCTTGTAGTATTTCATTCTATTCCTCTCATAATGATTTTCCTTTCTTTCTTTTCTCTTAAGCATAGGACAATATGACCTTATATGCCCTGCTCTTTTTCATTCATAACAAGTGACTTCTGAGTCTTTCTTGTCCTTTATTTATTTCTTCTTATATCTATACTAAAAGTATTTCTTCCCAACTATCTTGTTCATACATCAAGCAAGATTAGCTATTACATTCATAGAATTTTCACTTTCACTTGCTCTAGATAAAACAACGACTTTCTTCGATTTAGATCTTGTAACTCTCTCAGGAGTCTTGGATTTCATATTATTAGAGGTAGTTGTAAAAGAAACACTTCCATTCCCATTATTCTTCTTAACATTTTCAGAATATGTTTTCATTCTAGTCTCATGTTCATGAAGAGTTCCAATAATCTCATCAAGAGTAATCTGTGAGACTTTCCTATTCTCATCAATAGCTGTTCTCTTTGATTCCCACTCATTAGGAATGATGTCTATAATTTTTTCCACAAGTGCCTCATCATCTAAACCTTTTTCACCCATGGATTGTAAGATTTTGAAAATATTCATGAATATCTGTTATACCTTACATATAGGTTCTCCATAAGGATATAAAAAACCATGACTCTAATCTCTAAGAATAGCTCTTATAGTTTCAATAACTTTGGATGTACTAAAATGAGTAACTTCAAGCTTCTTCCAAATAAAATTAGTAGCTTCACAAGAAGAAATATGGCTATGATCACAAAAATGTATTGCGTACCTTGTAGTTAAGTTGATATTTTAACTTTTTTTTATTAATAAAAGTTTTGACTTCCTTACCAGAAATCATGTAATCTCTAGTCAGCATAATGAAGTTGTTAAATCCAGTGTTATTAAAAAAAGTCTTCATACGATCTATCAAATATTCATAATCATTACCATCAAATATAGGTGGTCAAGTAGGATTATGATTTTCAATTGAATCAACATTAATTCTTGCCATCTCATAGAAAAAATCTTTCCACACAAACCTGTTAGTAATAAAAGTTTAAAAACAAGAATAAAAATATCCTAAGCAAGGAAAATATAGAACAAGGAAAAACATGAGCAAGAATACTTATATGTGAATATAAGATTTTTAGAGACCTACTCTGATACCAATTGTAGGATTGAAATAATGATGTAGATACTCAATATACAAGAGGGTGGGGTGAATTTTATACTTTAAAAAAATTCCTTTGGAACTTTTAAAGATGATAATGTTTAACAAAGTTAAACAAGGTAAATTCAAAAGAGCACATGAGCCTCAGCCCAGTTGGTGAGGTATCCTTAACTGCATCCACAAGACCCAGGTTCAAATCCAGGTAGAGGCATATTTCTGGGTTCTGTAGCAGTACCGTAGCAGGTACTATAGTAGGCATTGTACACTGTTCGGCACTGTAGCAGAACCGTACACTATGCGGTACTGTAGAAAAATTGTACACTGTACAGGTACTATAGCAGAACTGTACACGGTGCGGGTACTGTATCAGGTACTATAGAAGTTACTGTAGTAGGTACTATTCGGTACTGTAACACCTAGAACTATTCACCTTGGGCCACCGGTTTTGGGCTTGGAGTCAGGCCACACAAGCCTTCGGGTTAGTAGGGCTTTCAGGCCACCTTTAAGGCCTTCGGGCCTCCTCAAGGACTTCAGGCAACATGCAGTTTCCCCAGACACACTATAAAAAAATGGGTAGCCCTAGAAGAGGATTTATGAAAGCTGCACTCACCATAGAAGAGCAAAATGGATTTGTTAGAATGAGAGGGTATCCCTATGCCATCAAGACCAGCCTGTGCTTGCACGGGAATCCTAGCCAGATGACCATGCAAAGGTGGAGAGCTACTATCATGATGTAGATGCTGGGGAGGGGCAGTTCCTTATAGATAGTCTAGTTGAATTCCCTAAGTCCTTCGGGTCATGTAATCTCCTAAGCCTATGGGCCATGTAATCTCTAAGCCTACAGGCCTTGTAATGGTTACCCCTCATCCCTTGAAAGGGTGGTTATCAAAATTCAATAAAAATGAAGGCCTTTGGGCCATTCAGGCAAATTCACAAGACCTCTTAGTTCTACATACATGCTTGATTATGGAAATATGGTTCCAGAAATGAAACATAAGAAAATTTTACAAGGAAAACTATCCTACATTAAAGCATATAGAATCTCACTAATAAGATTATACAAGTACCAGAAACTATAAGATAGTTATACATTCCTTGTTAATCAAAATGCATCGGAAAACAAACTTGAAACAATACAAGTAAAAAGTAGTAAATCTTTTAACCCAAAAAGTAGGGTATCAAACAACCATGGATAAAGGTCCCTTGATTTATACTTTCAAAAAAGTATGTCTTACCCACACCAGGGTAAGCCCTCGATACGAATATCAAAGTCTATCCTGCTATCCCCACAAGCCCTCGAACTTCAAGGTAGTCGGCACCACTGTCTTCCTATCCCCAGAAACTCTTGAATGTACTCAGCAACATTCGGAGTCGCACGAAGAAATTCTGAACAATATGTTCAGTACGAACAAAGCATTAAAGTCTCTCTCTCTAGAAATCACTTCAGCTGCATGTAATATCTAAATTAATCAATTTGTAAGTAAGTTGTTAGCTAGTTCAAATGAGCTCCTATTTATAGGCACATCCTCAATGGTCGACTCCTTCCTCCAATAGTCATATTTTCCTTGAATTTCATAGGGACCTATACATATGTCACTCAAACAATGGTTAGTTAGTAATAGAATGCCTGACATAATTTTATAACTTAAAAAAGAGTAAGTAAAATATGGTTGCTCAACCAAATTCAATTTCTTGGAGTCTAAGGAAAAATAGAATTTGGAGTCTAAGAGAGTAAACCATAAGAGTTTATGTTACAAGGATATATGAATTCTGTTTTTCAACGAATTCGGAATCATAATTCAATAGATTTCAGAGTCTTAATTCTAAGGAATTCAGAGTCTGAATTCTGAAGAATCAGGTTTTTGAATTCTGAGTTATTCGGAGTCTAAATTCTGAGGAATTCGAAGTCTGAATTCTGTAGATCCTGAATTCTGAGGAATTCAGAGTCTGAATTCTGAGGAATTTAAAATCTGAATTTTATATAATTAGGATTCGGAATTTTTAGAGAATCTGGAATCTGCATTTCATAGAATTCAGATTTTGAATTTTAGAGAATTTGGGGTCTGAATTTTAGAGAATTTGGAATATAAAATTCTGATCCTGAAAACAGAATACTCTATATCTTAGTATTTATAGAATTTCTAGGTTTTAGATGTGAAACCCAATTTTTAACATAGTAATAAAGAGAGTTATATTTATAGAGACTAAAAATATTAATAATGAAAAACATGAGCACGATAAATTTCCATGGGGATAGAAAATTTTTCTTATCAAGATAAAACTTAAGGAAAATGAAATTCATCTTAAGATAGGGTGTTTGTAATTTTCAGAACATGAAGGAATGAAAAAGTCATAAAGAAACCTTATTGACTCAACACCTTAAGCATAACCCCACCCACTGGAACCTATATTACACCTCCATAAAATCACCCCACACTAGCCTCATTACCTCATAGCACCAAATCATTCCATAAAATGTCTCATATTTACCGAAGATATTGGTCCTCCTTATTATCAAGGATTGTTTGGCCACCACAGGGGGCTATCATGATCTCCCATGGTGTGGTTTTTTGGACCCAATGTTTGATACTAGTCATATAGTTTTTCTTTCTAAAATAAATAAACTTATGAAAAATTTATTATTTAAATATCATTTTAAAATCCAATATAAATTATAACTTTTATAAATTAAATCTTATATATTATAGTTATAATTCCACACAATCAATTATTTATGACTTTTCAAAATATTTTTTCTGTATCTGAAATATATTATAATTCCTATAGCTTATTAATGTATTTTCATTATAGATAATTTGTATTTATTACTATAATATAATTTTTATTAACATATTTTCTATATTTTAAATAGATTGAAATAAATAGTAATATTAAATCAATTAAATTTTTATATATATTACATATAATATTTAACTTATTATAATTATCCTTATATTCATTTCAAATTTTATATATGATAATAATTTTTATATCACTATTAGAATTTATTATTATCATTAAATATACTATCTTATAACTAATATAATTATTATATAACTACCAATAACATACATATATTCCTTTAAAATTAAATATTTATATACCATAACATTTATATTTCATAATAAATGTTATATAACTATTCGAATATATATTTATCGTTTACTATCTAGTATCATAAAAAAATTACAAATAACTAATAATTAATATCATTAACATATTAGTCATAAAAAATTCAATTTGGTTATTTTTTTAACTAGGAAAAAAATATATACTTAATGTATTAAATTTATAGTATGAATATTTTAAATAGATTTATCACATATCATATCCCTTATCTAAAAATATGTATGATAGCACGAACCTTAACGACCTTTTCATTATGGTTTACCAAGTCTAGATGGTTCCAAAGTGGAGTTTGGGGTTGTTCTAGAGGATAGTATAGGGTTTTGGTCTGTTCATGGAGTCACCATGCCTTGGTGGTGGCCATGGTGGAGGTTATGTTTATTGGGGGACTGCCATGTGTGAAATGGGAATCTTGGAAATGCCCAGTGAAGGGTGTATCACCAGGAGCGGAATATTTGGGGATTTCTTATCCATAATGGGGATATTTATATCACCACATCATAGAATTTGGCATAGTGAGGGAAAATGACCGGGCATTTTGACACTATGTACTGGTGTCTAGTCATGGAACACGTCGCAAGAACCACCATGGTGTAGAACAAACCATGGTCTAGGTAATGGTTGTTGTCAAATATGCTTTTCTAAATTAATGTAAAAGGGAAAATGTCCATAGGATATATGAATCTCTCATTTATTGGATTCATCATAGGTGTTTTGTTTATTCACCAAAATGTGGTAGATTCTAACTAAAATCATATATAAAAAGAGAATCATCTCATCCCAGGTTTGATTTCCTTGTTTTACAATCAATTTATAAATGAGTTATATACATACCTTTCCATATTTATTCAATCCATTATGAAGAATAACCCATTTTATCATTGGATCATGTCTTGTAGATTGAGGTACAATCCCCCTGTTCTCTTTTTTTCTATTCCTCTTGAATTTTACATTCCGGTATTATCGAAACGTCAAGATGATATATTTTTGAAATATTATGAAAATAGATTGATGGCGGCTTGTTGTGGGTTGGTTTTGGTGAGTTATCTATCTATCTTGGAGGGTATTGATCACTTTTTTCTTCCTTTGTGTGAAATAGTTCTCTTTGAATCTTTAATTATAATAGGCGGTCCTTCATTCTCTCCTTTAGATGTATATATGAGAATATTGTGATTTTTTCATCCTATGGTTAGATGGTATATATATTATTAATAATGATAATTAAGTAGAATAATTGAAATTGAATGGGATAGAGTGAATTACATGTGTTTTACTTATTCTTGTTATTTTTTCCTATGAGGTTGTGCATGCTTCTTGTTTTTCCAAATTTGATTTATGTTAAGATTCGATTGTTTTTGTCGTTATTGATATTTTTGAACATTTTTATGATGGTTTGATTAAATTAACCATGTATAAAAATCTTTATAAATGTATATCTTGTTAATAAATTGGCTACCCATGTAATCTCTTATTCTTATGATAATACTATTGATAATAGTGAAGTAAATGTGATCAAATCCCATTTATTAAAATAAAAATGGGATGTGTGGTTATTGAGATATGCGTTTATTATGCTGTGATGTGTCTATGATGTCAGGTTTGTTGGAATGAGGTGGATTGGTTGTTATATATTGTGTCATTTTAGTATTATAGCAATGCTTGAATGGAATGTTAACAATGAAACTGAAATAGAATAGGTTGGAATGAATAATGTACTCATAGAATTAATATTTGAAGCATGGTTAAATTGGTTTTAATTAAATATGAAATGAATAGTATTGATAAATAATTATGGTTGGTAATTTAAAGATATAGAAATGGGTTGACCTAAAAGGAAATATGGAATTTTTCTTGTGTGTTTCTTTCTTGTATGGTGTGGTGAATTTAGATATTGCTGTAATAGAGTCAAAGATCATGAGGCCTTATGGTGATGTTTTTAGTAGTGATCACTCTCTTATTATGAAACCATATGATAGTATTTTGGGTTATATATATATCTTGTCCTTTTATATTATTTTTTAATACACCCCACATGAGTTAAATAATTACACTGATTTTTAATTTTTTTGGGTTCTGGGTATTTTTCCAAAACATCCAAGAGGGTGAGGATGGATGGTTGGATACACCATCTTCTATATTGTCTCCTATATGTGATATGTTTACAAACAATTATGATGCATTATAGATATACTGAACATTCAGAGATTATTGACAATATTATAATATTTTCACGAGATCTAACAGCTTTTGGATATAGTGTGCTCATACTAATTATTGATAGTATTAGCATATATGCATGGAATGAGATAGCCTGTGGATGTAACTCACTTATGGTGGTGATTGGGGTTAGGATTAGGTGGTTTATAATGTGTCATTCCTAGTAAAATTAGGGAACATAGTTGATGTTTTTCATGTTCATGATACCCTACTATTTAGGTTATATGGAGGATGTTATTGGATGATGTGGTTGTGATGACAAGCCCTACAAGGTTCATGGTATTGTGATGATTCCTTCGTATCATTGGGTGGGATATGATGTTGTTTCCTAGGTGTCTTAAAGTAATGATACAAACATTATTATCCCAGATATTGGATTTCTATCTAAGTATCTACCTTTTGAATACTTTTGGGTAATTATTTTGAAACTCTATTTTTCTTTTCATAAATTATTCATTCATTATGGTATGTTTTTATTTTTCTATTTTTTTTATGATATGGATATTATTTTATGTTTTTTTAATTCTCCTCATCACACCATTATTATATGGGTAATTCCTTCTTTGTGTGTGATTTTTATACACCCTTAGTAATAGTTGCTAACCCCGGGCCTACTGAAGGCTAGAATTAGGGGGTTAATATCTCTCTTCCATCATTTCCCAACCAAGAGGGGTGTGTTTGGAGGGAGGGTGTTATAACAGGGTGGTATAGGAGGTATGTTAAGAGATAAGATGATGTTTAGAGTTAGGAATGGTGAGGTTTTCGTGGGTTTATAGGGAAATGATCCAAATCGATCTTGATGAGTGTTGTAAGACAGAGACACTAGAAGAAACATGGATTATAGTCCCCATATATTCTGACACATTGACTACAAGTCTACTGAATGACCAATTGAAGTGGTTCTGCATTCATGGTGGAGACCTAGAAAATTTACATGAATCATTATTTTTTTATTAATTGGGTAGTCTCTATAAATTAAAATAAACTAATTTAACAAACCTTAATAAAAATACATGGTACCAGGATTAGGGTTTCACAATTATTTTTAGGAATGAATCCTAGTCATCGTTCACATATATATCATGTGGTAGAAGTTCTATATTGACCCATACTTTTCATACATAGATATAACATCTTAATATATGAATATTCAACACATAAAATTGAAATCCATGATATAACTATATTAGTTTAGTATCCTTGGGTACTTGGAAACATAAATAACAATTTTATAAGAGTTATACATCATATCCCACTTAGTTCTTCAGAACTATAACCCATATTAGAAATTTCATACTAAATACCTTTCTTCATAACCTGGGGAATGGAAACAAAATAAAGGGTGAGATTAGATTCTCCATAAGGGTAAACAAGGGAGATATCAATGATAACTTAATATTTAAATGAAAATAAGGGTATTATAGCATGATATTAACATTTTAAAATAATACCCAACATATCATTGATCATAATATTGAATCAGTTCCTAAAGTATGGTATTTTATAAGACATGGATTATAAATGAATCAAATAACATGAGCCATGAAAATATAACATTGGAATAAGATCATGTCATCAAAGTGTTCCATAAAGTGTGAAATAATCACAATCAAAGAAATATTAAATCAAATCTTCCCACTAAGACATTCAAAACATGTTATGATTTGACTAACCACTTTTATACCAGTTATAGGCTTAGGATAACCTATTGTGTACCCTCTTGTTTTTGTCTTGTGATAACCTCAGATTTACCATCTTATTTCAGGATTGGGATAACATCTCATGTAACCTTTGAGCTCATAAAACATTAATAATTACCCAATTTATTTTAGGGATATATATTTTATCCCACCTATCACATAATCATAAATTCATTCATATGTCTGCCACAGGGTCATAAAAACATTCATCATAACATAACCCTTGGAGAAAGAAATGGGTTTCATCAAAATATCATACTCATGACTATAAAACATATAGAAAAATAATAAATATGGTATCATTTGATCACTTACCAATTAAATCATAAGTAACATCAAATTATGTTATCGTAGATGAAATTTTCAATGAAATGATCAATGGAATAATTCTAGAGGGAAATTCCCTCTAAATTTTTTAATCAAATTTAAAATATAAAAAAGTATAAGATATTAAGGAAAAAATTATCTTTAAAAATAACCTTGTATATTTTTATATAATTATTCAAACATTTTAGCGGTCAACATGATATAATATTATATTCAGATCATACACACTAAAATAGTGATTCCTTTGACATTATTGGCTAGAAGTCTACAGAAGCTTTCCATAAAATGATAAGATGATTCATATTAAACCATATTATAACAAGTACAAAATGGGTAAAAATGAATTTAAAAAACAATAGGACAATAGTAAAGACATTCCTCAAAATATTTTTAGAAAATATGGACATGGAAGGGAAATTATTATCAATTGATGAAAAAATAGTTTTTTTTTCATGAAAACATTCTTTCAGTTTCCTAAGTACATAAAGAGAGGGATGTGAAAAGAACAAATTTAATCTATAGAAATAACTATATAATCATAAAATCCATGATTTTATTTAGATTTATATCATAAAATTCCATCATCAAAAACTTAATCCTAAATAATCAGGATTAATAATGAGATTGTAACATAAATTCTTTACCATGAGTTTGAATTGTATTGAAAGTGATGTAACCACCTATATAATAAATTAAAATTTATTATAATTATATTAAATAGATTTATCATACTTATAATGACATATATGGTCCACTTATATCATTTTAACACCCATTTATTAATAATTAATTATTAAAATCATCATTTCTAAATGTCAAATGTTTTGTTTTTCATGATTATTTCGGTTTAGTATTTTTGGTCCTTGTACTATGATCATGGTTCCATAATATCAAAAATATTAGTCTTGATATAAATGTAATATATATTAATTATATATAAATATATTTATATTCATCTATAAAGTATAAATATAGAAAAATTAATTACATCATTCATGGGGAAGGTAAGTCGTACATACACATGAACATTGTTTTCAATTTTTTAGGGATGAAATAAAATAATGGTAAATAATGATTAAATTTTATTTAATAATTTATATATCATATAAATAATATATATTTTCTATATTTTTCTTTATTACAATATATGTAAATAAAAAATGAAAAATGAATAACATTGATTTGTGGAGGTGGTAGTCTACATATACGAACAAGCGATGCTATCATTTTTCAGTTGATGGAAAACATAGTGGATAATGGTGGTTTCATGATAATAATAACATTTTAGTATAATTAGGATACATAGATTTTTATTTTATTATAAATTTCATTGACCTATAGGAATTAAAATAAAAAAAATAAAGAGATCGGTTAAGGTGATTACCACTTTTTAAAAATATTTTCATTTTAACCCTTCTTAAAAACCCTAATTTTGGTATTATGGGAATAAAAAAACCTATAAAATTTATCTAATGTTTTTGGGGAGGTATTTTGGGGGAGTTTGGGTGAGATATAGGAGTCAATGTGTTGTAAAGAAATGGGAAAAAAAGATTCCTTTTATAAGGGAGAGAATGGAAACAATAGAAATTACGAAAAAGATTAAAATATAATTAAGTCATTCTCTAGAAAAAATATTAAAAATCTTCCAATGGCCCAAAGGCCGTCAATTTTTATTGATTTTTGATAATCCACATTTCAAGGGGTGAAGTGGAACCCTTATAAGCCCCGTAGGTGTATGTATTACAGGGCCCGTAGGCTGTAGAGGAATTCATTGCCCATAGGCTTCAAACATTATATACAACAATGACTAACTACTTGGAACTATTCCTCTCCAACATCTTCATCGTGGAATCAGCTCTCTACCTTCGCATTACTGTTTGGCTAGGCTTTATCATGCATGCAGATGCTTGTCCCGATGGCATGTGCCATACCCTCTTATTCTTGCAATCCATTTAGCTTCTGCTATGTTGAATGCTCCTTACTCATCCTTGTTCTAGAACTTGTTACTTGTAGGTTTTTTGGTTTGTATATGCACTTATGGCGGCCTAACGGCCTTAAAGGGGCCCAAAGGCCTTGAGGTGGCCTGAAGGCCTTACTGACCCGAATGTCTGGGTAGCCCAGAGGCCTTAAAGGACTCGGGGACCAAATCGGTGGCCCGAAGGCCTAAACGAGGGAATATTCCTGGCTGCTATATTGCCAAAAAGTACCTTATACAAGACTACTTTAGTACTGCTACAGTACCATGAAATTATGCCTCCACCAAGATTTGATCTCAGGTCTCCTGGATGCACTTAAGGAGTCCTCACCAATAAAATTTAGATAGGTATTAGTTTCATTTAAAACCATATTTTTTGTTTAATACCTTAGTTAACCCATTTTAATCTTAACTTTGCAAATGAATTTTAATATTAAAGGGTTATAATGTTACTTATAAGGTATAAATTGGGTATTAAATGGCCACAATATGACTTATTCAACAATTTTTTTTAATAATTGTCTGCTTTCATGTTTTTTATTATTTTTGAATAATTTAGTAAAATATTAATATTCATAAAATAACATTAATGTCATTTTTGACACTATTAATTTATTTATACATTAAATACATCGATATTAAGATTTAATTCAAATATAAACTTGTCACACATATATAATATGTTATATTAATCTTTATAATTCATGGAAAAAAACAATTCTCTTAAATTGTATAACTTTTAATATTTTTAAAATAATATATTAAAATTTTATATTAATTAGATCAATAATGTGTCCGCATTGCATGAAAATTTAATTTCATTATTCCAAAACTAAATATTCCAAATAAATTGTGATGATGAGAAAAATTCATCTTTCAAATAAAAAGATATAACATAACTTATCATCATTTTTTCCTTATAATAAAAATTTAGAGTTATTAAAGTCATGAGGGTGACATTTTGTATTTATTCCTTTCCTAAATTTATTAAAATTAATAATCAAATCAAAATAGAACCAAGTGTCCATATATTATATAAATGGGTTGAAATGTTTGATATCTACTAATCAAATAGGGCAAAGGAATGTTTCAGAGAAATTTTGATGTAACACCTTGATATTTTAAAAGAGGGATGTCAGGTTCGATAACTTGTATGACATGAAACACCAATCTTATAAAATATTGTAATACCATAATAAATTATGATATATTTCCTTTTAAATAATCTATTCTATAGCTTGCAATGCATGCAACACTGGGTTTGACCAAGGCATGATATTCTATCAAAGTATTATTATTTAATCTTGACCATTATAACAAAGCTGTTAAGTTTCCATGTATGAATACTACTAAATATATTAATAAAAATATATGGTTTGAATAGTTATAAAATAAATTCAATGGATATATATTTATTATAAATAAAATTAGAATCATTTTTATGAAAAACAAATGTTTTCTGAAGAACTCTATTTTCTAAAAGAAGATTTAGTCACACTTTACCACATAATTTAAAATTATATTTTTACACATTTCGATTTTTTTAGAAAATAAACTTATTTTTTTAAATATACATGCCAAAATTACTTATGAGTGAATTTTTTAATTTTTTTTGAAAATAAATTTTTTGGTCAATAGTGAAAATACTATTTTTTTAATGAAAAAAAACTTTTCATTTAAATTATTTATGAATTTAAATTATATTTTATAGTAGTTTTAAGTAATATTAGTTTAATAATATTAATATTTATATATGTTTGGTAATTTGAATTAGTTTTATATTGAATTCTGATATAAAAACATTTTAATGTTTTGATGGTTTTCTTTTGAAAAATCCTATCTTCAATGTGTCTGTGGGTTTAATTTTAAATTGAATTATGTCACATCAATGAATTGTATTTGTAATAATGGATTACCTATTTGGAATCAAAATAATTTATATTAAATAATATCTTTATCTTAATTTTGACCATACTAAATAGTGAAAATAGTAAAATTAATTTTCATAGTTAAGGTAGAATTTGGTTTACTGGGGGTTAAACTAATAAGATAAGAGATAAAATAACATAAAATTTATCCAACACATTTTTTTTGTTTATAATTTGACCTTATAATCTATAATGTTGTATAATTACCCATTTTTGTGGCTTCTTTCATTATATAAATGTTGGTATCAATTTATCTTTTCAAATATTCCATGTGTGTCCTCTCCCCCACTTATAAAGGGCCACCCACTCTCCTCGACTCTTCACAAATCCAAAACCATTTGTTTCTATCAATGAATACCAAAATAACTTCCTTAATTACCTCCCCAAATCCAATATCCATTATTTTTATTATTAAACCATCTTAAGAAGTATCTTTGTGTAAACCTAAAGAGGCTCTCTGAAGAAGAGGTAAAATTATTAAATGTGCATATTTGTTCTATTTCTCATTCCACCTAATTAGAAACTGCAAAAACCATGATAATGTAATAAAATAAATATATCATATATATTGATAATTTATTATATCAATTACTTTACCCATATCAATCTCTAATTCCATCAAATAGTAAATGAAAACATTGACCGTGTGTACCGTGAAATACCACCTTGCAAACTGTGGTAATTCTATTTTCACCACCGTCATTAAAATAAGGATATAATGATGTATTTAACACAAACACAAACACAAAAAAACATATATTTATATTATATTTATGAAATTATTATACTTATTTAATTATAAAATAAAATATACCTTCTTATTTTCTATTCTGTGGGGGACACGATAATGGCGCTTGTGTGTACAGAAGACTACCACCTCACCAAGCGAGGTGATACATTTTTTACTTATTATTTACATGAAATGTATTATAATTAATGTTAAATAATATATATGATATTTATAATCTAACCATAATTTTTTAAATATATTTTCCCATCTAACTTCTTACCTTTAAATCTGTTGGAAATCAATAACGTTCCTCGTGTATATGTGTGGACTACAGTCTCCATATAATGATGATAAATGTTTTTAATTTTATCTATACATAGATGGTAATAAGGATGTATTTGATTAAAATAAAATGTATATATGACATAATAATGATTCAATAAATTACGAATGATTTTTATTTTCCTTTTTTTCATCCGTCGAGAAAAATGGAAACAGTGTTCATGGAAACAACCTACCATCTCCATGAACTATATATATTCCATTTTCTATAAATTAATTTTATATATTACTATAAATAAATATATAAATAATATATATGATATTAATATCATGGTTTAAATTATGGATATTATGTAACCATGATGAAATTAATTGGACCAACATTACTGAATAGAAACATACATGGAAAACAAAACAATTATCACTCTAAATAGTGATTTTAACAAAAATTTGTTAATAAAAGGGTGATAAAAGGATATAGGTAAATAATATATGTAATTAGATACATGATTAAGGTTATTTAATATATTTATAATAAACCTATGTTTATTATACAAGAGTTTTGGACACATATGGTGGAAGTTAAACCCAGGGTAAGGGTTTCTCATCCCACCCTTAAATTTTAGAGATATACGTTATCTTCACCACTTATTCCTTTATTTGGATTATATAATAAAAATTTGATAAGATATATCCTTAATATATTAATATTTATAGTATTTACAATTTTCTTTTAATATTATTTATTTTATAGGTCCTATGATTTAGAAGATACGAAAATGGTAAGGGTTTAATTCAAAATCTCATCATTATCCAGATTTTTTTTGTTTAAGTATCCCTTGGGGGAATTATTTTATATTTATTTGTTAAAATAAATTTTTTTTATTAAAATATTATTATTCATGGAATTTGTTCTGTAGTACTACCATTTTTACTTCTTTAACTAAAAATTATAGTGATTTGTTTTAAAAAAATCCGACATTATTTCTCTCTTCGATCAAAAATTATTTTATATCAAAATACATTTTTATAAAAAAATTCAAAAATATTTTTATCCTTTTCAAAATGATATATTAAATAAAATTTTATCCATTTTATTATTTTAATCAAAACAGTTAAAAGGAATAATCATTTTTTTTCCAAACAAGGCCCATTTGGATTTTACGAAAAATGTGAAAGTAAACTTTGTTTTAAAATGTATAGAATGAACATAATTTCATTCCATCAAGTCCAATAAATGTTTTAAATATTTATTTGTAATTTTCAAGGTAGTTTAAAAATAAAATTATTCTCAAATTATTTTTTAAAGTATTTGTTTAAAAAAATATATATTTTTAATGTGAAAAATTTATTTTCCTCAAAAATGTTTTTATTGACATTCATATGATATTTATATTCATAAAAAAATCATCCTATTATTTTATGTATGATCCATTGGAGATATATTATATTAATATTATACATATTATTTATTTGGATGATTTATGATCATTCTGAATGAGTATATACTATTTTTATTACCATTATCCATATTACTGGGGATATTTTATGATTATAATTATTTTATTGGGGTGAGTATTAACATTTCATATGTTAGTTTTTCTATAAAATAGTTGATAATGATTATGTTTAACCCATTTCATATGAGGAATACATTGGACATAGTACGTGATGGGTGGAGACTAGTTACATATATCTACTTGATGTATTGATAAGTCTCATTAGACAAATATGTTAGCTAAATTAGATTGGTTGATACCCAAATATTTAAAAGATCTTGTAAAATGTATTGACTGTAGGTTTCACATGTCTAGAATTTTTCATTTACTCATTATGAGATCACTTATTGATGTCCATGTGATTATTCAATAAGATTTAATATCTACAGATTACTTTCAAGTTCTTTTAGTTATTTTATGTCTTTATTATATCATTATTTATTTCTTATTATGATCAGTTTATTTATAAAATAGCGTGTGTTTTATTTGTTTACTATGCCTTATTGATTATGGTTATTTATTTTGACATGTTCTATTGTATGATTACCCTTTCTAAGCATATTATATAACCTATTTATTATGTTTTATTTTACCTAGGACACCATGTTGTGTTTTATGATTGACATATAAGGATATAATAAGGGAATAATGGTATTTTTAAAGAAAATACATTCTTTTATTTTATGTTTTCATATTTTTGTGAAATTCAGGTATGTATCTAGTTTACCAGGACTAATAAAATAGTAATTCTTTTAAGATATTATACCTTGTATCTAGTGAGAATTTAATATGGTAACCACTATCTCCAAGTTACTAGGGTTGGGGTCATGACAGTTAAAGCCTTATCCCAATGTTTTAACCCAACTTTACCAATTTTACAATTACCAAGGTGATAAAAATTTAAAATGGTTAATATTTATATTGACCAATAATAAAAGGTAATGACTTTCTAAAAAAACTATCCTCATAAATCCAAATATTTAATCCATTTTAAAGATTCAATTTCTAAAAGTGGCATAAATTTATTTTTAAATAAGTTCTGAAAATGAAATGAAAACCTTTTTTTAGAAAAATAGATTTTAAGAATTAAACTAGATATATAATCTTATCACATGACTAGATAACATACTATATAAATGATAATTTTTTTGAATATATAATATATAAATTTCAATGAAATCATTCATCAAAATTGACTAATTTAATTTATTAAGATAGAAACACAATAAATGCATAAAATGGGTTTTCTATAGAAATAAATCTTTTACTTTCAAATGATTTTTATTTTCTATTGACAACCAATGAAGTAATTTTATAAATGTATAAATAAGAAGATTTACATTATTTATTTATTTATATTCATGCACACTAATAAAATGGCTAGGTGAAAATTATCACATCAAATAATAATCTTTCAATAATATATTATGGTTCGTTTAAACTTGATGATTCATGTGTCAAAAGACATTAAAGAAATTAAATTTATTTTAAAAAACTATATCATAAAATATTAGGGTGTTTCATTATACCCCCTTAAAATGAATTTATCCCACAATTTTTAGTATATTGATACAAAAAAAAGAGGATATATTTGTTTCATCATATCCCCAGGTTCCCATGTAGCTTCTTATAATTTGTGATTTCTCTATATAAATTTATCAAGGTGAGTAGTCTTGTTTTGTTGAAATTTATCTCTATAATCCATGATTTATATTATTTTTTATAGTAATTATCATGATCAGGTTATATGGCCTATGATTTCATTACATGCGATGGATCAGGTATGTACATTCTAAGGATAGATACGTGGAACATGTCATGAACATGAGAGAGGTAGAGTAGAAGTGATTAGATATAACCTTACATACTTAATCGATCATGAATCTCAATGTGGACAATATACCTAGTGTTTACCTTTCCTTTATCTATTAATCTCACAACCTTTTTCCTTGGATAAATACACATAAATACCTTTTCAAAAACACTTATTTCTATATTTAACTTATGATTTTCGATATAAATTTTCTAGAAACTCTTAAATTCCTTGATGCGTTACTGAATATATTTAAATTTCATTATAATTTTCTCTGATATAACATGACCTAATATATTTATTTCTCTAAATTCATCCCATCATGTTGGAAGACTACACTACTTTCCACAAAGGTCTTCATAATGATTAAATACAAATTCTCAATTGAAATATATTATTTTAAGAAAACTCAAATAGAGGAAGTTATTGATATCAACAACCTCTAAAATCCATAGAGTCAGATCTTAGCATATCCTATAGGTTTTTAAGGGTTTATTTATACTTAACATATGTCTAAGCATAATAAGTAGTACTGGAACTCCACTTTCCATCCAGATCCTACCTAAGACTTCACTAGAGCTTTAAGGCAAACCTCATATCCCGATCGAATACAATTGAATGTGGTAGTCTAGGAAACCGTACCTCATCTTTAATGTATATTTGTAAAAGATCTTCCAATGGTAAATATTCTTAGATAGAAATAAATTTTGATGAATTCGTAATGAAATAGACTAAAACCCATATAGTATTGTAACATTTAGGAATTTGGTGAGTATAATGAAAAAAAACATTGTGATGTTTTCCCATTTTCATTCTGATATAGTTAATGGTTGTAATATCCCATAGGAATGTTTTATCTTATCTTTAAATATATGACATACTAAGAACCACAATATATATTCTGTAATATCACTATTCTTTTTATCCTACCAAAAATATTTTTTCAGATCTCTGTACAACTTTGTAATTCTTAGTTAAATATATAATTATGAACTATGAGCCTCATCTAACACCTCCTTATTCAAATATGGTATGGAAGGAACAGATGCATGATTCTGAAAAATTATCATTCCATCAAAATTGAGCTTGAAATTAGGATCATTTCAAACCATCTCTTATAGGTTAATATCATCCTTCTACACCTTTTTAATCCTCACATGTAAAAATGGTTGAACATTTATTTGAGAAAGATAAAATTTCTCCCCTAACATCAAGATTTCTAAATCCATCCTTTTTTAAATCTAGAAATATTGGAACATTTTTAACCTCATAATATATATGCTAGCATGATCGTTTCATCTTAAGGAATATATCACCTTATTATATTTCCCCGGGTGGTAATGTATTGATTTATCATAATAATAAACCAACTCCTACCAGATTCTCTATAATATTTTCATCTATTTCCGAGTGAATATATAAGTTATGTATTTATTATTAGTATATATATCATTAATTTCACTATAAATACAATACCTCCATATCATTAATGAATAAAACACCACAACTATATCCAAATCATGAGTTGGGTTATTTTTATCATGAACATTCAATTAGTTTGAGGCATAAACTATCAGCATATCATTCTTTATGGGGATTCCTCTCAAATCCTTCTTTTATGCATGACTATAAATCACAAACCACTCTATAGTATAGATTAGTGTAAGAAAAGGCATGATAACTAACGTTCCCATTAGTTATGTGAAATTATTCTCACATTCATATATCCAATGGAACTTCTCTCCCTTCTAATTTAATATGGTGAAGGGATTAGACAATTAGGAGTAATTATCGGTAATGTATCAACAATATCTAGAAAAACCAAGAAAACAATGGATCTTAGTCACATTGGTTGGTTTGGACCAATGTTTAATAACATTAGTCTTTAATGGATCCACCTATATACCCTCACATGAGATTATACGACCCAAAAATAAGACCTTTTTATACAATATTCACACTTAAAAAATTTTTCATATATATTCTCCTTATTAGGTCATTCTATTAATGATGATAGAGGGGAAATTGGTAAGATAAAATAGTATCACTATAAATTCATAGTTTCCATACCTTGTACAGAAGGATATCTTGGTTATATACTACATATTGACCTTTAATTAATGATATCAAGAATAGAGGTAACTCTTGGAAAAGTATTAATCTCTATATATATGATCAAACAAGTCATCAATATGGGTTATATGAAAATTTTTATTTATAGCGATCTTGTTACATTCAATGTAATCAATACAGAGGTTCATTGATCCATAATTCATCTTAATAAAAAGAATAGGTTTACCCTAAGGTGACACACATAGATGAATGAATCCAAAATCAAGATTATCTTAGAGTTTTATATTCAATTTATGATACTCAAAAGGTTTTATTATAGATAGATTATCTGAAATATGTGTGGCAATGGGTATGAGTCCTATTGATAACTTAACTTCAATATTTGGAAGAATATCTAAAAAACATTTGGGAAATACATTAAAAAATCCCATACAATAAGCATATATTTGATGTTTTGTTTCTCAATAACTATATAAGATAAAGGCCTTGTTTTTGTAGAAATAAATACACATATAATAGATTTCATTTCCATTAAAAGTTTATATTTATCATCTCACTAACAGAAGAGCATAGTTTGGTTTTGAAAATAAAATGTGGCCATTATTCCTCAACAATTGATTTGGGATTTTGGTAAATAAATCAAAATCCATTTATAAGATAACATCAAATTTAACTTGAGGAAGAATAATGAGATATTCATGAATCATAGTCCAAAAAACATTATTTGGAGAATAATCATACACTTGAGAAGATATAATCATACCATTTGGGTTTTTACCTGATAATTCAACATCTAATCATTGAGTTGGTGTTGTGATACCCTTATAAAAATTTTCATATATGAAATAGTGGATATATCCAGAATAAAATAAGACATTAGAAAATATAGATTGGAAGGAAAGTGTAACTGTCATCGTGTCGTTATCGTACCCCTCATTAGTAATAGTGATCACATGATATTTTCATTTTTCAATAGTCTTAAGTGTTTGCTGACATCGATTATCATCACTAAACTTTAGCTATGTGAACTGGTTAGCAAAATTCCCATAATTAATTTATTTGATACACTAGAGCATGAGTGGTTCATTTTGTGGTGATTTTATCTATTATTTTTTAACTTTTTCCCATCACAGTGACATTTAATTTTATAATGGGCTTGAATTACTCATTTAAAAAAAAATAAGTCTTAATAAGACAATTTTCCCCATGTATCCTTCCAAACATAAAGAATAATGGAAATCTCATCTCATTCACTATGTGGTATTTTTTATTAGAATTTCCTTTGAATTTCATCATTTGTTTCTTGTCAAAACCATATTATTGATGGATAGATTCAATATCTATTTCCACCTTGGTAGCACATCACATTATTGATTTATAAATACTAAATTACCTTTTGGAAAACACCATTCAGAGACATGGTTTTAATCTAGAAAATAATCAATCAATTTTACTTTATAGTTCAATTATAATACCATTATCATACCTAGAATGACTTGTATTTTTTTCATATTCATAAATTGATTCATCATCCTTATTCTTAATCTTAAGTAATTAGTTTTCAATTTTCATAGAATGAATATAGTTAATGTACTTGTTAAAAAAACTACCTTCTAAACTCATTTCAATTTCTTCATTTTCCCTTATGTTCATTATGAGATTGCATGATTGATCTTCTTCACATTACAAATTATAGTCAACCAAAATGAGTTTATCATTCTCTAAATAATGTATAATGAAACAAAATTTCTCAAAGATATTGATCTATTGATCAGAAAGTTGTGGATCAGTATACCCACTAAAAGAAGGTGGGTTTTTCCTCATGAAGGACTCAACGGAACATTGATCCCTCATTTTATCATTGGTAAATACAATATGATTCATGTTTTGAAAAAGATTCATAATCATAAAAATGATATTTTTCCTTCCAAATCCCATAGAATTTGTTTTCTTAAGATGATAATAATTTCATTTTCCATCACATTCATCATTAATATGGCTCCTTTAGGTTATATCCATTGACTAAAACTATATAACATAGTTTTAGAAATACTAATCACAGTTGGAACACATATAATCATGAAAAATAATTTATTTGATGTCTAAATCATGAAACATACTTTTATAACTATGACACCTTAGGTTCAACATAGGTCATCCATGATCACCATCTATTCAAATCCTTTATTATGGGTTAAGAAGTAAATTTTAATAAACCTAAGAATATCCCTCAGGTGTATCAAACCAGGTGTGCAGTAAGGGAACACTAACCTTGCACCAAAATAATATTAGAGATATAATTTTAATAAATTATGGATTTATTCTATACATATTATTATCGTAAGGGTTATCACTAATTTGTTTTCCTTGTTTCCAAATTTAGCTAAACCTTTCTCTAATACCAACTATAACATATCATACATTTCATATATAGATATAACATCTTAATATATGAATATTCAATACATAACATTATGATCGACACAAGAACTACAAACTGTAAGTATATTTATAAATTAGAACACATAAATAACTAGTTCATAAGAGATATATATCATCTCCCATGTATTTATTTATCAATATAAAAATTCATAGAAGAATCATACTTAACACCAATATTTATATCTTGGGGAAAGGAAATATAATAAAGGGTGATATTAGTTTCTCACTAAGGGTAAGTAAGGGAGAAATAAATGATCACATAATAATATCATGAGTATAAGGGTATGATAAAATGATATTAGCACTTGAAAATAAAACTCATCATATCATAGATCACAATATTGAACCATGGGATAAATATTAGTAGTTTATAATACATGAATCACAAAGGAATCAACGAACATGATCCATGAAATTATAACATTGGAATAAGATCATGTCATCAATGATTACAAAAAAGTGTTTCATAATAATAATAATAGAAATATTATGTTAAGTTTATCCAGAAAGACATTAACCACATGCTAGAAATTGTATAACCTCTAGTGTACATGTTTCAGGCTTGGGATAACCTCCCATGTATAGAGTTGACTCATGATTGGGATAACTTACCTTGTACCCTCTTGTATCATGAATGGGATAACAAGTCATGTACACATTGAAATTATAAAAAATTAATATTTTCCAAATTCATTATAGGGATACCTAGTTCTTGGGCCCCCCGTCACATAATCATAAATCCATTCATTTGTATGCCACAAGATCAAAAAAATATTCATCATAAATTCACTCCTAGAAAAGAAACAAAGATTCATTGATACAGATCATCATAACTATAAACCATATATATAATGAATAAAGAAGGTATCATTGTAGCATATCCCTAGTAAATCACAATTAACATCAAATGATGTTATCATAGATGAAATTTTCCTATAAACATTACTACAATATTTCTTAAATAAAGTACCCTTTCCGTTTGTATATCCCATTTTAAAATATAAAAATTTAAAATATATTAAGGAAAAAATTTTATTTTAAAATAATCATGGAAATATATAAATGAATATTCAAATTATTTAGTGGCCATATTCATGGAAAATTATGTTGACACCATGTCCTTTAAAACAAGGATTCCTTTATATTTTTTAGTAAAAAGGTAAAAGAATGTCATTCAGAAATTGATAAGAAGATTCCTTTTAAAACATTTTTAAAATTATAAAATGGGTAAAAGTGTATTTAAAAACTCAAAGGATAATATTAAAAAATTACTACAAACATTTTTAGAAAACATAGACATTGAAGAAAAAATATTTTCAGCCGAAGAGATAAATAAAGTCATTTATCTGTATAAATGTTATTTTGGCATCTTGAGTAATTAAAGAAATAGAAAAAAGGAAAAAATAAAAAATATTGAAATAAATGAAGGAGAATAAAATTCATGATTTTGATGATAGACAGATTATAAAATTTCATCATAAAAATTTTAATAAAACAATCACAATTAATAATCAGATTGTTACATAAATTTTCTTGAGTTCGACTTGTTTGTAGGAAAATTAAAATCCATATATAATATTTAAATTTATTATAACTATATAATATGGTCAAGTACATAATTAAAATATCACATAAAATACACTTATAAAAATTTAACACCCATTTATTAATAATTATTTATTAAAATTATCAATTCTATGTGTTAAATATTTTGTTATTCAAGATAATTTCGATTCGGTATTTTCAGTACTTTTAAATTGACCCTGATTACATAATCTACAAAATGTTAATAATTTAAAAAATATCATATATATTAATTATATATATATATATTAATATTCATCCAAAAATTATAGCTATAGAAAAATTAATTACACCGTTCTTGGAGATAGTAAGTCTCACATACACATGAAAGTTGTTTTCACTTTTCGATGGATGGAACGAAAGAATGATAAAAAATAATTCACCATTATAAAATAATTTTTGTTTGATATATATGATATATATTTATTAAATATATCCTCATTACCATCCACGTAAAGTGAATATTAAAACAAATCACATCAGATCATGGAGGTGACTGTCCACACGTACCCACGAGCGAAGTTATCGTTTTTTCATTTGTTGGAAAAAGGGGTGGATGATGGTGGTTTTATAATAATCATACAATTTCAGTAGATTTGTTATACTAAAGTTATTATTTTATGATTAATACTGTATATTTATATGATGTAAAATAAAAAGTAAAAAAATAAAATGATCGGTTAATGTGATTACCTAATATTCGAAAGGAACTCCTTTAGATCGCCTCTAAAGGATACTAAGGTTAGTCTTTTTGGAAAAACAACACAACATAAACATCGATAATGAGGTTAGGGTGATATTTTGTAATTTTTTGATGAGACATATGGATAAAGTTTTTTAAATAAAAGATACATGGTTTTCCCTTTTATATGGGAGGGAAAAAGAATACATAGAAATATGAAAAAGATTAAAATATAATCAAGTCATTGCAATGAAAATTGACGTAAAATGGAAATATATTTGAATAAAAATAGTTTGTGTTCCAAATATCACCATAAAATGAAATTTAGATAGGTTTTAGTGTAATTTTAAACCTTATCATTTGGTTTATCTGGTTAGTTAACCAATTTTAATCTTAACCATGAAAATAAATTTTTTTAATATTAAAGCATAATAGTTTTACTGAAATGGTAAAAATTGTCCCAAATATCACTAGTGGATGTCTTTTTCTACCAATTATAATCCTACACGTCCTATTATATTTTTTTTATGATTTATAAATAATTTAAGAATATATTATTTTTTATTAAACATCATTAATATCAGTTTTACACTATTCATTTAATCTAAATTGAACAAAATAAGTAAAAAATATTGAATTAAAATATAAAACCTTCACACATCCATAATATTTTAAATTCATCAATATTATTTTGAACATAACTATTCTCTCATGTTTTTTTAATTTTATTATTTTTAAAATCATTTATTTAAATTTTTATTTGATTGGATAAATACAATGTCGATATTGTTTAATCCAAAAAGGTAATTATTAATTCACTAAAAATATATAAGAAGATACCCTAAAAAAATAATCCATATTTCATGTCAACATTTATGACCAAGCATATCCTCTTTTTATCCTTATAATAAAAATTTTGAGGTACTAAATTTAAGAGAGTGACATTTGGTTTTTGTTATTTAATTATATTCATATAATGGTCATAATCAATGGAAAATGGAACTAAGTGGAAATTTATTTTATATATGGATAAACATGGCTAAAATAAACTAATATAATTAGATAAATGTAATTTTTAAAGAAACTTTAAAGATCCCAAAGTATTGACCCTATTTTACCATTAATGAGGTGACAAAAATTTACTATGGTTGTTATTCATATTGAAAAATATAAAAGGATAATATTTTTAAAATTTTATCCTAGTAATTCAAAATATTAACTATAAATATAAAGATTCAATTTCTACAAGTGGAAGAAATTATGTTTTAAATAAGTGTGGAAAACTTGATGAAAACTGTTTTTTAGAAATATAAAAATTTAATTCTAAATCTGGATATATACTCTTATCTCATAAATTTTGAAAATATTATATTAATGTTAAAACATTATATTTAATATATAATATCAAAATTTAATTAAAATCAAACACAAATAATGATTAATTTAATTAATTAATATAAAACATATTACATGTATAAGAAGAGTTATTTAGAAAAACACCCCTTTTACTTTCAAATGATTTTTATTTTCACTTGATAAACAATTAATTAATTTTATACATACATAAGCAATAATTTTTTCATAACTTAGTTATTACTATTCATACATGCCAATCCAATGGCTATGTGATAACTATCACGTTAAATAATATTATTTCGAAAGTACCTCATGTTTGGTCTAAACACAGTGTTGTGTATATCTAAATCCAAAAAAGAAATTATATTTATTTAAAAGAAAATTTGTCATAAAAAATTAGTGTCTTATATGTTCAACAAGATTATCTATTTGATCATCATAGGATCGGTTTGATAGAGGATGATGAGGCATATAAACGAGCAATGTTTGATTTTTAGTTGCAGTGTTTGGTAACATTTGAGGGGAGTGTCTCTGATCTAGATATAAAATTATGGTTATATAAGATTGATATAACTCTTGGTATGATTCAATATAAGGCTAATGTTTTGGTGTTTTTGGTAGTTATTCATATGGGTGGTGTTGTGTGTCAGCGGTGGATGATCTATCATGGTGATTAGTAGGAGGAAGATGTTTCCTAGTAAGGTTTTCTAAAAGATATCATAGAGGAGTTCTTATCATTGGTCATGGAGGACATAAAGATATAAGAGATAATTTTTCCTTCAAAAGAGAGTATGTTAATTTGAGATATTAGGATTTATTTTAATGATGTTTTGTGTTTTTCCCTAATTGTTTCTTTATGAGTAGTCTCATGCAGAACATTTCAAGGAGGCACTTAGACCATATTTCTAGTATTTAAATACCACAATTATTTTTCTTACATATTTGGAGGTATATAATAAGGTAAAGATGATTAAGTGTATGAAATCGTGAGGAGAGATATTATGAGAGGGTATCTAACTGGGTTCCATAATGAGTAATTTTTTTATATGGGGTCTTAAATTCCAAGGCCTTTGAGGTATTAACTATTAGGGGGTCATAATGAGAATATTACTCTTTATACTTCTAGTTATAATGAATCAGGTACATTTTCCAGGGTATTTGGACCATTTTTCTATGTTTTTGGGGGGGTTATTTTCATTTGAAAAATTAGTTATTAATGGTTCTTGGATCTTATATTTGTCTTGGTGGTCATGTTTCACATAGTCCCCAACATTAGAAACCTGTAAGGATATTTTAGTAGTATGTTTATCAATATTAAGGTTCTTTAATAGTGGATGGGGTAATTAGGGGCTGATCTTAGTATTTTTTGTTACTTCAGGGACCCCTACCTAACTATGGACATAGAGGTGGTCATCAATAGTAAACTAGAGGATCTAGTTCTAGAGATTTTCTTTCTATGGAGGAATCATCACCAAAGGGGATATAGATTACTATAAGTACAATTAACTTATCATATTCTCTTATTTCATTTTTTGGGAGCCTCTCACTCTTTCATTGCACCAACATTAGTCTACTCAGTAAGACTAGACATGGAGAAGATTCTTTTTCCATTGATGTTGACTATGCTATTTGGAGGCTTAAAATTCCAATTTAATGTGTGTTGAGGGTGTGGTTTGATAATAGGTATTCATTAGTCATATGTGGATCTCTTTTTTCTTCATGAAAATTCATATGGTGTCATATTTTACTTGGATTAGTTATATTCTTTGTGTTCAGTTATAAATTTCTTCTAGATGATGTTTTGGTTCTAATATATCAAAATATTACATCATTTTTTCCTCAAAAAATGAGGATTTCATATAGGATGTAGGCATGTGGAGCCCCTTATTTCCCTAATGGGAGAGTTTTTGGTTAATTCACTAGGAAATGGTATAGTGGAAAATTCATCAGTTATTATGGAATTTTGAGATTTATTCCATGATGGTGTTGTGACACTACCCCCTCAATGTGACATCAAGTTTAGGATATATTTATAGCTGGATGATTCTATGATTTCAATGGATCCTTATTGAATGTCACCCTTAGTGTTTTGGGTGTTGAGGATTCAAATAGATGACATGATACATATTGTTTTAATTTGATCGGATCTGCCTTTTGGGGGTTCTCTAGTATTATTAACCAAAAAGGTAGATGATAATATGAGGATGTGTGTAGACTATGGATGGTTGAATTAGGCAATGATAAAGAATCATTACTGTATACCATGTATTGAAACTATTTTTGAACAAATAATAGGATCTATTCGGTTTTCTAAAATAAATCTATGGTCTCGATATCATAAGTTGATGGTGAAGGAGTAAGGTATTATAAAATGGCCTTCCACTATAGGTATGGGAAATAATGTTTATGATTATTCCATTCAGTGTCACTAAAATACCTAATGTTTCCATGTTTCTCATTAAAATCATGTTTCATGAGGTCCTAAAGTAGTTTCTAGTCATTTTCATTATTGACATATTGATATACTCCAAACTTGAAAAATGAACATTTAAATCTTATCAGAGTTGTCTTGCAAATCCTTCAATTCCACCGGCTCTATTAAAAGTTGTACAAATAAAATATTTTCCATAATATGTTCATTTTCTAAGTCATGTGTGTCCCAAAAGGTTGTGGTTATAGACTCATAAAATATAGAGGATATTTTTTATTGGGAACCATCCAATATTGTGGAAGAATTTCATACTTTTCTCAATCTTGTGGGATATTAACAGAGGTTACTATCTAGTTTCTCATGTATTAAATCTCCATTGAATGTTATTAGTAGGAAATTCTAGGCTTCTATCTAGACTGATTAGTGTATGATAGAATTTAACTCCCTAGAGGGGAGGTTTTTCATGTCCCCAGTGCTTCATTTTCCATAAGAAATGGTGAAGATTGAGGTTTTATATGACACTTCCCTTCTTGGATTAGGATGAGTCTTGATGTAGTAGAAGTTATGATCTATCAGGTGTCTTGGAAATTATCTTCCCCTGAGAATTTGTTTTCCTCATATGATCTGATTCTTTTCGCAGTTGTGTTTGTGATAAAGTTGGGGTGATATTACATTATCCTAGAACACGTGTGCTATATATCAATCACAAGAGAGGGGTATATATACTCTATTAGTTTTAACTAAATATGAAAAAATAGATATGGTTGGAGTTTGTTCAGGATTATTAAATTTTAATCTCCAACACCTTGGGTAAATGGAATTTTTTGGCAAGCATACTGATTCGGAAGTAACAAAGGGAGGTGATTTAAATGTATGGTGATTCTTAGAAGGTGATGAAGGAGTCTTCATCTATGCACTGAGATACAAATATGGTTTATGGTGAAGGTTTCATGTTTTATATTGAATCAAAATTATCTATGATTTAGTAGGTATAATATTCTCATTGATGAGATATATAGAAAGAGGTGATGTATGACTGTTTTGGCCATTATGATTCCATAGATGGATAGTTGGAGGATGGTTAAAGACAAATACTGTTTAAGGGGATAAAATTCATCCTGATAGAAATTCATGAGGGATTCCTTGATGTGTTTCACATTTCAGCATTATTTTTTAACCCATAAATATATAATATTTATTGATTTTTAAGGATGTAGTTTTAGTGGCACAAGAAAAATGGCGAAAGGAATAATTCATGGATTAGTGTCTTGTTTTTCAGTTGGAAATGGTATAACATAATGTCATGGTGGAATTTTTCTTCCCTTGGATATCCTCAAGAATATTTGGGAATAAATATCATTATATTCCTTCAAAAAATTACCCAGGTCTTATATAGGATAAAATTCTATATAGGTAATCTTGTATTGGATGAAGAAGCCAACTTACTTCCTATAAATCATAGTGTTGAGCATTT
Source organism: Viscum album (assembly GCA_963277665.1). Classification (NCBI taxonomy): domain Eukaryota; kingdom Viridiplantae; phylum Streptophyta; class Magnoliopsida; order Santalales; family Viscaceae; genus Viscum; species Viscum album. Next base: position 1,417,059,653 of record OY728138.1, read on the forward strand.
TGGATGATATGGAAAGGAGGTATGTGGATAAGGTCATCTGTATCCATGGAGTTATGATTTCCATTGTATCAGATTAGGATTCTCATTTTACATTTTATGTCTTATGATAATTTCAACACACTTTAGGAACAAAGTTATGGATCAACACTATTTCAACCTTCAGATAGTCGGATAGAAAAAGCATACCATCGAGACACTATAGGCTATATTTTAATTATGTATCATTGATTTTGGTGGATCATGGTAAAAAATACTTTGGATGAGTCCACATATAATAATATATAACACTCATCCATGAATATTTCTAAATTTTATGAATTTTTTTGCGAGGCTGTGTTGATCCCCACTGTGATGGATCGAGGTTGTATAATCATTTAACCTCGGTCCTAATGTGATGAAAAAAAACAACAGAAAAGTTTTAGGTAGTTCATGATAGTCTGAAGGTTGTTAAGGACTAATGGAGATATTATGTCATTCCTAGGAGGATAACCTTGTATTTTGACAGTGAGGACTATGTTTTTTTAATGTTTTCCCCTCATCAAGGGCAGTAGACATGTGGAAGGGGATAAATTTTTGTCCATGGTTCATCATGCAATTCAAGGTGTTGGAGCATGTTGTAACGTAGAATATCGGTTGAATCTCCCATTGTGGATGGGAAATATTCATGATTTATTTTACATTTCCTATATCCTTAAATATCTTCATTATGACTCACATTTCATTGACTAGGGATACATAGATATTGAGGATGATGTGAAATTTTTGGAGTGACTAGTAAATATCCACGATTGTTGAGAAAAGGTGTTTCATGGATGATCTGTTCCATTAATTAGTGTTCTATAGATTTGTTTTTTATCATAGCAGTGTAATCGTTAGTGTGATATGTGTATGATTACCCAGTACCACTACCTATTTAGTGCTTTTACTTTTGTAGTTTTTCTTTGAAAATGTAATGCCTGAATATTGTTCATTTATTAGAGGTTAATTTTTTCAATTCTCATTGTGTTTGTTATATATTTAAAAATATAAAAACAATATAAACCCTTCATAATCATGATGTATTAAATTTAAAACAATTTTTTAAACTATATGGTTCTATCAGTACTACCCAATGCAAACAATATTTTAATATGTAGGGTCGGTTTCCTTGATTTTTTGGATTGGGGTAATGTTGTGTGATGGTTTTGGTGGTCATTGGAATAAAAAACTTATAGTTTTAAATGGTGTTTTAGTTGTTTTTAAAGAATATTGGTGGCTTGCTACTAGTGTAAGATGTTACTTGTTTTAGTTTTAATGAGATCCTAGAAAGGTATCTTGTGGGATGGTTGTTCAGACCCCCATTTTTTCTATGTTCTTGGTTCATTTTTTATTCCTGAGGATGAGAATTATTTTAGAGGTATATGATTTGATGTTTTGTACCTTATATTCCTTTAAATTATGGGTTCTTGATACATGGTGGATCAAATGTTAATTTTGGCTATGTTCTAGAGGCAAGGAGAGGGTCTTGGGGCATTCTAATGGTCACCATGCCCTGGTGGTGGGTGTGGTCAGGCCATGTTGGTTGGGATCCAAACCTGCATTAAACTAGAATATTGGAAATTACTAGTGGATTACATGACTCTAATCATGGAGTATTGGGTGATCACATATCCAAAATAGGGATATGGATATGACCATGTTGTTGCCTTTGTAGTTGTATGGGAAAATGGCTGGCAATATTGTTTCAGGTTATGGTGATTGGCCTAGGAAGACATCAATGGAACCACCTGGTATTGTACTATGTCAGTGTATGGGATATGGTGGTGGTAAAATATTATTTTTCAAACATATATAAAAGGAGGAAACATTCAAATGAGATTCAGATCTTCCTTTGACTGGAGCCATCATGGGCGTTTTGGTTTTTCACTTTGTTGTAGTGGAGTCCGGTGAACTTATGTTTTAAAAATGCGGTCATCTCTTCCCTAATTCAATTATCTTATTCTACCCTTTAGATATATTTAACATCTAGAACTCCCTATCAATATTTATTCATTCCTTGGTGAAGCTTTACACCTTGTATCATTGGATTAAATCCTGTTGATAGAGGTACGATCTCCCATCATCTATCTATATCATTCTTTTTATCTTCTGTTTTATATGAGAATTTAATTATTAGGAGGTCTATTTTGGGAGTATTTTTTGTTTTTTTAGGGTGTATTTATATTTATAGGTATTTGTGAGTTCACCCTTGAGTATTGTGGGGATTCATCTCTCATTTCTTCCATTGTGAGCGGTGTTTATCATTGATGCTCGAATCAAAGTAGGGGATACCTTATTCTCTCATTTAGATATATGTATAATAATATCATGTTTTTTATTCCTTTGGGTTGATCATATATATCAGATTAATATATATATGTAATCTGATTAATTTAAAATAAATGGTAAGGAATTAATTAAATCTGTTTTATTTGTTTTTTTATTTTTTCCTATATGTTATTACATGCTTATTATTTTTCAAAATTTTAATTTTCATGATATTGGTGTGTTCTTGTGGTTTTTAAAATTTGAGAACCCCATTTTTATTTTATGATTAAACTCACCACATATAGAAAGGAATAATTACATAGATCTAGCTAATAAATTGGTTTCCCCGTGAATCATGGATTTTGTGCAAATACCCTTGATAATAATGATGTAAATCTAATGAAATCCCTATTGTTAAAACTATAATTAGATGTGTGGTGGTTTATATGTGTAGTGGCTGTGATTTGCGGCGGTTGTTAAGTGATATTCATTGGCAAGAGATGGATGGGTTTTTATGTTTGGTGTGTGTTAGACTCTTAATAGTTATAGAATGGAATGTAAATGATGTAACTGAAATAACATTGGCCAGAATAACTAATTAACTCATAGAATTAAAGCAGAAAGTATGGTTAAAGGGGTTTTCATTAAATATTATATGAATATGTTTGATAAAAAAAGAATTTTGGTAATTGGAAAATCTGGAAATGGGTTACATGAAAAGGAAGAAAGAATATGGCTTCTTTATGGCCTTTTTGTGTGGTGTGGTGGATTTAGAGGTGGAAGTGATTGTAGCATAGGTTGTGATGCCTTGTGGCGATGTTGTTTATAGTAACGGTTCTCTTATTAGGAACCCTTATGATGGGATTGTTGGTTAACTTCCAATTATTTTTATATAAACCCAACCTGAGTCACTTGTATTCACTAATTCCCAAAGGATTTGGGTTTTATGTGTTTTTTCCAAACATCAATATGGTGAGGATGGATGGATGGATACCTTATCTTCCCTACTCTATCTTCCAAGAGAGATTCTTATGCAGATTCCACGATGGATTGCAAATATAGTGCACTTTTGGTGATTATTAATTATATTAGAATATACGCACATGTTGTTATGGGTTGCCGATATATTTCCTTATGGTGATTATTACTGAAATTGGAATAAGTTCATGATCGCCAATGACCTGTAGATTTCATGCACTTACGATGGTGATTGGTGGGAGGATGAGGTAGTTCATAGTAGGGATCATGCATGGTTGGAGGAGGGAATTAGGTTGATATAATTCATGAAATTGATACTCTACTATTATGGATACATGACAATGGATATGAGAGGAGGTGGATGTGATGACATGTTTCAAGAGATGCATGGTACAATGTGGTTAACTAGCTAACTTTTGGTGGAATATGATGTGATTGTTGAGGTGTCTTCAAGTGTGATTATTATAGAAGATATGGGATCATTGTGATGTATGATTTTGGGTCATGTGAGTGGTTAATCAATGGGAAAGCGGTACAAGGTATCCTTTTCTGTTGTGACACTTTTTATATTATTATAGATAGATTATTTATTTGGTGTGTGTCATGATAGGGATGGGATTGGTAAGTTATATTCCTTAGGTATATGTAATTATAGTTCCTTTCCCATTAGTTCATTATCATTCAATTTTGACAAGTGCATGAGATACCATTGGTATTATCCTACTATGTATACATTTTATGATCCCAATAAATATATAGAAACTATTTTTCAGGTTTCCTAGATGACTTTTGGGACTAAGTTAGACAATAATAGCACAAACATCATAGATGTTGCTCTTTTTCTAACTTATGATTAATTTTGGGTATTTATTTACAAACTCGATTAGTATTTTTTAGGTTATAAATACATTATGGTATGTTTTTGGTTTTCCCTAATTCTTTTATGAGATAGAGTTTGAAGATATTTTTCATTTTTCTAATGAAACATATTTTATTATAAGTGTTATGCCTTCCATGTATGAAAATTTCTATATAACCTTTGTGATTTTCGACAACCCAAGTTTAATGAATGTGGGACTATGGTTTCATTATCTCTCCTCCTTCATTTCCAAACTCTAAGGCGTACATTTGGAGGGAGGGTTTTGTGAAAAATCATATTTTTATTTACCTTAATGACTGTATTCTATATAATACCATGCATGAAATTTTAAAATCATATTTAAATACCCAAGAATCATACTTTATTAATTCACTCAAAATATGATTTCTATAATTCCATTTCATGAATTCTCTCAATATTCAACTTTAGTGGATCTATATTAATGTTTTATTACAATAATCAACTATACAATTTTGTTATTAAATTGTTTACTAACAATTATTCTGGTCATGAGATTTTTATAATAATAAAGAACATTTTATCTTCATATCCATATTTTATTTTACTAATGTAATATTTCTTTATTCCATTTTTGGAGTTTATATCGAAATACATTTAATTTTTAAAAATATATTTTCTGCTAAAATAAATCCTAGTCTGTTTCATTGTAAAATTTTCCATTTAATAAAAAATTTAAAAGAATAATTCATACAAATTTTTCAAGGTGTTATATTCTATCCCTCTTAAATAATTTTTTACTTGCAATTGTAATATTTTAAATTGAACACATTAAAAAATACCTATTTTCAAGTAGAAAATTTTTAATCCAAATTTCATAGTTTTATTTTATAATTTAAATCCACTATAATGAATAATAATATTCATTAAAAATAATAAAATAATTTATTTTTTCTTAAAAATTCTGTTTTATTTTTATGAAAAGGATGGAAACATCCCAACCTATTTTCCCCTAAGCAACTTCTTCAAGCCGGTTCACCATAAGATCTCAAGTGAACCTCCTCATATGATAGAGGTTTTCGAATAGTTTTGGAGGTCTTAAAGGTGGAACTGTGAGGAGACTATACCCCCATATCATAATACACATCCATAAGTAAATAACCAAACATAATACACATCAGAGAATACGAAATAATAAATATAATAAAACTCAAAAACATGCTACAATAAAATGAAATAGAGTACATGCCCAAACGTGAAAGCCATACATATGACATTAACCAACCACTGGGCAGATCAAATATAAAAATAAAAAACTAAAAAATAAATACATTAGAACTTACTAAAAACATTGGGATATATCACATACCCATTCTCCAGTACCCTGTCAATCTTCTCAAGCCTGGCCAAGAGACTCTACATGACCATCCCTCCCAACCATGCAGTCCTAGGCCTTATCCTAATCCATAATGCATCTATTCTCAATAAGAGAGGAGACATATGGTCTACATGCACACCAAGGTTCATGCATAGGGGCTGAGAAATAAATCTCAGTAGGACACCCCAATGGAAAACCTATAAACTAATACCATAAGTGCATTCTCAGTCAATATACTCATCCTAGATGAAACATAATAGAAAATAAATACATGAAAACAACTATCAATTCTTAGGTCCAAGACCAAGATCAACTATATCTTCTTTAGCTGATTTTGGTGTGTATCTGAGAACGTATCAATGACCATGTATCCAAAATAACATGTGGAATCCATATCCATGGAAGTTGAAACCAAACCTAAAAATTTTGTTGACCCATCCAATGATAGTCCTGTCATTTGGGATACTAATCTATGTTATCCCCTTCGATTTCCCTATGACCCACACATTATGTCAAACATGGCACAAAGACACACATTCCCCAATTACCACAAGAAAGTATTCCAAATCCGAGAACATCATTCAAACATATATCTCTTGTATCAAGAATGATAGTTCCTAAAGAATCCGTCGAGAACATAAAACATATCTCAAATCAATCATGCATGGATCATCAGTCTAGTTGATAAATAATATATCAAATCAAACATTCCTAGAGCATCAGTCCATCACCTAAACCAGGGATGTAGGGAATAATTTCACCATCCATCCCATTTAGTTTACCATCATTTCTAAGAGCACCAGTCTGGCAGATCAAGAATAATGGATACAATCTGTGTCTAAAGCCTCATTCTAACACCTAATCCATATAGTATATTATCCTTCCCCAAACATTATTCCAACATCTAACCACATAAATGTGAATTAAAATCCACAATACTCTAAAATATCAAACGACATGTATGAATACTCATTCCAGTACTCAATACATAACATTTATCTGTATCGATACGAAGCATCATGTCCAACATTCTAAATTATGGATATCTGAAACCATATCTATGGATAATCTATCTATCTCTCTCAAAGATCATATCCCTAACTAGAAGAATTGGGTCCAAAACATGGTTATCCAACCACATAAAAACATCCTCATAGGAATAGACTTTGTCTTAACATCTATAACCTTGAGAAAACATAGAAAGGTATGGTTGAACACCCATGCCCATAAAAAGATCCTGAAATGTGTAAAATTCCATAGTAAGATAAAGACACCCTATAAGAGGTACCTCTACCTAATATAAGGAATCATTCCATTACCACCATAATAAACATCCTCAAGAAGCCCTCAGTGGTCTCCAACTAATACCCAATCAACAACACACCAACAAAGGCATCCAAAAGTAACCCATGCCACGTGAGCATTCTAAACATATGACTACGACATCAAATTATCGCTTGATGAGAACCCATACCACCTGGGGAATCCTTAAGATCCCTCAGACTCAACTAAACACCACATCATCACCCAAGAATAACCACTATCCTATGGTGTCATCCTATCCCAAAGGCACCAACAACTTTGATTATGAAACATAGGATCAAATCGTCAACTTCTCTAACCATGAAAAATTGGGTTCTATACACAGGGAATCCAAATATAACACGAAATGTAATAATCAACCCAACTTTCCAAAATATATCAAATGAAATTCAAATAGATTACCATAAAACAGTCAGACTGGGTTAATCACCATACTTACAACCCTCACCTAGGCCTCATAGCTCACAAACCGACCCATTAGGGTATTCTGAATCCAAAGCTCTTGGGAATCCTCCCACTGAAATACATTGGACCATAACACCATCCTTACAACCTCTAAAAGGAGAAAGGAATCAACCATCATGATCTGAATAAAATAATTATCAAAATCGGTTCCTCTTATTCAAGATTCAGAAATTGAGTCATAAAACATCCAAACCCCTCAGAAAGTGTAACAAATGGGAAACGCACTGTGTGTTTACCTGAGTACATGGAGTGTACTTCCATAAACATGTATGGGAGTTTACTATATATGAACTTTGTGTGTAGGAACCCAAGTAAATGGTGTGTATTTCAGGTACAAAAATTGTACCCTATGTGTGGTACCTACCCATGTACCTCACATGGTATGGCCATGTATTTGTGTCTAATTTTTAAACCTTACACAACGAGTAACACACTGAGTCTGGAGGTGTACCCTACATGTTCATGTCCCCCCCTAACAGGTCGTCTAGACATGTACTTAGCCACATGTAAATAGAAACTACACAATGTGTCCTGTGTACTACACAACATGTAGTCATCTTCTTATCTTCTTCCCTAAATAGGAAGAACACACATCGTGTGTTCATAAAACCAAATGTCGTGTATTCTGGTTATCCAAACCATAGACACCTAAAAACCTCTTGAAACCTAATTATTTCTATATTTTAGTATATATCTACTCCCATGGGGTCTTTATAAATCATAATAAATTTATAAAATAAGAAACCAACTAATCTCGTGGATCGAGGCATAATACTCAAAAACCATCCAACCTCATGGTGTAAACGCCGATGCTTTGAGTATAAATCCTCTATTATAATCCACCACCCCAATATTTTCCAAATCTACTCCATGTATAAAGTCATTAAAAAACTCTACCTCCCCCTATATATCAGGTCGACGCAAAAGGGAGACCCCTCTCCCCATTCTCTACTGTACATGGGAATCCAAAATAGGGAGGTATTAAATTAATTAATTAATTAATTAATTAATAGCTTATTTCAATACCCGTCTCAAGTCCCATAACTCAATGTGGGATTATACCTCATGTAATAAAAGCTTATTATTTTAGACTCAATCGAAGAGTCATAATCTCAATACGACACTATGTTTGAATGATGTCACTATCCAAACAAGGAAAAGTAATTTAATATGTAATTAATTAATTATTAAATATTATAATAAGACTAGATATATTAGGGATTCCACCAAACACATGTCTCAGGGTAAGATACCAATTTCAAGACCAACATAATGGCTAGATGAATTATTTGAGATCACCTAATATGTGAAAATAAACATTTTACTCCTCACAAGAACTCAAAAGAAAAAATTAAAATTTATTCTCAAAATCTATATTTAGGGAAACATGAATATTTATAATATCCTCACCATTAACATTATCATCCTCAAGAATACATAGTGGTATTCTAGATACACATCCAAACCCACCTTGGTCATCAACTCAAGCTCAGCTTGTTGTGTTTTACTTGAAGTCACCAACAGAGTTTCTCTGCATAACTCTTAAGAGAGGGCATACAAGCCATCAAAGGACAAGACACTATTTTACACAATAAAAAACCACTAGGATATTACCTAAATGCACTTTTCCATCCTAATAAATCACATAATTTAAAACACAATATAAAACTCATGGTTCTCCGCCCATAGAACTCATCCAAAAACTACCAATTCATATCCACGATGCTTCCCATCATCAGTGCTTCCTTTCAAAACCATCATCAGTGGTTCACCAAATAGCTCAATGTGGTCTTCCGTACATCCTTGACCCTACCCACTCAAGGGTCACACAACAATGATAAATTTTGGTACTCCTCACTATAGGATTATCTTTACTATCAGCACACAACAAAACATCTTTTTCATAGCCCATGACCCAATCACAACTAAACACCCGAACTAGACATGGATATATAAATCCCACTATATAATCAAAATGAAACATCTACTATCAACCATTCTTGGCATCTGAGAATGAAACCCATGGGTTTTTTCAATATTCGTTCTCTTATAGGAACCTCACTCACAGATAGTGGATGGTGCACTCCCCACCGTATGGCTTCACCCAAATTGCTCAACGTGTGCAACCACCCAGGAGGCACCTTATCAACCTAAGGAAACATATAAATAAAATGGAATATAGATTATGCTTTATTATCTTACTTAATAGAATGTCAATATGTTCGGAATTATTATCTTTATACTTCAATTATACTAATAATTAATTAATTAATACTACCATAACCATATCCATTCATGAATGTCATGATTTTATCCTGAGAGACTCGATTCACCCTTCCCACAATCACCACATCACACCCAAAATAGGTCTCAACCAACTCACTACAACCTATACAACTCAAGAACCACATTACTAATCTCTCCCAACATCTGATCTATAATAAAAATGATACAACACATCACTAGTGCTCACATATTCAATATTACATTATCAAACAACCATTATAAACCCTTTTGTAACCAATCATCAAAACCTGCTTCGACTCTAGCCAGTCACATCTAACAAAAACTCACCTCTTAATACCTACCCATGAATACATGAGTAGTTCCCATGAACTCAGTATAACTCAAAGACACCAAGATGAACTCACATGAAAAACCATTTACGTGGCTAGGAACCTGAGCAAAACTCCTCTTAATACCAACCATAATGTGGGAAAATGAGAACAAAAGTTCACCTTCTAAAAAAATGGCATCCAATGAGCCAAAACATCAAATCCAACTACATGTTTCATTCACCATTCTCAAAACTAATAACAATCCACTCATGCCTCACATATCCAAAGGAACTTATAACTCGACCAACCTCTCTCATGGATTATCCAAAAAAACCACATGGCACCAACTCCTTGAATTGGAGTTGCATCAATAACATCACTTGGACTAGACACCCTGGGTCTAATCCAACTCCCATAAGGACACCACTCATGGTATGTCAGACATGATCCTATCACACATCTCATAATGTCAAAAGGCCAAAACAACCATGTCTATGGTCTCACAGATGAATAATTGCTTCTTCCAAACTAACCACCCACAACTCGGGAACCCGTCCTCTTTAAGCATCTATGAATCAAAACACTATTTGGAGGACTAGCCTATACAACCAACCTAAAAAAACCACCCATGAAGGGTCTAACTATTATACACCCATACCATGATGATTCACCCAGTTCAATAAACCCATCCTACCTAAGGACCGCATTAGCATCCTCATCATCAAGAGTGTCATTATAGACCCACAAACCCTTCCATCTGAGAGAAATCCATAAAATCACAAACAATAAGGCCTATACCATGCGGATCCTACATGTCTAACACGATGAATGAGTCACCTATTGACTATACAGTCCATGAGTCAAATAAATCACATGACACTTCCTAATGGGAAATTAGATTGAAATTCATCATTAAAAATAAAATCCAAGCAACATGTGTGTCTCCCAAAGAGAAAATCTTATACAAATGTAATATCGAATACCAAGAGCATCAACCAAATGCCCTTATAACTTGGAAATCCTACCAAAATAGGTGTTTGTGAATCACCTTCTAATATCCATCATAGACACTTTCACTTTTCAATATCTCCAGTCTACCAATTACTAAATTGTAGCATAATTATAAAGACAACACCTCTAATACTACATTGTAACTTGTTGTCCTAGATTTCACTAAACGGATGCCCTAAGACGGTTCTCCAAAAGAGATTAAATATTCCTCCTCATTAACTAGAGGCTACTAACTAGTAGTGAGGGAATAATGAGAAACTGTAAGGATACTATACACACATATAAGATTATATAACAAAAAGTAAATAACCAAACATAAAACATATCATAGAATGTGTAATAATTAATAAACTGAAATTGGAACATGATTTAATAAAACAAAACATAATAATGGCCTGAATAGTCATGCCATATATGCGACATTGAACGCCCACTAGGATAATCACATATAGAAAATAAACAACTAAAAAATAAATACATGATCCCCTACTACCATCTCTGGCTATATCACATAACCGATCTCTAGTACAATTTCAAGCTGAACCAGCTCCACCAGTCATCTCCACATGAGCATCCAACTCAACCATGAAATATTTAGCCTCATCCTAATCCATTGTACATACATTCTCAACCTGAAAGTAGATATTAGGTTTTCATACACACCAAGGTGAATGTATAGAGGGTGAGAAATAAATCTTAATTGGACACACCAAAAGTAAAACCTATAAAATCATATCCTAAGTGAATTATCATGTAGTATCCTCAGTCTAACTGAATAATAACTAGAAATAAATACAAATAAAACCACCATAGATCCTTAGGTCCAATAACTTGATCGACCATACCTTCTTTGGCCAATGTTGGGGTGTCTCTAATAATGTCTCAGTGAACATGCATCCCAAATAACTTGCGGGTTCCATATCCATTGTAGTCACAACCAAATATGACAATTATGGGGACCCATCCTATGATAGTCCTTTCAGTTAGTATAATAATCTAGGTCATCCCCTACCATGTGATCATGACCCAAACATTATCTCATAATTGGAACATTGAAATATTTTATCCAGTTACCACAAAAAATTACTTCCATGCCTAGATTATTAGTACAAAGTCTATCTCATGTAACATAAAGAATATGAAATAGAGCATTAGTCCCGCACATAAACAATATCTCAAATAAATCATTCCTAGAGGATCAGTCCAATCGCTAAACCATATATCAAATCAAACATTGATGGAGCATAAATATATCACCTAAACCATGGAATAGACCATCAATCCAACATACATCTCAGTTGGTTTACCATCATTTCTTAGAGCATTGGTCTGACACATGAACAACAAATTATATTATCAATGTATAGAGCCTCATTCTGACACATAATCTATATAGTATACTATCAATCCCGTAACATCATTCCAGTATCTACATGTGACATCACATATCCCATAATCAAAAATATTAAACAATTAACCTATAACCTTATTACAGTACTCAAACCATGTACAAACTATCAGTACAAATATAAAGCATTGTGTCTAATATTCTCAACTATAGATATCTGAAGAAAAAAAATATGTGGGTCATCTATCCAGCTCTCTCATCCATCAAAAACCTTACTATAAAACCATGTTACAAAATGTGGTAATACACCATATCAGAACATCCTCATATAATATAATAAGTCTCAACATCCAAAACCAAAAGAAAACATAACAAGGGTTGGTCGAACATCCATTCCCATAAAAAGATCATCAAATTGATGAAATGAAATAGTAATATTAGGACACCCTACAAGGGGTTCCTCTATCTCATACAAGGACATAAGCCAATCCTATCCTAAGAAACATCATCAAGAGGACCTCAGTGTCCTCAATCAACAACACAAGAAAAAATGTATCCAAAAGTATGACCATTCTACAAAAGCATTCTCAGTAGATGACTACGATATCCAATGATCACTTGATCAGAAACAAGCCCACTCAGGGAATCCTCAAGAGTACCTCAAACTTAAATCAACCCCACAATGTTACCCGACCAAAACCACCATCTTATGATGTCAAACCAACCTAAATTAACCAATAACTTGAATTCTCAAACATAGGATCAAATCTTCAAATTATTTAACATTGAGAAACATGTCTTGATACGCAAGAAAAACCCCAATCTCCCTAAATGTACTAATCAATACCACCTTATATAATCCATAAAAATAACCTAAAATAGATCACTATAGAATGCTCAGACATGAATAATAATTGAGCTCACAACCATAACTCATGCCTCATAGCTCACAACCCAACCAGTTGGGGGATTCTAAATCCAATCATCTAAAGAATCCTACTACTGATCTAACGTGATCCAAAACACCATCCATATACCCTCTAAATGAATAGATGATTCCAACATCATGATCTATAAATAAAAACTCTCAAAATAGACTCTTACTATTCCTAATTATAACATCAGGGTTCCAAAACTTGAACAATATTCAAAAATGATAAAAAAGGGGAAGCACACAATATTTTTACCAGAGTAAATAGAGTGTTCTTCCATAGCCCTACATTGGTGTGTACGCCCACTAGAGTTGGTGTGTATAAATATATGTACACAGAGTGTATGTGTAGTACATGGAGTGTACCCGGCACGGGGTACCAACCAATATACCTCACATGGCCTGGCAATGTATATCTATCTGACCGTGTATCCATATATGTCTTGTAACCCACATGGAGTTTGTATAAGTACCCTATATGGATCATCTATTTTTTTACTCAGAGACACATCAATTGAAACTACATAGTGTTTCCTCCTCAATACACATCTTATAGTATCCTTCTCTGCTTCTTCTTGGAATAGGAATAACACACGACATGTGTTCATAAAACCCCATGCCAGGTAGTATGATTTTCCGAACTGAAGACCCCTACAAACCTCTCAAAACACATTTTTTTTCTAGACATAGGTACATATCAATCCCATGGGGTCTGTATTTGTCATAATAATCCTATAATAATTAAAAATACTAATCTAAGGGGATCGAGGTATAAAACACAAAAAACCGGCCTAGCACATGCCAAAAACGATGATGCTTCAGGTCTAAATCTACTCTTATAAGACACTGTACCTTATTCTAGTACTGATATATGCCGTGGATGATATCCGAAGGCATCACCACCTCCTAACCTCTCAATTAGCTCATCATGTAAGGGAGACCCCTCTCTATTACCCTTGTTTTTGTGGGAATCCTAAAATGGGTGGGGGTTTTTTAATTAATTAATTTCTTTTTTTAATACTTTTCTCGAGTCTTAGAACCAAAAAAATAGGTTACACCTCATCTAAGTAAGGCCCCCTATTCCAAAATTCACTATAGAGTCATTATATTAATCTAAAACATTGTTTAAAATATATCTCCACCTAAACCCAAAGGAATAATTTTATAATTAATTAATTAAATATTATGATTTACTCCAAAACTCAAATGGCTCATAATCACAGCAAAACACATTTCCTAGAGTAAACACCCAATTCTTGGACCAATGAAGTGGTCATTAAAATTATTTAAGATTACCTGATAGAGGAAAATGAAAATTTTACCCCTTAAGAGAACTTGAAATAAAAAATTCAGTTTTATGCTCAAAATCAGTATTCGGGGAAATTAGAGTGTTAAAATAGACACTATTAGGGTGATGTGAAAACATTAAAGAATCATGAGGTCCATATATCATCAAGGAAATAAAACCCTCAATAAGGATCTGAACCCTCACAAGAATCACTAAATTGGATGCCTAACAGATTCATCCCAATACTTCCAAGAAACAACCCTGATGTCATACTTAACATGGGACTAGATATCTTCCTCATCCTTAGTAACTATAAAATATGATAAATCTAGATATTTTTACAGGTAATATGGTGGTGGAAATAACTACATGAAACTAAATCATGTTGAAAATTAAACCATTATAGTTTATCTCTATTGAGATCCAATCTATATATACCCTTCCTAATTCTATCACACTCCTCATAAGAAAAATGGATGTATAACCTCATTTAATTATCATTTCAAGGATTCCTTTATATTCATTGAAATTATAGACTCTAAGAATATCACTGATCTATGTTATTTATATTATTTTAGATAACTATTCACCCCTCCAACTCTAATCATCATGGTATTGGGAAGATTGGAATAATCATTTTTATGAATAGGCTTACTCTAGTCTAAGACTAAGTATTCCTATGATTTTATTTCTTCTTTTTACCCTCCTTTCATTCCATAATAGAAAAATTATTCAACATATACATCTTCTTAATATTATAAACATGTCATTGGGTCTCCACTTTTTACCCAATCAACTACTATGGTATACTCAATTAAAAAACTCCAATTATGATTTTCCATCACTTGACTTGCCTTAACGGTTTCAAACTACATCATTTAATAACATGAGCTTGATGAGTGGAAATAATAATTTTCCTCAGTGTTCGATGAAACCTCTCCCATGATACATAAATATTTTTTATCTAAATCCCTAATAATTCAAAAATAACATTTATATAAATGTGATCTAAACACATAATCAA
The DNA here is from genome assembly GCA_963277665.1 of Viscum album. Classification (NCBI taxonomy): domain Eukaryota; kingdom Viridiplantae; phylum Streptophyta; class Magnoliopsida; order Santalales; family Viscaceae; genus Viscum; species Viscum album. Next base: position 1,417,075,081 of record OY728138.1, read on the forward strand.
ATTGTTAGGGGACTCAAAAAAACCCTTTAAATACCTGTAACCTCCATTTATTTTGTGATATCTCTCAACAAGATGTTTGGAGTTGAGGGTTTCCCATGACTGATCACTTTTTAATGCCAGATTGGGTTCTTTTCTAAATTAGAGATAAGAATATAATATTTCAAAAACTCTAAGATTAGGTTTCTACGAACATTCAACCTTAGTCATCACAACCAGAGGACCACATTGGATGTCATCACCAACAGGATTAACCCATATCCTAGTATAACTCATCCCAGTAGTTAGGACCTCATCCTCCATGAACTTCTGGGTGTAACCACAAGAAGGATTAATGTATTTTGGAGCATTTTAGTCCTACATATTACTATCCCAAGAACACAAATCAATGATCATCAAATCATTTTAACAATCCCACACCTCCTTAAAATTTTCCAACATTGTATGAATTTTATCCAGTGGAAGATGTATATTTTGAAGTGAACCATCAGGTCACCCTGCCTTTTATGGATATTATCCCTAGATACATTGAAAACCTTATGTCATGTAATGGTCTTCTCTAACCTAGTGACTAACAGATCCTCTACGGTGAAGGAATCCACAATTGAATTCAAAACTAATTTCATTTAATTTATAATATTTAAAATCTATTTTATCACATATATTAATAAAATTCAAAAGAAAATAAAAACACACATTGATCCACTACTCCTTTTGGATTTTCCTAGATTTTCACCCCCTTAACATAATTTTTATCCTTTTCCCACTCTCTATTTCAAAGTGATTTTGATAGAACATACCATAATTTTAATTAACAATTAATTGGAAAGAAAATGGCCTTTTAAATATGGATAAAATAGTTTTCTTGGGTATTTATTTAATTAACATTAAAAGTAAATAAATTTAACAAGTTTATCCCTCATTATACAATTATAGTAATATTAAAAAAATATTACCTGAGTTATTCCAACATTCTATTACCTAAATCATGTGATGTTACTTTATAAAGTTTAATACATTTATTTGGTTAGAATGAACATTTATATTTATTCTATCATGTATTAAATAGTCCTCATAAATGAAGATAATTTCAACATGAGTCATGGATTTTATATATTCTCTATTATAATAATCCATTCCATTTAATAAATTATTTACATTTTCCATATCATAAATAAAATGGGACATATATAATTGTTTTTCAATTATAATGTCTTTATTTAATACTATACATGTTATCATTATACAATTAAATCATGTATACTTATTGAAAAAATAGGAAACATGATCAAAACATTTATAAGTCCATGTTTCAACTGTAATAACCGTAAATGTTAATACATACAATGAAACCTTCATAGTAGCAATTCAGATGATATCAAAATTTTAAATAAATGTCTTGGGAGGAAACCCTTTCATTAAAGTGTCAAAAATCATAATAATATTTCTAATATATTCAATTGACACCATATATTTTTGACCATCCTTCTTAATATAAACTTACTTTAATTTCATGTGTTTAGAACCTTTGTTATTTTAGTCATTCTTTAAAAAGAATATTATATCAGTATTATCATACAAAAATTTCAAGTGCTTGGACATAATTTTATCAATTTGAAGTCTTAAAATATTCTTTCGCAAGCATGTACCCAAAATTGTATCTTCAAAGCATGATAAAAATTCATATTCTATGGTATAAGAATCTATAAATTATTTTTAACACTCTACCATGATAATTCTTCTTTGTCTAGAATATACACACAACCAGAAGTGGAATTTCTTTTATTAAAACATCCATAAAAGAATGAATCAGTGTATCAAATCTCCTCATGATAACTAGATCATTTATAAGTAAAAAATTGAAAGTTTGTTCCTTTAAAACATCACAAAACATTATTTCAATATCTGAAATGATCCAGTCTAGGATTACATTGGTATTCTCCAAACATACCAACTATAATTATAATATCATTCCTTGTACATTTTTGTGCATATATCAAGCTTCCAATTATAGATGAATAAGGAAATCCTTCCATATATCTTCATCCCAAATTAGTTTTGGGAAATTGATTGAGATTAAATTTATCACCTATCTGAAATGGTGATAGTGACTTTGAATATTTTCCCATCATAATCATCTCTATAATTTTATTTATGTATGTATTTTGAGATAAGACCAATAAACCATGAATTTATTATAGAATATTTCTATTCCAATCAAATACTTTTATTCTCCCTTGTCTATCATTTATGAATTATTAAAGAATAATTTCTTAGTCTCACATAATAGACAAAGATAATTTGAAAAAAGAAATATATATTCAACATATATAGTCATTAATATAAATTTTCCCCCACTAATAATCTAGTATATACACTGATCAATGATGTTTTAATTAAATCCAAAAGAAATAAAGGTATAATTAATCCTAATATACCATTAATGGGAATCTTGTTTAAGTCCAAATGTTGACTTCATACCATGTGTTCCTTTTCTTCAATGGAAAAACCCATTGGTTGATCCATGTATACATCTTCCTCTATATTTCCACTTAGAAAGGCAGTTTTACCATCCATTTAATGTAACTCAAAATCATATTGAGCTACCAATTCCAAAATATTTTTGATAGAATATTTCATGGAAACCAGTGAAATGGTTTCCTTATATTATATATCAACCTTTTTGGTGAATCCTTTTATAACCATATTTTCCATGTAATGGTCAAGGTTTTTATAATAGTCATGTTTGGTTTTTAAGACCCATTTACATCCAACTTTCTTATATCCTCAAAGAAATTTCAAAGGGTCCCATACATTCTCTTAATTGAATTCAACTCACATTTAATCACATATAACCATTTATAAAAATAATTACAATTTATGGATTGAGAAAATTAAACTCGATCATTATTAGTTCCATGATCACTTTTAATTATATGCAGATATACTATATAATCTTCAAAAATAACTGACAACCTTTATCTTTGGGATCTTCTTAATACAATTTATTTTTGTTCTATAACAATTTTTTTGTTGTAAATTTTGGAAACATTCTTTTGTAGTTCTACATGATTATTTTGTGAGGTAATAATTCCAAGATTAACAACCTATGAACTTCGAGTATAAGAGAATGAAACTTTATTTCTAGATTCTTTAATTTTCATATTTTGGGGAACATCACTCCCACTGGATTCCCCATTCTTAATAAATCTCAAATTTCAATTTTGAGTAATTCGCATACTATGATTCGAACTATAAAATCTATACCCCTTTTATTTTTCTAGATAACCAATGAAATATCCACCGATTGTTATTTCATCCACACTTTTTGGATTATATGATACTATTTATGCCTAAAAACCCCATGCATGTTGGTGTCTCATACTCAGTTTCCTTCCTTCAAAAAGTTAAAAATAATTCTTTAAAACTTCTTTACTGGGACGAATATTCAATAAATACAAGTGAGTTTATAAATAATTGATCCAAAATGATAAGTGTAAAAAATAATTACCTGACATACTCCTTTACATATCCATTAATGATTCATTAAACCTTCATACTACACAATTTTTTTGGGTGTATTTGAAAATGTGTATTGTTCTCATATGCACTAACTTTATAGATATATTTTAAAACATAATGGTTTTTTTCCACATTCATCAAACCTCCAGGAAATTCACCACCCCTATCAGACCTTATGACCTTTAACGTTTTTTCAAATTTCCTATTAACTTAATTTAAATAAATATCCAAGGCATTTGCTGCATGATATTTCTCATGAAATAAATAGACTTATCCATAATGTGAAAAACCATTAATAAAAGTGATAAAGTATTTTTATTTACTAAACAAATTGATATCAAAAGGTCCATATATATAGGTATATATGATCTCAATTAGTTGATCACTTCTTGTGGAACCTCCGTTTGTGTATTTTTTTCCTTTAATTCAATCCGCACAAATGTTTAGGTTAGTAAAATCCAAATTTGGATTGATTTGAATCTTAATAAAAATCTTCAATATTTATTTCAATATATGAATTAAAAATTAATTCCATAAATAAGAAACAATTTCATTTACTAAAACATGTTTAGTAATTATTATGCAAGGTCATAAGTGTTTCATCATACATATTATTATGATTTATTTTGTATAAAACTCATATAATAAACCAAATGAAATCATGCGAGTATGATTAAAAAACAAAAATATACATTCTCAAAATTTAATGTATATCTAGTATTGTCATTTTTTGATAAATAAACAAAATTCAAAGATATAATATGCATATATAATGTTTCACATAAATCCAAAATTTATACACTATTATGTATCAAATAGAAAGTCCCAAATTCTTCCACTGTAACCTTTTACTCTATTCCCTGTAAAGATGAGCATTTCATTTGGGATTGTGATTTGGGTTGAAATAAATCCCTGCATCATATTAGAACCATGATTCTTAAAATTATAATCAATAAACCAGGTATTACATGGATCTTTAGCTAAATTTAATTTATAACATGTATAACCATTTTTCTTACCTTTCTTTTCCTACCAAGCAGTTATTTTCATACACCCCTTTTAAAATGTGAAACCTTCCCATAGAAATGAAACCTATCTATATTTATATTCTTCTATTTATTAATAGAGGACTAATTAATCTTTAATACCACATTTCCTTTTCCATGCATCTTTATACTATGATTCATTCCTTCTTGATGATAAACATAATGGATGGAGTCGATTCCTTGAATCTTTAAACATGTTTCCTCTTGAACAAGAATACTATGAAATTCATGCACATTAAATTTATCTTTAATTGTGTTATAGTTCCTTTGGAATGGTCCATACTTAGATGATAATGTGTTTATGGAAAATAGTACACGAAATATTTCCTCCAATCTCATTCCAAATGATTTAAGTCTCACTAAAATGTTTTTCAATTTAATGACATCCTCACGCATAGTATGAGAACTATCAAACTTCATGGTGGTCATTTTACTCAATATGGTCCTAGAAAGTTATTTTTTAGTAGTTTGATATCGGTCTCCCATAGATTTTATAAATTATCTACCACTTTCAATTTATGAAATACCAGACTTAATGTAACTTGCTATGCTCATTCGCATGAACATCAAACATAAAATATTTGATCTTTCCAATGTTTTATAATATATTATATCATAATCGCTACTATCATCCAAAATAATATTATATTTATATACTAGGAGTTCTAAATGAAGATCCAACTAAACAAGTCAAAATTGGATTTTATCACACCAATTTGAGAAATTTTATCCATTAAATATCATAATAGTCAATGCATTTGAGTGAAATGATGATGGAAAGCTAACCAAAATATATACATAATTAAAATATTTTTTCTAAATACTAATATTAATACATCGATTAAGACAAATTATTTAACATAAAATGTGCATTAGTGTTCTCTTTTTAGAGATACACTAATACACAATCATATTTGATACTAATTGAGTAAACTTTATTTTTTAATATTATACACATCCAATAGATTTATTTATTTTCATTGGATATATAAATAAATATCAGAATGAAAATATATATTACCAACAATTAGATTTATAAATTTTTTTAATAGGAAAATTTACTTCGGGAAATTAATAAATATCACATAATATTGAATATAAATTAATCATAAAATATCATAGTAATATCAAATTTATGAGTAATCAAAATATATTATTTTCACATAATTTTATAATAATTTTAGCTTTATGATTTGACTACATTGGTAGTTAAGAAACCCATTACAATAATGTTCCAAAATATAAAACATTCTAATAATAACATATTTATAACTAAAAATAAATTTTAATAAATATAAATCAATTTTTTTTTATGCTTTCTTTAAATTATTTTTCATTAAATTTAAAACTCTAATGGTAATTTAAAATAATGATGTATCATTTTTTAAATCTGGAATATTTTTAAATAAATAACAGATTCCATGTTATAAAAGAATGATAAGAAGAATAATGGGATTCAAATTTATTCACAAATGTTAATTAATAATAATAAATTCAAAATAAATACATGTTCTAAAACATGGAGAGACTCACCATCTTGGGATTGAAATTTTACCACAAATGAAAATTGTAAATTTTACCATTCAATTTATTTAAAAAAATTGCACATACAATTAAAAAAATAGCACAATCGATTAAAAAAATTGGAACTACGTCTTTAGATTAAAAAACAATTTCCTTGACGGTTTAGAATTAAAAAAATATCACACAACACCCTTGAATTTCAAATAAATAGCACAACAAAATCATTATGTGAAACTGAAATCATCATTTCATTTTAAAATAAATCAATATTTATAATTCAAATTTCAATGTAACACATAATAAATTTAAATATAGAAAAATACTGATTTCATAACCTACATCTAATAGCACATGTAAATAAATTTCATTTAATTTATGATCATTAAAATATAATTTATCACATATCTGGAAAAATATAATTCAAAATAAAAGACAATCTGTGATCCATTAAACCATAAATATTTTCGTCTCCTTGTTTTTATCCCATTTAAATTAATTTTTATCCTTTTCCTACTCTCTATCCATAGTGTTTTTGATAGAGCATACTGAAATTATAAATTGATACTTAATTGGATAGGACACGACCCTTTAAATAGGGATAAAATAGATTTCATGGCCGGTTATTTAATTAGATGTAAAATTCTGTCAATTAGATAAGTTTAACTCTTGTAATCCAATTATAATAATGTTAAAAAAAATTACTTGGGTAATTCTAATAGAAATCGGTTTCTTCGTGACCTTGGCGAGAACATTCCAGATAGAATTGGGGATAGAATTAATAGATAACCTGCTGCTTGAATTGGTATTTGATTGAGATGAATATCCAAGTAAACAAAGGAAAAAAGTTTTTTGTAAATATATTTCCACAAAAATATGATCATATTCTAGATAGAGCAATGAATTAAAATTCATTTTCAAATATAGGAATATACCACGTTTGTTTACTGAATGTTTCATAATTGACGAATTGAATATTGGTAATAGAAAACGTGGAAGGTGAACCCAAACTAAATATATTGAAGGTCTGATCCCTATGTGATACTCATATAAAAAAAATATATAGTAAAGACCTAAACAATCTAAACAATTACATGGTCCTGACCACACCCTCATAAAATCGACCTCTTATTGTAAAAAATCGAATAAATTAATACGAGTTGAGAAAACCAACTGACCCTTTAAAACCTAGTCAAATTTGACATGTTGAAAAAAATCATTAAGGGATAAGAAGGTCCATATAGTTCTAAAATGCTGAATAGAATTTTCAAAATATTTTTCATCATTTATCAAAACACACTTTGTAAAATTTTTCATTATATTTATGAAAAAAATATAAATTTTGTAACATCTGAATGAATCTTATTTTTTAAAAAAATTAAATGTTCTATATATTAAATTTTTAAATTATTTGTCTTCTGAAATATAAGATTTATTCCCAAAATACTATAAATTTGAACATTATACATATATATTGAATGAAATTATTTTTGAAAAAAAGATAAGTTATGAGCATGAGAACAAACAACAAAGTGAAAATGTGATGAAAATAATTTTCCCCCATTAAAAATCCTAAAAAACTAGCATGGATGTGTTGTGATAAAAAAATATTTTCAGAAGAAAAATGATGACACCATGAATTTTTAATGTGAAAAACCTAAAATAGAATAACCAAGAGACCTAGTCCAAAAATACAAATCCACAAATAGTAAAGAATACATGGAACAAAACCAAAAGATAAGAAAGATATGAAAAATAATACTCTGATGAAATAGTGGATCAAAGGTAGAAAGCATATTTTGTTTGAAAGAATCCTGAAAAAAAAGAACCTAGTATAATAAATAAATCCAAATTGATATGTCTCTGTATAGAAGATGTTCCTTGTCTGCATAAAAAGTATAGAAAACAATGGGATTAGATTAAAGTTCATTGTAAATGAAAATGAGTCAGACCAAATTTATTTCACCAGTTTTATATCTGAAAACCATTTCCAAAAACCATAATTGCACTATTCATCTAGAAGATATAGAGTCGCACAAAAAAAATTATTCAAAAAAACATATTTTTATGGAATTCCCAAATGCTAATTCTCAACTCATCTATTTTTATAAATGTCTTTCATGGGTCCCCATGAGTGGAGAATCTAAAAAAATTCACCCATGACTCAACTGGGGATCACCATCAACCATTAAATTAGTTGGAAAGTCTCAATTTTTCCACATGGTAAAATATTGGTCAACATGTATGACCTATTATCATATATGTGGATCTTCTTCATCTCTAATTTTCTCGAATCAAGTATGTCACAGATCAAATGATTTAAAATACCTATATTTTTCGACCTACCAAGAAAAGTGGGATTTTTTTATAATTAAATAGAACTTTGACAATCATAGAATAAAACATATCCATCTTGATTAAAATTTAGATCTCAAATAAAAGTTTTCACCCACAAAAATTCTTAACATTACTTTGTACCTATAATAATCTTAGACTCAGTAGTAGATAAAGAAACACATCTCTAAAATCTATGATGTCAGGATTCAACTCCCCCTGCAAAAGTGATTAAATGAACTGAATTAGACTTCTCTAAATCTATACCTCCTACCATATTTGAATATTTAAATCCATAATGAATAGATTCCTGTGGCCAAAATACAATCTCAAATCAGAAGTATGACAAATATAACAAAATATAATCTTCATTTCTCTCTTATTATCTCTACCTATATTAGATATAGAAATACCAACCAAAGTAACTAAATGAATAATATTTGGTTTAGTATATACCATCGCATACATTAAATAGTAAATAGTTGATGAATATGATATATGCTATATCACCTCTCTTTCTTCATCAGTAGAAGGGGCAGAATAGAATAGAGCTTAAAATGTAAATGAAAAGGAGTACTAACCACTTTAGCTATATGCATAGTAATATCTGAAACCCATATCAATATATCATTCCTGAGATAATAATAATTTATTATCATTTCTATCATGGAGGATTAACATGCCAATAATTTTTTTTGCGCTGGATGAAACTCTTTAACTGAAAAAGAAATACAACGATCCTTTATTAATCTATCAATTTTAGAATCATTATGAACAAAAATGAACATATCATAAACATAAATAAAATATATAATCAAATCATTATCAACAATTCTTTTAAGAAATCCCAATCATTATAATATTTATTCCTAATAACTTGAAGTAAAATAATAGATTCTAACGTCATATAAAATCATCTTAGAGATTGTTTTAGGAAATAAAAAATCTTCTTCAACCTGCAGACATAATTCTCTTTTACTATTTTGACAATCTCCGCTAGATGATCTATATATATCTTCTCATCTTAATCTCTATGGAGGAATGTTTTCTTCACATCTATATACTCAATATACAGATCCAAACTACCAACAAATACAAGATGAACTTGTATGGAAGACATTTTGATAACAAGTTAGAAATATCCTCAAAATCAACACCTTTCTTTTGATGGAATAATTTAACAACTAACATTTCCTTGTATCATCGAACATAACTAGATTATTCATCTTTAATACAATAAATGCACTGATTTTTCAAATCTTCGATACATGTAGTAAAAATATAGAGCTCCAATGTATGGTTGTCATGAAATGATCTCATCTCTCAGTCCAATAACGAAACACATTATTTCATCTAATAACTTTCTTTCACCTTATCAAAATATTATGGTTCTCCCTTTCATTGATGAGAACATAATAATTAGGTAAAAATTGATTTGAAATGGTATGATACAAAGATAACCTCCATAGTGGAACTATGTTTTCAATTATAACCCCTGAAACATGATTATCAGAAATAAAAGGTTCATCAGAAACATTAACTCCAACCTGTTCACCTTGAACATCATTATATAGATCAAAAAAATCATTATAATCAACATTATGAGGTAAATGTGACTAAAATACTGGCTCAAAACTAGCAACGTCATCAGAAGATAGAGAAGTATATTTTTCTCTATTGTAAATAGCTATAACAGTTTTATCCTCTATAAATATTGCATCAAAAAATTATGAGAAGTTTCTTAAATAAAAGATTATATATCCTATATCTAAACTCATCATGTCCATATCTAATAAAAATATACTACTTTGTCTTATAATCTATCTTGGAACTATCATCTCTAAGAAAAGGAATTAAAGACTTAATACTAAAGACAAAAAAATTATAATACTTGATCTATTTACCATATTAATTTTTTTAGGTGTGTCAGTTTTTAAATTAACCACATGTGATTAATTAATAATATATGTATTTGTAAATAAATCCTCCCCACAAAAATTTATAGGTAAATTTTCTTCCAATAGTAAACATTGAACTCTTTCCAAAAATGTCCCACTCATCCCCTCAGCTATACCACATATTCATAGCATCTTAAGAGTTATCTCTTGATGTTAGATACCTTACTTTGTATAATAACGATCAAAAGGAACACAATAAACCCACATATTGTTAGTATGAATACATTTCAACTACTTACCAGATTCCCTCTGAACTGAATCCAAAACGTTCTTAAAAACAGTGAGCAACCATCTTTTGGAATTCAAAAAATAAAACCAAATATTACACTAGTAGTCATAAATAATTGTAACAAAATAAATACCTCCAATTAAATTATTATATTTCAAAGTCCCATAAACATTATAGTGTACCAATTCAAGTACCCGTGACTTCCTATGTAATGAATGACTATTAAAACTCACGTTGCTAGGTTTTCTGGAGATTCAATGATTGTACATGTCCAATTTTACACCCTTTAAACCTAGAAGAAAATATCTATTGGCCAAAAAACTAATCCCGTTCTTACTAATGTGGATGAACCACTTTTTACATAACATGTAATAATCATTACAATCAAAAAATCAAGTAGTATAAGAAGAAATATATTCTCTAGTATAGTACAGACCTTAATGTTTCTTTCCCCGAGCCACTACTAAGGAAACATTGAAAACGTTACATTATCCACCACCAAATGTATTGATAAAACCACCATCATCAAGAATATTGGTAAAAATAAGATTCATAAAAACCTTAGTCCTTTGTCGAATATTCTTCAAAATCTCTTTACTCTCTATAAAGGTCTCAAAACAAATAATCTTAATACCTTTAACATCAATATGTCCATAATTACCCATCATTAAAATCCCAAAACGCATGGTAAGTAATATTAAAATAACACATTCCTAGATGACACATTGAAATAAAATTACACTATCAACAACAAAAAAATAATCATCATAAGAAATATTAATAGAGTCATTACCAATAAAAAGATCACACCCTATAGCAGTGGAAATACAATATTATCCATCTCCATTTTCATCTGTTGATTTTACTTACATATGTTTTCCATTTTCATCTATTAGAAAAACTTCTTAACCATTTTTTTCTGACCAGAATGATGAAATTCAAACACCCTCTTCTTCAAACTCAATTTTCATATACATTCTCTCTTTCGATAGCAACTCTATCCATGACTATTTTCCTAACTTCTCCCCTTATTATCTATAAATGTAATCATTGAAGTATATTCCTCTTGAGTAGGTAACTATAGTTATTTATTCAAAATAAAAGACATGAAAAAACTAAATTTCACAACACTATTAGGAGCATAACCAGTTAGAGTAACATTCAAATTATTTCCATAATTATTAACATTATTAAGAAACCAAAGCGCTAAATCCTCATATTCAAATTTAATAACCATACTATATAACTAATCAAAACATCCATGTAATTCACTCAAATAGTCTGAAATAGATATATCTTATATACCTCAAATTAATCACATGTTTTAGGTGAAAAAATTAATTTTTCTTATCTTCAAATCATAGGTAGTATCAAGCTTCCCCTATAATGTTTAGGAGTAAGTGATTTTGACAATATGGTTAATCATTTTTTTCTAAACCCACTGAAGAATGAAACCAAACATATTTTCACAATCAAAATATAATTCTTAATTATACAATATTTCTATCTTCTAGGTACTAAACATCAAAAAATTCTTATCTTGATAAAATATTATCCTTTATTTTTTAATCACTATATATGGTAGATGGTACTATTCAAAAAAATAATATGATTGTAATTAACTTCCATAATTTATCATAAATAAATACTAACCCTTTTTGCAAGATGTTTGGAATCATGGAATGAAAAAATCATGAAAGGAAACAATAGAGATAATTTGAATAATAAATTAGTTTTATTTACCTTCAATCAAGACTGAAAATTAAAGTGGATACATAGAAAGAAAAAAAACTTGTGAATAAGAAAAATGATGAAAAAGAAATTTAATGATTGAAAAACCAAAAGGGAAAACCCATGGGACCCAATCCTAAATTCCAAATTCACAAATAATCAAGATTGCAGGGAAAAGACTCCTAAACATGATAAGAATCTCAAAAATAATATACTAGTAAAATATCAATTAAAATTTAGAAAAAAATAAAATCTGAAAGATGCCTGAAATGAAGATCATAGCCTAATAAAGATATATAAATAGATCTAAGCATGTATATAAGATATTCATTATTTAAATAAAATCTCTAGAAAAAAACTAGGATTAGAGCAATGCGAACCACATATGAACGTTAATTAGACTAGAGGAATTTCACCAATTATAGACATGAAAACCACTACTAAAAACCAAAACTGAAAAACACACTTAGAATGAATATAGTCAGACCAAAAAAGAATTCAAAAAACATAAAACTTATAAATCATGTAACTCCCATTCTCAAACAATCTATTTTTTTCTTTTTTTTCTTCTAAATGTCTCATGTTGGTTCCCGTGTGAGGAGGATCCCAAAAAATCTCCCAATTCCATAACTATTATACGATCTTTATATTATTAAAACTATAGGGATAAGGTGAAATATTTTGAAATTACTTAATGGTACCTCTCTTTTCTAGAGAGATAATAGAGTTACCATTTTAAAATTTGTTAAAAAATGTTCCTTGAACAAAATATATATCAAGTATAGAGTAGGCGCTTCATTATTTTATAGTAGTTTATAAGATATTTGAATATATAAAATGGTTTAAATACTATGAGATTGGGATTTTGAAAAAATATTTGAAAGTATGTTCCCTAAAAAGGAAATAAGAGTAATTTTATATTTGTCGCCTTCAATAATGAAACCTGTCATTAATCAATTAATGTCACATTGTATAATTTTGAATTATGTATAGCATTAAAATTTTACTTTATTATTTATCATAAATAGTCATTTTATTTATTTATGATAACTTTATGTATAGAATTAGAAATTAAATCATGAAAAATATATCATTTAAAAACACACTAATTATTACTTCTCTTCATTATAGAAAGTAATAAAACCCAAGGAAGATTATACAACCCCTTATTTGACCACAAGGTCTCTCAAAAATACACATAAGCCTTATATTATAAAAAACATAAAATTTAATTACAAAAACATAACAAGGTATTTTCTAACTCTTAGGTTTCCCTTAACTAATATCATTATAACCTTGAAAGTAATCTAAACCCTAATTTGATAAAACTGGGGAACTATGTACCCATACTCCCAGATCCAGTGCAAAAAACAAAATTGTTTTACATCCTAAGACCATTATAAGCTTATAGATTTTGATAATTTGAAATATTATTAAATATAAAATCCAATAACCCATTTGAAAATATGGGAATTATACTTATATTAATTCAAACTATTCGAATTCTACACTAGAGTCCCTTGGAGATAAAACTTTCATCTATCAAAATTGGCCCCACACATCTACAAGCCATGTGGAATTTTTTTCAAAAAAATATGGTAATCACAAAAAAACTCAATAAGGGTTTTTAATGAATTGGAAAACCGGTTAGGTTATTGAAATAATTGGAAAATATGTTTGATATTAAAATACTTTTAGCATAATAAAAAAATATTTAATGATAAAATTTCCATTGAAAACTAAAAGGGTTTTTATAAGGTAGATTTCGTAGTCCATTATAATGGAAAAGAATGTTCATAAAACCTTATATGAGGGATCATGAGAAACTAAAACCACTTTATTGAAAATAAAAATCCATAAATAAATATAAGATAATGAAACATCATTCAAAATATGACACTGATTACAAAAATATCACTATATTTTCTTATTAAATAAAAGTCATGTTTTCATGACATCCAATGATTTAAAAATAGTGAAATTTATTTCATTCATATAAAATATTTGGGGTATCTTGGAACATTATAATCTAGTCCTTCAAATTGAATAACATTCTATTTTCAATATCATTCATCATGGAATCACAAAACCAAATAATTCCAATGTCATATCTTAATGAAATCACATAATTGGATAATTACAACAACCTATCATAATGGAATCACCTAACTAAAAAATTTCAATATCAAATATGAATGGAAAAAACCAAAAAAATAATTCTAACATCATATCATAATGAAATCTTCTAATAATATAATCCAAACATCATATCTTAATGGAATTATTTATCCTTATAATTACAAAATTATGTCTAAATTGAATCACCTTTTCAAACCCTTAACATCAGAGGTAAAAATTAATCCAAAATGTAATATTATAAAATAAATTTCATGTTTATTTGATAAAATCTCACAATATATTGTTTTCTAAGTAATAAATATATTAAAAAATGAATTAAATTTATTGATCAGGATCAACTGAAAATGATTCAAAAAATCATTTAATTAAATATTTAAAATGAATCATGAAGATTTATTCATTTCAAAATAAACATTACTCATTGATGATGATACATAGAATGATATTTCATCACAATATAATATTTTAAACATAAGAATTAATTTTTGAATGAAACTAAGCCATGAAGATAGATACATTTAAAAATAAAATGATTTGTTGATGAACATACCATGGAGGAGGAATTTTAAAATTTGAAGTACTTCAAAAAATTAAATAATAATTTGAAAAGATGATAAACCCTTTACCTCAAATACAAAAGTTATTACTAGAAGAACACTACAGAACCCTATTTTATAATATTCCTTCCCAAATATATCTCACATAACTCACTGTCCATGCCTCACATTCTCTCTCAAAAACCAAAAACTAGGGAGATTTTATTCATTTCTTAAAAAAGAATATTAAAAAAATGTTGTTAGATGAGTACCCAAACTGGAGGAGCTAATTTTATGGCCAAAATTATTGGTGTACCTGATATATTTTACAAATAAATAATTAATATTTAAAAAATTGACCAGTGATAAAAAAATATACATGAAGTATCTAAAAATATTTTATCATAACATCTGATAATGATTCATTATTTTGGTAATCATGGGATAATATTTTATCTTATATTTTTAACTTAACTCTTACCCTCACATTGAGATATCCCCCAAATATCATTTTTAGAATGATTTTTTTATAAAATATTTGTAACTTATCATCCCCATTCTACACAATTATTTAGGTAAATTCATGTAGACTAATGTGCATGATATTCCACTACATGTCAGGGGTTGATGAAGATCACTACAGTGTTATAAATTTTATATTAGACACAACATAATATCTCCATTATTTAGTGGTACCCATAATTATATATATATATATATATAACCCATCGATATATGGAGGCAATTACATGATTGAGGTAGAAGATGAAGGTATAAATATATTTAATTCTAAAATAATTTGTTTTGAAATATGGTGAACAATACTAATGTTCATGATCCCATTTCGATTTTTTAGTCGAAACCACAATTCTTTATTACCTTAGATGTGGTAGCTGAAACCCAATATTGTCCCTTTGGATTGACTCTGCTAATAAGAACCAGGATCCTCCTCCCTAACACTACTCTATGCCATACTGTTTCTCTAAGAGAGCCTACCCATTCTTGGCCCTCGGTAACACTTACATAAGATTCTGGTCCATCTTATGCTTTATGATTGGCAATCCACCCTAAGTAGTTGGCTTGATCTCCCATATTGCATCTAGCTGACCACAAATTTTATATTAATTCTACAAATACTTCTTCTAAAATTAATATATTTATGAATATTTATATATTTAAATATCAATTTTAAAATCCATTCTAATTTCTAACATTTACAAATTAAATATTATATACTATAAACCAAAATCTATATAATCAATTATTTAATATGTTTAATATTTTTTATATTAAAAATATATTTTTATTTTTTTAATTAAATTTATTTATTTTCATTATTGATAATATTTTAGTTGCAACTATCATTTATCTTTTATAAACTTATTATATATATATTAAATATTCTCACATATAGATTAATATTAAACATGTTACATTCATTATATATATTTAATATAATATTTATATAATTATCATTATCATTATATTAATTTCAAATTTAATATATAATAATTATTTACTATTTTAATTTTTAATTTCCATTAAATATATTTATTTATAATTAATATAATTCTTTTATAGACCTCATTAATATATATATATTTATTTAAAATTAACAATTTATATATCATTATATATGTATAAATTTTATATTTATATTAAAATTTGTTTTTATCACTCACTATCATTTATCCATACTACTCTTATAATTTACTCACAAAAATGATTCCATTATTTTCTCTTATCTATAATCCATCTATTGTCATCTTTAGTGGAGATATATTCATGGTTGATTATGGTGATCCATTCTAAAATATTTATATTTTCTTTTTTACTACCCATTATTGTACTGTTATAATTGTTCTAATAACGTGGAAAATTGTATTTTATTATCTATATTTCATTATACTAATATAGTATTTCCTCATTGAAATTTTATAATGTTTATAGAGAAAAAAATTAATTTTAGAAAAGATACCTCACGCTAAAATATATTTTAGTTTGTTTTATCTTTGAAATTATCCGTTTAATAAATATTTATTTGAAATAAGAAAATCATACTATATTCTTAAGATGTTATATAATTTACATCAATTTATTACTAATTTATCAATTAAATATTTAATTTAACACATAATGATTCCATCCAATTTTTAATTCATTTACCATAATCATTTACTATTACGTTTTCCATTATCTCCCCATAACCCATTTTACTTTTATCTAGCCATTTCAATTATTCATTTATATATTCAATAATATTCAATATTGTTCGACATGTACAACACTAACAATATCATTCCCTCTAAACCATGGAGCCAATGATCATTCCAAAAACCCGATCATTTCCTTTACCACTTGTACAACATAAAATACACTATCTCACATTTCCAATATAATATTTTTACTACAAAAACTCTTTATGAAATTTTCATCCACCATATAGAATTAATTGAACCAATACCATTATGATCATTGTTGTAATATCAAGTTTATACAATAGAAAAAAAACAAATAATAAAGTATTTTCCATCATGTATCAATATTTTTCAAATAATTCATACAAAATAATATTAAAATATATATTATATCTTTTTGTACCCACATTTTATCACCATAATTGTGTCATTTATTCAATATAACTTAAAATAAAAAATCAAAATTAATATAAATTCTGAAAAATAGTCTTATAACAACAATTAATCAAATAAGTAGATAAAAATATTATGTAAGAAAAAGGTACTCATAAAACAACCAAAATTTATTTTTTATTCTGGATATTAGTTTTAATGGGTACTTTTTAGCTATTTATAAAATAAAATACAACATTATTAATATAGAATTAGTAAAAAAATATAATAAACTAATTTACAATCCTCTTCCTTCACTAAAAAATTAATTACTAAACTCAATAAGAAGAGGGAACTTATTATCAAATACCACTAATACTATAATACTTTCTTAGAAATTAATACACAATAATCCTCCATTAATAGCTATCTGATATGATACTACTATCATGACACATCAAATTTGATTGATGATTTTGAATAGAAATTATATAGTAAATCTATAATGGTCTATTATATCAAAATGAATCCTTTGAAAAATAATTTATAACATTTAAATATTTTGGGAATATTTTAATATGGGTAAGATGTAGGCTTTGGTATCAATAAATAAATCACAAAGAAGTTATTAATGAAATAAAGTTATAAATTTAATTTATAACATCAAGTATGACCAACCACATGAGAATACCTTGATGATAATATTTAATTTCTATAGGTGATAGGATTAGATCATTGAATATATAATTTTTAAGACTTATACATAATATTATATTAAGATTATAGAAGGATACCTCTAAGGGTTGAGTTAAAAATATAATATTATTCACTATCTAATACAAATTAATGAGTGATTTTAATCTAAATTCATAACATAACCTAATCCATTCAAATAACGAAGAACCAGATGTATTCTCTATATTTTTATTCCTTTCATTATAATACTTCCATAAAATATATGTGATATGTTATGGGTGGTTTCATGTGAATTAACTACACTGATTTTAATCCTATAAGAAAAAACATTGAAAAGTAGAAGAAGAAATGGATAAAAGTTCATAAAGCATGACATTAATGCATAACCGAAACATTTTCATTTTTATACGAGTCTGACATACTAGCAAAAAAATGAAATAAGACAAAATATATGGTTAAATATAAACAATATTGAAAATAGGAATTATAATATATCATTGATGGACTACAAAATGAATAATGATACTTACATTATATTCCCCTGAGGTTAACAAAAGTAGTTTCGAAATTAATGTGGAATAAGAAAATGAAAATGAAAAAACAATTATTTGAATTTCACATTCCGCTAGACATACCTAGAGTTTTTAAAGATGAATATTGTAATAATTATATAAAAAAATTAAAAATTGGGTCAAAAAATAATTACTTTTCTAAATAGAAAGGTGACATGTATATGAATATTGATTTCCCTCCTCTTGAAAACAACTCATGACAACCTTAATATAGTAATATTTCCTTTTTCATTTATACAGGAAAGATTATTTGAGTTATTATCCAATGGAATAATCCCATTTTGAGTGGTATAATCGTATTTATGACCCATTTACTATAAGTTAGTCATTTATTTTTTCTAAAACATTTTTTTAATTTTTATAATTCCTTTTGGCCTTATATGTCTTGATTCATCACCAACTATAGTTCAATGAAATGAATCCTAGTAACCACAGAATCCTACAAAATACAAAATGTTTAATTTTGATAAGTGTAGAGAATTTTATTTAGATAATACCAAACTATTGTTCTTTGAATGAAAATATCATCTATAGTGAATTTTTTTTAAATTTAACTGATATTTTAGTATTAATTAAGGATCATTATAATCAGTGTTATATCAAGAATAAAAAAATTTATTTTGATTTTATAGATTATATATATATATATATTTCTATCTATTTTTTCAATTAGAATCAGAACATAAAAAATTACTTCAAAATTACTGTGAATAATTATGAATATTCATTAAACTCCAAGATTACTAGAAAAACCTTAATATATTGGAAATGAAAATAAAATAAAATATATATTTTATTATTATTATTATTATTATTATTTTATGGAAAAATAAATTCCAAACCATATAGTTTTTCCGTCTCTTAAAAAACAATATTGTCCTAAATGTTATTATTGCCTATAAGGAATGAAATTTAATAGAATGGGAGGGAAATAAACAATCTAGTCATTGACTATACATATTTAGATGGTGAGTGGGGACTCTTTTTCAAGGAACACCATAATATTTTTAATTCCTCTTTAGGTTGAAAAAACGTCAGAGAAACTGATTCATCAGTTCTTTGGTATATCACTTCCATCTCATCTTTCTATAATATCTGAGTTATTATTGGAATAATATAAGATGAAGTGAATTTGTTATCTTATTCGCTGATTAATGGTAACTCATCTATATCATGTGTCTTTATTTCTCGATAATGTAAAGACCAATAAATATCAAGTAAATTTTTTTCCTAAATTTTTTGGAATTTTACGAGTACACAGTTTCTGACGACGCCTGATTCCGAGGCCCGATGTGTCCGGAATCAATTTCTAAAGTTTAGGTCGGGTATGTTCAGTGAACGAACGAGTGTGTTTTTATAACTTTTGAACCAGTCCTCGGAATCAAAATCTGAGGGCACGGATGAAACCACAGCGCCAGTAATTGGTCAAGAAGACCTTTTTCAAAGTTGTGTTTTCACGAGAGGAGTTGAAAAAAAAAATTGGGGATTAAATGATAAGTAAAATGAAATTGTGTGAAATTTTAATTAATCCATGGTAGTTAAAATATCTCATGGGAAGCTGTTGGTGGGGATCATGACCACCCAACTTCCCATGTGTGGTTATGATGGAGGTGGGGCCCACACGAGCCCCTAACTTTTCAAATTCCCTAACTCCTCTAAAACCCCCCTCTTAAATTATGTAACTCTCCCTCACATTAATAATGCCAACATAACACCCCATTCTTTTTTACAACTCAAGATTAATTAATTGAATTCAACTTTTGAAGTTTTGAATTGTTGGCATAAGCAAATAAAATAAGGAAAAGGCCTTATTTTATTTTGGTTGTTTTGTTTTGTGGAGACTTTGGGAAGAAAACTCTAAGTCTTGAATAACTCCACCACCTTCATTGAAGAACGTCAAGACTTCGACGAATAATGCTGTCACCACAAAGAAAGATCGATGTGTCATTCCTTCTCCTCTCTGTAGCCGGTGTGTGACACCATACTCTCCTTGGGCACACGTTAATGTCATCACCGAAACCACCCCCACGACGCTAGCTTCCCCGAGTTTCTTCGAGGTAGGGGTTGATTTTACGTTCAAGATTAATTTAACATTCTTCGTTAATTTAATTCTCCACTTTCTATCGATATAACGGGAGGAGATCGGGCCGCACAAACAAGGCCGATCCTCCTCCCCTTCTGTTTTAGATCATCGTTGTGTCTTGGAACAGTGGAAGCGTGGTACCGTTGCACCACATGAGGAAAAAGAGGACCTCGGTCGGAGCGGGCCGCGGTGGAGGAGACCGGCACCGTCGCGCGGTGCTGGTGAGGCCAGAGGAGGCTGCGACCAAGAGAGGGCTGTGGCGGAGGGGTGCGAAGCCATCACGCCGACCCGGAGCATCAAGGGGTCGCGTCCATGGTGATCCACGGCGGAGCATAAAGAGGCGGCCGGCCAAGCCGGCCGCTGGCACTGAAGGAGGCGGGACCCCCGCGGGTCCCGCATGGCATAACCGGCCGACCATTTCCTAGATGAACGGGGGTTTGAAACCCCTGGAAGCCACCTATGGTGACCGCACGGGCACCCACGTCGGGTCGGGCTGCCCGCGCCGGGCCGCGCCACACTGGCCGGGCTGGGCTGCGCTGTCTGGGCCAGGCCACGCTGGCTGGGCCGGGCCGTGCAAAACTGGGCTGGACCTGGACCCAGGTCGGGTCGACCCGGTTCGGGCCGACACAGGGGGTATTGGGCCAGGTCAGACCATGCCCAAACCCCCTACTTTCGGGTAGATTCGTTCAAACGCCCATAACATGGGCTACAGACCTCCGAATGACGCACCATCCGTTGCATTGGGATCATTTGATCAAGACGGTAGTTTCAGTAGATTACACTTAAGGTTTCAGAGAACTTTGGGTATGGCCGGGTTGGTTCGAAGAAAAAACCAACCGGGGCCTCGGAGCGGAAACGATTATAACTTGAGCTCCGGACGTCTGATTGACGTGCCGTCGACTTTGTTGGATTCCACTTAGTGAGATGGTTCTGTTGGCTTACTACACTTGAGGTTTGGATGAAGATGGAGTAAGGTTGGGTTGGTTTTATCTTAAAAGCCAACCGGGCCCCTGGGATGAAAAATCCAATAACTCTCAGACCGGGCGTCCGATTGACGCACCGTCTATCGCGTTGAGTTCCTATTGATGAGACAGAACTTTGTGATACATCAACTCTGGTTTTCGTGATAGTTGATGTATCGACCCTTTGGCTCGTGGAGCGGACCCTCCCGGAATCAAGCATGCTGTGTGCGGGAACCCTAGAGCTGGCTGTGACTGCGGCAATGATGACGAATGTACTTGGATCCTCCGTGGGTTTGGCAGTTATGACGACTGTACTTGGATCCTCCATGGGTTCTGCAGCGATGACGATTGTACTTGGATCCTACGTGGGTTCGGCAGTGAGGACGACTTTACTTGGATCCTACATGGGTTCGGCATCATTGGTTACTGTACATGGATCCTACGTGGGTCTGGCAACGACGATATCTGTACTTGGATCCTATGTGGGTACGGAAGAGGAGATGATTCAGAGGCTACATAAATCATCTCCACCCCTCTTTGTGAATAGTATACCTGTTTGAGATGATTCTTGAATTTCAATCACTATCTTCGATATGGGTTACTTGCTCTCATGTATGGATTGAGACTTACTTTCCTATGTGGATTGAGTTATACTTTCCTGTGTGGACTGAGTTGTAGTTGATCTCGTGAGTCGGAGCAGAACTGGAATTGATGACTTCTGTATATGTATGGGCATATACCTAAGTAGTGTTGGTTGATACTTGTATTGGTATCTTCCCTTTGTGGATTATCCTTTTTGGATTCCGGGGGACCTTCGGGTGTCTCGGGGTCCCTACTGAGTATCGTATACTCACCCCTGCACGGGTTATGCCCGCACTACGTTGTGTTGGTTGCAGATGGCGGAAATTGCTGATCGTAGTTGAGGATTGTGGAGCGGGATGGTACACAAAAGTGGACTATCAGGCGGAACGTACTCGGAGAGGACGGCCAGACACGAGGAGCTAACGAGACTGTCTGTACTCAACTTTCAGGTGGGAGTTCTGGAGGACGACTTCATGGATGCTGCTTACTTTTCTACTTCTGTACATTCTTTTTAGTTGTACTTTACTTTTAGTTGGGTTTGTATTCTGGCCCATTTACTTTCCAGAACATACTTTTTTTTCTCTGTTTACTTAGTGTTTACTTCAGCATGCATACTTTGTGGTCTTTGTTTACTTTATAAGGAAATGCCTTCCCTTTTTATCAGGATTTACGCCTTTGGTGCTAGTCACCAGCCCCTGGCCTTTGGAAGGCGGGCTTGGGGTAGTCACGGCACCGACCCCGAGGATGGGTCGTGACAAATTGGTATCAAATGAGTTCGGTTCTACCATAGAACATAGGACTCTGATCTCTCTTCTAAGTGAAGCAATAATGTTAAGAGTATTGAGTGTGGTTATCAGTCCAAGGAGTCATGTGTTGGTGCAGTGCCGACGTATCCATACACTAGGACCCTGACATCTGATTTCCAACTTAGTGCACGAAAACATTTATTGCATGTGTGTTTCAAATGTTTTCGTTGTGGTTACATTGTGTCATCTCACCAGGTATATTGTATTGACCATGGCACACCTGTTTCATTTCAGGATGGCCCCACGTAGGCAGAAGCCAGGGTTCTGAGATTTGTGCGAGATGGGAGCCCACCGAGCGATGAGGCCTCGGTGTAGTGCCCCATTACAGCATAGGCACCGAAGGTACCTCTACCCGCTGAGCCACCGATGCCACCAGCCCCAACAGCTGAGAGTGCACGTCACCTGAGTGCACTGCACAAGTTTCAGCGTTAGAGGCCACCCAGGGTCCGTGGAGAGACGGATCCTCAAGCAGCCAAAGATTGGCTAGAGGCTATTGTTCGAGTCTTCAGATTGGTAGGGACACCAACTGAACTCATGGTGATCCTTGCGTCGAGTCTCCTGCACGCAGCAGCAGGTAGATGGTGGAGCCTGATGCTCCAGGTCCATGATGAGGTATCTCTACTTTGGACGGACTTTGAGAACCTCTTTCCTTCGGAATTCGTTCCATCCACCCTCTGTGTGGTGCGCATCCAAAAGTTACTTCAGCTGTGGCAGTGCAGCATGTCAGTAGCCCAGTACTTGATGACATTTACTGATCTCTCGTGATACTCTGCAGACATTGTACGAGACCCATTCTTCCAGGCCCAAACCTTCGAGCAGGGACTGAGGCAGGCGATCAGGTCATCGCTGATCTTCCTCATCATTCCGACACAAGAAGGAATACTGAAGCGAGCTCTTCTTGTAGAGATATTTCTTGCGGAGCCTACACCAGCAGTGAGACCTACCGCAGAGCGGCACGTAGCGAAGTCTTCTGCAGCTTAAAGTCGACGGATGTCACAGGGGTCCAAGCGGACTAGACCATCTGGTGGGCAACCTCAGGATACTAGTTCAGAGGTGTGGGGCACACGTAGTAGAGCCAGTCATATGAGAGGTAGACAGTGCTATGCATGTGGCGGGCAGGGCCACAAGTCTCATGATTTACCAACCCGCCATATAGAGAAGCAGCAGACAGTTGAGGGAAAACTTAGGCAGAGGCAGAGGTTCGACCGTGGTGGTCCACATGGAGTAGGTGGACGAGGCAGAGGAGATGGCCAAGCAGCAGGTGGCGGACGACATTTCAAAGCTCTACCACCACCACCACAAGGAGGTCCACCCTGACTACAGGGAATTGGTGGAAAGGGGAGAGCACAGCTTCAGGCAGCTGAAGCTTATGATCATGGAGCTCCGGAAGAGGATGACAAGAGCGGGACTATCTCCAGGCACGGAGACCTTTTTCCATAATGCTTCTAGCTTCATTGACATAATTGATTGTGTTGCTTTTTGTCTTTTAACATTGAGTTGCAGTAATAAAAGATACTTGCAATAGTGACGTTTTCTTTCTTGTCTATTGTATGATAATACTAAGTGGTTCCAGGTAAAAAATGTTGACTTGATCCTCACGTATAGGATTACCACCAGAGGAGACCCAATGACCACACAATGATTCCAAAAGTGTGACTCAACCCATGGAGGCGAGAGTAATGGTTAGATATCTTGGTAGCGATGTCGAGGCCTTATGACGTCATCCATGGCATGAATTACAACTGTTCATGTCAGGATTGACTGTATTAGGCAAGGAACGTGGTTCATCCAGGGGATGAGACCAGATTTCTCTTTTCAGAAAAAGAGAAATCTTTACAGCTTTGCAGAACATTAACGAAGAAAGGGCAACCCTTCGTGTGGCCAGAAAGATGTCAACAGAGCTCCTAGAAACTGAGATAGAGATTGACCAGTGTACCCATCTTGAGGTTACCAGAGGAGGGTATAGGGAATGTAGTTTACGGCGATGCATCAGGGATCAGACTTGGGTGTGTCTTGATGCAGGAGCAGGAAGTGATCGCCTATGGATCACGACAGTTGAGGTAGCACGAGAAGAACTATGCTACCCTTGAATTGGAGTTAGTAGCATTGGTCTTCTCCCTGAACATATGGTGGAACTATCTGATGGGAGAGCGCTTTATAGTCTACTCTGACCACCAGAGACTTAGGTACATCTTCTCACATAAAGACCTGAACCTGAGATAGCGGTGATGGCTCGAGTTCCTCCAGGACTATGACTTTGAGATAGTCTATACTCTTCGGAAGGGGAACATAGTAGCTGATGCTACCAACAGGAGGTCGGGCATCTAGCTACTTGGAGTGGTGACAGAGTAACTAGCTGCATTGTAGATATCCTTCATGGATAGAGATGGGGCAGCCTTTCTACAGTCAATCACAGTCACTCCTCCACTACTTTAGTGGGTCAGAGAGGCACAACAAGGGTACATTTACTATAAGATGCGACTTGCACAGATATCCTCAGGATATGAACCTGATGGATTCTTTGTAGGAGGATAGAACGTCGTCCTTTTCAGAGGACGTACTATGGTACCAGTCTCATTACAAGAGGAGGTGCTGAGAGAGTTTCATACTTCCCCATTATCGGTACATCCAGGAGTGGCAAAGACGTATCAGGATCTCAAACTACATCACTGGTGGTTGCGTATGAAGAAGGTTGTGGCAGAGTTTGTTTCACGATGCCTCACCTACCAGCAGATGAAGGTGGTGCACCTGGTACAAGCAGACTTGGTACAACCCCTAGAGGTCCCAGAGTAGAAGTGGGATTGGATATCTATAGATTTTGTGACTGGAATTCCACGTACTTCCAAAGGACACAACTGCATTTGGGTGATCGTCAGCCGACTTACCAAGTTTTCCCACTTCTTACCCAACAGAGAGTATGGCTCTGTGGAGAGTATGGGATGCCTCTACATTTAGGAGATCGTATGGCTTCATGGTGTGCCAACGACTATCGTCTCTAATTGAGATGCTCTCTTTACTTCCCAGATATTGAAGGGGTTGCAAGAGGCATTTGGGACGCAGCTATGTCTGAGCACCACCTTTCACCCTCAGACGGATGTTTAGACGGAGAGGAACATTTAGACTCTCAAGGACATGATCTGTGCATGTGTCCTAGACTTTGGTCACAGCTGGGAGGATCACCTACCCTTGGTGGAGTTCACGTATAACAACAGCTACCACTCCACCATCGTGATGGAACCATATGAGGCATTGTATGACCGACCTTACAGATCACCTCTATGCTGGACAGACCATGGGGAGTTATCACTTGTGGGACCAGAGATGGTCCAGGCCACGATAGAGAAGGTCCAAGTCATCCAGGAGTGGATGAGGATAGCTTAGTGCCGAGAGAAGTCTTATGCTGACAGGAGGCGGAGACCACTAGAGTTAGAGGATGACGACCACATTTTCTTATGGGTCTCACCTCGACGTGGATTATGGAGATTCGGCTGGGGTGGCAAGTTATCTCCGCGGTTCATCATACCATTTCAGGTTCTCAGCAGGGTAGGCGAGGTCTCTTATCGCTTGTCTCTTCCACCTCAGTTGCACCAGGTGAATGACGTCTTCCACGTATCTCAGCTGAGGAGATACACGCGCGGACTGATGCATATCATCGACCATGTGGAGATGGACATCGATGACGGGGCGACTTTTGCAGAAGTCATGGTGGAGATCGAGGATCGATAGGAGCGGGTCATACATGGGCGGTCAATTCATCTAGTGCGCATCAGGTGGCAGCACGAGAACCTCCATGAGAGCACTTAGGAGCGGGAGGCTCAGATGCATGCACAATACCCTCTTTTGTTTCCCTAGTTTATGATATATCTTTACGGGGACGTAAATCCCTGAGGTGGGAGTAATTTAAAGACCCATAAATTTCATGGAAAATTTTTTCTTAAATTCTTTGGGATTTTACAAGTATGCAGTTTCTGACGGAACCATATTCCAAGGCCTGGTGTGCCCGGAATCAATTTCTGAAGTTTAGCTCGGGTTTGTTCAGTGAACGAACGAGCAGGGTTTTCTAACTTTTGAACCGGTGCTCAGAATCGAAATCCGAGGGCACCGATGAAACTGAAGCGCTGGTAATTGCTTAAGAAGACCTTTCTTGAATTTTCTTTTTCATGGGAGGAGTTGTAAAAAAATTGGGGATTAAAAGATCAGTAAAATAAAATTGTGTGTAATTTTATTTAATCCATGGTATTTAAACTATATCATGGGAAGTTTTTGGTGGGGCTCACGACCACCCAAATTCTCATGTGTGATTATGAGGGATGTGGGGCCCACACGATCCCCCACCTTTTCAAATTCTCTAACTCCTCTAAACCCCCCTCTTGAATTATGTGACTCTCCCCCACATTAATAATTCCAACTTCACACCCCATTCTTTTTGAAAAGTCAAGATTAATTAAGTGAATTCAACTTTTGAAGTTTTGAATTTTTTGCATAAGAAAATAAAATAAGGCAAAATCCTAATTTTATTTTGGTTGTTTCTTTGTGTGGAGGCTTTGGGAAGAAAACTCTAAGTATATATGAACTCCGTCACCTTCGTTGAAGAACGTCAATACTTCAACGAAGAACGCTGTCACCGCAAGGAGAGATCGACATGTCATTCCTTCTCCTCTCCGTAGCTGGTGTGTGATGCCATCCTCTCTTTGGGCGCACATCAACGATGACATCGAAACCACCCCCACGATGATAGCTTCCTTGAGTTTCTTCGAGGTAGGGGTTGATTTTACGTTCAAGATTAATTTAACGTTCTTCGTTAATTTAATTCACCACTTGCTATTGATATCATAGGAGGAGATCGGACCACACAAACACAGCTGATCCTCCTCCCCTTCTGTTGTTGATCATCGTTGTGGCTTGGAACGGATGCGGCGTGGTGCTGTTGCACCGTGCGAGGAAAAATAGGACCGCGGCCGGAGCGGGCGGCGGTGGAGGAGCGTGGCGCCATCGTGCCACCCCGGTGAGGCCAAAGGAGGCCGCAACTAGGAGCAAGCAGCGGCGCGAGAGCATCAAGGGGCCACGGTTGGGGCGGGCCACGGCGGAGCAGTAGGAGGCGCGACCATTTCAAAGAAGACCGGGGGTTTGAAACCCCCGGCATCCACGTAGGGCGGACCCCACGGTCCTCCGTTTCGGTAAAACATGGGGGCGGTGCCACCCCCCCTTCTGTTTCTGCCCAGCGCACGGGCACCCGCGCTGGGCCGGACCCCGCGCCGGGCCGGACCCCGTGTCAGTCCGGGCCGCGCTGGCTAGGCCGGGATGCGCCAACTGGGCCGGGCCATGCCCAACTAAGCTGGACCCAGACCCGGGTCAGGTCGACCTAGTTCGGGCCGATCCAGGGGGTATTGGGTCGGGTCAGACCGGGCCCAAACCCCCTACTTTCAGGCAGATTCGTTGAAACGCCCATAACTAGGTCTACGGACCTCCGAACGAGACACCGTAAGTTGCGTTGTGTTCCTTGGATCGAGGCAGTCGTTTTGGAATATTACACTCAAGGTTTAAGATATCTTTGGTATGACTGGGTTGGTTCGAAAACGAAACCAACCGGGCCCTCGGAGCGGAAACGCTTATAACTTGAGCTCCGGATGTCCGATTGACGTGCCGTCGACTTTGTTGGATTCCTCTTAGTGAGACAGTTATTTTGAAATACTCAACGTGAGGTTTGGGTGTAGCTGCAATATGGTCGGGTTGGTTTTAGCTTAAAAACCAATCGGGCCCCTGGGAAGAAAAATCCAATAACTCTGAGACCGGGCGTCCGATTGATGCACCGTCTGTCGTGTTGAGTTCCTATGGACGAGACGGAACTTTGTGATACATAAACTTTGGTTTTTGTGACAGTTGATGTATCGAACCTTTGGCTCGTGGAGCGGACCCTCCTAGAATCGAGCATTCTGTGTGCGGGAACCCTAGAGCTGGCTGCGACTATGGAAACGATGATGACTGTACTTGGATCCTCCATGGGTTCGGCAGCGATGGAGACTGTACTTGGATCCTCTGTGGGTTCGAAAGCAATGAGGACTGTACTTGGATCCTACGTGGGTTCGGCAGTGAGGACAACTATACTTCAATCCTATGTGGGTTCGGCAGCGTTGGTTACTGTACTTGGACCCTACGTGGGTCCGGCTGCGACGACATCTGTACTTGGATCCTACGTGGGTTCGGCAGAGGAGATGATTTAGAGGCTACATCAATCATCTCCACCCCTCTTCATGAATAGTATACCTGTGTGAGCTGAGTCTTGACATTCAATCACTATCTTCGATATGATTGACTTGCTTCCCTGTATGGATTGAGACGTACTTTCCTATGCGGATTGAGTTATACTTTCCCGTGTGGACTGGGTTGTACTTGAGCTCGTGAGTCGGATCAGAACTGGAATTGATGACTTAAGTATATGTGTGGGCATATACCTAAGTAATGTTGGTTGATACTTGTATTTGTATCTTTCCTTTGTGGATTATCCTTTGTGGATTCTGGGAGACCTTCGAGAGTCTCGGGGTCCCTACTGAGTATCGTATACTCACCCCTGCACGGGCTACGCCCACACTAAGTTGTGTTGGTTGAAAACGATGGACAACGGTGATCGTAGTTGAGGCTTGAGGAGCGGTACGGTACACAGAGGTAGAATATAAGGCGGAACGTACACGGATAGGACGACCGGACACGTGGAGCCAGCGAGACTGTCTGTACTCACCCTTCAGTTGGGAGTTCCGGAGGACGACTTCATGGATGCTTCTTACTTTTCTACTGCTATACTTTCTTTTCAGTTTTACTTTACTTTAATTTGAGTTTGTATTCTGGCTCATTTACTTTCCAGCACTTACTTTTGTTCTCAGTTTACTTAGTGTTTACTTCAGCTTGCGTACTCTGTGGTGTTTGTTTACTTTAAAAGGCAATGCTTTCCCTTTTTATCGGGATTTACTCCTTTGATGCTAGTCTCCAGCCCCTGGCCTATCAAAGGTGGGATTGGGGTAGTCACAGCACGTGCCCCGAGGATGGGTTGTGACAGATAAATACTAAAATAAGAAAGAATGGAATCTACTGACTCATTACATATATGAAATGAATCAATGATACTATAGAAATGACACATCCCATTTTTATTGAATAATAATCATTTTTAATGAAAATTATTTCCAAGAATTCATATAATCCTTAATTCCATGTGCCAACTTAATGTGTTTCAAACATTATGGGGGGGTTTTGGGGAATGGATCCATTATAATTTTACATTCACCAAATTCTGAACAAAAAATTAATTATATTGTGGATTTGGGAGATTGGATTAACTTTTCACCTTGGATAATAATTGAATGGTGATACTAGTCAGTAGAATCCTCTACCACATCTACTTGTCACACTAAATATCATTCTTTAATCACATTGAAAATTTATTTATTCATTTCATTATGAGATTAATTTTTTTGAAATTTCATATTATTAAATAAAATTTGATATGAAAGCACATAATGAGAAACAAATGAATAATAAATACTATTGAAACCAATATGAAATAAAAATAGATTATTTAAAAATATAAGAAATTAAAACAATGAAATAAGTAAATTGAAAATAAATTTAAAAGAAAAATAATATGTAAAGAATGTAAGAGAGTAAAAAAGAATAAAAATTTAATAGTATGGTAAATAGAGCTATAAGAAAATGATCTAGGCTTCCCAAGAAATAGTTTTAAAATTGCATACCACTATCGAGATAGTTCAAAATAGTTTTTTAATTTTGACTACAAATTTTGAACCCATGCATTAATTATAAATCATATCCTGAATAATTTTTAAATAATTATTTTTTACTATTGATAAATTATATAAATTAAAGGAATTTGGAGATAATGGGAGGATTACTATAAATAAATAAATCACACACATGTGAAGAAATTAATAATGTATTAAATATTACTTTTTACATAAATAATGGTAAACTATGGAAGAATACATTGATTTCCATAATCTTTTTCTTCAAGAGATTGATTTATATCATCTATTCCCTAATTTATGACACATAATCCTAGAATATTACTTATTTAACATAAGGTAAGCTCCATGTTTTTTGTTAAACAAATATTCACTACCCACCACTAATGGTCTAGCAATTCTTACTTTACTTCATAACCAAATAATTCAAGTGTAACACATGAAGAAATAAAATTATTATCTAGGTTTTCATGATTTTAATAAAAAAACCAATGATATAAACATTCTAGGTCATGGATTTTTTCATATAGATTTGGATGACTAATAAAATACACACAATAATAACACATAAAAACAGGAGGAATAAATTGAGAACAATATTGGAAATAAAACATGAATGGGTACTCACAAACATGATAAGTTAAGAGTGAGTTTTATCATGAAAGTACCCAGATCAATAAAAAAAATTGATTATATATAAAAAATTAAAACTATGTATTACAATGATTATAAGTATAATACCAAGATTCAACTTCATATTTACATCATGTTCATCCCTGGGTGATCACAAGATATTTAAAATTTTATATTGTAGAAGAAGAAATAAAATAACAAAAACAGAGTCTTATTCTAATATCACATTACCAAGGATGATATAGGAACATTAGAAGAGTATTTTGGTAGGAAAATTATTGCACGTTGGATAGAAAATATAATATTTTTTTATGGGACGGTGAGTTATCATTGACTACTTGGTTCCCCCCATTTTAATACTCCATAAGACCACATTCATGTTGTAATATAGCCCTTATATTTTATAAATACATAAAAAATCAATTTAACATTAATTATTCATAAGAATTATCCTATTTGGAGTTATAAATTCCATGTAATGTCTCATTTACTAAATGCGAGTCAATAATATATTCCCAAATGTTTTTTAATTTTTATACAATATTTTGGACTTATATTTTTGGAATTAGTACCTGGTTGAGTTTAATGAAATGATTTACAATAATCATTGAATCCTAAATGTAATGATTTTTTGAATTTAGATCCATGTAGTTATTACTATGTTAATAATACCAAACCATTATCATTCCATGAAAATATTAAAAAATATTGATGTTTCCCTTTTATTACGTATTTTAAATTAATGGGTTAATAAATAGGATGAATAAAAATGTATTACATTTTTGGATATGAAACCTAAAAAAATTAAATCACATTTTTAAGATACAAATATAGTATACTTTTTTGTATGATCAAAACCCCACACATAGTCCCATGAAATATTGGTAATAATTATATTTCTAAACCCAAGTCCACTAATAAATCAGAAGTAATAAAATTTACAATATTTCATCAAGAATAAAT
Source organism: Viscum album (assembly GCA_963277665.1). NCBI lineage: Eukaryota > Viridiplantae > Streptophyta > Magnoliopsida > Santalales > Viscaceae > Viscum > Viscum album. Next base: position 1,417,107,715 of record OY728138.1, read on the forward strand.
TCATCATGTCCCGTTTATAAAATCAATTTTCTTTTTAATTTATTTCTCTCACATTAAAATTAATTCAATTACACACACTCACCCATAACACATGGTACAACCTTACATTAATGTAATTTATATCACTCATATATTGAGTTTGAAAAAAACATGAGGTCACACTCAAATAAAAAACCATGAAATTCATACCATATGATATATTTAATTCTAAATTATCCACATAAGATTAAAAGAATAATGCTCCAATCAGAAGAGTTTTAATAGTATAAATCGAGTCTTAAGTTTGATTAGTTTAATATAAAATACATATAGTCCCATGGAGGAGGGTTTTCTCTTCGAATAAACCACTTGACAAGTCACCATAAAATAAGGCAATTTACTCCCTCAAAGATTCTTAAAAAATATTCACCCAAATAAATACATTTTTACCATAACAAGACAATGTAAAAACTATAATTATGTTTTTTTATTTTTATTAGTTTATAATAAGGTAAATAACCACATTAAATGTACCAAAAAACATACATTTTTTTATTAAGTTAATGACTTATATAAACAGGTATGACGAACAATTCCTTTAATATTTTCTATTTCCCCTTTTCCATGAAAAAATAGATAAAGTTACATTGAAACAAATTATTTATGATCCTTACAACAAATGATAACTCTAGCCTAAATTTCCATTAAATATAACACCTTCTCAACATAACACTTCAGTAAATCCAATTTCTATAAACTTGGTTTTAGTAATAATCAGGCAGAGTAAACAATATTAGTCATAGGTAAAGAAATTTGGAATTTTGTCTTGCTATCTTATAATATATTTAATCGAATTAAGGGGATTAATAAGGGATCAAAAAATTTAGGTTTCAAAGGGGATAAAAAATGGGTTGTGAAAATATGTACCATATTCACACTAGAATATTTCATTGTTATCAAACAAATTTGATGGAGGAAAACACCATTTTATTGATAAAAATAGAATATCATTTCACTTTATAATGGAGGTTAAAAGGAATATGACTCCAAAATTTGTTTCAAATACCTCTTGGTATGGACAAATAATATTGTATAATTTCTAATGATAAATGGGTTTCAAAAATCCATCAAAATATGATGATCATTTTTAAAATCTATAATTGAAAAAATTATATCATTTCAATATCCATTTGAAACCATATTTAAAAAATTATGTAACATTTCTCAATGCTTTCACATTTTATAGATATTTTTTATGCTCAATGTTTAATTAAAAAATATAAAAATAAGAAGAAGAAAACAAAATGGAACCACTGATTATAGTTTTTTTTATTTTTTAGTTTTTATATTTTTTAGGAAAAAAATAAATTCCAAAATACATGATATTTGTGTTTCCCAAAGGTAATAATTAAATTTCAATAAATGTTAATATAATATATAAGGAAATAAATTCATGATTGTGTTAGGGAAAAGAAAACCATGATATTAATAATCTATAATTAAACAGTGGGTAGGGATTCTTTTTATGAAACCACTAAATGTTTTTACCTCACTCTTTAGGTTATAGGATTAAGGCACCTTAGACCCACACTCCCAAATCTTATGATAAAAACATAATTTAAACATAATATTTGATAAAAAACGTTGATATTAAATCTAAACATATAATTATTTTATATAATTTTTATAATTTAAACATTATATCTCATAAGTAATCTTTTAATCCCAATAACAAAAGGTTTAGTGTCTTTTAGGATCAGCTACAGAGCATCTTATTTTATAATAATTTTTAATAATTAACTATAATTTTGTCACACCAGACCACCTTATATATTTCACATTACTTATATTCATTTTCATTACCTATATAAGGAAAACATAATAGAGGGGTGATATGAAACACAAAGTAAGGGAAAATCTCATCAACTTCTCACCAAGGGTTAGATCATAAGAATATGAGAAGGAATTATTTGGGTGAATGTCCTATTAAAAAGAAAAAGGAATGATAATAGTTGTTTATAAGTCCTGGAATAAAGATACGTAATCTCAAATTAACAAAAAAGAAACATGGAATAACAGTGTGAGATAATACACATGACCCATGGAGCATAATAATACGAATATGACACTAAGTGTTTCATGTCATGTAAATATTGTATAAAAAGGAACTATAAAACAAAAAAAACCAAATAAAATCATACCATAATGGTTTATAAATCACATTAATAACTTCTATCACATAACTGATCAAGAATCACATTCATGTGCCCATCATATAGTGGATCAGGAATCGTGTTCCAACCACCCATCATATATTGGATCGTAAATGATGTTCCTTCCCCTTATCACACAGTTGATCAATAATCACAATCTTTTCACACATCACATTATGAATCATGAATAAAATTTTTGATTTCAATAACATAGTGCATCAGGAATCATATTTTCACATTCCATAATATAGTGAATTACGATTCATGTTCATGCCATCCAAAATATAGTACATCAGGAATCACGTTCCTACATTCCATAATATATTTCCATAAAAATCGCATTATATCTTGACATAATATAGTGCATAATGAATAATATTCCCACCTTTTATAATTATTTCATTATATATCATACTTTACCCAATGTTTTATAAGGATATATAATTCTGGTGCCTAGTTCCACATATTGAAAGACATACATACAAAGACCATCAAATCACAATACCAATTAATAAACCCCTGAAAAGAGATAGTTTTCATAAAAAAACACTCATATACCATTTCATAATCCATAAATTGAATGAAAATTTATGGTATTTTTAATACATGTTATTAATGAATCTTAAAAATATTGAACAATATTTTCATAGATGAAAAACACATTTATAAGATGAACACTTTGAATGCTACCTCATGGGACGAGATAAAGAATTGGGTAATTTGATACCATGAGTTTAATATCAAATAAGCAAAATAGTGTAACAATATTTATAGGGTAATAGATGATTTTTTTTTCAAATATAATAAATCCTTTTGAGATAATGAGGGAAATGGAAGTGATACCATAAAATATATTTTATAAAATGTTTTCAACCTTTTCGTAAGAGGAAAAGTTACATGTTAAATTCAAAAATAAATTTCAAAAAGGTGAAGTGGAAAGATTTGAATAAATTAACATTTAAATATAATATTAAATAATGGATCCATGAAGATGACATAGATGATATATAATTAAAAAATGGAGTGGAGGGTAAAACATATGATCATGAAAGGAAGAAAACACTTTTAATATTTTAAAAATGTAATTATTGAAAACCCATATCAGAAAAAAGGATAATGAAAAAACTGTGTCTAAATGGATAAAGATAAATATGAAGGTTACATAAAATAACTCACAATTAGGTTTCCAAAGAAGGAGAAAATTTAAGGTAATAGAAAATATTGGTGTGGAGGATAAATTTTCTTCAATGGGGATACACATTATTCTCAACCATGTTGTAATTTTATGAGAGATAAATAAATTAAGGAAGAATGATCAAATTTAATGTTTCATTATTCATAGAGAGATAATAATAATAATCCTATGTAATTATAAATATAATAATATAGGTAAATTAATATCTTCAAGTTCACTAAGTAACATTACAACCAAAATAAAGGAAGTTTGAGTAAAAAATATATCTTACAAATTTTAAATAACATGACTCAAAACCCATAAAAAGTGAAACAATATGTTTTTGTAAATAAATTGAGTTTCATGAAGGATATGATAAGAGTAAATTATGGGGTAGTATATACACCATAAAAATAATACAAGGTTGAATGTGGCATGTGTCTCAAAGAATAAAAATTAAGATGAAAAACACTTAAAATTTTTATATAATTGGATTCAAAGTATAATGAACGATAACATTGAAATGAAATATTAAATATAATTAATAAATATATAATAATGATATAATAATTCATTTAGGTATCATATAGGCCATATATAAAAAACTAGATGCATAATAAAAAACATGTATCAAAGAGAGAAAGTTTAGATGAAACCCTTACGAACATCATAATTCAAGAAGTAGGTAACATTTGAAAAGGGTTTTAAGAGATATAACGGTAAATAAAAAATATGAAATTAGAAATAATACAACCATATGTTATATAATACCCAACTTATAAAAATAATTTTAAGAAGAACAATCATTAATCAATGAATGAAAATTAAGATAACAAAAACCCTAAGCATTACTCACGAGTTCTTCGAAAGTGATTTAATCTATTGTATCACAAGAATAAAATTATTAATAAACTATTTCATAAACTTATTAAAATTTAATAATAATGAAACTATTTAATTATAATTAATTAATTAATTATTATTATCTCATTAAAATTTATGTTAATTATCTTGTGTTAGAAATTTCGATTGTTTCGCATATGTTTTATAATGGTGATGTCAAACCTCATTCCATGGTAAAAATTTCAAAGTATATAGATTTTAAAATAAATTAGAATAAATTTTAATGACTTATTCATCCTCATATTCTATTAATGTAAACAATGGTCATGGTCCATGATAGTGGAATCCAAAATGAGGTTGTTTCATATAATTTACTAATAATAACAAATTATGTTATAATGATTGTTAATTTTTTGTGTTATACATTTAGATATTCAAATAACATATAAATCCTTAATATCATATATATTACTAAAATATATTTTAATACTATAAAAATATGGTTGTTAATAAAAGCAAGAAACATCACTACATAAAGGCGGTCATTCACATGTATACATGTATGGCATTTTAGTTTTTCATAGAATGAAAAGAAGGTAGTAATTTGTTTTTTATTTTTAGAATATTAATAATGTAATAAATTTTAAATTTAGTCCTAAGATAAACTATTTTAACTATATGTGTATGTAATTTAAGTAAAATGAAACACATTGCTTTATTATGGTGGTTGTCTTCAGGCAGACATTGAAACGTCTTTTTTCTATATGAAAATGGGAAAGGTAGATGGTAATTATTCCCTAAAAATAATCACATTAATTATTTTATTAAAAATTATTTAATATCCTAAAGAAAATTAAAATTAAAATTTTAATTTTAATATATAAAATATAAGAATTTAGAGAGAGTTTAGTACTCATGTTGAGAACTTAAGCTTTCCCTTGAAGGACTTCTTAGTAATATAGATCTTCAGACTCATTCTTGTCGCTAGAGGCTTAGTGAATTGGAAGAGGACTCCAGGGATAGAATGAAGGTATGTTTTTCATGTTGAATTATACTATTTAGAGTGTCCTTGAAGGGTTTATATAAGGGCCCTTTTATAAGTGGAGGTAATTTAACTTTTATAAATATAACTTCCTAATATAAAAGAATCATATATCTCACATGCAATGTGGAATCCAAAGTGGAAAATTATAAATTAGAGATATGTTTTTATTAATAAAAACCTCAATAAATAATTTTAAGAGGTGTTTTAACCATGTTTTTAGTATTTTTCACTTATATTTTAAAATTTTACCATTGTCAGTTTTTACCATGGTGACTAATTTTTACCTAAGTAATTTATTTTTAATGATAAATAATTAAACAGACACAATTAAAAAATTTGGACATAATCATTACAAATATTAATTCCATTTTATCAAATAAAATTTATATGGTGTATAAAACTTAATTATAACACATAAAACATTAAAATGATGTTTAGGGAAACCTTTATTTTTAAGAATAAAAATTATGTTTACAATAAAAATATCAATGTTTTGGATTTTAAAGAAATTAATCAATTTATTATTCTCCAAATAAAAATTAAATTCCATTAAAATATATAAAAATATAATTCTACATTTAGAATGCATAGATAAATTAAAAAGACTGAAAATAGTTTTATATTGAGTAAATATTACGTATGTTTCAAAATGCTTATCATGGGTTTTTGAAATGAAATATTGTATTTTAAATGATAAATTTTAATACATAAATACATATATGTTCATGATTTTTTATATGTATTAAATTGATATTTATTTTATGAGAATTTCATAAAATCTACGGCGTAGGTAAAAAAATTCCTTATTTAATAAAAAATCAACTATTTCTGAAAAATATTAAAAAATCACCCTTATATAATTTTTAAATGATGAATTCAAAAATAAAATTCTTTTCATCATGTTAAAATTCTTAAATTTGAGAAATTAACTTTTAAATAAAAATATTAAAATATAGTAAAACTATTTCCATATGAAAATAATTTTTTAAAAGATTTACATTTCTTATTCCTATTTTTTTATCAATTACAAATTATATTGATGTAAATATAGTATTCATATAAAAAAATATCTTTTATTAATAGAATATTTATTCTATTAAAATAAATTACATAAAATGAAAATTCTAGAAAAAATTAATTTTTAGCATAAAAGGATATTATTCGTTATTAGTTGGATTTTATCTATGAATTGGGATTAAAAATGAAAATTATTTTTATTTCATAACACAATTACCTATATTTATACATTCAAATATAAAAACTACATTATAGTGGTTATATTAACTAATTATAATTATAGATTAATCAATTGTATCATGGTTCGCATTTGTTCAGTGATGCATGTGAAATAAGATATTATATAGAATAATCTATATATGAGAAATATATAGTAAAATATTAGGGATTTACATTCTCCCCTATAAAATATTTTTTTCCTTGTAATTTTAATTATCACATACTGGTGAAAATATAAATGAGTACCTAAAAGATTTTCAAGACTCTTGATATAATTTCTAATGATATCTCTGCATTTAAATCTTATAACATAAAAGAATTTCCTCATATTAGGCATATCCCTAATATTGAGTTTTTTCTCCAAACATTTGTGACAAGAGTATATTTTAATATCCATCATAACTCATAATATTTAATTTTCCTCTATTTTGTTTTCATAATCACTCTTACATTGATAGACTATAGTAAATTGATATGAATGTGATTACCTTATTCCAAATAGGTTTTCCTCTAAGTAGACAAAACCAATCTATTTCTAAAATAAAACTAAATTAATTTATAAGATGGATGATAATATTTTAACAAGTTATATTCCTAAAAACATTATTATCGAATCAAAACATCACACAACAAGAAGTTTTATTTGATAATAAAATAACTGGATAGTGATTTAATTCTCTTAGAAAAATTATTAGATATACTAAAGAGCCTATAATAAAACTAAAATAATATATTCTCATATCTAGAGTAATGTAAAAGTGTACCTTATTTATTATGAACCACTGTAGCCATAGTCATCAAATTTGTGTTCCATTATTCCACAAGACTATTTAGTTGTTGATTCATATAATCCTCAATGTTTTATTGTTTGAGAATTTATTTTCATAATGAAAAAAATCCTTGCATGTAACGCATTGATGTGTAGATGGTGTATTAGTTGAGAATTTAAAACCTTATATAACATTGATTGACCACATTATATCTCTTTAAAAATAACGGAATTGATGTCCAATCCTTCAACACATGAAATATTTTATTTCTCCTTTAATAAATTCCCATGGATTTGTTTTCCCATATTTTCAACATGTCGGAAATTGAGTTGTCTTTCATTTTTCACATGAGATTGTCTAAGACTATATCCTTATTCTCTTTATTGTGTTTGGGAATATAACTAGGTTCATGTTATTAATCATAATTCATGATATATTTTTTGGAATAATCACAATATTCCTCACACCATATCTTATATTATTAGGATTTTCATTGGGAATATATATATATATATTGTCAATGGAAACAATTGTTAGCTTGGTTTCTTCACGATTAGACTATTACTAAAACTAAAAGTGGTTAACATGAGTAAATTAAAATTAGTGTCATAAGATAATCATCATAAATAATCTCATAAAAATCTACCTCAAGATATCATACTCTTTGAAACCATCAAATTCGTTATAGGTTCATATGAAATCAAAATCAGTTCAAACTAGTTTTATTTAGGTTTGGTACACTGATACTTCATAACTTAATTTATTGATATAATAAATTTCTCATAACAGATAAAAAATATAATATTATTAACCAAATTATAGGTCTTGGAGTTTCTAATGAGGTGTAAATTTTGGCCTCATTGTTGTTCATAGAGTAATAATTGATTTAATTCCCAATATTACCCTTTAAGGGTTAAAACTCATAGATAAAATTTTGATAGCACCTTTATCCACTTATAGTTTCCAGAAATGTATGTAATTTCTTTAAAACCCACACAATATAATCTTTACAAAAATTTTATGATTTTATCATATACATAAAATTATAACTATGGATTTAGTTATAATTATCTCATCATAATCCCCAAAAAAACTGAAGTAATCCTAAAAATTACTAAACCTTTATCTATTACAAAAAAGAAACCCCATACCTAAACTCATGGATCTGGTGCAAAAACATATTCATTAAGGAAAATATTTTATAAAAATGGGAAGAATGAATAAAAACATATAATTATTTTACATAACTACTATAATTTTAAAATTATATCTTACAAATAATCTCTGAATCCAATGAAATGAATTTTTAGTTCAATTGAGGTTAAGTTTAATAAGAAAATTATTTTACAATACTTTTCACAATTTCTACAAAATTGATTGGAAATTGACTCCATTATAGATTTAGCATATGGTTTACTCATATTCATGACATGGAGAATGGAAACATAAGAAAGGGGTTATATCAAATTATTAATTTAAAAAAAAACATAATATTTTCATCTAGGGTTAGATCATAATCATAAGAGAATTATTGGGTTGGAGATAAATATATGATTACACAGAACGTTGAATAATATATGTTTTCCATGAGTAATGATAGAAGGAAATGTAATCTCAAATAAACAAATAAGTACCATGATATAAGGATGTGAAAAAATATACATTATATATTGAGGAAAATAATATAAATATGACACTAAATATGTAATTTCATTGAAACATAGAGTAAAAAAAATATGGCACAACCATATACATTAAAAAATCATAACATAGTATATCGACAATCATGTTCATGCCTCCCATCACAAAGTAGATCTGGATTCATGTTCCTACCTCCCATCATAAAGTGGATTAGCAATCAATTTACTACCTTAAATTACATAGTGGATATTGAATCACAATCATACCTCCCATGACATAGTGAATCAGAAATCATATTCCTACCTGCAATAACATAGTGCATCGAGCATCAATTTCATGCCTTCCAAAACATAATGAATCATAAATAATATTCTTTCCTAACATAACATAAGGTTTTGGAATCATATTAATGTATTCCATAGCATAGTTCATCGGGAATCATTTTTCTACCTTCCATAACATATTTTATCTGGAATCATGTTCCTTCCTACCATACATATCTCATGATATATTATAACACCTTCATATTTTAAAATGTATTTTTCATTAATTAATATAGAATTAAATAAATTGTATCAAATGTATCACCAGACGAAAATATGTCTTGAAATATTATATAATAATTATTTGCAAAATTTTAATAGGAATTAAACCGATATTAAATAGAAATATAGTTGTCAATTAAAAATGATTATATTTATGGGATAAATAATTAAGAAATTTTTTTAAAGACATATTTATAAATTATTATGTGTTTTTTAAAAATTTATCAATTTCAAAATGTGATTATGATGGAATTTAATATTTAAATATATTAACTAATTTATTATCATTCATTTATACACAAAAAAATTATTAACATTTAATTCTTAAATTGGTTATATTCTAATAAAAAAATATCTTTATATTTTAATAAATTTTAAAATTTTAAAACATTAATTTGATAACATGAAATTTGACTTTTACATCATCTTGTAAAAATTATCCTAGGTTGATTTTTTTCTGTTTTTTTTAAATTGTTGATTTTTCTATAAATAGTTAAAAATTCGGTTTTTTCAACTACTATTAATTTTATAAACATTAATTGATATATTTATGAGTTTAATGTTAATAAAACTATTTTTTAAAATAAATACATATTTATTAAATAACATAAAGCATTTAAAAATTATAATTTTGAAGGTCTAAATATTTTCTTTGAAATATTTTGAATTTTATGTAATTAATTATTCTAATAATTGTTTTTTGATCATTTTTTTAATTAATTATTTAGAAGGGTCCATTGGATTTTTAAAATTAGTTTTTGAAATTTATGTAGTTACATATGACCATTTTATGTGTGAAATAAAAAGTAAAAAAGGAAGTAGACGTGTTAAAAAAAGGGAGTTAACCTCATCTAGAAAACACCAGAGTTAAATATCAGAACATGGAAGTTCTATTTCATAATAATAATCATAAATAGTTTCCACCATAGATTGAGATTTAACTTTGTTGAAGATATAAAGGATCTCAACATTAGCCTTTTTTGGCACCATAGAATAAGATCTGGTGAACACACTCCTTGGTAGGTTGGATTAATTATTTTGTGGATTTGTATTCAAAGGAGCTAGTGTGAAACCCTCACCATCGACCACCTTTTTCCTTCTATATATGATAAAAAAACTTAAATGTAGAATGAACACCATGACATGTAGCCTTTGGGGGAGTGTTTCCTTTTAACCCTTCATCACCAGATACATTTTCCCACTTATCAGATATTCTTGATGAATTGAAGATGTCCTGGATCTCCAGATAAAAATCTATTTTTTGAACATTAGGTTGGTTAAGATCACCATCCCATGTAGGTAAATCTCCATAAATATACATTCTAATGGGATTATGACTATAAATATCATTTTTAACTACCCTAGACTAAACAAGTTCAACCTAGGAAGAGACAACCAAAGTTTGTATATTATCCTTAACTAAAATATCATACTTGATATAAGCACCATCCAAGTTAGTAATAGGCGGACCACCATTTTTTTACATCATTACTAGAATGAATAAAATCAATATCAATTTGAATATTCATATTAGAAAAATCCATTTATCCAGGTTGAACATTGGTACCTTGTGTTGTATCACTGGGGTAATAATCATCATAAAGAATATTTGAAGCACATTCAAGAATTAAAGACTCCCCAAATGCTATATATTCCTCAAATTGGAGAGAATATTATGAAGGTGGAGATGACCACTCAAAGTAATGATTTTTCACAACCCCTGAATACAAACAATATTAAAAATTACCACTTTGAGAGTGTAAATCATCATCATGAATTATACACTACTCCAAATTTATAAAAGATTTCTCTCCAGTGAGTGTGACATCATCGACAATATCTGTATTCCCCTGATATCTAGAGGACTAAATTAGAAAAACATCTACCCCTCGCTTGAGCCTTTACTAAATCTAGGGTCGTTCTGAGATTCTTTTTCCTTATAAAATAATCCCAAATTTTAATTCTATAAAGGACATTGATGATTATGAAAAGGACCCAAAAAGGACATAGTAATTTGGACTACTTCTATCTTCATATCCAAAATAATGTTCATGGAGGAAATAAACTCAACTCCTTGAACATTATTATTTAATCATATTTTTTAATGTTTTTACTCATGACCTACTGATTTTCATATAAAGAAAAAAGGATGAATTTTTCTCATATTCAACAAGAATACTAATATCATCAGACTGTGTGTAAAACACAACCCCTGTGGTTAAAATTCAACTCAACTTAAATTCAACAAGAGCCCAAGAAAAGTATCAAAAACTAGATTATTTAGATTTCCTATCCATTTTCATTGGGATTAATATTACTAAAGAAATGTAAAAAAAAATTTGGATTCCAAATTGTACAATTAGATGGAAATAACTTAACCCAAAACATTCACACTGGTTTCCATACCTCAAAATTATTGTAATTGGGATTCCATTATTAGATTCCAAAAGATCGTGTATTCATAGAGATTGAACTGAAGACTTATTCAATCTTCTTAGATTTTGAACTCAATAATTACATATAATAAAATATATTCCTCACTAAAATGCATTTCAGGTTTGATAAAACCTATATTGAGTATCGATTACTTTGCATAACATCAATTTTCCATGGTTTTTGTCCCTTTGGAAGTACAATTCTACCAATGATGGAGTGTTGATGAAACTCCAGATGCATTGAAATAGAATCATTCCTTGTAATAACTCAATAAATATCTCATTTTTTATAAATACCGCATAAATAATTATGACAGTGAGATGAGGAAATACTTAAATTTTGGTTAGAATATTTACCTTCAACCTTATGCTTAATTTTTTCTCTCAAGAAAGCACTCTAGATTGGTTCTAAGTCGAACGAACATTCATCAAGGAAAATGATTTCCAATTTTAAAGGGAATCCCCAAATGAATTTCAATTCCCATGTGTCGTACTAGTATCTCTATACCCTACCAGATAATCCTTAAGCTAAGGCACTAATGGTGTACATCCTCCATAGATTATCCTGAAGCCCAAAAAATTCAACAAATCCATAGATGAATGGAACCCAAGTTGTTGTAATATGTATCCAAAGGGTGTCCTCCGAACACCTAATCTTCCTCCATCTCATATATTATTACTTAAAAAAATTGATATTGGGTAATGACTCATTCCAGGTTCTATATGATGACTTTCTTGGGCCCAACCTATCACATGCGCACCATCCTACCCCATTTAAATTCAAGTGTGTCAGAACTCGAACCTGATCCAGTTTTATTTCCAGTGTGTGTCTTGATTTTTTTTAAATTTACATAATCTTATTTATTTTATTTTTATTCCAATTAAATCTATATTAATTAAAATTTTACATTAATTTTGTATAAACTCATTTTTATTCTTAAAATTGATTTATTTTCTAAAAAAAATATCATTGCATTATTGATTATTATTTTAGAAATAATTTATTCCACTTCTAGAAATTGAATTTTTTAAAATAGATTTCATTTTATGAATGATAATATTCATGTTCAGTAATAATGTCAATTTTTGTTTCCATCATAATGAATTGTTATTATGGTAAGAGTTAGTAACCTCAGTAAATAGTAAAATGGGTTAGATGAGGTTTAAACTACGGGATACAGACTCAAAATATCCAAAAAAACATTCCTTAATTTCATTTTATGATTTTATTTTGACTATCCTCAACCTATATTCTAGATTATGGAAAAATGGTTCCATTTTCCCTTGATAAAGTAATTTATATTATTTTAAGTAAGGAATAATTACAAAATGTTACTCTATTTTAATATATCAAATATGATTTTGTAGGGATAAAAAGAAGATATTAATGGTTATAAATGTTTATTTTTAATATGAAAATATAATTTTTATTATATTATGGTATTTAATTTTTAGTTATCATATAATTACCTTGAACATTTACACAATGTCAATGGAATGTTTTTCCATATATTATACCATTCGAGTAAGATATTTTGTAAAAAATTAATAGTAACATTTTTTGAACATTATCGCAAATATATATCTTTCATGGATAATTATAAAGTAAATGTTATTTTTTATGTGTTTAGAGAAAAATTACATTTTCATCTTCATGTTTGTGATGTCATATTATGAGAATTTTCTTGAAAAAGAAATTAAATATATTTTTATGTTAAATAATAGATTATAAAATAATTTAAAAGTAAAAAAATAATAAAACTGGGAAAATGGGATGGTAAATGGTATATAATTTCATTGTGGACTGTTTTTAGTTTCTTTTTGCCTTCAAAGGTCATTTTTAATCCTCATGGATTAAGTATTTTTTGAAATATCTAATTATATTTACCTATAAAAATGGAATTATTATTTTATTTCCTAATAAAATTGTGATTTTCAGTTTTAATAAATAATACAAAGAAATATCTCTATAAAATTCAAAAAACCCTTATTTGATACCTTAGAGTAATCAAGATTCTCTTATCTAAATTAATTATGTTTAATCAAAATGTATCAACTTAAAGATAGATGTAAGGGTTTCCAAGCCTCTTTCACCTTTCTTAATTTTGAATCTTTATTTTGATATAATATTTAACCCTAAAAAATGATAAAAATATTCCATTCCTATGGTAATAAAATCTATTTGATCTAGTAATGTTGGGGGATCGCTTATTATGTAACGACCCGATAATTTATGAATAAAATTCCATTTCCTTTAATGTCTTATGGATATAGGCATCACATGACATTATTAATATTATTATTATTGGGTTTAAATGATCATTAAGTATCATTACCATTTATTTATAGACGTTGAATAGTGATCACATGATAGATATAAATTTACGTTTTTTTAATAAAAAATCCTTTAAACACAGACAAAGGAGAGGATAGCCTCATCTAGTAGACTCGGGTCATACAAAGCTCATTTTTTAGAGCTCGGAAAAGAGGAAACATCATTGGGATATACTCTTAACCAAGCCCATGCTGAGCTTCAACATGTTAAGATTGAACAGAATTTCCTATGGGCAAAGATCAAGCTAATAGAGATTACCACCCGGGCGATGTTATCTGAGCCACCACAAGAGTCTGTCACCATCGTACACCTTAATATTAGGTATTATTCAGGTGCTATAATATTTTATGTAATAAGGTATTAATTACTTATTATGTAACCCCTTTTTATAAATAAAATTCTTATTCCATCAATTTATTTATACAAATAATCTTTCTTAAAAAGTAATGAATTTGATAAATTATCTTTTTGGGTAAAATAGTAATTTTGAGAAATATATAAATTATATTAAACTATGGTTTTTATTAATAAGATTATAAAAATAATTCTTATAAATTATGATTATATCATCTCCTTATCAGTAAATGATTAGGTAATCAGTTTGATAAGAGTTATATTTTCATTTGATAAAACAAAAAATGTATTCTTAAAGTATTTATTTTATAGAAGTAATGAATTCTTGAAATAATTAATATTTTAATAAAATATTATTATCAAATTAATTTTATAAATAACATATTAGTATATAATTTTTATGAAGTCAAATGTAATATTTATTAAGGTTTGTAATCGTTTTTTGTCAAAACCCATAAATTTTCAATAAATATTATATTTCATTTTAAAGGTGAAATTCATATATTTAGAAAATTATTTATATAAAATAAATATTATTTTTGGAATTATGATGTCTAAATTATCCAATGGTTAATTTTTCATAATTTTCTAAGACAGTCAAATTTTTGGGTAAAAATTAAATTGCATATAAATAAAATATGTATTTTAGGACATCATAATGTCCCAAAGATGATGCAATAAACACTATAATGGGTATTATATTACCAATATATGTTTTAAAATTAAAATAATGTGATTTTATATTTTTTTACTTATTTTATAAAGCCTTATTGAATCCTCCAAAATGTATAATATATTTTATGATTTTAAATTCATTTCCTTGAGAGTGTGACTCACCTATACATAAGAAAAGGAAATATTTTAATATAATCATCCATTTTCCTTTTAAAATAATTTTTTCCACTCCTACTTTCCAAAAACCATTGGAAAAAAACCACGGGAAGGTTTGTGGTTTTGAATATTTAATTATATAGATTCCAAAACCTAAGTTTGTGGAATATTAAAGAAATCCCCTTTCATTTCCTATATCAAATCACCCAATCTCCCACTTCCCTTCACTCAAAATCCTTTTTAGCACATCCCAAATCTTCCTTCCCATATATATAATCCTCCCATTTTACCCTAATATTTCAAGAATCCCCTCTTCATGCTTTTGAAATCACACACACAAGTAAGGGATTTATTCCTTTCTCATTTTTATCCAAGTTTTTTTATTTTGTAATACCCTTTTACATTCAATTAAAAACTGTTTGGGTATGATTTTGTACATCCTCCATACTTCTGTCATTATGTTTTAATGACGATATATGACTTTTTATCTCATTAATTCTTTCCGTGTTCACCCGTTAACAAACTGAAATTTCATAAGGGGTTTCTCTCTTATTATTTTCATTCAAGTATTTCTCCCATATTATGCATCTAAATTCCATTTCATATGTTGAGATATTATATCCCATGATACCCTTACTTTCTATTTCATTTTTAAATGATGAGACAACCCTTTATCTCTCATCAACCCTACTTATGAATTTCTATATGATGACGTTAGGCTGCTGAAATTGCACCACACTTTTCCAAGACAAAATAATCATTTAGAGAATACAATAACTATTTCTATATCAAGGGTATTCAACTTTATTCCAATATAATTATTGAAAGGTACTTACATGTTTTTATTCCATATTCATTAATCATGTAATAACTTATTATGTTGAATGATTCTATATTATATGATCAATGTGGCGTACTTATGATGGAAATGAAATGTTTATAAAGGGTGCAACCGGATAGAGCTCCAATGCATTGGGTAATGTTTAGTATCATGATACACCATGTGAAATGAGGGTTTACTCATGTTAATCAATGTTAAATAAGGGTTTACTCATGCTAATTACCTTGCAATGAGGGTTTACTCATGATAATCTACATGCAATAACCTTTGTCTCATGATAATATCATGTTATATGTTGTTGCCACATTTCCATGTTATGATAATCATGCTATATCTTGAGTTTATGTTCATATTTATCTTATGATTAATTGATATGATTAAATCCTAACATGTATTTTATTCTTCAAGTTATTTTTTGTTTACTCCCTTACTCGGAATTATAGCTCACCCTTTTCTTATATTTCCCCAGGTTATCTCATGAAATACTACGTACGAAAGAATGTTGTGGTCATGTAAACGAATTTTTCAATAAAGATATTTAATTTTTATGTCTTAAGTTTTCATGTAATGTTCCTAATCCGCAAAGACACAAGGCCACTCGATATTATGGGTTTTATTAAGTGCACGTTTATGTAATAAATCTTGTTTGAGTGTGTAATAAGGAGAAGGGTTGTTATTGTTGGTATCAGAGGATAGGTTTAGTAATTTTTGAGATTTGGGTTATAAAACTCTAGTGAATGATGTATGGATAAGACTGAGTACAAGAAAATAATCCTTAACTTTTCATGAGTATAGATTAAGTGGTTTATCAAGAAAATACATCCCCATATAGACATGAACAAGTAGAGGTGGCTATGGCCTAGATGTATCTAGGGGTAAATCCTTAAAAAATCACTTTGAGCTAGACATGAACGGGAACTTGTGCATGAAAATGGGCTTTGCTACACTCTTGATTTGAAACTCCGAGGGGATATGATTTAGTAAATTCATAAGATTAGTATGAACCATTATTAAGGGAGTAATTAAATCCCATAATAATATATGTTATGAAATAGATCATGGATAACTTAGATCAAAACATATAAATTTATAAGATATAGAAATAAATGTAATTTATAAGTTATCCTTTTTTGTCATTTGATTCCCCTTATTTGTTTAATAGTTTAAAATACAGACCGCTAATTTTCCTTTTATTCTAGATAATGATTGGAAATTAGAGGACTCAGGATAATAACCGATTCAAAGATTATTGTGATGACTGTTCTAATGAAATGCCCAAATGGATGAGAGTGTGAATAAAAAACTTTTTCAGGATACTCTCTTAGTTAACTCAAGTTTTGAATCTAAACCTAGGTCAATATTAACTTCCAACCCCCCCCCCCCCCCAAGAAAGAACAAGCTACAATTAAGAGCTTAATGAGACAAAGGCCTCCTACTTTCAATGGATCATCTGATCCCTCAATCGCCGAATAATCAATCAACTCCATTGAGAAGATTGTTTCCATCCTTCAATGTTATAAAAAAGAGAATGTTATTCTAGATGATTATCTTATGGATGGTGAAGCGGATCAGTGGTGTACATTGATAATAAAATACTAAGCCTGAGGAAAATATCAAGGATCTGGAATGAAACAATTTCCAGAAAATGTTTTTTGACAAATAGTTTACTTTCAACCTCCGACTTAATATAGAAAGGAACTTCCTTTCCCTCATGAAAAAATGATAATGAATCCTTTAGATCGTATGTGAAAAAAATCACATGTATTGCATGATATGCATCAAGATTCTTCATTACCTCTTAATACAAGGTTGACGGCTTCTTTAGTGAGCTAAAACATAGACTATAGAAACCCCTATCAATTCGTAGATTTTATAGCTATAATTAAATTATACGATGTTCCCTCAAAGTAGAAATGAAGATCGGAAAATCTTAGGGGTATCATGGTGTTAAGAAGCAGAAAGTGGAATTTAATTCTAGCAGTCCGATGGATAAATCCAATGGTGATAAGAAATTCCAGCACCCTATATTCCAAATGTGCAGAAAGAAGCACCCAAAAATTACCTAAAGGGGATGAGGAAATTATTTAGGTGTAGAAGAGAAGGGAACCTGGACAATAACTATCAACAAGAAAAACCCACCACTGCGACAGAGGAAATGAATTCTTTGTTTTAACCTCAACGCATTGCTCATTACTACAACTACAATGAGCCACAGAACATTGCGAATTAGTCCCCTATGCCAAGGGTTTTTAGAGGCAACCAAAAACCTCCAAGGCAGTAAGGATGAGATTTTTCCATCACTGAATGGAACTGAATCCTGATAATAACGTGGTTATAGGTATGCTAGTTATTCATTCAAGGATAGAAAACATAATTTTTGATTCTAGTTCTATGAATTATTTAATATCCCAAAAGTTTAGTTGAACAATCTAAAAACGAAGACAAATCATGGAAGTAGAGATGTCAGTGAGAACTGAAAATGGGTAAATTATTGCATCCTATGAATATAACTCCCCCATATCCCAATTTTTTGGATTAAACTTCTCAGAGAACCTCTTCATACTCCCTCTACTGTAATTTTAGGCAATTCTTGGGATGGTTTGGCTTTCCCTATATGGAGCCAACATAAAATTTTTTTAGAGGGAAATCACTCTCTATATGGACAATTGACCCCAATGTATATAAAAGTGCAAGGAGGAGGATGAATCTTCTTTAGCACCATCGTCTCATGTTTTGATATTAATACCTTATGAACATGAGTATCTTGATCAAATGATTGATTCTAAGGAGGGAACCACCCTCAAAGACATTCCATTTGTGAGGGAATTCACTGATGTGTATCCCAAAGAATTTCTTGGTCTTTCTCCTAGAAGAGATGTTTAATTATCAATTTATCTTTTACTGGGAGAATTGCCAATATCCAAGACTCCTTATAGAATGGATGTTGAGGAGATAAAGAAATAACTACTAGAGAATCTGGATAAAGGGTTTATATTCCAAAGTGTCACTATGGGGTGAACTAGTCCTCTTCTTTAAGAAGAAGTATGGGTCAATGCGCCTTTGAAATGATTACTGTGAGCTAAAAAAATCATGATAAATAAAAGGTATCATTTTTTACAAATTGAAGATTTTTTCGATTAGCTACATGGAGCACAATACTTCTCCAATGTGGATCTATGGTCGATATATTACCAAGTAAGGGTGAAGAAGTAGGATATCACCACGATTTCTTCCGTAAAAGGTATGAGCACTATGAATTCATGGTAATTCCTTTAAAACTCACTAATGATCTAGTAATATTCATAGAATTGATGAATAGAGACTTTAGAGATTACCTCGAAATTTTTTTGGTAGTCTTTAAAAATAATATTATAATATACACCAAAACCAAGGAGGAGCATGAGGAGCATCTAAGAACTATACTAGAGACCTTGAGAAAGGAGATATTCAATGAAAAGTACAAAAAGTGGGAGTTTTGGTTGAAGGATGTCTCATTCCTGGGTCATATTATCACAAGAAATGGGATATCTATGGTTCCTTCAAAGATAAATGCAATTGAGTGATGGCTGAGGCCAATATCTGTGATGGATATTCGTAGTTTCCTTAGGTTAGCTGGAAATTATCATTGATTTGTGAGAAATTTATCATGATTTTCAATCCCTCTTACCAATATAACTCGAAAGGAATCATGTTTTCTTGGAAAGATGAATGCGAAGTGAGCTTCAAGGAGTTGAAAAGGAGGCTAATCATTACACATTTGCTCACACTACCCACTAGTGGAGGACTTTTGTGGTATTTATTGATTCTTTGAAGAAGGTCCTGGGTTGTGTGTTGATGTAAAATGAAAAATTAATTTCCTATGATTCAAGGCAATTGAAATTTCATGAGAAGAACTATCCAACACATGACATGGAATTGGCTATAGTAATCTTCACTTTTAAAAATTGGGGACATTAACTCTTTGAGGATAAGTGTGAAATATATTCGGATCAAAAAAGCATCAAGTATATATTCACATAAAATAGTTTAATATGAGCCAAAGAAGATGAATAGATCTGATCAAATTATATGACTGCTCAATCCATTACCACCTTGGGAAAGCAAATAAGGTGGCAGCTGCTCTAAGTAGAAAGGTCCTGGTGATTCTATCATTGATGATAATTGAAAAGGATCCAATATTCATAGATTTAATGAATATGGGAATGGTAATCATAAATAAGATAACATCGATAATCCTTTCACAAATTATTGCTCAAACATATCTTTTGAAAAGGTTAAAGGATGCTCAGAAGGATGATGTGGGAATTCTGAAGAAAGTGGAAACTATCAGAAAAGTGAAATCCTCCGAGATCAATTTTAATGAAAAAGGAATTATGATATTTGGGTAAAGAATATGTGTTTCATAAAATCTAGAGTTAAAGAAATAAATTTTGGATGATGCAGATAGTTTGAATTTATATATTCACAAAAAATACAAAAAGATGTATCGAGATCTCCGAGAGCATTATTGGTGGGATAACATGAAGAAGGAGATCGCTGAGTATAAATCAAAGTGCCTGGTATGTAATAAAGTTATTGCTGAGAAGAAGAAGTATAAGGGGATGGTGCAACCATTACCCATACCAATATAGATATGGTAAAACATCACAATTTAATTTGTCAACACAATTCTAAAGTCATCCAAATAAAACAATGCTATATGGGTTGTTGTGGACCATCTTACAATGACTTCACACTTTATTGAAATTCAAGAGGATTTATCATTAGATAAAATGGAAAGGATATACATCAGAGATGTGGTAAGTCAACATTGAGTACCACTATTGATTATATCCGATCGAGATCCAAGATTCACCTATATGTTCTGGGAGAGTCTCCAACATGCTCTGAATACTTAGATGAACTTCAGTACAACTTATCATCCTCAAATTTATGGCCAATATGTGTGGACAATCCAAACACCTGGGGACATGTTGAGATCATGATCATTGGACTTTAATGTATGATGGGATCAATATCTTCCTTTGTTTGAGTTCTCTTACAACAAAAGTTTCCACTCAAGCATGAAAATGGATCCTTATAAAGACATTTATGGAAAGAGTTGCAAAACCCCGACATGTTGTGAGGAAGTTGTGGAGAAAAAATTCTAGGTCCCGAAATGGCCGAAATTGTTTTGAGAAGATTAAGACCATCCAACAACAAATTAAAGCTACCTGGAGTCGAAAAAAGATCTATATTGACAATAATCAATGTGGTCAAGATTTTGATATTGGGGACATGGTATTTTTCTGCATATCACCATGGAAGAGAGTTTTGAGATTTTGGAAGAAGGTAATGCTTAGTCCAAGGTAAATCTGCTATTTTGATATCCTTGATCACATAAGAGGAATGACATATCAACTTGAACTCCCCCTAACCTATCTAAAGCACATGATGTATTACGTGTATCACTCTCAAGGAAGTAAATACCTGACCCATTGCATGTACTCAATCTATAGGTGGATCCAATGGAGAATGACCTCTCCTGTGAATAGAATCTAGTGAAGATCTTATATAGTAGAGAGAAATTTATATGAAATAAGATGATTCCCATTGTCAAAGTGTTGTGGAGAAACCAAAAGCTTGAAGAGGCAATGTCAGAATTTGAGGAAGTGATGAGGTAGAGTTACGCTCATATGTTTTAGTGTGGGAAAATGAAATTTTGAGGGGAAAATATCTTAAGGGGGTAATATTGTAACGAACCGATCATTTATGAATAAAATTATCATTATTTTAATGTCTTATGGATATAGAAAACACATGCACTATTTTTTTGGTTTTAGATGAACATTAAGTATCATTACCATCGATAATATAGATATTTAATAGTGATCACATGACAGATATAAATTTAAGTTTTTTAAATAAAGAAATAATTTCAACGCAAAAAAAAGGAGAGGATGACCTCATCTAGTAGACTCAAGTCCTATAAAGATCATTGGTCGGATCTCTAAAAGGAGGTAGCATCACTGGGATTCACTATTGACCAAGCCCAAGCTGTTCTTTATTATATTAAGCTTGAACGGAATCACCTATGAGAGACGTTCAAGTTAATAGAAATTACTTCCTGAGCAATGTTATCTGAGCCACCCCAAGAGCCTGTCACAATCGTACACATTACCCTTAGGACTTATGAGGGTGTTATAATGGGTTATGTAATAAGGTACTAGTTACTTATGGTGTAATCATTTTTTGTAAATAAAAGTCTTATTCCATCAATTCCCTTAAGAAAATAGTCTTTCTTAAAAAGTGATGAATTTGGTAAATTATCTTCTCGGGTAAAAATATTACTTTTGAGATATATAAACATTATATTAAAATATTATTTTTTTATTAATATTATAATAAATTATTATAAAAGATTATTATATTAGCTCTTTATTTGTAAATGATTAGGTAATCAGTTTGACAAGAGTTATATTTTTTTATACGATAAAATAAAAAATTTATTTTTATAGAATTTATTTTCAGGAATTAATGAATTTTTTAAATAACTAATATTTTAATAAAATTTTATTATCAAATTAATTTTATGAGTAAAAAATGATTATATAAGTTTTATGAAGTCAAATGTAATTTTTACTCAGGGTTGAAAACTGGTTTTTCAAAACGTGCGAATTTTCAATAAATATTGGTTTTCATTTTAAAAGTGAAAATTCATATATTTGGAAATTATTTATATAAAATGAATATTATTTTATGAATCAGGATTTCAAAATTATCCAATGGTTAATGTTTCATAATTTTATGAGATAGTCTAATTTTTTGGGTAAAAATTAAATACTGTATAAATAAAATTTGTGTTTTATAACATTATAATGACCCAAAAATGATGTAATAAATACTATAATGGGTATTATCAGACCAATATATGTGTTACAATTAAAATAATGTGATTTTATATTTGTTTTCCTTATCTAATAAAGCATTAGTTAATCGTCCAAAATGTATAACAAATTTTATGATTTTAAATACATTTCTTTGAGAGTGTGACTCACCTCCACATAAGCAAGGGAAATATTTTAATATTTTAGAATGTTTTCCTTGTAAAATAATTTTTTAGAGTTCTAGTTGAAATAAATATTTGTAAAAATCATGGGATGTTTTTTGGTTTTGAATATTTAATTATATAGATTCCAAAACCCAAGTTTGTGGAATATTAAAGAATTTCCCTCTCATTTCTTTTATAAACCCACCCAAGCTCCCACTTCTCATCACTCAAATTCTATGGAGGATATCCCTACTCTTACCTACCCTCTCTAGAATCCACCAAAGGTATATTGACCCAAGCATGATGTACATGTTCATTACATTACTTTTTCAGAATACCAAATACATGGAAAAAAAGATTCCCAAAGACAGTATTATTTTAGTGTCTTTGAAATATTGGAACATAATATTCTAACTTGGTGGAAGATCCTCAACATATCCCATAAAGAACATCCCCTTTTTTCTAACTAAAACCTTTCCTTATATCCAAGGGAAAATAAAAAATAAAAAGGGTTAGTTCAAATGCCTAGTAAGGGTAAAGATTTAGAACATAAAACAAATCATAAACATAAGAATGTAAAAACATGAACATAAATTTTAAATATAAAAATCACGAGTCATGAAATATATCAGGGTCGTTTGTATGGAATAGATCATAAAAGAACAATAACCATGATAAAATAGAATTGGTATAAAACATGGAATTGTGGAAAACAAATAAGCTTATAATATGATTTCTATAGTAGCAAATACATTACTGCCAAGACCATTATAGTGGACAAAGTCAATTACTGGACCAGGTTTACTTTTCCTTCCAGGAATGTATTATTAAACCAGATTTACTTTCCATTCTAGCCCTATATTACTGAACCATATTTTCATTCCATTCTAGTGATGTCAATCTCATGAGATATATATATTTACCCAATGTATTGGAGGGAGGTATCGGTCCCACCCATCTCATAATTAAATCATTTATCATAGCATAACCCATGAAATAAAATTTTCTTCTTAAACATCATTCCATCATAGTGCATATAAAATAAATGTATTTCATAAAAATAAATCCATCATAGACACAATAAAATAAAAGTAATAATAGGAATATAAACATAACCCTTTTTAAAGAGTGTCATTTTAGATGGAAAATATTTTTGATAAAACACTTGAACTTAATTCCTGAGGAAAATAAATTTTCTTATTTAATTTTGTTTATTTTCCCAAAAGGATGTGAAATTTCAAATGAAATGAATTTAGTTGAAAATAAACATGAAAACATGTAGAATAATCTTCATGAAAATCAGGTGTTATGAAGATGTAAAAATCTGTTCATGCTGTATAAGTTTATAAAACATTCTCCTCATACTTTTTCCAGAAAAGTAAAAAACACCTTGTATATAATTATTTAAATAATTTTAATAATTTATTATATAATCATAATCATTTTTATGATAACATCTATGTTCATATTTTCATCTTTTTGTTACTAACATTTCATTGTTACTCGTTATACGAGTATTAACTGCTTTATGTTTTTATGCATGTTTGGTCAGATAATTTATTATTCATATTTTGAGGTTATAGTTATATAATTTATATCATGGTATTAGTATAATATATATCATATTTTTTCTTAAAATTTATTTATATAATCATGTTTTAATTAAGATTATGTAGAATGAATAACATCGCACTGTGGAGACAATAGGTCATACGTACGACCGAGCGACGATATCGTTCCCAAAATTGTTGAATGGTATTGATGTTTATGGTTTATAGTATCTCTTAATTAATATAATTTTATATTAATCATATATATATATTAATTCCATCATTATACCCATCCATTTATGGTGGTGGCGAAAAATGGATTACACTACGGCGTGGAGATAGTAAGTCGTATGTACGCAAGCGTCGTGATTTCATTTTTCATATGACACATAAAAGGTAGAATATAGTTTCTTCATAATAACAATAATCTCTAAAAAATTATTTAATTCTGTAGTTATTACTTTATAATGAAACTACTCATGAGGTGGAAGTAGACAACGAAAGTAGTTTGAAAGAATCAGTAATTGATATTACATGTTCTTCGACGTGCCTCCTCTAAATATCCTTGTAGACCACTAAAGTTGGTATTTGAGGAAGACTAGGAACTCTATAATGTTTCTAGGGAATCTTATAAGAGAAATGGGAAGGTTATAGTCAAGCATTAAGGTTCAAAATGAAGTGAAGAGTTGAGGGAGGGAGTTCCCTTTTTTAATTGAGGTGAGGGGAACTTTTGGAAACCTCAAAAATATTTACTTATAATAATTTGAAAATCAATCAGAATACCTCAAACATGATATATTTTAGAATATAAGATATGATAATATTGAAATATCCTCAACCAATAAAATTTAGACATGTTTTTATGTCAATTTAAACATTATCATTTTAATTGATGATTAGTTTTTCTATTTTATTTTAATTAAGATAACAAATGTTTCAATGTTAAAATGGTGAAAAATTTAGTTATTTTATTTAAATTATACCATAAACTAATAATTTATAACATTATAGATGATTTCATAATTATTATATATTTTTAAAATTGTTTTATGATTTTTAAATAATTTTATAAAACATTATTGTAACAAAATATTAATTGTGTCAATTTGGACACTATTCATCTAATGGATTTCTAGAAATATCAAGATATGGTTTAATACTAAAAAAATAATTTAATAAATCACTAATGGGTCAAGTTCATCTATAAAATTCTTTGGAAAAATTAATTATCCCAAATTATATTTATTTTAATAACATTTATTTGATATATCCATTATTGAAATAATCACTACATCAATATTTTGTAATTATTTAATATACTTATCTATAAAAAAAATTTGAAATAAAATTCTATGATGAACATAAATTTATTATATTTAAAAATAATATATTTAGTATAATTCTTTCTTCTGGAAAATCCAACTTTAAAAATGTTAAACTTTTTAAATTATGAATGTAACAACTTTAATATCATTTTAAATAAATTAATATAAATGGCGTAATCTCTTACATAAAGCTCCAAATGGTCTTTTCTTAGAAATTTGATGATTATTGTAGATATAAACTCGACCAATATGATTTTGTCAAATTTTTAGGCCTTTTTAAGGGAATTAGTATTTTAATAAAAAATGTTTTATGGATTTCTCATTAATTAATTAATTTTCACATCACCAAAGTATAAGACTTTAAGGTAATCATTAATTTCTAAAAAGTAAAAATAAATTACCATGATATAGGTAATTATTTTATATTTCCATGGACTATTTATGTTCGAATATATAACCAAGTTATCCCTATATTAAAATATTTAACTTATAAGAAATGTGAGTTCGACATTTTGTCACTTCCATTGGTTTTATTAATATCTATATCATTTTCATTGTAAATCGACTCTTAAATAAATATGATTTTAAACTAAGATTCCCAAAATAAGGTTTTATTCATAAAAAATTATTTTGGTAGGTTTTAGGATCATTTTATTCTCCATATCATATTATTTGTTACACTAATTTACCTGATTTACCTTTATTAGTGTTAAATAAAATTTACCGTAGTTACTATTATAATATACACAAAAAAATTATCCTATTATGATAATTTAGACCCGATGATTCCAAATATATAATCCATTTTTAAAAATTCAAAACACAAAATTGGAAGAAATTAATTTAAAATTAATCCCCATTGTTAAAACCAAAAAGGTGGTTTTTAAGATGTAAAAACTTATCAAAAGATTGACATGTGTTTATGTCTAATTTAAATGTGAAATTACATAAAATTACCATAATTTGATTAAATGATAAAAAATAATCCAATTACACTTTAAAAAAAATTACAAAGATAATCTAACTATATAAATAAATTATAAGAAAAGGTAGTTTTGAATTAAAATGCAGTGTTTTTCACAATTCATTAAAATATGAATTTTATTAGCAAAATACAAAAAATTAAAGAAATGTAAATTTTTATGATCCGATTCCATGAAAGAAGTTTATTTTATCAAATAGAATATATAAATGTCTTAAAAATTAAATTTAAAATGGGTTCACCATCAAAAGGTGACAAAACTGCATTTTTTGAGAAATACTTATTTTATCCAAAAAAACGAATTTGTTCTTATATCATGTATAGAAAATACAAAATAAAAATATTACTCTTTTATAAAATTCAAAATTTGGTTAACAATATTCATAATAGCTAGTTTATATCCTAATAAATAATAACATTTTAATAATATATTGTTGTTTAGTGAAACTCGGTATTGCGTACAACACAAGCTATCGGGGAAGGCCAATCTTGCAGGTAACACAAGACAAGAATAGTGTTGAATATACTACAATATAATACATTGTTGTGTATAGTGTAATCTAATATTAGTGTAGCATAAAACAGAACACATCAATGAAATTAAAAAAATAATCTATCTCATAAAATCTTGGGGCGTCACATTCTTCCCCCCTTAAAATGATTTTTTCCCTCGAAAATTTCCAGGGTTATAAATGGTTTACTACTGGAAAGTTTCTTTCATGTAAACCAACTTCATAAAAAGGAATACTAAAACTTTATTTTAAAAAAGGAATGTTTGAAACATAATGGTTACCCAAATTAACGCATCCTTGGGTTTCCACATCGCAGAACATATGTTGGTAGTGAAAACATGTATATAGAAGGTAGATCTAACCATCAAGTTCTAAAGGATAGTGATTGTGAATAAGGATTGGAGAAAGTTAACTTCAAAAAGTCATTAAATCTATAATTATTTGAGGGACCATCTAATTCATTGGATAAGAAGGTACTAAGATAACAATTTTGGTTTCAAGATCTTTTTTCTAAAGTTGATGAATTTTTTCATGGGGAGAAATACATACTTGATTTCAGTACAATATCACCATGTTCTATTCCGTAAAAAATTTCAAATTCATTTATTATTTAATGAAATGAAGTTTAATTTTTCATTCTTGAATTTTTTGCAGATCATGCGATAGAATGATAGGTCATTCCATCTGTCTCAACAAATATTTTATCACATGTAATCAAATATCCATAAATCCACCTATAGTGAGATATTACAGTAATCTAACAAACATCATATAGAATATAACATTTACTATCTATAAATGGATAAAATTAAAATCCTTTTAAAAATTAAAAATATAAAACTTTAGAAAGAAGTGAACAAAATCAACATAACATTATCTCATATATGTCATAAGGAAGTTCTTTGTTGTCACATTCCAAACATGTGAATACCTTAATCATGTATTCTCTTGAAAAAAGGTAATAAAATGAATTACTATAAAACATTAGTAAAAACATGCATTCTATAAAAATTAATTCCTTCCACACACCAAAAATACCACAAAATTATATATACTCAAACCATGATATCACTTTGTCTTTATATTAGTCATGAGGCCATTAATACTTTCAAACATCTCATTATCTTCTTATCCCTTCAGTATGTGCGTGTCACGTGCTTTCAAAAATATTTCAATCAATTTTCATGGTTACCTGTACCATATACTTATGGAAAATCACAATGGACTAATACATAGATATTCCAATATTCCATAATACTATAAAAAAGTTTCTAGAACACAATTTTGTAATCTATTATATAAACACATAATCATTCCACCACTTCGTTGTCATACTCAACATCACCAATAGTGATCACATGTGATTTTACCTTATCTTTGGAAATAAGAGGTTTTTGACATAGATCATCATAATTAACCCTTGGATTTGGGAATTGGTTAGAATAATGCACCATTTCCATGCACTTGTAGCCTTGAAATGTGGGTGGTGCATTC
The DNA here is from genome assembly GCA_963277665.1 of Viscum album. Classification (NCBI taxonomy): domain Eukaryota; kingdom Viridiplantae; phylum Streptophyta; class Magnoliopsida; order Santalales; family Viscaceae; genus Viscum; species Viscum album. The sequence continues at coordinate 1,417,136,850 of OY728138.1, forward strand.
TCAATAGTATTTTCCTTATTCACATCATTAAAAACCCTTTTCCCATTACTTCAGAACTCAACTATTTGATGACCTTATTTTACACACTTAAAACATTTTCTAGTCCCTTTATGACAATATCCACCATGTTTCTTTCCACACTTTTAGAATAAGGAAACATTCATATTATTTTCAACATTGTTTTGAGATTTTTATTTGAACTCCATCTTTAGTTTCTTGTCAAAACCATGAGATTAATATGTAAAACAAAATTTCATTTCTACATTGATAACACAGTGAAAAATCTATTAATATATACTAAAGTCTCTTATATCTAATTATATTTGAAGACTTGGTTTTAAGCCACTGAAGAATCGATCAACTTTACTTTCAGGTTCGATGACAAATCCAAAAGCATACCTTGCTAGTCTTGAAAATTTTTCCTCTTATGTACAAACAGATTCATCAAAATTTTTCTTAAGCTCAAGGAACCCCTTTTAAATCTTTTTTTAAATAATATGAGGGAAGTACTTAGTGAAAAATAATATCTTGAACTCATCCAATTCCATGGATTGATTTTCATAATTCTGCCTTGTATTCTTGATTAGATTCCACCACTAGTATGATTCACCTTCTAAACTATAGACAACTAAAATGAATTTTTTTATGTTCGGGATAGTAAAGGATGTAAAATATCTTTTCAATGGTTTTTATCCATTTTTTCATCAAAAAGTGGACCAGAAGATCCACTGAAAGAAGTTGGACAATTCCTTATAAAGGACTCAACATAATGTGGTTCCCTTCTCTGCTCATTTGGATGTTCATAATGATTCATATCTTGTGTAATTATATCACTAAAATTGGTCATTATAACCCTCATAAAATTTGGTTGATTAGTAGGAAAATTATTTCATTTCCCAATTCATTAATCATTAACATGGTTCCTTCAGGTTCCATCCATTTTTTAAAACCCAAATAGAATAGTGTGAGAGGCAAAAATCATACTAGAAAAATAACATAAGCAAAGGGGAGACCTTTAAAACTCTAAAATATCTAGTTTATTTCTAATTTATTCATGATCATTACTATAATTATAGGACTATAACCTATAATTAGACTTACCCTTAAGGATATCCCAATACAGACCATATAAATATTATAGGGATCTCATTAAAGAGTTCATATCCTAGTTTCCAAAGGTTAACTAAAACTTCGATCTAATACCAACTATAATGACCCAATATTGATGTACATGGAAATTATATCACTTTTTCAGAATACTAAATACATAACACACAAATATACTCTTAAACATTGTGTTAGTTTAATGTATTAGGAAAATTGGAACATAATATTCTAACATGGTGAAAGATCTTCAATATATCCCATAAAGATCTTCTCCATTTGTTTTCCTACCTAAAACTATTATTTGTATCTTAGGGAAAGGAAAAATTAAAAATGGTGAGATCAAATTCTCAATAAGGGTAAAAATTGAGAACATAAAACAAACCATAAACATAAGTATGTAAAAACATGAACATAATGTTTAAATATCAATATCACAAGTCAAGAAATGCATCTTTGTAGAATGTAAGACATAGATCATAAAGGAACAATAACCATAATAAAATAGCATTGGATTGAAAAATGGAATTGTGGAAAAAACAAGATCATAATATGATTTCCATAGTAGAAAAGTAATTGTTACCAAGACCATCATAGTGGACCAAGTCTATTACTGAACCGAGTTTACATGTTGTTCCAACCATGTATTACTGAATCGGATTTACTTTCCATTCTAGCCCTATATAACTGAACCATATTTACTTTCCCTTATAGTAATGCCTATTTCATGATATATAAATCTTAACCCAATGATTTGAAGGGAGATATAGTTCTCACACATCTCATAATGAAATCATTCATACAGGTGCCACTAAAACATAAATCATTCATCATAGCATAACCCATGAAATAAAATGGGTTTCTTAAACATCACTCCGTCATAATCCATATAAAATAAATGGATTTCATAAAGATAATTAAATCAGAAAAATAATAGAATAAAATTAATAATAGGGATATAAACATAAACCTATTTAAATAGCGTCATCTTAGATGGAAAATAATTTTGATAAAACACTTGAACTTAATTCTTGAGGAAAATATCCTTAATTCTTTAAAAGTGATTTCTTTTCTCAAAATAACATGCAATTTTAAAAGAAAACAATTTATTTGAAAATACACTAGAAAATTTTTAGTGTAAGCTTAATGTAAATAAGGCATTATAATGATGTAAAAATATGTTCATTTTGTATAAGTTAAAACAACATTCTCCTTGTAGTTTTACCGGAAAAGTCAAAAACTACCTCATATGGTAAATAAAATAAAGTTTCCTTCCATACCTTGTAGTAAAAGTAAAATATGGGTAAAAGGACTTTAAACATACATAGAAAAATAATAGACATTTTTGGAAAACATTTTTATAAAACATAAACACATATGATAAATATACCCCCAATAAATACTTATATATAAACAATATCAGATAAAAATGGGATTGCAACAATATCCTTTACCTTAGGTATGATATGATTCGTACGTATCTGAACCACCTGTATAATGATTTTAATAATGTTACTGATTTATTCCAGAATCATAATCATTTTTATGATAACATTTATGTTCATATTTTCATCAGTTTTTAAGTAACATTTCATTGTTACTCGTTATTCGGGTATTAACTATTTTATATTTTTATGCATGTTTTGTCTGATAAGTTATTATTTATCTATTTAGGTTACAATTATATCATTTAAAACATGGTATTATTATAATATATATCATATTTATTCATTAAATTCATTTATATAATCACTATTTAATGAATATTATGTAGAACGAATGACATCGCACCGTGGAGACGGTAGGACGTATATACGCAAGAGCGAGGATATCTCTCCCATAATTATTGAATGGTATTGAAGTTTATGGTGGATAGTATTTAAAAAGGAATATAATTTTATATTATTCATGTATATATTTATTAATTCCAAAATTATACCCATCCATGAATGGTGGTGGTGAAAAACGGATTACACCACGGTGTGGAGACGGTAAGCCGTACGTATGCACACATGGTGATTTCATTTATTATAGAATAGGTATAAGGTGGAATATGGTTGTTTCAAAATAATAATAACCACAAATAATATAATTACTAATGGAGTTATTAATTTAAAATGAAACTACTCATGTGGTGGATATAGAAGAAGAAAGAAGTCTGAAAGAATCGGTAAATGATATTACCTCTTCTTTGACGTGCCTCCTCTAAATCTTCTTGTAGAGCACTATAGTTTGTATTTGAATAATACCATGACCTATATAATGTTTATAGTGAAGTTTATAAGGGATATGGGTAGGTTATGTTTTAAATTTAATGCTCAAAATGAAGTGAAGAGTTTAAGGAGGAAGTTCCCTTTTATAATTGTGGTGAGGGGATCTTTTGGAAGCCTCAAAAATATTAATTTATAATAATTTTAAAATCAATAAAAATACTTGAAAAATGATATATATTAGAATATAATATTTGATAATATTTAAATCTCATTATCCAATAATATTTAGATATGTTTTTTTGTCAATTTAAACATTAACATTTTAATTGAAAATTTGTAATTCTATTTAATTTTAATTACGATAACGAATGTTTCAATATTAAAAGGGTAAAGTATTTACTTATTTGGCTTCAATTATACCAAAAATGAATAATTTAAGAAATTTTAGACCATATCATAATTATTCTATATTTGTTATATTTTTGATGACTTTTAAATAATTTTATAAAACATTTTTTTAACAAAATATCAATTGTGTCAATTTTGACACTATTCAATTTATGGATTTGTAGAAATGACATGATAAGATGTTATCATATAAAAAATATTTTATTATTCTTTAATTTTACAAGGTAATCAATAAATTAATTGAAAAATTAATTAGTCCAAATTATATTTATTTTAATAATTTTAATACTATTTATTTGATATGCCATTATTAAAATAATCACCACATCTATATTGTGTAATTATATTATATAATAATTTGTTGAATAACAATTTTAAATAAAAAAATCTTATGAACATAAATTTACTATATTTTTTAATAATATATTTAGTCTAATTTATCTTATAGAAAAGACAACAGTAAAAATGTTATAATTTTTAAAGTATGAATGTGACAACTATAACAACACTTTAAATAAAATAAAATAAATTTCATAATCTATTACATAAGGATCCAAATTGTCACATTCTCCACACTTGGATGATTATGGTCGATATAAACATTTAAAATATGATTTGTTCATGTTTTTATGCCTTTTATGTGTATTTGTATTTTCATAAAAATTGTTTTATGGATTTATCATCAATTAATTAATTTTTATATCATAAAAGTATAAGACATTAAGGTAATTATTATTACATAGAAATTAAAAATAAATTCCAAGGTTGTATATAATTATTTAATAATTCTATATACTATTTATTTTCAAAACTATCACCTGGTTATCCCTATATTAAAATTATTATACTTATAAGAAATGTGAGTTTGACATTTTGATACTTTCATTTGTTTAGTTAATACATTTGTCATTTCCATTATCAAGTAGCCTTTAAATGACTATGTTTCAAACCTAATATGTCAAGGGTATAATTTTATTCATACAAAATTATTTTTCTATGTTTTAGGATCATTTTATTTTCCTTATTATATTAATTTTTATAGTAATTTACTCGATTTACCATTAGCATTGTTAAATAAAAATTAACATAGTTATGATTCATAAAATCTGAAAAAATAAGAATAAAATATTCACATAATTAAGATACACTAATTAAAAATAAATTATCCATTATTCATAATTCAAAACATATAATTGGTAGAAATTTATTTGATATTAATTCACGTTGTTAAAACAAAAAAAGCTGGTTTTGAAGAAGTAAAAACTTATCAAAAGATTGTTTTGTGTTTATGTCCAATTTCAATTTTAAATAACATACAATGAGAAAAAAGAGGATTAAATTATAAAAAATAGTCCAATTACAATTTAAAAACAATTAAAAAGTAAATATAATTATATAAATAAATTAGATGAAAATGTAGTTCTGAATTAAAATGCAATATTTTTCACTATTTATTAAAATGTGAATTTTATCAGAAATGTGGCATAAATTATTGATAAGTAAATTTTTATGATCCTATTCTATATAAGAAGTATATTTTTTAAAATATAATATATAATAGTATTAAAAAATAATTTTAAAATGGGTGGGCCATCAGAAGGCAACAAAAGTGCATTTTTTGAAAAATACTTTATTTACTAAAAAATTGAATTTATTCTTATATCAGGTCTAGAAAATACATAATATGAATGTTAATATTATATAAAATACAAAATGTGGTTAATAATATTCATAAAGTCTAGTTTATATCCCATTAAATAATAAAATTTTAATAATATATTGTTGTTTAGTGATACTTTGTATTGCATACAATGCAAGCAATCAAAGAAGGTCACTCTTGCGTATAACACATGACAAGAATAGAGTTGTGTATACTACAATCTAATACGATGTTGTGTATAGAGAAATTTAATATTAGTGTAGTGTACAACACAAAACACCAATGAAATTAAAAATAATAAATCTCATAAAATCGTAGGTTGTCACCCAAGGGGCCCCAAGGTCTCAAGAATCCCCTCTTCAAGCTTTTGAAGTCACACACTCAAGTATGGAATTCCTTCCTTTATCATTTTTATCCATGATTTTTTATGTTGTAATACATTTTTTCTTTCAATTAAAAATATTGGGGTATGTTTTTTCACCTTCCCCATACTTCCCTCCATATGTTTGAGTGATGAGATACCACTTTCTCCCTCATTATTACCTTCAGTGTACACCCATTACCATGCCGGAATTTCGAAAGGGAATTATTTCTTCTATTTAAATTCCAGAATTTATCCAATATTATGCATCAAATTTCCATTTCTTATGTTGGGTTATTATGTTCAATGATCCCCTTACTTTCTATATCATGTATAAATGATGAGGGTCCCCTTTCTCTCTCATCAACCCAACTTATGAATTTCCATATGATGATGTTATGTTACCGAAATTGCACTACGTTTTTCCAAACAAAAATAATTGTGTAGTGAATACCATACCCATTTCACTATCAAGGTTATTCACCTTTATGAACATATATTTATTTAATGGTTCTTACAAGTATGTATTCAACATTTCTTAATTTTATAATAACATATGATGTTGAATGATTCCTTGTTATACGATTCATGTGGCACACTTATGCTTGAAATGAAATGTTTTTGAAGGGTGTGACCTGATAGTGCTCCAATGCATTGAGTAATGTTTAGTATCATGATACACCATGTGAAATGAGGGTTTACTCAAGTTATTCCATGTGAAATAAGGGTTTACTCATGATCATTCATGTACAATGAGGGTTTACTCATGCTAATCCATGTGGAATAAGCCTTTGCTCATGCTAATATCATGTGTTATGTCATTGCCACATTTCTATAGTAGGATAATCTTGCTATATCATTCCATTATGTAAATGTTTTTATTATGCTTCATTGATATGACTATTGCCTAACATGTATTAAATTATTCATGTTATGCCTTGTCTACTCCTTTACTAGGCTTTACAGATCACCCTTTTCTTATGTATGTTCTCATGTTATCCCAAGAAATGCTAAGTACGATGGAATTTTTTGGTAATGTAAAAGAAGTTTTCCATAAAATGTCGTATTTTTATGTCTTAAGTTGTCATGTAATGTTCCTAAAACCCAAAAACAATAGACCTCTAGATCTTCTAGGTTTTATTAAGTGATAATTTATGTAATAAATAATGTTTAAGTGTGTAAAAAAGAGAAGTGGTGTTATATGTTACCTCTCAGCGAACTGTTCTCTATAATTTTTTTTCTGTCCAAATATGTTTTTTTCAAAAATGATAATTTCATTTGAAATTATCCTCTTAAATTTTTTATAATTAAAAAAATAACACAAAATATATCCTTAATAATACTTTTATATTTTATTAAATATAATTTATAAAACTTAAAATTTTCTATGATTACCCATATTTTAAACACATTTGAAAAATATCATTCACCAAGGTGATTTTATGAAACCTATGTGAAAAATGATATTTTCCAGAATTAAAATATCTTATGGGTGTTAAAAAATAATATCTTTTAAGATTTAATATATAATAATTAATTAATTAATCTTATTATTTTTATTTTTGAATGGTAAACTATCCGGTATATCAATGATTGTAAATATAAACAGACATCATTATTTTTAACCATATAAAAATAGGCTTATTAAGGATGGTTTCTAGGATAGAGACAATTTGATGACTTATTGAACATAATTAAATTTGGAATGACATATAACCTATCACATAATCTTTTAGAGGTGATTGATCCATCTAACAAATACCTTTATCCATTATTAATATAATGAATTGGTTCGGAGATTATGAATTTAAGGACGCCAAAACTATATATGTGAACTAAATTGATTTAGTAAATAAATGGAACCTGATAATAATGGTTAAAAATTAGGGTCTAAATATGAAATATTATCTAAAAAATTATATAATTAATAGAATTTTATTATTCAGGAAGGTAGTGGATGTATGGGGAAAGTGAGTATTTGAGGTAAGGGGTTTCTTAAGTCAATTTTTTATTGGGTTATATCACTTCTTTATTGACTATGTTATGTGAATATTATTTATGAAGTCAACATTGACTATTTCATGCTTTATTTCAAATTATTTTATGTGGATACAAATTTAGTTACATAATAACTTCATGGATTTAGTCTCACATCAATGTTATGAAATTTGTAAGGTCTTTCTCATCACAAACACTATTATTTGAGAGTTGTTTCTTATCATGAACCTATTTATTTTTATATGTTTTTTATTACACCACTTTGAATATTATATCTAAAATAATGATTTTATAATTATATTTTACTTTCTTTTTTTAATTCTCACTTTCATAAGGTATTGAATCAAATGTTATAAATTTTATAAGGGTTTATATTGCCTCAAAATCTTATTTATTGACACATGTTTCATGTTGTTAACTGTGATTTATTTTATATGGTTTAATTAATAACCCATGAGTGAATTTTGAAATATAATTTTATATAATTAATGGGATTAATAGATCCATAACACATTTTATCTTTAAATGAATCTAAATTTGATCATCACAAATGTTTTAGGGCTTTTTATCTCAAATTTTCCTTCATTATTATATGTTATATTTTCACATCTTAAATTCCTTTATGTGTTATACATACTAAAACTTAATATCATTTATATCAATATTAATGAAAATAATAGAACTTTTAAATTATATATATATATATATGTATGTTTTTTTCAAGGATATTTGAATTATAATGGATGAAAAGGGGATTTATTTAAATTCATTGATTCAAAAGTATTAAATTATTTCCCCAAAATAATTCTTCTCTATTTATTTATCTTGTTAAAAAAATTAAAATTTTAAAATTATTTCCTAAATTTATTTTTCATTATCTTTTAATTTCTTTCAGTGTTTTTAAAATGAAAATTCTTAACATTTTTGACATGATTCACTTTGGACTCTTGAAAAAACTATATAATAAATTTTTTTAGCATGTAACACTTGATCTCCTTTTTCACACAAGTATATAATTCATTCAATAATAAAATAAATTATCAAGTAATTCTTGGTTTTCCAAAGAATGTACTTTACCCACTATTTTGTTAATTTATATATTTTAATGTTTATCAAAAGAAATAGGTATTCAATCTTATTTTCAAAACTATTATTTTAAATGTTTTTATAAAATAGTTTTTCATGTATTTATAAATATTATAAATGATTCAAATGATTAATTTTGGATATGATCTAATAATACTATCCACATATTTTATATGGATTCCTTATGATTAGAATTTTAAATATATTTTCATGAAACCCATTTCTTTTTCAAGAGTTAATCAAGCTATAAATTAATGACGATTGTTTTCAACGATATTTTAATGAAATGTGAAAGATTGTAGTTTTTTATTTTTTATTTGATAATTAGACCTTATTGTTTATTAGGGGTGAGAAAAATACATACAATGATTATTTGTGATCCCGATATGTCTCTATAATGAATTGGGAAATGATTTAGACTCTGAAGGAGAAAATAAGGGAGAAAACTGAGTAGGTTACTCTGATGGAAATAAGTAAGAATCTGTTATTCCATCATAGGTTAAGCATGATTAAAAATAGGTTATTAAGATAATGTCTCAAGATACAAACATGGTTTATATACACTTCCTTTGAGTTTTAATATTACATTTGAAATATATTTATTTCAAATTTCTCATGATTGTTGACTAAGATGTATCTTTTTCTATGCTAAAGATTTATGCCTTGAATCATGTTTTATGATCAATATTTGTATGGTCATGAGTTCTATTTTGTTTTTCTCATGATAATTGATCATGTTATCATACCATTTTACTTATCACATCATCACTGATGATATTATTATACTATGATGAAAAATTACTGGTTGTTGGAGGATTGGAGTTAATATACATATTTGAGGATTGAGACATAAAATTTTTTCATGTGGGGGGTGGGGGAATGGATGGATCAGGAGATTTTCATGTTTTTATAATATTTTTAAACATAAATAAATATAAAATATGTATCTATCAATTTTGAAATAAATTTCACTATCAATATAATTAATCTTTTTCTTAAAAAAACAAAATCTTTGTACAATAGAAAAATATTCATTTGAATTGAAGGAAAAGGGTTTAGTTAGGTAAAGTGTTTTACCTTACCATATAAAACTAGGAACCTAAAATATATTGGCTATGAAAATGACTTAATATTTCTTTTTAACATTATAATTATTAATGGTTATAATTTTGTTTCATATATTTAAAACAAATCCATAAATATAAAGAGTGTAAACTTAGCACTGGATCTTGGTATATGGTTCTAGAGTGTTATAGATAACATTATAGTAAGGGTTTAGATAATATTAGATGTTTGGATTTTATCATTTTTGGACAACTTAATAGTTATGTATATTATACAGGGTTAAAGATCATATGGTTAGTTGTAAGATTAAAGGAATAAATATCCTTTTGAGGGTTTAGGTGATGAGATTTTATGGTGATTGAAGATATTTTGGGAGATTTTTATTTATTAATAAATAATTGATGTAACACCATAAAAATTAATTTTTAAAATATATTTTCTGGATATTTCTCTTAACACTCAATTTCAAGATTTAAAAAACCATCAATATACCACAAAAATAATATTATCTTAATGTAACCAAAATTACATGGTCATTAAATTAATATGAATTAATAGTAATAAATACATTATGAAAAATATCTATAAAGGTTTTAGTTGTTTTAAATGTACTCATTTAATCATAATAATTAATTACTCAATTTTTAGTGAAGTCATTTTTTGATTTAAAAATACGTTTTCTTCCAAAAAAAATTATTTCATTTTATAAGTGAATAATTTAATTAATTTATACAATTTTAAGAAATTTTATTTCAGATATTTAATATAATTTTTAAATTATTCACTTCAAAATTATCTTATGGTCAATATTTAAGGTTTTTCTAAAATATTAATTTTTAAATGAATAGTGAAAAATTATAATTATTGTTAAACAATAATTTTTTTTCATAAAATCAATTAATTTTAAAGTCCCATTATTTTTTTAATTTGAAAATAAAGTTACATAATATTCATTTAAATATATATAATATAATTAATTACATAAGAATCAATATTATACCTGATTTTTTTATAAGTTTATTTTTTCTTAAAAACACATTTTTCTTTAAACTGTATTTATTTGTTCAATATGTTTTGATGTTAATAAATTAAATACATAAAACTTTATTAATTATTTTTATTAAATTTATATATATTATGTTAAATAAAAAGTTTTAACATTAAATTTCTGGTTTTTACTAGGAATATAATACAAATACACCCATTTTTTTGTTGAAAATTGATTTTATCTAAAAATGAGTTTTCACTACATTTTGAGCCCTTATTTTAAAATTAAAATTTTATACTAAGAGAAATTGTATATAATAAAATTTATTTCATATTTAGAATCATCTTGTACAAATTGTTTAATGATAGAATTTTCATTTTTATTTTTAATGAATTGTAAAAATATTAAACATTTATTTCTGAAGTTAAGGTAAAAATGAGTCTACTAGGGAGGGTTAAACTAAGAGTTATGGGTATAATTTTCACATAAACTTGTCTAATTGTTATTTTTTGAATTAATTTAAAGCCTATATTATATTAAATTATAATAACTATAGATTTTTATTTGTTATACATGAGAAACACATTAATTATATGTATATATTTAAATTAATTTCATTTGTATCCTCTTCCTCACTTATAAAAGGGCTCCACATCACCCCCATTATTCATGAATATTGATCCTTATATCATGTAAAATAACTACCCTAATAAATTATTTTATTCCATCCCTTTGGCTTCAATCTCTTGGTATTCTCCTAAGATGAATCATTCAATACATAACGTCTAAGCAAAATGAGGTCTCTCATAGAAGAGATGTAAATTTTAACCAAACTCTTTTAATTTAGTTTCTTACTTCAAATTTACTAAAACTATTATATAAATAATAAAATTATAAATCATGTATCATGAATCTTTTAATATTTTATTATAATGATGGAACAACCATTACAAATCTCTTCTATATCAAATGGAAAATGAAAGTATCGCTTATGCATACATATGGACTACCACCTCCACATACTGATATGATTCATTATCCATCACCACCATTAATAGTTAATTATTATGATGTATTTAATGTATATATATAATATTTATTCCATAATTATTAATATATAAGTATAATATCTTTTATACCTTCTTACCATCTCATCTGTTGGAAAAAATAATGTCTCTCACGCATAAGTGTAGATTACCACCGCCATGAAGCGATCTGATTCATTTTTCATTTATACATTATATATATAGTAATAAGGATAGATTTAAAGTATATATATATTTTACTCACGTTATAATAATGATTACCTAAAGGTGGACTATTATTTATATTTTCTTTCTTTCCATCCATCAAAATGTGGAAATGTTACTCATGCATACGTATGAACTACCATCTCTATGATGTGATGTAAATAATTTTTCATAAATAATTATATAAATGGTTAAAATATATATATATAATTATAAAATAAAATACTAATAAAATTTTTAAAATTCTGGATATAATTTATCCATGATTAAAGTGAAAGGATTATAACTACTAAACTAAAACATACGTGAAAAATGAAACAGTTTTCACCTATAAATGAGGATTTTGAAAATGAATTATTAATAAATGGGTTTTAAAATATTCTAAGTGGATAATATATAAAATTATAAGTTTTTAAACGGTCATTTAATATAATTATAATAAATATAAATATATTATATAGGATGTTAGAGCACTTATAAATTATGTCTGACATAAGGTAAGGGTTCTTCATCTCAATTATGTTTTATTGTTGCATGCTTTATCTTATGTACCTATTTATGTTTATGAGGTCTATAAAATGATACTTTTAAATTTTATATCATGGAAACCTCTTAATTCATTATATTTAAAGTTACAATTTAAAATATTTCATCAAAGGGGATTTTATTTATATGTTAAAAAAGTGGTAAGGGTTTACCGTCTCAAATTATATTCTTTGGGACATATGTTATGTCATAAAAACTTATAAGTTTATGAGGTTTATCAAAAAAACATTGATTTTATATATGATGAATTTATTTATATTCATGTAATTTAATCTTTCATTTTATTCTATTTATTTTATGGAAATTATAACTAATGAGTTACTAAAGTAGTAAGGGTTTTACATTAAAATATTACTTTCTATCAGGATTATTTATGTTTAAATTTAAAATTATGAAATATTATGATATAACTATCACAAGATTATTTAATTTTTTATATTTGGGTTATTTATTGATTTTAAATGTTTCAATTTCATTTTCATCTCTCTAAGTGACCAAAAGTCCAAAATAATGTTTTAATGGGAAGTCCAATTTGTCTTTCTCTTCGTTTGGGAATATTTTTTATGTCTATATTTTATTTAAAATGTTCAGATGAATATTTTCAATATTATTTAATGATTAATTAAATACATTTTTAATCATGCTTTACATCCTATAAAAAGGTAAAAATTAACTTTTTTGTCATTTTCCAGAGGATGTACTTTTTAGCAAAGGTGTGAATGAAATAATTATTTTAAATTATATTGTATGAATGAATTATAAAACTATCCGGAATACTCATTGATTTTAATCTTAACATACATGTTTACATGGTTATTTTAAAATAAAAATTTCCTAACATTTGTCAAATTTTTAGATTTTAAATAAGTAATTTGAAAATCAAAAGGGTATTTTCCTCAAGAAATGTTCTCACCATATTTTAAACATATTTTCATATATAATAACATCCATTGATTTTTATTATTATTTAAATTTAATAAAATAAAATGGTTCTATCCTTGTTCTTTCTTTATATGGTTTATTAATATGATGATTAAATATTGATTAACCCCATTTTCTATTTGAAGTGTAAATTTTTGATCAAATCATAAATTGATTCATGATATTATGGCATACATATGAATGGATTATGATTATGTGATAGATGGATCTATTATAGTAATCTGAATCATTGAGTAAAGGTTATTTTATTTTGTGATAAAAGGGTACACAAGAGGTTATAACAAGCCCAAAAAAGGGTACACGTGAGGTTCTCTCATGCTTAGAAGAAGGTCCATATGTGGTTATCCTAATCACGAAATAGGGTATGTAGTGTTTATCCCATTCCAAAATAGAGAACACATGAGGTTATGCCAATACCAACATGTGATGAAAGTCTTTATAGATAGCCTTGACAAAATATTTCTATGATTATGATTACGCCACACATTATACCACTATTTTATGACTTTATCTTATACCAATTTTATACTCTCATGGACAAAATTCTTGTATTCTGTTATGATTCATGTATTAAAAACTAAAATTATTTATTTCATGACATGTGATTATGATATCTGAATAGATAAATATGATTTTTAAATATTAATCTCATGTTATCACTCCCTTATATATATTTTATGATTAAAAATTAACATTTGTTAATATATCTCTTATTTACACTTATTCCAAATTTTTATCACCCTTTATTATGTTTGGTTTTCCCTAGGATATGAAGAATGATTTTAAGTACGATATATCTAAAAAGGGATTCAGTTGAAAAGTGCTTAGTAGGAGATGATATATATATTTAATATATATATTCTTTTTGTATCCCTTTTTCAAAAGGCAGTAAACCTTTATTGTTATTGTATAAATCATAATGATATTTAATAAATATTAATCTAATAAGATATTATATTTTTGTATGAAATGATTGTCTCAACTAAATTAGTATTATAACATGGTTTATTTATTATTGGAAAATGTGATGATGAATATTTAGGGAGAACCCTTATGATAAAGCTAATTATAGGAGATACTGTTATGTTATTGTAAATAAAGGAGTGCAATTTTTCTATATAATATATCAGTTTATAGGCAATATTACATGTATGTAGCATTGATAAAAGTAAAAATATGGGTAAAAACTATAAATATAGAAGATTGGGTATTGACTTAGTCATCACTAGTGAATGATGTGTGGTTTTAAGGCTGCACACCTAGATGAACATTCTTATGTACTATCCATGGGTTAATTCAAATTTTCCTTACGAGATATTATGAATATTTTTAATATATGGTAAAAAAATATGTTCTATGTTAAATTAAAGGTGTCATAGATTGAAAAGGAGGTTTCATAATTTATACACCCTATTAATGGTTTTTAATAATAATATAGTTTCTCACTATGATTATTGTTTCCCAAAAAATGATTCTTGGTTTCACTGAATGGCTAGAACTTGAAGGATTGATGTTATCACTGAATGTTATAGAAAATAAAAATAATATCCTCGTGATTAAATAAATTATTTTATATATGTAATGTGAAATATTAGTATTATTTCTCAACAACTATCATGATATATGATTAACAACCTCAAAATAGTTGAGTTTCTAAATGAATAGAATAAGATAAAAACGATTTTTCATGAAGAACATAAAAGAATGAATATTAATCTTCTTTCATTTTAACAATCAAGTAATAATCACCTAGATAAGTGTCATAATAGAATGGTAATATATTTTCATTGAATAAAATAAGTACATATAACAAGTAATTTTTAGAAAAAAATGAAGAGTTAATTGGATGGAAAAAGAACATCCTACGGTAAAATTTATATATCAATGTATTATGTGTGGGGAAATTGTGATTTATCTGATTCAAGACCCTAATCTAAGGTAAAACTCATAGGACAAGAAAGGGTTTATTCTATGATAATAATTTAAGTTGAATGATTTTTGTTTTTATTTATTGGGATTCATGAATTATATAGTTTTAGTGTTTAATCAAAGATATTATAGTTAATATTATTATGAAACATATATCTATTGATCTCCAGTAGTTTTTCTTTAAGTATTTTCAAGAATATGTTTAACAGTTCTATTAATCTATATATGTGATTTTTAGGTAGGGTGACTTTTCATTGGAAAACACCTGATTGAGGGACACAATAACCTTAACATATTCTAGATGTTGAGTTAATATTTTTTAGTTGGGATAAATAGATGATTCATGATGATAAATTAAATTGGATTGTCTTAATGAGCTTGAAATTGATTAGTGATTTAATGAACAAGTGATTTCTGTTATCTCTTATAAAGTATATTATTTTTTTCTGATTTATGGAATATATTTTATAGTCTAAGATTTTATTTGAGGAATAAGGATATATTTAATTTTTGTGAGAATATATGTTTTCATTAAGGTTTAATTATGATTCTGGTTATTCGCATGTTTTAGGAGAATATATAATAAAGGTATTCACATGTTTGGTATGTGACATTAAAGGTAATTTATGATGTTATGGGATTAAATTTATGTTGATTTTGAACATTTTATGATTTTTTTCTCATTTTTTGGGTTTTAAATATTGGTTAGGCATCATTTGAGGACATTTGGAATATGGTTATTTGTGGTAATAATTAAGTAAATCTTTTGGTATTATTGTTTATATATTTGAGAATAATATTTCAAATGATATTTTACATATATTAGTTTTGTTAGAATACAGCAAAAAAAATTTGTTTCAGTAAAAGAATATTGAAAAGAGGAATATATTTCTATATTTTTATGGATTTTATAATCAATTTTAATATTATTTTAATGATTTAGGAATGATAAATTTATATTGTTCATTTATCAATTGAATATGGGATAAAGAATAAAACTAGTTATAACATGAAACAAAAATATAAAATTAGGTTTATTTTATTTTTTTCTATAGTAAAAAATCCTTAAATTTAAGGTAAAAAACATTGAAAATGGTAATATTTTCTTTTTTATAGTTATTTTAGATGGATTTATGGCTTCTTTTATCCCTCACATAGTTATGGTTTTGTGGTCATCATATTTATAATAAAAATGTTCTCCATCACTATCTATTATTATTTGGACATTATATTTCACTTCCATGTCAATATTTTGACTTCCCATTAATTTTTCTCCTCAATGGGAACCCGATTACGTGTTATTTCAAGAATCCTCTTTGTTTCCCACTTTCCCTTTTTAGATGCATTTTTATTGTCCTTTTTTACGATGTGGATTGCCAACAAAGGTATTTTCAAATATTGGCCAATTGGTTATTGAGATAAAAGTTATAAGGGTATAATTTATCTAAGTAAGGGGAATTTAATACCCTATAAATTTATTTTAAAATAATACTAGGCTCGATATCTTGCTTAAAAAGTAACCTCAATATTTAACTGAACTGTAATATACTATATGAAAAAAATATTATTTAAATGTTAAAGTTATAACTGAGGATTTAAATTAGTATTTATGAATATTAATATACAAATTATGAAAAATATGAATAAATATTTTAGATAAATAAAATTACATGATTTATTTTTAATAAATATTTACTAAATTTTAAGTGAATAAATTAATGCTTTAAAATATGCTCTCCTCAAAAAATGCAATTATTTCATTTTGTGCCCAAGAATTATAATTAATTTCTGACATTTTTATTAATTTTATTGATGGTAATTTAAATAATTTTTTAAATATTAAATTAAATATTACCTTTGGGTTAATTATTTGTATTTTATCAAAAATATTTAGGTTTCAAAGAATAGTGAAAAATACTAAATTTTATTGAAATATCATTTCTTTTAATTGAATAATGTAATTTAAAAGTATAATTATGTTTTTAATTTAATAATAATATAAAAAAGTATAATTTAATTATAAAATAATCTAATTAATATTAATCTTCATTTTACTTTATTTTTTTTAAGTTCAATTTAAAGCGTAAAAACAAATTTTCCCTAAAAATTGTTTTTATGTGCATAATGTGTTTTTATATAAATTAATTAATTAAAAAATTATTTATTATTTATTATTATTAAATTAATATATCCTATATTCAATAAAATTATTTTAACATTAATTTAATTATTTTTACTAGGCATGGAATAATAATAAATCAAAATTTACTCTTAAAAATATGCATTTATCTAAAAACTAATTTTCATTTAGTTTTTCGTGATTATTTTAAAATAAAAAATTTTTAAATTATAGAAAATAAATTTAAAAAAATATTAAATATTTTTAATCAAAATATCATAATTTTTAAAAAATTCTAATTTTAGTTTTTCTCATAATGAATATTAAAAACAAAAAATACTTCTTACTACGATCGGAGTGAAAAAAGGTTTATTACGGGTTAAAATAAAAAATAAGTTTGATATTTCCACAAAATAATGTCTAATTATGATTGTTTTAGGATATTTATACCCTATATTATAATAAATTTTATTTTTAACCATTTGGAAGAATTATACTTGAGAAATACATAAATTATATTTAAATATGTTATGTAATTCCCTATGTATACTCTTCTTCACTTATAAATGGAAACATCATCTCTTAAATTATTTATGAATTTTGAACTTTTTATATTGTAAAACACATAACAATATACTTTATTAGACTAAATCCAATTATCTCAAATCCTCTTGTCTTCTATTAAGACCAATCTTTCAAGACTTAAGGTGTAATCCAAAGGAGGTCTCTCAAAGAAGAGGTTTAAATATTAACTGAGATCATTCAATTTAATTTCATCTTTAAACATATATAAACATTTTTTACCCATAACTACATGTTTAATCTAGTATTATAAATAGGATTATATGTTATTAAAATTATTTCACAACCATTTCCCACCTCTTATTCATGAAATTGGAAATGAAAGTATCGCTTGTGCGTCAGTGTGGACTACCTCCTCCACATAGCGATATGATAAATTTTCCATCACCATATTTTATGTTTCACTATAATGATATATTTAATATATATATATATATATAATATTTATGACATAATTATCCTTATATTTATTTCACTCCATCAATCAAAAATTTTAAACATCACTCATGCGTACATGTGGACCGTCGTCTCCACGATGTAATTTAATTAATTTTAAATAAACACTTTATATTAATGGTTAAAAAAGTTTATATAATGATTCAATATGGTACATGTTAAATTATTTAAATTCTATATATGATTTAACCATGATCAATGTGAAGGGATCATAACTTCTCAACTAAAATGTACATGAAAAAAATGAAAGAGTTTACACATAAAAATGAGGATTTTGATAACGAATTTCTAATAAAATGTTATTGAAATTTTATAAGTGGATCATATATGATATTATTAGTCTTTAAATGGGTTTTTATAGAATTATTATAAAAATAAAATTATTATATAGCAGTATAATGTGCTTATGAAGCAATTCAAAAATAATATATGGGTTATTCGTCTCAATTTTTATTCGTTGAAACAAGATTTATGTTATGAACGTATTTATGATTATCATGTGTATATACTGATCCATTGAAAATATTTATCATGATTTTTTTAATTCATGGTATTTAATGTTAAAATTTAAATTATGTCATCCAAGGGGATTTGATTTGAAATGTACCGAGTGGTAAGGGTTTACCACCTAAACTTGTATTCATTCGGAAATATTGTTTGTTATATATATAACTTCTTTTAGGAGGTTTATATATTGAACGTTTGATATTTTGTATCATTAATACCCTTATGTTATTAGTATTTAATTTTTCATTTAATTTTATTCATTTCATGGTAATTATGACTCACATATTACCAAAGTAGTAAGAGTTTTATGATAAAATATCACTTGTTACCAAAATATTTAATGCTTAAATTTATAGTGATGAAATTATATGATCTATATATCCAAAATAAGATGTGTTTTATTATAATCTAGTTATTTTTAGATATTTTATGTTTTCCTTTCATTTTCCTCTTCCTATGTTCTCAAATTTATAAAATAATGGTTATAAGGAAAGATGGCGTTGTTTTTCTCTTCGTCGGGGAATATTTTTCATTCATGTCCACATATTTTTTAAAAGAAATTCAATTATATTTTTAATATTATCTAATGATTCATTGAATAATTTATGACCCATGTTTTATATTATATATACAAATTTGAAATTAATTTTCTTATCATTTTTTAAATGAGATACTTTTTAAAAAAGGTGTGCATAAAATATTTATTTTTACGTATAACGAATGAATAACTTTTCCCGCCATTAAGACTACTCTATGATATTAAGATTACCATACATGTTTGAAAGATTATTTTCTAATAAAATTATTTTCATAACATTCATTAAACTTTTATATTTTAAATAATTGATTTCAAAATGAAAAGGTTATATTCCTCAAGAAATGTTCCAGTGCTATTTTAAAGATATTTTCATCTATAAAAAATCCATTAATGTTTCATATTATTTATAAGAAATTTCATCCAATTTTTAAATATTTATTCCTTATCTTGATGTTTTATGATTATGATGGTGAAATATATATGAAACCAATTTTGTTTTCTATGAGATATGTTATGATGAAATTATTAATGTTTTTTTGGATCTTATGGAATAAATTGGAATGAATTATTATTATGTGATGGGTGGGTCTTTTATATCTCTCCAAGGAATTGGTTAAATATTATTTTTTATGAGATCAAAGTGTACATGGGTGGTTATTCTAATCCTAAATATGGGTATAGAAGAGGTTATCCCCATCCTATAAGTGGGTAAAATGGATGTTATCCTAAGAATAAATAGGGTACATGGGAGGTTATCTAAAGCCCAAAGAGGGTACACATGTGGCTATCCCAAAAAAACTTGTGATGAGTTTATTGATATATATCCTTATCAAATGATCTCTATGATTACAAATGTGCCTCACTTTATGATTTTTTATGGAATCATCTTATACCAATTTTCTTCCATCATGGATCATGTTCTTTGATTCCATTTTGATTTGTCTCGTATGAACAATCATGATTTTGGCCATGACTCTTGACTATGATATATATATTGTTTTATATGTTTTTAAAATGGTAAGATCATGTTCCCACATAATTATTTAAATGTTATGATTAAAATTACTAGGTATTCATATCTCTTTTATTTACATTTATTTAGTATCTGAGTCACCCATTATTGTTTTCCCATTCCCCTTAGATATGAATAATAGTTTTAATTAAGATATATCTTAGAATAGAGATAGTTCTACAGATCTTAGTGGCTAATAATGTAAATATTTTATGTACAGGATGTTTATACATCTATGATTCCAAAGACACAAAACCTTTAAAATTATTTTATGGATTTTAATAACATATAATGAATATTAATATAATAATATGTAATATTTATGTATGAAATGATTGGGAAACCGCAATTAATGTATATATAACTCTTAGTGTTACAACACCCTCACTCCATAGGTATGCCACCCATGCTAACAATGAAGGAATAGAGATATTGACCCCCGATGGTGCCCTCCAATAGGCCACAGGTTGGTGACTAGAACTGAGGGTATATAAATCGAAGACATGGGAGGAATTACCATCTATACATTTTAGGAACACGATATAAAAATGATAAAATTCAACTAAAAACTTGAATAAAGAAAATATAAAATCCCAATACATGTAATGCAATACATAAACTAAAATAATAATAATAGAATCTATGAGATCCAAATCTAAAACTGTGCAGTGAACTACAAACTATTGAAACTCCTGAAATTTTCTTAATAAATCCTTCATGCTTTTAATGTGTATCTTGATCACCAAATTGTTCTTTCATGTCAAAAAAGAAGTATTTATATACATATGGTAATAATTACATGGATTCTTAGTATGATCCTCTTAGAAACCTATTATGAAAAATATTAAAGAAGGATACTAAATCCCTATAGATAAAAAAATGAAACCAACTTGTCACCAAAATAGGTAATACCAATATCCTAATTCTTAAAACAGTTCGCTCAAAAAAATAGCACATATAATTAAACCATTATCTATAAAAGGAATGTATATATAAGGTAACATTCATCCATATATCCAATAGTTTTTCACTCTCATTCTCAAATACCACACATACTATGCTCATACCTTCCATATGTAAGATATCTCTGATATCAGTTAGACCTCAACCCTACCAACCTTAGTCTCTCACTAGGCCGAACATCCCATGTGGAAATTAGTGAATATATTCATATCATCATAATTACCATAACATTAGTAACCAAATGTATGTATAGATTACACTATAGCCTTTGAAAATGCATTATACCTCAATCCATTAAAGCACAAGCATGTACACTTGTGGGGGAGAGAGACAGCATTATCATATTTATATATTCTCTATACAATAATATATTACAATGCACACATAAATTTATAGTAAACTGAGATCCATCATATCTTTAGTAAGAACACACCTTATATTATAATCCCTTATATCATAGGATACTATTAATCATCTATGACTAAATAGAGAGTGGGGTAGATGGATAAGTTATCAATCAATTTTTTATTTATCCTGGACATTAGTGAAAAAACCTGACCACAAAATTTGGGTGTCATTTTCCCTACTGATGTAGTTGAGGTAGCATTTTAAAATAGAAAATATAATTAATATAATGTATAGAGACACTAAGGATAACTACATATCCATAGAATCATCTTTCATTATCATTACACATGACCATCGCTACCACAACTCAGGATTGGATAAAAAATTATAACACCAGAATAAAATTAATTATAAATAAATTAATTAAACATTAAACAACAAACATTAATTTAATTGGTAATTAATATGAAATAAGATTAAGAACATTTAATATTTAAAATGGAAATTTTCGTATAAAAGTCTTTTTTAATATATTTTTCTAGATTGTTAATTTTAAAATTAGAATTCAATAAAATTGAATTTATTTTTGAAATCATCATGTCAACATTATCCTATGGAAAATTTCTAAGACATTTATTAAACAATTTATTTTTTAGTTAAAAGTGAAAAATGTTAAAATTTTCGAAATTGATAGTTATATAACATTATCATTATATAATTATGACTTCAAAGTGTATGAACAATTTTTATATACCAAATATATATTTATAAATTAATATAAATCATTTAAAATTATAATTTTCAACTTATAGATCATTTTTTCACATTATGGAAATATAAGAAATGTTTATATTCTAATATTTTTTTTTTAATTCTTGACTATTGATCAAGTATCAACATGCTTCCATTTAAATTTATTTTTTAAAGTCAAATAATCATAATTTTTTATTCATAATCGAATTAACGCCATGAAAATTAATATTTAACATAATTTTTTCTATAAAATTAATTTTATTCTCAAAAATACATTTTTTTTCTTAAAACTATTTTTTATTACATTACAAGTATTTGGCTAAAAATTAATTTTTTAAAATTATAAAATTTGAATAATGTAAATTGGATTCATTATTTTGAATTATCATTTTCATATTTATTAATAAGTTCAATTCTATTTTTATACATAAAGAATAGTTATCATGGTAAAATTTTGTCACCTCATTAAAGTGTAAAATGGGTTATAATTGGTTTCAACTGAAGGAAAATTCCTCAACATCTCTAAAAACATTACTTTATTTCATTGGGTGATTTTATTTTTATTTTACTGATACTATATTAGAGTTTTTTTTCAATTTTTTTATGTTTTCCTTTGATAATGAACTATATATTATTTTTATGTAATGAATTATTGAAAAATGTCCATCTCATTTTTTTAATATCTCTAATATGTTGTCATTTAAATGTAAATATTTTATAAATGGTTAAAAAATTTCATTTTTAAGATGTTTTAATTATTTTATGAGTAATTTATTTTTAATTTTCATATATTTATAATTACTTTTTACGCTTATGAAACACTGATGCAAGGATTATGCAAGGAGTGGAAAAATTTAGTAAATTATTTAACAAAAATAAAAGTATTTCTTTTTAATAGATTATGGTGTTCCTTGAATTTCTTGGATAATTATAAATTACATGTTATTTAGCTTTTTTATATTCAAATACCATTATTATATTGATGACTTTAATGTAAAATTATTTTAATAGTCTGGAAAATGACTTCAAGGATATTTCATGTCAAAAAATATATTATTAAATTGTTTAATGTTCTAAAAATAGCAAACTAAGACAAGTGAGATGATAAATGGTGGAAGATAAATTCAATTGATCATTTTTGAGCCACTTGTCACCTTAAAAGTACATTTTAAACACTTAAGGATTAAATTTTTATGAAGACACCATTGATTTGTTTCTATATAAATGTAATTATTATTATATTTACTATGAAACATATTATTCTGATTTTTTTTCACAATAATCTAAGAAATCCCCTCTTCATAATTCCCACATAACATCCCTAAGACAATTGTGTTATAAAATATCTCTTTTCCAATGGCCTTAGATTAAATTGAATGGTTACATATCATAGATAAATGTTAAGGTTTACAAGCCTCTTTCACCTCAATTGATTATGATTTTTTAACTTGAAATCATATAAATCATTCAAATTCATTACATTAATTATTCCATTACTATGGTAATATAATTTCTTTGATCAATTGATGATGGGTGTAATGACTTGAGATTTAGGATCCTTTAAAATAGATACAATGTTCTATAACTAGTATTACACACAATCCTCTAAAAAATGGTACAATATATTCAATGTTAATTATAAATAATGCTATGTTAAAACCTTTATGATTGTAATAAATTAAGAAATTATTACCTTTTGTGGGTAAATAATTAATATAAATTAATGTTAAAAAATTTAATTTTAAAAAACTATTTGTATTTATATTTTGTGTTTTATTTTAAAAGTTAAATTTTAATATATTAGGATTATAATTTTAAATAATAAATTTCATTTTTGAATTCATCAAATAATAATTATCCTGGTATGAATTTTTTATATTTTTCTATTGTCATGATCTGACCCATCAAGGCCCACCAGGCTATTAACAAGCCGATTGTGACAACCCTAATCCCACCTCCGATAGAATATAGGATGACAACTATAATTGAATAGGAAATAATGAAATGAGAGGTCTTAGAATAAGTACTTTCATACATAAACAAAATAGGCTCCATGGAATAGTGTAGAGAAAAGGAATAAACAAAAGCATATAGAGTATAAACCATGTATACAACATCCACTAGGAATGAATCAAGGTACATCAATGTAGTATAAAAGTATTAAGGGGAAAATACATTCCCATTTATAAATGAGGTTTCAAACATACAAAAATGGTAAAAAAGAGACTTAATAGCATCTAACTCACAATCTCTAGGCATACCACAGAATCTAATTAGCTCTGTTATGTATAATAATGTTCCTATGAAACTTTGTCCACTGATATAATGATCCATCTGTTTGGTTTCTGCATAAGACAATACATTTTTGGGAGAGTACCATGTACCATTGAGTTTATACATACCCATCAATACACCAAGAATAATAATAATAGATATATAAAAAAACATCTAGATCAACCAATAAGAAATATGGAAATGAAACCCATGATATATATACTCATAAAGTAACCCAAGCGAGAGAGGAAGAGAATCTCCATCTTTACAGCCGAGATAAAAATGGTGATATATCCTAGAACCCTATATTTCTTCTCAGATTCCTTAAATCATGCTTAACTTCATAATAACACATGTGGAGGGCCCAAACCATTCCATTGCGCTCCCCAACTATGTGGGTACAATTTCTAGTAGAGGACCCGCTCCCCTTCAGAGCACAGAGATGGGGTGGGGGTTCTAAATCATAGATAGAGGATCCATGACCTATATAGTGTGATGGGTTTCAAAATCTACTAGTGTAAAGAGTATGGGGAACCCACACCCTGGTGTGGTAGAGGATTTCCAACCCCAACTTCTCCCTTATAAATTAACTTGATAACTGTCATCATCCATGCATCGCTGAAGGAATGTTCCCACTCATGACAGCGTGTGTGATACCAATAATTCCAGAATTAAGGTCACCATAACATTCTACACTGAAATATTATATGGATAGGCTAATCGTAGGATCAAATTTAAGTCCCAAAAATGAATATACACAAGGTGGAAGTATCATTGATAAGTAAAAGATGTTTGCATGGGATCATACAACGTGTGAAATTACCTCGGCACCTGGTCATGACCTCTATCACACATGTTGTGGTTATCCATGTGGGATTACATGAAATTTAAATGTGGTAGATGATGTTTCTTTCCTGAATAGGATCTGATCACATCCTCTTGAATCATTCCCATGTATGTCAGCCTTTGCCCATGTACTTCGGACTGTGCTTAGGTAATTCAGCCCGTACCCTTTTACATTGGTTGTTCCTGAGTACTTGGACATTCCCATGTACCTTGGACAAGCCCTTATACCTTCCCATTACCATTTTCATGTACCCATGGGTTACATGATAAGCCACAAGTCCTAGGATTCACTATATGTATTGGTCATACATAGTGTGTGATATTTAACTAACCTGAAACCTTAACCCCCACATCTAGGGGATTACATGACATTTATTCTTATTCTACACACAATATATATAGAGATTTTCCCAAATCTAAGGATCTATTCATGAATATTTCCTATGCTTTCTCTACTACCATTTATACCTTGATTCACCCCATAAAACCTGGATTTGGGGATGAACAAGACCGATCCACCGTCGATGGATGGATTTCATCCACCTGAACATTATGTGGTATATACTACTGCATCACGCCTCTCCCATGGATGAATAATCTAGAATATAACTCCAATTCTGGTAAAATACTCTTATAATACGCATCACATCATAATTCATCTATAAAATAATGATCCATATATCGTATACACACCCATCATGAAGTAGGTGGTTTAATCACACTCGAATATGACTTGGCAGTGTCAAACAACAACCATGTGTACCAACAATTAAGAATTAAAAGAAATATGGGGGGTGCATAATAATGAAGTCAAATCACAATATTGGTTGTTTTCATTCTATATAACTATTATATAATATAAAAACTAGTGTGAAATTATGTGTGAAATTAATAAAATAATAATTGGGCTCATTTAAAGAAGATAAATCATAGGAATATGTAAAGTACATAATAATATATGATTATTAAATTTAATAATGGGAAAAAACAAAGAAATGACATTCTCTAACATGAGTATGGGTCAATTTTTGGTGATTAACACATCTTCTAGTGATGAAGTTGAAAATACTGTTATGGTAGACATTCATCTGAAAATTCACCACGATCTATTCTTCATCCATCCTCAGTCCTATTATTCCAAAGATAATGAAGAACTATTCCTCCTTCTATCTAATATCCCAATGTTATGTATCTAACCCAGTATATTTTCAATAATATCATATTTATGGGGAGTATTAGGTTTCTAGGTCCTTTATGTAAAGTAATTAAACAAAATTTTTAATTACATAATTCTCCCTCCATCGAACTCTTTCAAATAAATACCCATCACCACCCAACATTATCTCATTCCTAGGGTAAAATAAACATTCCAGAATCAACCATTGTCTCATATTTCCCATCTGAAGTCCCAATCAATTTAAAAATAATTTATACCAAAAAAATTCTTTCACATGCATTAATATATGTTAATATTTTTAATATATTACTTTAGGGGTCATGCGATACCCAAAAACAATGTTGAATATGAGAAAAACTCTTGATATATATATGTAAATATCGAATGGAAAAATCACACATAAAAATAGTCAATATATTATCCCATTGTTCTAGGATTTTAAACATTAATATATCAATCTACACAAAACTATGGTTTTACTAAGCCCTAACTAGCTCTCATAATCCCAGGAGCTCACCTACATTCTCTTGTGCTGCCAAAAAACGTAAATCAATGGGATGGTTGATCCATGTAAGATCTTCTCCCATTAGTCCTAGATCAGTACTGAGAAATCAACAAAGATGGATCCATACATGATGTATATCTCTCCCCAATCTATAACATAAAAAGGTTAATGCTTATATCTTTTCAGTTACAACATAAGGAATACTTCATGCACACGGTACAACTACAGGGGAAAGGAAAAGAGATAAGAAAACTATCCAACCATCCATTGGATCTAGAATGACCCAATAAAACTAACGGATATATTTATTCCAAATAAAAACACCCATAATCCTCATTGGGAAAATATTTTCAAGAAAAAATGGCCTCCCTTTTCAAACGTCACAGTTTTATGTCGTCGATCAGTGTAATATTTATTTCAACTCTTTGAGGCCCTAATATGCTCATAGATCACCTAAACGATATATGACATTTCCTAAATTATCTATATCCCAATAAGAGATACCTCATCAATCTCATTCAAGAATACGGTTGACCTATAGGGTATCCCAAAGAGGGCCTCACTTGGTGAAATGTTGATAGTAGAGTGATAATTATTATTATAAGTGAACTCTAACAATAGAATGTGATCTTCACAACTTTAGTTTAAGTCCAAAACAAAATTTATCAACATATTCTCCAACACCTGGATAGTTTACTTGGTCTTCCCACCCTTCTAGGTGTAAAATTTCATACTCATTTGTAACTTATTCTTGAAATCATCTTGTGGACTCCTCTGTATTCATGTTTTGAACCAAGAATCATTGTAAGAGATAATCATAATGGTTAACCCAAATATACATACGATATTTTTCATGTATAACTACCAAAAAATTTCAACTAAACTATACTACCTTATGCCAAGAAAGTGTGCCGACATGGTGATTCGGTCAAAATTCACTAAGATAGAGTCATGGCCTCTCATAGAGTAAAGAATCTATATCCCAAAATCTTTTTATATGCCATCCCACTTCTATTATGAGATCTCAAGAAATTGTGTCAAACCTATCATAACCTAATGTTCAACCTCTCTCTACTAAACTTTGATAGATTGAGAGTCAAACCCAACTACTCATCAGCTCATTCCAATCAACCAAAACATAAACTAAAGGTCCTTTTACATCTTCACCACATCAAGATGTAAATCTAAGGTGGAAGTATGAAACTCCCTCATCACATCACACAAAATGACCATAAATTCCATCCATAACTAGAAAAGTATGATGTTCTCCCCTTATTCAGACAATATATTCTATGCATCATTTGAGGATATTTGGTAACATAGAACATCATAACTGATGTATCCGAACCAAATCTTCTTCATACACTGAATGATATGTGGAGTCACCACTATAGAATAAAGATAAGTAGTACCCCTCTCATGTAATAGGGAAAATTTCAACAAATACAACTTATCCAACTCCACCTCCACTATATAATTACAAGAATTCATACTAAGGGTATATACCACCACAATTCCTTTCCTAGGATTGTAGACTTTATCAAATTCGTAGTCATGTAAGAACTCCAACCATTTACTCTATCTCGGGTTGAGATCACTCCGAGTGAATATGTACCTGAGACTCTAGTGGTTATTGGTCCAATGAAATTATCACCTAGAAGATAACTCCTTTAATTATTTAATGAAAAGACTACTAATACCCCATCTAAGTAATGATTCAAGTAATTACTCTCATATTTTCTCAACTACCTCAACCCATAATTAATCATTTCCTACCTGTCTATCAACATGAAACTGATCTCAGATCTAGAGGCATCACAAGAAACCATGAAATCAATTCTCACATCTGTTAGTCTTAATATACGATCATTAGTCAACCTATACCATACCCACCTGTAGGATCCCTAACACTTTTCAATTCTAGTAAAAGGATTACCTTTATTTTTTAATATAGTTATAAGGGATGCAACCCAGGAAAATTATTCCACAAACCTACTATATTGATCCACCAAAAAATTAAAACCCCACACATATGATAATATTTTCGGTGGATCCCAATAAATCAATACTTCAATCTTCACTAGATCCATAGATAAACCTTTTTATAGATGAAATTACTTATAAACAAAACCTTTTAGATAAAAACTGACACTTCTAGAGCTTACCATAAATATGGTGCTCCCAAATTAAGACTAGGACCATCCTCAACTGCTATACATGTTCCTCATTTGAAAAATAGTAAATGATAAAGTCATCGATGTTGATATCAATGAATCAGTTTATATTTAAATGGCAGATCTGGTTTCATAAGATCCATGAAAACAGTGGGGGAGTTAGTCACACAAAAAGGAATCACTAAGAACTTATATTTTCTATAATGATATCAAATTTCCATATTTAGAATATCATCATTGTTAAGATTCAAATAGTGGTAGTAGAACCTAAGATAAATCTCAGAGAACCAACCCACACCTTTAAACTATTCAAAAAATGTTATCATTCATTAATATGGGGTAATTGTTATTTATCATACCTAATTTAGGTGAAGATAATAAACATAAAGCATCAAACTAATTTCCACCATTTTCATGAACAAAACTAAGGTTTTTTAGGGGGCACATAGGGTCATAAAAACCTTTCTCTATATGCTTATTCAACTACACCCTTGGTTCCTTAAGATTAGTAGGGCCTATCCAATTTTCCATATAAGATATTGGTGTGGTCATGGGATAGAAGTTGATGAAAAAGTACATCTAGCACCTTAGAGTTAGTTATAAAACATATTTGGGGAATATGTATATATAATACTAAACTACTTATAGTAGCCAAATTATTAAAGTTCCCCTAAAAACAAGGGATAAACTTTTCAACTAATAGGTGATAGGTCACAACTTCCTATACACAATACTTGCATGCTCAACCATAAGATCACTCCCAACCATGAAAAATAATCCCATACCACATATATAGAGGAATATAACTCCCCTGTGATGATATTTTATCTAGGTATGCACTGTGGAAACAAAATTACATAAAAAAGATGATGCCAAAAGGTTTCATTGTGATGGTCGAGGGGTCCCATGAGAAAATCTCTCCACCGAGTGCCATCTAACAATACCGATATATGTGTGATTAGAAGAATCACTCATTGTAGGAACGTCTAGCCATTACTTATAGGATGAGGACTCGACTAGAAGCTCAATATATCATATAAGGGATATTGAGATAAATTAATAACTTGTGATTATGTCTATAGGTACTTTAAAAATTATAGAAAAGACATAGATCATACCTTGAATCATCTCATGAGTAACCTAGTCATATCCCTCTATATCCTACAACTGTTTGCAGCCTCAATCACCAGCCATCAGAGCATAACATGGAAAAAAATTTAGTGGTGGTGGAAGTAACTCATATAATTTTCCCCTACCTATAAATTCTCCCTCCAAAGCTCTACTCGCTACTCTATCATTACGGCTTCCTTGGGGTCTACCCTAACAATTCCTAAGAGGTCCATGATCATGGTATTATGTATATCTTTTCAGTTCATCCAATGTTTTCATTAATTTATTTGAATATTTGTTTTAGGACATATGAATCCATATGACCATTCATATCACAATTATATCATCACTCCTCTCCTAGATGGATTGATTATTTATGTGATCAATATGTCATAGATCCACATGTCTGTTTCTAAGAATATGGATATCTCATGTGTTTATACCTTGATGAATGTATCCTACCATCTTCTATAGAAAACCTAACCCCATGATTTCTATTATTGATTCTAGTATCACAAAATACCTCTTCTAGGAAGCTCCCAATAACTATAGATCACTTCAACACTCTAACATAAGTTGGAATGTACAGGGGGACCATCATATCATGAATATCATTATGAATACCTTTCTCAAAATTTAGTTCCTAGAAGAAACCACCCCACACCATATCGGGGGAGTGATATGCGAGGTCAGTTAACCTTGCAGTGTACTCTTAAACTAGCATATCACCCTGCTATAGCTTGAGATTCTATTGAATCATCACATAACATAAATAGAATAGGGTAATACTCATCGTGAAAAAACAAGTTAGAATTATAACTATGATAGTGTTTCCTCATCATGAGTCTAATAAATTAGACTCCACCAGCACTCTTATTATCTATGAAGAACACTGGATTTATGTGCAACCATCTGATCGGTTGGGGTCTAAACTAAAATAAATACTCAGATAACTAACTCGGTACAATCCTCTACTACTTAAGGGTCCAGTTCACTACAAAACCTTAGTGGTCTCTATCAGTAGAACCCATGTAAAAAAATTTTCTACACACATCGTCTCCCAGAACCACTAGAGATATCATATATCATACATGAAACTTGTCATTTACACATACCAATATGGGAAACACCTCATGGGTTGGCCTCTGAACTGAGGCCTCATCACTCAACTAATTGTTTTCACAATACTATCTTGACATCCTATCTAGTTGTCATCAATGATATATCCTAAAATTTATTAAGACGTACCATAGTCAAATGAGTATATATAGGGAGTTGACTCATGAAGGAAATGAAATTCAAATTAACTAATCATATATAATGCATGTACCATTGGTTCCCTACAACTAATTCCTAGTTATGATGATTAAAAAAGTAGCCAATTAGATTTCTTATGAATCAATATGCCAGCTGGCACACTAACACCAGGTTCCATGGCTTAAATAACACACTCAAGACATTCTGATACTATTTAACTAAGTCCCTAAACTAAACCCGCATAGGGTGTAACATTAAACACTGATCAAATAGAAAGACCATTATTGATACCACTATACCACGACTCGACCATCTATGGATTTTCTGTCCAACAACAAGCCATGTTTGAAAAAACAAAGCTCGAATCCAACATGATTGGGGAATTTGACTAGAACTGAGTAGGAAATAATGAAATGGGAAGAATTATCCTATTTACTTACACACACACACAGACAACATTCTCCGTAAAATAATAAAAAGATAAAAGAATGAACTTAATTATCTAAAGTATAAACCATACACACAATAACTCTATGAATGTATCAAAGTATATAAACATAGTACAATAGTATAAAGATAAAAATATACAAATAACATAAAATTAAGTCCCAAACTAATAAAAATTGGTAAGAGGGAGACTGAAGAGATCCTAACTCACAACATCCAAGGATAACCCCCAAACATGTCCAGATTAGCTTGGTATAACTGTGATCCTCTAAAACCAGGTCCACTAATATCACCATCGATATATCTATAATCTTTATAAGAAACACCACATACATTAAAATCCCATGTAGTGGTGAGTATATACATATCCATTAGGATTGCATGAAAACCAATAATGGAATAATAAAAGGATAAAAAATTAAACCCAACCTATATGCATGAAGGAAATTAATCCCAAGACATATATCCTCACAAAGAAACCCATGTTAGACAGAAAGGGGATATACATAACCACAAACCATATAATAATGATGAGTCAGCCTAATTCTCCAATGGTCCATCTATGATGATCAACATAATGAGTAACCATGCATGATTTTTTTGGAGGACATTCACCACTCAAATTCTCTCCAAAACTGAGGGGGAATAATCTCTAATGTAGGATCCCCCCCCACCAATGCTCAGATATGTGGGCTGCAACTCTGTAGATAATGGAATTACATCCTATTTAGTATGATAGTATCAAAATATACCATTATAATGTGTATGTGGGACCTATTACATGGTGTGATTCGGGGTTTACAACCTCTACATCTCTCTAATGGTTTAATTTGATGAATCCCATCATTGATGTATCGTTGAAAGAAGTGTTCGTATTATGAAATATTATGTCGTATATATGATTCTAGAATGAAGGAAACTATCACGTTCAATGAGGAAAACGAATTAGGATAGGATGATCATGTTCCCAAATACGATTCCCAAAGAAAAAGATACACTTTTTGGAAGTCTCATAGAGATGTATATGGCGTGTACATGAGGTCACATAGTATGTGACCTCACCTGGACACCTATCCATGTCCTCTCTTGAACATGGATTGGATGGCCATATAGAACTACAAACTGTGACTTTCCTTTTTGGGTTCTATCCATGTCCTCCATTCCCATTCCCATGTACACCATCCTATTATCATGTACATCGACCCATGATCATGTACTTCAACTCATGACAAGGTACTATGTTCATGCTTAAGTACATGAATATGCCTGTATACCTTAGA
This sequence comes from Viscum album, assembly GCA_963277665.1. Lineage (NCBI taxonomy): Eukaryota > Viridiplantae > Streptophyta > Magnoliopsida > Santalales > Viscaceae > Viscum > Viscum album. The sequence continues at coordinate 1,417,170,748 of OY728138.1, forward strand.
CAAGCCCATTTACTTTTCCAAATCTATCCTCGTGTACCCATGGGGTAAACACTAAGTCACCATCACTGAGTCACATGATGTGTATCAGTTATACACATCATGTGATATTTAATATCACTTGAAACCCTAGACACCACATTGAGGGGACTACAAGACCTATGTTATTCTAAAACATGTCATGTATATTATGATTTTATACAGTCCAAAGAGATATTAATATATCTCTAACATGCTTCCAAATTGACTATTACACAATGATTTTCACTATGAAAAATGAATCCCAGGAAGACCATTCTCAATCTTTCACCTGTGGTTCGATTCCAGCCACCTGACCCTTGTGTGGTAAATCACATCGAACTGTGACAAATAACCAAGAAATGGACTCAAATATATTTCAACAACACCCAAAATCTTAATTGAATCATAATCCCTCTAAAAAACCAATACATATGTTTTCAATCAATCCATCATGAATCCGATGGTTTGATCGAGCTTGAATCTGACAAAAAAATGTGAAACTGTGACCTGGTGTATGAATGGTGAAGAACAAAAAGAAAATATGGGTTGGGGGATTTTCAATAATTAAGTGAAATTCCATAATTGTATGGTGGGATTCCATATATTTATTAAATAATATCTAAACCATGGTTAAATCATGGTTTTAATGAATAAAAATAAAACAATACTCATGCAAAGAATAAAAATCACAAAAAAAAAAAGAAAAAGATTATAATAATTCATTATTATCAAAATAATAAAGGGTGGAAAACAAATAAATAACATGACCAAACATATTAATGGATATATAACTGTTGAATAATATATCTACTATTGATGGAGATGATGATCCAACTATATTCATTTTCCATCTCATGATTCTGCATAATTAGTTCGTCGTTTATCCTCGATCCTGATCGGAAAATGATAATGAATAATTCTATCTCCACCTCTCCAATATCTTATTTTTGGTAGATAACCCTATATGTTTTCCATAACTACATATTTATATGTTTTATTAATTTTTTAGTATATTTTTGTAAATTAAATTAATTAATTATTTAATTAGTCAACAGACCTACAAATAGATATCTTCAACTAAACACCCGACATCAACCAAAATTATATCTTGCCTAGGGTAAAACCCACATTTCAAAATCAATCATGGTCTAATATTTCCCATATGAGTTCCTAATAAATGGAAAATCTATTTATATAAAAAAATATTCACATGTGTGATTTAATATACATAAATTTTCCTTAATGTTTAAATTATAGGGTCCGGCGATGCCTGAACACATTGCCAACTATGAGGAAAACTCTAGATACACATATAGAAATATCTAATGGTCTAAACCCAAAAACCTAGATTCTTTACATCTAAAAGAGTTGATTTGTATGTGAATAGTAAAACATACTAATTTTTCTAATTCAGTAACTTTTTTATGTATTATAGTTCTTAGAACATTTTTTATATAAACAATTTACATTTATAATTTCAAATAAACCATCTAAAAATACTAAATTCAATTTATATAACCTAGTAATATCATTATATAAAATCCGGTAACATTTTCTAAAAACCATTTTTCATACAAATCTTTGATTAGATATACTCTTGGGGAAATTATATATTGGATTTATTTTAATGTCTCATAAATATTATTTTATTAATATTAATATTTCTAATATCATTATAATCCAAAAAATTGAAGATTTTTTTCAATACATAAACTTTATTCATGAATATACACTATTTATAGAATGAGGTTTTTAGGCATTACATCCACTCACATTAAAATTAATTTTATTGCATATAGAAATGTTATATGATAAAATGGATATCATATTTTATAGCATAATGTTGAAATTATTTAATATTTAAAATTTCATTTTAGGTGTAAAAATTAGATTGCCAAAGTTAATGATTGTTACCAAGTTAGTGGTGAGAACATTTCTTTTGAATATATTTAATAATGATGTGTAATATTTTTTAAATAAATTATATTAATATATTTTATATACTAACTATAATATTATGTTTAAACACACACACACACACAGACACAAATATATATATATATATATTAACACTCATTTAATATTTAATCAATACTAAATAATATTAAGAACTCTTATTGGTGAAAAGAACCATTTTTATACAAAAATAGTTTTCCTATATAATAATTATTTTAATTTAAAAGATATTTTTCATTAACATAGAATTTAATTGGGTTTAATGAATATAAAATTTATCTTCATAATATAAAAATTTATTAATATGTCTTGAAATTTATTTTTAATAAGATATTAGATTACTTAGTAAAAATCTAATTACCTTAGTCAAAGTTAATTTGGGTAAACGGTTTAAAGAAAAAATATGTTTTAGACCACTCCAAACATATCTCATAATTATTGGATGTTAGGATTTTCAACCTTATCATGTTAGAAACCAAATTATTTCTCACTTTTCATCTAGTAACAGTTGAATAATGTCAGTGAATTATTGAAAAATGATGTGTGTTTCCAAATGTAACCTTTTCTACACTTATAAAAGGATACTACCTCCACCATTTCTAAGTTAGAGTTGAACTTTGTATTTATCCTTTAAAATAAACTATTTTTCTCCCAATAAACTGAATCCACCTTACTAATTCCCCCAATATCCCTAAGATTTACTATTTATCTCATACTTGTAAGGATTATTCCACGGAATGAATAAGTCTCCAACATAAGTATTATATTCTTATTCAATTTTTATTCTTAATAATACTCTTAAAAATATCATATAGTTATAATAATATGATGAATTAATTATCATTATTATACATATATTATTTCATATTAATGTTAAAACCCTTCATTATTCATTTTCATCCACTTATAAACATAATGGAACACTAATTGTGTGTGTGCATGAACTACTACCTCCATAAAGAATCATTTTTTATTTTTCATCTAGATTTTATCTATTAAAAAAATCTAAAAATATAGTTCACCTAATAAAAACATACAAATAATATCATTGTTCACATGTTATAGTGATATTATGTTAAAATAAACACGTCATTAGCCATACCCATCCATTGAGTTAAAGCATGTTCATGTTTAGGCTAGTTTAACAACCAACATGAACAATTTATGATCTATCCAAGATGAATATGGGAACATGAATAATAATATTATTATAATTTAATAAGAAAATCCTGATTGGTATATATTTATATAAATATTATATTAATTATACTTATTATTAATGTATCATCTTCATTTTCTAAAAAAAATTAAATAATCCAACACTGCTTTCGCTTTCATGTAGTGTAACAAAAACAATTATGGAATGATATAAGAGATTTATAAATCAATAAAAGTTATATTTTATAGTATCTTAAATTATGTATTAATGAGTAAATTGGAATCAAATAATATTTAGTGACATTCTCATTATAAAATGTGTGCAAACGGTTAAAGTCATTAACATATGTGTTGAAAATAGATGACCAAAATCTAATAAAAAATAGAATTATAATTAAAGAAGAGAATAAGGAGAAATGTGTATGAATAAAGTTGTGAAATGGGCAATTAACATGTTTATATTAATGGTACTAGAGGTCTAATAAACTTTTTGGAAGTCATGGGTAATGTCAAGAGACTTAGTAACTCAAACTCAATTGTTTGAGTTATAAAATATCTTATAGAACAACATTTTCCAAGATATTATATTTTTATTTTATTCCCTTTTAGTTCTAGTAGATTTTTTTTGAATTCCATAACCATGATAGTTTTTATTTTCACCTTGAAAAAGGTTTATTTTTTTAAAGTAGACTCTCAACTATGAATTTTACAATGATGAATAAAAAAATGTTTTAAAAAATATATTTTTATGATTGGGATTACATTATAGTAAAATTATCAACATAAAATAGAGTTTTGTTTACTATTTCATACTAAATTTCTTCTTATTGTGAAATTATTATGTATATTAACGTTTTTATTATCATATGATTTAATTTATGATGTTATGTTATGATTTTTGGATTGTATCACCCTCTATTTCAAGTAACACTTTCATTTTGAAATTTATGTATAGAGTGAGTTTTAGTGACATTTAAGAGGTTTTGGAGGAATTTTGGAATGTTTTTTGTGATTTTATAGAGGTTCATAGTTGGATAATTCTCAGTATCAACCATTCAACACCTTCAAAAAATAGTTCACAGGTCGACAGTGGGCTCTGGGTGTGCTCATGGTTAGGCGCACAACATGAAAAACCAGTTTATCCACCCATAAGTAATCTTTAAAAGTGTAACAAATGAAAAAAATAGGGTTGGTGGACGATTTTTCAAATTGTGTATTCTAAACATGATAATTATTTTTTTTATTGAGTGGATGGTGCATGGTTTTCACCTTGTTTGACTAAATGTGTGAGCCAACTATGCTCAATTAAAATATAGATCCTAAAAAGATGATATCACTTGGATTTAATAATAAAACTCTATTTTTCACTTATTTATACCCTAAATCAGTTTTATCTTGTCCTAATGGTTGTGGATATTCTCCCCTTTAATCTGGAAGTGATCCATTAAAATATCTCGGTGTGTTGAAGGCCAGACTACTTGGTAGGTCTCTTTTCTTTACTATTGTCCTTAGATATATTCTTATTCCCTCTCTAATATTCATATATCTAGTCTGTTAGGGATATATAAGATTTTTTAGGCCAATAATGATGATATATGGTTGTGATGATGTTTGGGAATAATATCTATGGAGGGTTTTTTGAGATTCAACCCATTTTGGTTAATGAATAAGTGTCGTTCTTCTTCCATTCCATAATTTTTTAGGTAAGTGGCTTCACTGTTGAATCCAATTTCTAGAAATAGAATTATATATTTGAAATTGGTTTTATTTTTGGGAATTTATTGTGAAATTGATGTGAAAAACTTGGTAGAAACCCTCTTTAGTGATGGTATTTGGAATTGTGAAGATTGGTTATTCTGAAATGTTCTTTGTTTAATGATTTTAAAATGATGAATTTAAAATATAGATCTATTTGGTTTTATGGAAATGATTTCAATTAATTATTTTTTTTATTAAAATGGATTTAAATAGTTGTTTTGAAATTTTATTTTTAATATGTGGTTATTTTGAGAGAACCGAATGGATAATCAAATTTAAGTAAATCATTCTACTCAATTCCAAAAGCATTATCCACCAATCATTCAGGGTGATTCGGATCTAGAAAAGCTATAGGAGTTATTGAATATGGTGAATCTAATATTTTATTTTCTTAGGACACTAGAGGAGTTGAAAGTCAACTTGGTGATGTATATACTAAAGGATCTTTCATTCTAATGGTGGGATTTTTCAGTTCATGCTAAATTAGTCCATGGCATCAAATGAGAGGATTTTGAACAATTGTTCAACAAAAAATTCTATCTTAATACATTAAGGATTTCAATAATGAAATACTATTTCATCTTGAAGAAATAAAACATATTATTAACAATTTATGATGATAAATTTATGAATTTAGTCTACATTGAGCCCAAAGTTTCTACAAGTGTGTCTTTAAAGACACACATTTTTGAATTGGGGATGAGGAATGATATTTTCTTGAAGATTTCCATTATTTTTATATAGAATTGTATAAATTTGGTTAATAGAGTGATGGTAGTAGAAATAAACATCTCAGGAACTGTGGGTGGAGGAAACATGTCGATACCCATGGGAAATGCTGGGAACTATAATGATGGAATTAAGTGGAAGAGGGGAACCTATTTCCATGGTAGTTAGATGACGTAGAATTAGACAGTTGGATCGGTAAACCTTCCTCCAACACCTAAAAAAATATAGACGTTTTCTATATGGGACATTTGACTGCATGAAGTGAGATTATATGACACCACCCAGATCAAGCCATAATTTCAACTATATTGGGATAGATTAGATTCTTCCTAAATAATTTATGGATAAAAATGTAAATTCATTATCATTTGAGGTGAGTTATCATGTGTTATTTAGAATATATCTAACTCTTAGGGATCATAATTTTTGAAATAAGGTCAAATTATCTCCTTGAAACATATTTCATTTTGAGATACTTGAATCGGTTGGTGAGGTAGCATATAGGTTGGATTTCCACCATAGTTTAGTATATTGCATATTGTGTTTCACATATATTCATTAAAAAATGATATCATAATCCTAGCCATGTGATTTGATGGGATCACATTGACCTAAAGAAGGATACTTTGTTGCTTCATGTGCCAGTGTGGATTGTGGATGGAAAATAGAGTGTCTTTTGTGTGAAACTCATCGGTCTATTGTAGGTTTTATGGAAACATAGTCAGATTCTATAAGAGACATGGGAAAAGTATAATGAAATGCTAAACAGTGGCCTAAAATATTTTAAAAGAATAACAGTTTTCTACTTTCCAATGATGGAAAGGCTAATGGTGGTGAGAATGTACCACCCCATATTTCAATTAATTATCCCTTTATTTATGTATTTTATATATATAAAGGATTTATGGGATGTTTGGAAGGGCTTGGAGGACTTTGTTCTAGTTTTTGGGGATTTAATAGTGGTTCACAGTTTTAGCATTATCAGTAAGAACCATTCAACACCTTCAGGATACCATGAAAATGAAGATAGTGGGATCTATGTAGATGCATAGTTAGGTACATGATTTGGAAAAACCATATGGTCTCTTAGGAGTGACCTTGAAAAGTGGAAGGGAGGGAAAACATGGATGATGCATATTATTTCTACCCATGCAATACAACCATATGAACTGTGTTTGGAGGCAGTAACTAGTTCATGGTTTACACACAGTTTTCCTAACCTTGTGACCCAACCGTTCAGGGTTAAAATTTAGATCCTAAAAAAATAGATCTCACTAGAATTTACTCATAAAACTATAATTTTTCACTTTTTTAAATATTAACTTGGTTTTCTATCCTCTCAATGATTATGAATACTCTCTTATTTGATCATGGATTGATCCATTGGAAAATATTTTTTGTGTTGAAGGCCGGATTTCTTGGTAAGTCTTCATTCGCGGAGGTTTTTTTTTCATATGTATTATTATCCCCTATTAGATTAATAGATATGTAATATTGGAAATAGATCTATAATATTTGATTCAAATAATAGTGAGATATGTTTCCGTTGATGTTAAGGAATAAGATATAAGGAATGTTTTTGGAGATTCATCCTGGTTTTGTTGATGAATTAGTTCCGTTATTCGTTCTCTCCATATTTTCAATGGTGGGTGGATTCATTATCAACTCCTTTTCCTATAACTAGAAGGATAGACTTTATATTTTTTAAATTTATTATATTTAATTGTAAAATTTATGGGAAAAAGATTGGTGGAAACCCTATTTAGTGATGGTTTGTGGAATTGGGAAAACAATTTCTGTGCAATGTGATTTGTTTCATGATTTGAAAATGACGATTTTAAAACATTAATTTGTTTGTTTTTATGGAATGGTTTTCAATATAGGTATTTTTTATTAATATGGCTTCAAATGGTTGTCTTTTCACGGTATTTGGAATATTTTGTTTTCTTGAGTTCATTTCCTTGACGTAACCCTCTATAAGGTGAGTGTACCATTAGGGTAAAATGAGGTTACCCTGTAGAAGGGGCATGTTCCATTGGGGAACTTGATATATGATTTTCTTTTATTGAGCCAGTAGATCAATGAGATAATTATAATGAGTATGGAACTATTACATGGTCATGCATGGTTGGATTTGTGGATGTGTGTATTAGAATAGGTTATAAAAATGGATTGGTGAAATGGTTTGAAGATATTTTTTGGTTGTTTTCCATGAAAACTGTTTTCTTTAGAAAATGATCATATTTGATATAAACTATTAAAAATACATTAAATTTTTTTATATAAATTGTTTCATATAAATGGATTGGTGAAAAGGAAGTCATTTGATGAAAAGTTACTGATTTTCATTACTCACCCCTTGCATGGGAACTTTGGTGGGTTTTCAGATATCATACATCAAAACATAGGTAAAGGAAAAGAATAAAATTTATTTAGTTATGGTTTTTGATACATGGGAACGGATTGCGGGGATGGATCTTGGAAGATTTTTGTAGTTTCTGTGTGGAATTATTTGGAGTCTTTGAGATTTGGGGTTCAGTCTTTATCTTTGGTACTCTAATGTTAATTATGGTGTAGTTTGGTGTTGTTATCTTTTGTCATTACTTTTAGTTTTATTACATTGTTATCATGAATCATATAGTTGTTTTTTGGTTATGGTATAATTGGTTTTGGTTGTTGTATCTTCAAAGGGAAAATCGTCCATGAATTGTATTGATGCCCTTGACATTTATTTCCATCCTTTATCATATTGGGGATGTCGCCTAAGACCAAGTAACAATTGTTCATCAACTCAAGACAATGAGGATGGGAGAGATGTGACAAGTTGTATCATTTTGTTTGATCATTGAGTCTAATTTGTGTTAGTGTAAAGACCTGAAGCTTGACATACATGGACATTACATTAATTTTGCAAAAAAACAAAATACATGACACAAAGAGACGCCCAAAGACAGTGTTAGTTTAGTGTCTTTGGAAACTCGGTAAATAATCTTATAATCATTGTGAAAGATCTTCAACATCTCCCATAAAGATCATCCACTTTTTTTCTTTCCTAAAACCTTTCTTTATATCTTGGGGAAAAGAAAACATAAAAAGGGTGAGCTCAAATGCTTAGTAATGGTAAACATGGAGAACATAAATACAATCCATAAACATTTTAACTTAAAAACAAGAACATAAAACATCAAAATTCTGAGCAATGACATAAATCGTGACAGTACATAAGGCATATATCATAAAATAACATTAATCATGATAAAATGGCATGGGAATAAAACATGGAATTATGGTAAACCATTAAGAACATGATATGATTTCCATAGTATCCAAGGCATTACTACCAAGACCAACACAGTGGACAAAGTCCATTACTGAACCAGGTTTACTTGCCGTTCCGGCCCTGTATTACTGAACTCGATTCACTTGTCATTCCATCCAGGTCTATCACATCAGATATAAATCATTACCAAATGCATTGGAGGGAGATATAGTTCCCACCCATCTCATAGTGAAATCATTCTTATGTGTGCCAAAATATAAACATAAATCATTCAGCATAACCCAAATAATAGAATGGGGTTCATAAACATCATCCCATTATAACATAATCCATATAAAACAAATGGATATCATTTTATCACAAGAAAAATCAAACCATGTAAATAATATAGAAATTATACTTGAAACATAAACAAACTAAATAATTTCATCTTAAGTGGAATATAGTTTTGAAAAAAAAACATGAAATAAATTCTTGAGGAAAATCTCCTTTCTTCTTAAAAATCATTTTCTAATCAAAATATGGAAGACATTTTTAAAATAAAATGATTTTTTTGATAATAATCATGAAATATTGTAGAGGAAGATTTATGTAAATAAGGCGTTATGAAACTATAAAGATCTTTTTATGCTGTATAACTTAAAAAAACATTCTTCTCGTACTTTTTCTAGAAAAGTCAAAAAGTACCTCATATGGTAAACAAAAGAAATATTCCATCCATACCATGTTGTAAAAGTCAATATAGCATCCCGCCTTTTAATCACATAAACTTTCATTACATTTGACAAAACCGAGGATCTTTAAGGTTTAGTGTCTTGGAAACCAGGAACTAAAACATGATAACATAAAAAATTCTTCTTAAACCCTTGAAAGGCTTCTCCTCATGTTCATCCTAGGTTCATTACTACATCTCATAACCTAGGTACATACATCAAAAGAATGGGTGAGCAGAAGGCCCAGTAAGTGAAACAAGAGAAACATTTTACATGTGAACTTGAGATACTTCAATAAGGTCATGAAAAGAACTTTAAGGCATGAGAAATAAATCATTAGATATATCATAATAAAAATAACATTTTTCATAACATGAAGATGTGGATGCAACATTTAATATTGACAATAATTTCGTTTCACCAAGGTCCATCCCCAAGGTGTCATTAAAAATTACCAAGGTGACTCACCAAGGTATCAGTCTAAAAAGTCATCTCTAGAGATTAAGTCTTTACCCAATGCATTGGAGCACTATCTGGGCGCACCCTTGACATGTATTTATTATCATGTGAGACACATATATCATCAACAATCATTTCATAAACAACCCATATAGCATAAAATAAATGGGTTTCATTTCATAATTATAACGTTTTAAAAACTGCTTTGAAGACATGATCTTTATGTCACTTTAAACCCACGGAAAGGGAAAGCGGGTTTCATGTATGTAAATACCTGAATTTAAAATAGAAAATTTTTATATATATTTGAATACCATTTATAAATAAGATCTTTGAGTATTCACTTAATAACATAAAATAATTTTGAGAAAAAGAGAGAGACAATTTGAGACGAAAATTCTGCAGCATAACGGCTACGTTACAGGGTTTTAGAAAACTTTGAAAAGAGAGGGGACATGGGTCACCCACTAATAAATGATCTATAAAAATAGTATAGGGATAGAATATAAAGGATATGAATCATGGTATTGAAATTTTAAGGACATACCATTTTAAATGAAAAACATGGAAGTAAGACAAAAATAATATTTCTCTTATAAAAATTCGACAGCCTAACGGCGTCACTTAAACTTCAATAAAAATGAATTGACGAGATAAAATAGGGTCTATCATAATATGATCATAAAATATAATTGTGATAGATATATATATCATACCTTGACTTAACAAAAAGGAACTTGAAATACTTTACATGAAAATAGAACTTCAAAATGACAAGGGTGAAAGAATCCCTTAAAAATTCGGCAGCCTAACGGTGCCACATAAAACTTAAAAATACTGAATTGAAGAGATCAAATAGTGTCTCTAAACATATGAACATAAAATATCAGTATGATATATTTAGAGATCATACCCCAACATAATAAAAGTAACTTTAAAGAATTGACATGAATGTAGATCTTTAAAACAAGAAGGGTGAAGAACTACTTAAAAATTCGACAGCCTAACGGCGTCACTTAAAACATCAAAATACTGAATTGAAGAGATCAAATATGGTCTCTCATCATATGAACATAAAAGATAAGTATTATAAATTTATAGATAATACCCGAACATAATAAAAAGGAACTTGAAATACTTTACATGAAAATAGATCTTGAAAAATGATAAGGGAGAAAGAATCCGTTACAAAAATTTCAGCAGCGTAACGACGCCACTTAAAACTTCATAAAACAAAATAATGAGAGTAAGTGGGGATATCTCATTATATGAACATGAAAATTGCAGTAATAGGAGTTTAAAGAAAAATCCTTTAACATAAGAACATGGATCATAAAAGAAATGACATAAAAGAGATTACTTGAAAACAAGAGAGAGGTCTGATCTCTTACCTTAAAACGTAACTCTTAAAACTCAAAGGTTGGGACCTTAATGGCTTGGGGGAACCTTGGGAGGACTCCTTGGGAGGTAATGAGACCCTAAATTAGTTGGGGGAGAGTGGGGAGTCGAAATGGATGAGAGGATGGCTTGGTATTTATAGGGAAAGTGAGGGGACAAGGCATTAATGGCCAAGGGACACCTCAAAAGTGGTTTTCTCAAAACCATGTGCTCCCCAATGGTATTTCCCATGGAGTTAGGCCACATGGGGCCCCCATAAAAATACTTCATCACCTTTGGTCGACCATACCTGCAAATATCTCATGGAAGCATCATGACACAGCTATGATGTCATTAAACATACAGAAACCCTAAAACTGATTTTTTTACTATTCACTAAAAATTCAGCTTTCTCAGAAAAGTCCCAAAATTTCACATTAACCAAATATCAATGCTTGGATTTCAAAAATGAACTCCATTTTATAAAAATAATTTTATAAATATTTTTAATTTAATTTTTAAATAAATACACTATTCACCGAAAATTCATTTTTTCATAAAAAACCCCAAAAATTACCTTAACATAATATCGATGCTCTGAGTTCAAAAATGAAATCCATTTTATCAAAATAATTTTCTAAATATTTTTAATTTAATTTTTAATTAAAAAACACTATTCACCTGAAAAAAGTAATACTTGAATAATAATTTATGAAACTGTTATTTAACCATTTTATTGAATCACATTACTTAATCAAGGTGCCTAGATTATATTAATACTTTTTTAATGATATTACTAATACATTTGCTCACATTACTAATCATAAGCATAAAAAAATTATTCATAATTTAATATTCATCAAAAATCAATTTGATCTTATTAGACTCTAAATTTAGTACTGAACATAATTGTAGAAGACCATTTTTTGAATATCATTACACATTTTTAATTATTTAAGGTTTACATAAACATTTATAAAATATCTTTTTTCTAAAATTCATCAAAAATATGAATACTATATTTATCCGTTCGTTTGAAAATTCATAAACTTCATCATAAGAAGAAATCCCAATTTTGATTTAAAACAAAGGATTGCACAAGGCAGTTATGGTCTCCTTACATAGCCCCTTATCACACCAGCATAGGACCCATGTGTAAGGTGTGCTAAGGTGGGAGAATCTGAGGGAGGCTCAGCTAACATCGCACGAGTAGTGATTTCTATCAGTTTGAACTTCTCACAAAGGCAATTCTATTCTAACTTCACATGATGAAGTTAGGCTTGGGTTTGGTCCAGAGCAAAGCCCAGTGGTGCTACCTCCTTCCCAAGTTCTGTTAGATGGGCTTCGATCGGTCCAAGAATACTGGGGGAGGCCATCAAATCTTCTTTCTATAATAATTAACCAAGATTACTTGTTTTTAGAGACCATAATCAAAACTTTTAGTTTCCAGCGGTCATATTGACCAATGGTCATATAACAGTCAAAACACAATGGTATTATTTTAATTATACTCATGTTATCAAATGAAACATTTTTGTTGAGTATAAAAATAACACATAAAATTAGGAAAAAAGATTTATTCAAAATTTCAGGACGTTACAATCTTCCCCCCTTAAGAAATTGCATCCTCTATATTTTTAAAATTGGGTTTTGAAATTTCATTGAAAGTCCCACATCAGAAAAGGAGTCAGTAAAACTATTACTTTAAAAGAAATAATGGGAAGTACAAAGGTCACCCGAGTAATCCCACACTAGGATTCCATTTAGGAAAACATGGACATGGAGGAGAAAACAAAGGGTCACATTCTAAAGGAGATTGATATAAAACATTATTATGAGAATGTTAACCACCAGAAAATCCCAAAATTATGATGTGTGTAAGCGGTCTTTGATTACCTAGTAGGAAACGTAAACCAACAACGTTTTTGTTTTACGTTGCTTTTCCTAATTTTGAGGAATTAATTTACAACCTAGAACAAAAACATAAGGAAATATATCTACCTTCATGTTGAGTTTCATCCTTTAATAAGTTTCTAATAAAACTAATATTTTCTCCAAATGAAGAGCATTCAAAACTACTTGGTGTCATCAAAACACAAGAATCATCTTCTAGAGAATCACATAATCCACAAAAGATCAACTATCAATTTCTTCTATATTTAAACAGTATCCCAAAAACAGAAAGGGTAAGGTAAAAAAACTCTTCAAAAAGAAAAAATCCCATAGTAATGGAAACTAATTTTAAATATTCAAAGTTCCATGGTACTACCCAAAGTTCATCATAGACCATTCATTAAATAACGGTCCTTAAGATTCCTCAAAATAAACCAAACTAAGATTGAAACCCAAATACAAGAAGGATTTGATAACATAGTCTTCCAAAATAAACTTCATTGTTCATCTCCAACCAACATCAACCACTCCTAACATCTTATAACAAAAGTAGCTAACATTAACATATTTTACCCAAGATAGGTTAATCATTCCCATAAGTAACCTAAATTACCATAAGTCCACCTTAAATTCATCGATTCTTCAAAATATAAGTCAAACTTACTCAATGAAAATATCGTAGTAATCTATTTACCTCGATCATATAGGGTACCCAAAATAGTGAACGTCTTCCAAAATAATAATCATCTTTTAATCCCATAATCATCTCTGTCATATTAATACAACAATCATCGCATTTCCTATCACTTTGGTTTTTGGGACATGTTCTTCCATTTCCCTCTATTAACTAAGAAAAAAACTATAATTAGGGGCTTAAATACTTTTCCAATAATCATGAAAAGGAAACTTTAAGCATAAAAGGATAAACATGTAGAATAAAAGTAAATCCTAACTTGTGATCCCCTAGGTTCTAATCTATGTTATCCATGATTATATATTATTATGTGAATCTTTATTTTATTTTATCTTTGTTCCTTTAATAATGGTTCATACTAAGCTTATGAAATTACCAAATAATATCCCCCGGGAGTGTTGTAACCAAGAGTGCAGCATGGCCCGTTGTCATGAACTAGTTCCCATTTGAGTCTAGCTCAAAACAGTTTTTTTGGGTTTTACCCCTATGTACATCTGTGCCAGAGCCACCTCTACCAGCTCGTATCTAGAAAGGGATGTATTTTCTTGGAAACCCATTACTCAATACTCACCAAAATACTAGGAATAGTTTTTATATATAAACTTTTCTATAGGATTCTTCCTAAAGATTTAGTATCCTAATTTCCACAAATAATTAAACCATCCTTTGATACAAACTATAGCATCCTGCCTTTTTATCACATAAACATTCATTACATTTGACAAAACCGAGGATCTTAAATGTTTTGTGTCTTTGAAACCGGGAACTTAAAACATGATAACATAAAACATTCTTCTTAAACACTTGAAAGGCTTCTCCTCATGTTCATCCTAGGTTCATTAATGCATCTCATAACCTGGGGACATACATCAAAAGAAAGGGTGACGAAAAGGACTATTAAGTGAAACAAGAGAAACATTTTACATGTGAACATTAGATACTTCAATAAGGTCATGAAAAGAACTTTAAGGCATGAGAAATAAATCATTAGATATATCATAATAAAAATAACATTTTTCATAACTTGAATATGTGGCTGCAACATTTAATATACACAATCATTTCGTTTCACCAAGGTCCATCCCAAATGTTTCATTAAAAATTACCAACATTATTCACCAAGGTATCAGTCTAAACAGTCATCTCTAGAGATTGAGTCTTTACCCAATGCATTGGAGTGCTATCTGGGCGCACCCTTGACATGTCTTTATTATCATGTGAGCGACATATATCAGCAATAATCATTTCATATACAACCCATATATCATAAAAGAAATGGGTTTCATTTCATAATCATAACGTTTTAAAAACTGCTTTAAAGACATGATCTTTTTGTCACTTTAAACCCACGGAAAGGGAAAGCGGGTTTCATGTATGTAAATCATAGAATTTAAAATAGAAAATTTTGATATATATGTAAATACCCCTGTATAAATAATACCTTTGAGTATTCACTTAAAAACATAAAATAATTTTGGGAAAAAGAGAGAGACAATTTTAGACGAAAATCCTGCAGCATAACGGCTAAGTTACAGGGTTTTAGAAAACGTTGAAAAGAGAGGGGACATGGGTCACCCACTCATAAATGATCTATAAAAATAGTATAGGGACATAATATAAAGGATATGAATCATGGTAATGAAATTTGAAGGACATACCATTTGAAATGAAAAACATGGAAGTAAGACAAAAATAAGATTTCTCTTATAAAAATTCGACATCCTAACGACGTCAATTAAACATCAATTAAAATGAATTGACGAGATCAAATAGGGTCTCTCATCATATGATCATAAAAGATAAGTATGATATATATATAGATCATACCCCAACACAATAAAAAGGAACCTGAAATACTTGACCTGAAAATAGAACATGAAAATGAGAAGGGTGAAATAATCCCTTAAAAATTCGGTAGCCTAACGGTGCCACATAAAAGTTTAAAATACTGAATTGAAGAGATCAAATAGGGTCTCTCATCATATGAACATAAAATATCAGTATGATAGATTTAGATATCATACCCCAACATAATAAAAGGAACATGAATGAATTGACATGAAAGTAGAACTTCAAAATGAGAAGGGTGAAGAACCACTTAAAAATTCGGCAGCCTAACGGCGTCACTTAAAACTTCAAAATACTGAATTGAAGAGATCAAATAGTGTCCCTTGTCATATTAACATAAATTATCTGTATGATAAATTTAGAGATCATACCCCAACATAATAAAAATGAACTAGAACATGAAAATAGATCTTGAAAAATGAGAAGGGAGAAACAATCCGTTACAAAAAGTTCAGCAGCCTAATGGTGCCACTTAAAACTTCATAAAACGAAATAATGAGAGTAAGAGGGGATCTCTCATTATATGAACAAGAAAATGGAAGTATGAGGAGTATAAAAGAACATCCTTTAACATAAGAACATGGAGCATACAACAAATGACATAAAAGAGATTACTTGAAAAGAAGAGAGGGGATCCCTTACCTTAAAATGTAACTCTTAAAACTCAAAGGTTGGGACCTTGAGGGCTCGAGGGAACCTTGAGAGGACTCATTGGGAGGTAATGAGACCAGAAATTAGTTGGGGGAGAGTGGGGAGTCGAAATGGATTAGAGGATTGCTTGGTATTTATAGGGAAAGTGAGGGGACAAGGCATTAATGGCCAAGGGACACATCAAAAGTGGTTTTCTCAAAACCATGTGCTCTCCCTTGGTATTTCCCATTGAGTTAGGCCACATGGTTCCCCAATAAAAATAATGCATCACCTTTGGTCGACCATCCCTTAAAATATCTCATGGAATCATCATGACACAATTATGATGTAATTAAACATACTGAAACCCTAAAACTGATTTTTTTACTATTCACTGAAAATTCATCTTTCTCAGAAAAATCCCAAAATATCACATTAACCAAATATAAATGCTCTTTTTTTCAAAAATGAACTCTATTTTATAAAAAAAAAATTCTAAATATTTTTAATTTAATTTTTAAATAAATACACTACTCACCGAAAGTTCATTTTTTCAGAAAAAACCCCAAAAATTACCTTAACATAATATCGATGCTCTGAGTTCAAAAATGAAATCCATTTTATAAAAATATTTTTCTAGATATTTTTAATTTAATTTCTAATTAAAAAACACTATTCACCTGAAAAAACTAATACTTGAATAATAATTTATGAAACCATTATTTAACCATTTTATTGAATCACATTACTTAATCAAGGTGCCTAGATTATATTAATACTTTCTTTAAGTGAGATTACTAATCCATTTGGTCACATTACTAATCCTAAGCATAAAAGCACTATTCATAATTTACTATTCATCAACAATCATGTTGATCTTATTAGACTCTAAATTTCGTACTGAACATAATTTTAGAAGACCATTTTTTGAATATCATTACACATTTTTAATTATTTAAGGTTTACATATACATTTTTAAAATATACTTTTTCTAAAATTCATCAAAAATATGCATACTATATTTATCCAGTCATTTGAAAATTCATGAACTTCATCATAAGAAGAAATCCAAATTTTTATTTAAAACAAAGGATTACACAAGGCAGTTATGGTCTCTTTACATATCCCCTTATCACACCAGCATAGGACCTAAGTTTAAGGTGTGCTAAGGTGAGAGAATCTGAGGGAGGCTCGGATAACATCGCACAAGTAGTAATTTATATCAGTTTGAACTTCTCGCAAAGGAGATTCTGTTCTAGCTTCACACGATGAAGTTCGGCTTGGGTCTGGTCCAGAGCAAAGCCCAGTGTTGCTACCTCCTTCCCAAGTTCTGTTAGATGGGCTTCGATCGGTCCAAGACTACTGGGTGAGGCCATCGAATCTTCTTTCTATAATAATTAACCAAGATTACTTGTATTTAGACACAATAATCAAAACTTTTTTTTTCTAGCGGTCATATTGACCAATGGTCATATAACAGTCAAAACCCAATGGTCTTATTTTAATTATAGTCATGTTATCAAATGAAACAATTTTGTTGAGTATAAAAATAACACATAAAATTAGGAAACAAGATTTATTCAAACTTTTAGGTCGTTACTGTCAAAAATGGTAAAAATGACTTTAAACATAAATGGAAGAATAGTAAACATTTTATGAAAACATTTTTAGAAAACATGGACAGGGATGATAAACATAACACTAGTAAATACTTACGAACAAACAATCATGGTTAAGAACTAGATTGGAATAATTATCCCTTACCATTTATAGTCGGTGGAATCATATGTGTCATAAAATAAAGAAAATTACATGAATATGTAAATATCATATCCTTCATAATAAAAATCCTAAAAAATTCACGGAAAGCTTAAACACTATACAAAACAAATAATTGGTGATTAAGGTATATGTCTCAAAGAAATAAATGTGAGATGAAATAATCCCTTAACTTCGGTCCAATTGCTTCCGTACCTATCTGAAACTCCTTTATAGTGGGTTTAAACATATTATTAACTTGTAAAAAATCATAATAATATTTATGATATCATATATGATTCACTTACAACTTTATATAACTCGTACTTTTTTCAATTCCATGTTAAAGCAGCGTTTTTGGGTAATAATCGTAGCATTTATCATATGTGTTTGGACTTGTTGTTCTTAATATTATTATTATTTATCATGATTTAATTACTTCAAGAATGTAAACCATGCTTTATATATCATATATATTCAGTATATATATGTATAATATATAGATAAATGAAACGAAATACATCATCCATATAAATGGTAAGCCGTACGTACGCATGAATGTTATTTTCATTTCCTTATTGAATTGAATGGAAGTAAGTAGATGACATAGGTATATATAATAATAAATCCAGTATCATTATTATGTCTTATATTTCCTTATTATTCATTATATATACTTTATAGTCATTTTTAAATGGTCAACATGGAGAATGAATCTCATCGCGTCGTGGAGACGGTAATCCTTACGTACGCACTAGCGATGATATCATTCCCATTATTATTTAATGGTATTGGATTGGATGATATAATATCTCAGAATTAGAATCGTGCTATAATATTCATATATAGTCATTATTTTCACCATTTTACCCATCCAAGTAAAGTGGTGTTGGAAAATTAGATTACACCACGGCGTGGAGACGGTAAGTCGTACGTACGCACGTGCGGTGATTTCATTTTTCATAGGATGGATAGAAGGTGAAATAGGGTTTTTTAATATTTATAATAACATATCAGTATATTAGTGATAATTTTTTTAATACTTTTTAATTAAAAAAATAATGAATAGGATGTAGAAGAAGAAATAAATTTGAAAGAATCGGTAAAGGATATTACCTCTTCCTCGACACGCCTCTTCTTAACCTCCTCTTAGGGCACTAAAGTTGGTCTTTGAAGAAGACCAGGACCTCTAGAGGGTTTATAGGGACGTGGATAAGATAAATGTAAAGATTTTGGCCGAGTTTGAAGGCTCAAAATGTTGTGAAGGGGAGAGGGAGGAGGTTCCCTTTTATAAGGGAGGAGAGGGGCACTTTTGGAAACCTCTAAAATATTAATTTATAATAAACTCAAACCCCACATAAAAACCTCCAAAAATGACTCAAATATTAATATGAGATGACATAGGGTTGTAATATTATCATCTAATAAAATTTATACAAGTTGGGAATTTATTTTAAACCTTATCAAATTGATTTATCCTTATTTAATCTATTTAATTTTATTTGTGGTAATAATATTCTAAATTTCAAATTGTTATAAATAATTACTTATGTGTTGTGAATTTTCCATAATTGGATACTTTATAAAATTTTAGAACATTTAAATTTCAATTTATAATTTTTAAATATTTTTGTGATATTTAAACAATTTAATAATATGTTATTTTTTAAAAATAACAATAGTGTCAATTTTGACAGTATTCAATTATTTGAATTCAAATAAAATCGACACAGAGGATATATTCAAACAAAATTATTTAATAGATTTATAACATGTCATATTTGTCTATAAAATTCTTGGATCACATTAAATAGTTCATATAATATTTATTTTAATATTTTAAAACCCATTTATTTGATATTTTAATCAATAAAATAATTTCTACATCACTATTGTGTCATAATTAATGAAAATTATTTAATCCCTAAATATTATAAATAAATTAACACGATGTAGATAATTTTATTGGATTTATGTAGACTATTTTTTTTATGTTTTATGAAGTTTATCATCAAATTAAAATTAATACACTTACAAGATATAAGAGAGTGACATGTTGTCACTTTCTTTGGTTTTAATAATAATTACATCATTTTCATGGTCAAAAGTCCATGAAATGTAACTATTCTGACCCTTATGTAATATGGGTAGACTTTTATTCATCCAATAAAATTTTGGCAGGTGTTAGGGTAATTTTATAATATTATTGTTACCCTTAATTTCTTGATTTACCTTTAACTGTGGTAAATAAAATTTATCGTAGTTACTATTAATAAAGCCCAAAAATAAAAAGTAGCATATTAACATAATTTTGACCTACTGATTCCAAATATTGAATCCATTTTTTCAAATTCAAGACAAAAAATATGCATTAATTAATTTAAAATTAATCTCGTTGTTGAAAAAACGGGTTTTTATTTAAAACATTGCAAAAGATTGAAATGTTTTTACCTATGAATTCAATATAAAATTAATAATAATGACATAAATTATATTAAATGGTAAAAATATATTCTATTTATACTTTAAAACCATTCAATATTATAATTTAACCATATAAATTATCTTGATGAAAAAAGTTGTTTTTAAATAAAATTTAGAGTATTTTTACTATTAATCAAAATATGAACGTTATCAGAAAAATATCAAAACATTATCCAACGTAAATCTTTATATCCTGATTCACAAGAAGAAGTTTATTTTTTAAAATTTAACTTATAAACTTGTTAAAAATTAGATTTAAAATGGGTGCTCCATCAAAAGGCGACAAAACTGCATTTTTTTAAAAATATGTACTTTACTCAAAAACGTTATTTTTTTCACATAACATGATCTAGAAAATGATTAAGATGAATGATAATGTTATAAAATTCAAAATGTAGTTAATACAATTCATAACATATAGTTTATAATAATATCTCGTATAGTGAAACTCGGTATTGCGTACACCACATGCTATCATGGAAGGCCGCTCTTTTGTGTAATGCAAGCAAAGTCAGGGTTGTGTGTTGGGAAAGCTTTCATTGGTGTTGCTTATAACATAATAAAAATATAGTTCAGTTATACAATGATCAAAATCAATACTTGGTGTTGTGCAAAATTAATTTTATTCAAAAGAACTTAAAATTGTGTGCAACACAATCGAAGAATAGTGTTGCGTATACTACAAGCTAATACGGTGTTGCATATAGCGCAAGATAATCTTAGTGAAGCGTACAAAAAAATACATTGAAGAAATTAAAAAGAATAATTCTCATAAAATCTTGGGGCATTACATTCTAACCCCCTTAAAATGAATTTTTCCCTCAAAATTTGTCGGGGTTATAAATTGTTTTCTACTTGAATGTTTCTTTCATAGAAACCCACATCATAAAAAGTAATACTAAAACATCATTTAAAAAAATAATGTTATAAACATAACAGATACTCAATGTAACTCATCACTAGGTTTCCACATAGGATAACATAAGTAAAAACATGTATATGGAAGAGAAATCTAACCATCAAATTCAGATGGAGAGTGGTAGAGAAAATGGCTATGAAAAATCTAACAATCACAAATCCATAAATTTGGGATGATCTAAGGTACCATTTGATTCATCAAATATTAGATTACTAGGACAACATTTTTGGTTTTCAGGATCATTTCCTTAAAGTTGAATAATTTTTACATAAGGATAAATACTTAATTTATTTCAGTGTAATATCATCATTGGTTATTCCATGAACAATTTCCAATTCATCTCTTATTTACAGAAATGAAGTTGATTTTTTCATTCTTGAAGTATTATCAGATAATGCGATTGAATGATAGGTCATTCCATCTCTCTCAAACATAAGGTTATCGAAAGTTATTAAATATACATAAGTCTATCTATGGTGAGATTAATTATATATGGTTCCAAAAATGGACTTATACTTCATCTATCACACAGCATAATAAAATAAAACTAATTTCTACTAATTAGGGACTTCTTGTAGGCTAGTGGTGGGTGATTAAGGGATGTCGTACTTGAGTTTTGGGTTCTATTCTTAAAGCCTTTTCCGACATGACGGGTTATCTACCGTCCTACGGGTTGTACATTTTCTAAAACTATACTATTATAACTTTTCAGAAATAATATCAAAAAGTTCTAGCCTTAAACAATACTATCTGATTTCTAAATTATTACATTACAATCTTTAGGATTATCCAAAATACTTCTATCCAATATCGTAATATAAATTAAACGATTACTAGAAAGGTCATCTACCAAGAATGTGAATACCATCATTTATCCCCCATATATAATAAGATATATGTCGTTGATCTCATTCTAAACATGTGAATACCTTAATCTTGTATTCTCTTGAAACATGAATTACCATAGAACCTTAAAGAAAAAATGAATGTTGTCCAAAGATAACCAAAATCCCAAAATTTTATATACTCAAACAATGATATCACGTTGTCCTTATATCTATCATGAGCTCATGAATTCGATCAAACATATTATTTTCTCCTTATCCCTTCATTATGCACATATAATTTTCTTTACAAAAATATTTCAGTCACTTTTCTGGGTTACCGGTACCATATAATTATTGAAAACCATAATTAACCAATACATGGATATTCCAATATTCCATAATACTATAAATGAGATTCCATGATACTTTTTTAAAATCCTATTACATAAACACTTAATCATTCCACAACATCATTGTCATACTCACAATCACAAATAGTTATTGCTTTTGACTTCCCTTTGTCCTTTTCCTTAAGAGGTTTCTCATGTTGATCATAATTAACCCTTGTATTAGGGCATTGATTAGCATAATGCCCCATTTCAAAGAACTCATAGCATTGAAGTGTTAGTGGTATGTTCTTTGTAGTCTTTTATCTACTCACGTCATTAGAAACCTTTTTCCCATTACTTCGACACTCGGCTACACGAAAACCTTCTTTTTGACACTTGAAACATTTTCTAGTACCTTTTAGACAATCCACACTATGCTTCTTTCCACACTTTGAGCATAAAGGAACATTCATATTCTCTTCACCATTTTTCTGAGATTTTTCCTTGAACTCCATCTTTTGTTTCTTGTCAAAAGCATGATATGGATATGTAACAACAACTTCTTATTCTACCTTGATAGCACAACACACAATTTCTTCATAGCTACTGAAGTCTCTTATATCTAATGCCCTTCGAATACTTGGTTTTGAGCCACTGAAGAATCGATCAACTTTACATTCAGGTTGGATGATAAAGCCAGATGCCTACCTTGCATGCCCTATAAAATTCACCTCGTATATACAAACAGATTCATCATCATTTTTCTTAATCTCAAGGAACTCCTTTACCATCTTTTTTTGAAGAATACGAGGGAAGTACTTATTAAAAAACAAGATCTTGAACTCATCCCATTCCATGGATTCAATTTCATCTTGGGGCCTTGTATTCTTTATTAGAGTCCACCACTGGTCTGCTTCCCCTTCTAAATGGTCAATATCAAAAATGAATTCTTCATGTTCTGAACAGCGAAGTATGGAAAATATATTTTCAATGGTATTGATCCATTGTTCAGCAATAATTATATCAGAAGACCCACTGAATGAAGGTGGGTGTTGCCTCATGAATGACTCAATAGAATATTGTTCCCTTCTCTGCTCATTTGGAAGTCCAGAATGATTCATATCTTGTGTAAGTATAGCAATAAGATTTTGCACTCCATATCTAATAACATTGGTTTGTTTAGAAGGATAATCATTTCATTTTCCATTACATTGATCCACACGGTTCCTTCAGGTTACATCCATCGTCTAAAACCCAAAAATAATAATGAGAGAGGATAAAATAATGCTAGGAAAACAACATAATAAAGGGGGAATATCTAACATCTTAGTTTTAATTCTATGATTGTTACTATAATTATAAGACTATAACCTATACTTATACTTAACCATCGGGACATCCTTAGACATACCTTAGATATATATCTAGGGATCTCACTAAAGTTTTAACATCCTAGTTTCCAAAGGTTAACTAAACCTTCTCTTTGATACCAAATTTAAAAACCTGAAGCTTAACGTACATAGACATTACATTACTTTTGCAAAAAACTAAATACATGACACAAAGATATTCCCAAAGATCATGCTAGTTTAGTGTCTTTGGAAACTCAGAACACAATCTTCTAATCATGGTCAAAGATCTTCAACATCTCCCATAAAGATCTTCCCCTTTTATTTGCTTACCCAAAACCATTATTTATATCTTGGGGAAAAGTAAACATAAAAATGGTGACATCAAATGCTCAGTAATGGTGAAAATGGAGAACATAAAAACAATCCATAAACTTTTGAACGTAAAAAAATGAACATAAAACATCAAAATCTTGAGCAATGATATAAATCTTGGAAGTACATAAGGCATAGATCATAAAGGAACATTAATCATGATAAAATGGAATGGGAATAAAACATGTGTTTTTGGAAAACCATTAAGCACATGATATGATTTCCATAGTAGCCAAGGCATTGCTTCTAAGACCATCATAGTGGAAAACGTCTATTACTGAACTGGGATTACTTTCCATTCCAGCCTTGTATTATTGAACCAGATTCACTTTTCATTCTAGCCATGTCTATCTCATGAGATAAAAATCATTACCAAATTCATTGTAGGGAGATATAGGTCCCACCCATCTCATAATGAAATCATTATTATGTGTGCCACAACATAAACATAAATTATTCTTTATATCCCAATGAATAAAATGGGTTTCATAAACATCATCATATAATAACATAACCCATATAAAACAAATGGATATCATTTAATCATAATAAAAATCAAACCATGTAAATAATTGATACATTATACTTGAAAAATAAACAAACTAAATAATGTCATCCTATATGGAAAATATTTTTTATAAAACACTTGAAATAAATTCTTGAAGAAAATATCCTTTCTTCTTCAAAATCATCTTCTTTTCACAAAATTCCACACAATTTTAAAAGAATTTTGTTGATAATAATCATGAACTATTGTAGATGAAGATTTATGTAAATAAGGAGCTATGAAACTGTAAAAATCTGTTTATGCCGTATAAGTTATAAAAAACGTTCTCATACTTTTGCCAGAAAAGTAAAAAAGTACCTCGTATGGTAAACAAAAGAAAGATTCCTTCCATACCATGTTGTAAAGGTCAAAAAGTGTAAAAATGAATTTAAACATACATGGAAGAATAGTAAACATTTTGTAAAATTTTTTTTTGAAAACATGGACATGGATGATAAACATAACCCCAGTAAATACTTAAGAATAAACAATCCCTGATAAGAATGATATTAGAATAATTATCCCTTACCATTTATAATCGGTGGAATCATACGTGTCATTAAATAAAGAAAATTACATGAATATGTAAACATCATATCCTTCATAATAAAAATCATAAAACATTCATGGGAATCTTAAACACCATACAAAAGAAATAGTTGGTGATTAAGTCATATGTCTCACAGAAATAAAAGTGAGACAAAATAATCCCTTACCATAGGTACAATTTCTTCCGTACATGTCCGAAACTATTATATAGTGGGTTTAAACATATTACTAACTTGTAACAGAAACATAATAATATTTATCATATCATATATGATTCACTTATGTCTTTATATTACCCGTTCTTCTGTCAATTCCATGTTAAAGCAGCGTTTTGGGGAATAATCATATCATTTATCGTACGTGTTTGGACTTGTTGTTCTTGATATTATTATTACTTATATCATGATATAATTACTTCCAAAAAATTTAAAATTATTTATATATTATATATATTCAGTATATATATGTATAATATATAGATAAATGAAATGAAATGCACCGTTCATGGAGACGGTGGGCCTTACGTACGCCTGAACGTTGTATTCATTTCCTTATTGAATTGAATGGAAGTAAGTAGATTGCAGATGTATATATACACATAAATCTAGTAGCATTATTATGTCATATATCTTATTATTATTAATTAAATATACTTTATAATCATTTTTGAATGGTTAACATGGAGAATGAATATCATTGTGTCGTGGAGACGGTAATCCGTATGTACGCACGAGCGATGATATCATTCCCATATTCAATGAATGGAATTGGAGTGGATGATATAATATATCAGAATTAGTATCATGTTTTAATAATCATATATATTGATTATTTATAACCTTTTACCCATCCAAGTAAAGTGGTGTCGGAAAAATAGATTACACCATGGCGTGGAAATGGTAAGGGGTACGAATGCACGCACAGTGATTTCATTTTTCATAGGATGGATAGATGGTGAAATAGGGTTGTTTCATATTTATAATTGTAACGCCCCGACCCCAGTTACCCAGAGTCAGTGCATTAATTACATAACATTGGCATGATCACAAGAAAGATCAAATCTCGAAAGTCCGATTGGTTTAGTAGCCTTGGAAACACTAGATATATTCATAAGTTTTACATTACATCATAAAATGAAAAACTAATACAACAACATAATGTTTCCACAATCCACACTATTATCCCCTCATAATATCTCTGCAGGTCATTCATAACTTACTTCTTCACATCCTGGGAAAAAAACATAGAAAAGGGGTGAGCTCAAATGCCCAGTAAGGATAAAAATATAGCGGAACATTCAAAATAAGCATAAACATTTAAGGCAATGCATTACTAAAACAAAAGCCTTTTAAACTTGAACTTCAACATAGTATGGAAAAAGTAAAATGAAATAATGCCATTTACTTATTCACATGGATATTCTACTAATCGAATAATCACATGAAAAAATCAAAAACCACTTTCATAATGTTGGAATGCATAATGCTAAAATTTAATTTCTATTCAAGGCCTCGTCCCAAAACCTTGGGGCTAACTGTAACCGGAACCCAACCCGGAGTTCCTCTAATAACCGGACACAAACCCGGAGTGCCTCTAATAACCGGACACCAACCCGGAGTGCCTCTAATAACCGGAGACCAAACCGGAGGGCTTACTTTTACCAGTCCCTAACCTGGAGGGCTTACTTTTACCAGTCCCCAACCTGGAGGGCTTACTTTAACCAGTCCCCAACCTAGAACATACTTGTCCAACACATTCATATGAAGTAAAGGTTGAAATATAACATACACATTCTTATTGGAACTAGCATACGAAATGTAAATAATTTCACCATAAACTATGAATGGTATAAAAATAGCACATCCACAGTCAAACATATCACAAAACCTTCAATACAATATAGAAGTTTTGTATCATAATAAATCAACTTCATATAATCTTAAAATCCATCAAAGGATGTTGACATAGATGAAATCAATATTCTTTTTAAAGAAATATCTCCTTTTAATTTGAAATCATTTAAGATCCATATAAAATAAAACATTTTCTTTGAAAATATTCTTATAAGCTTGTAAGGGAAGCTTTGACGATTTTATAACGGCGGAAAATAACCGCACCCGCCGTATAAGTTAAAAAAACATTCTTATCTTAATTCTGTCGAAAAGGTTAAAAAGCACCTTGTTTGGAAAAAGACGGAAAGATTCCCTTATAAACCTCTTATAAAAAGTCAAACAAGGGTATAAATGACTTTAACCCATATTCTTTTAAATTTTAAAAATGTTTTGAAATACATTTTGAAGAAACATGGATGTGGATGATAACGAGATCCCAGTAGATTATTACGTATAAACAACCTCAGATAATGAAGAGATTGTGAAATAACCCTTACCTTGTACTTTTCCTTGGTTGGGGTAGGTTAACCTCCTGTATAATGGTGAAATAATTGTTATTAAATTATACAAGAATCATATACATTAATATGATATCATATATGATCTTTTAACATTGCTTTATTAGTAATATCTTAGTATTATCGTCGTTTCGGGTGATAATCGATTCGTTCTTCTTAAATGTTTGGTTACGTAATACATGTTTGTAATGGATAGATTATATCTTATTCATAATCTGAATGATATTAACATTATTTTTAACCCTAAAATGAGAATAAGACTTGAATGGATACGATGGAGAATGAATCTCATCGCGTTCGTGGAGACGGTAGTCCGTACGTACGCACGAACGCTACTTCCATTTAATTTTTATTTTAAAAGAATCGAATCCAAATGATACATAGGTATATTACTATTCCAGTATAATATAATATTTTATATATGTTACTAAAGTTCATTAACACCATCCTTTATACGTTCCATGTGTGGTATGAACGAGTCATATCATTTTAAGGGGGCGGTAGTCCGCACTTCCTCAAATGAAATTATCGTCTGTATATACAACATGAAACGAATAATGATATGAAATAAAATGGAATTACAGAAGCTTATATATAAAATATATATCATTAATATCATATTTAATTACAGTGCCATCATAATGGCCACCATGAGAGGCGGTAAGATGTATTTGAACAATCATCGTTTCGTGAGGCGTTAGTTTGCCATCCACAGAAACATTATGTTCATCATCCATTAGATGGAGTTGTGTGTATGTTTAGTTTGAATCCATATTATAACAACATCCTAGTATATTGTGGATACTGGTGTTGTTACAAAAGAAAGGAAATAAAAAGAGTTTGGGGGTTGGAGAAGCAAAATAAATGAAAATAATTTAAGAGAAACCGTTACCTTTAATTTAGGTAACTCACTTTGGTTGGAACCAAAGGACTTCTTGAAATGATTTCTGCCTAAGTTGAAGCTTCAAGGAGGAGGAGAGGGATGTGGGGAGATTATTTGGGCAGGTTTTGGACGATCCAAGTGGCTTGAGAGGTGTGAGGAATGAGTAGAAGTGGTCTCCTTTTATAAGGGAGAGGAGGGGCTCATTAGGAAAGAGTGAAAGTATTACTTTATAATATAATTAAATTCGGTTTATAATGGTCCAAAAATAATTGCGGTCGAAGCTAAGATGACTCATATCCTAAATAACATCAACCAATAATAATTGGACAGGTTTTAGATAATATTTTAATCATTATAATCTTATTTATTTAAATGGTTTATTAATGAGGTAAACATTGCATCATTATTGTGTCATTAATAATTTAAATTATTTGATGTCTAAAAATTATAAATAAAATATCATTATGTAGGAAATCTTTTTAGCTTTCTAATGAATATTTATAATAGAAAATAAAACATGTATAACCCAATGTAAAAATTGTTCTTCTAAAAGATGTAAGCATATGCCATTTTTATTTTTATTTTAACTTTATTAATATAACGTGTCACTACCACATACAAGTGGCTCCAAGGGGTCCCCAAATCGACCCAAGTATGCCCATGGTCGGGTATGTGTCCACCAATAAGGTTAGGACACGTTTTAGGGTAATTTTGTATTATTATAATACAATTTTTTAACCCTTATTTACCGGATTTACCCTTAACCATGGTAAATAAAATATTTACAACAGTAATTATTCAAAATGTCTAAAAATAAAAGTTACCTATTTAAAAAATTTGGACATCCTGATTCCAAATATGGAATCCATTTTTCTAAATTCAAAACACAGAAGTGGCAGAAATTAATTTAAAATTAATTCCCGCTGTCAAAACAAAAAGCATGTTTTTAAGATGTAATAACTATCAAAAGATTGACACTTGTTTATGTTCGGTTTGATTGTAAAATTATGTCCAATGAACAACATTATATTAAATGTTAAAAATATATTCTAAATATAATTTAAAACCACTCAAATTCATAATTTATCACTATTAATTATTTTGATTAAAAAAGTTGTTTTTAATTAAAATTTAGTAATTTTTACTATTCATCAAAATATGAAAGTTATCCAAAAAGTACGTAAATTTCACCTTAGGCTAAATTCGTTATTCCGAATTCAAAAATGAAGTCCATTTTAAAATATAATATATATATAATTTCGAAAAGTAGGTATTACAATTCATAATGGCTAGTTTGATCGGTTGTGGTGTGTGTTAAAACTCGAAGTTGCGTACAACACACACTACTGTATTATTCAAAGGAAAGCGTACCGTGGAAGCTTGGGATGTTTCATTTTAAATTTTTTGATGTCCCTATTTAGTCAAAAAGTTTAAAATATTGTATTTAAAAAGGGTTCACTATTAAATGTTGATAAAAGTGTAATACTGAAAATGATTTTGTTCTTGCATTATATCTAAGAAACTCATAATATGGATTCAAAAAATTATAAGGATTATATAAAGTTTAAAATTTAGATAATATTATTCATAACTTCTTTTGAATGGCTTTTTTTTTGTAAGTCATGGTGTGATTGAACTCGGTGTTGCGTGTAGTGCAAGTTATTGAATTATTTTGAAGAAATAACACTCTATGAAATCTTGGGGTGTTACATTCTCCCCTCCTTCAATAAATTGCGTCCTCGCAATTTGAAATTGTTCTTCGAAAATAAAAGGTTTAAAATAGAAAATATATTTGTGGGAAAACCCACATCGGAAATTAGGTTACTAAAATTTAGTCTTAATATGAGGAAAATAGAAATGAAAGGGTCACCACCAAATTATGATCTCGATTAGGAGAACATTGGTGGCAATTAGAGACATATAATTGGAGGAAAAACGTAAATATTTATAGGTAGTGATTGAGGTCATCAATCACAAACTAGTATAAAATTGAGGTCCTTAAACTCATCAATCTATGATGATTTGAAATACCATCGGTTCAACAACACATTGGGTATTGGGATAACACATTTTTGACGTTTCAAAATATCTTAGTTTAAATCCCACATCGAAAAATGAATTAATGAGGCCTCTATTTAAAACAAATAGTGGAAAGTATGAAGATTACTGAGAATAACACATACTAGGGTTCCATGTAGGAAAATATGGATATGGAGGAGAAATATAACCATCAATTATCTGATGGAGAGTGGTAGAGAACATGTCTATGAAATTGCCAAAAATTCCAAAGCCATAACTTAGTGATGATTTAATGTACCATCTAGGACAAATTTTTTGTTCTAAGTTCCTTTTATTAATGTTGAGGAATTTATTTATGAGATTGGCTAAGATCATAAGGAGATATACTTACTTTATAATTAGAGTTTTATCCATTAATAAATTCCTACCACAAACTCATCTTTCACTCTAAAAGATAATAGAATGTAATTTTTTTTCTATTTATACTATTCATACAGGGTTCCAAAATAAATGAATTTATAATTCATCTACCATATCTTTTAAAAAAACTACATTATTTAATCCAGGACATCTCGTGGGCCAGTGGTAGGTGTTACACCCTTGTCGCCCTTTGGTTGCGGGTTCAAGTCTCGCAGCCTTGCCGGACGCGACGGGTTGCCGCCCGACCTCTGGGTTGTCCTTTTATGGAAATCCAAAATAATCCAAACTAGAACTATCCAAAATACTTCTGTCCAAACTCACAGTCCAACATTTATAAGGAAGGTAAACATAATGTAGATCCTTTTTACCCCATAATAGCATATGAATACCTTCATCATGTATTCTTTTAATACACTGAAACATCCTGAATTACCATATTTTTTTTATTGATTACATTCATGCTCCCTTATTCCATATAGAATGCTGAATATACTTCATCAATCCAATTTATTTTTAAACCACAACAATGATGGAATATACAAATCATTAATCAGTTCCAAGGTAGTCAAGAATATCCAATATAATTTTTCCAAAATAATCATGTATTATTCAAAAATCACTACCTCGGTATCAGAACTATACTATGGTTTATCATTCTCTCAAACATATATTTTCCAAAAATTTATCCTGCTATTGAGTCACTTTTCTTTGTTCCACACAATCTCAAGTCCTTAATGAAATAGTACTACAGTACAATCCTTTTATACTCCATAATCATTATAACAAGTACATTGTTGATACAACACTCAATTGACATAATCAACATAAGAACTCTAATCATTCCTCTTCATCTGTGGTAGTATCATAACTTGATTATTATCCAATAACATCATTTGCGACATATTTTGATGACTAGGACATAGGTTCGCGTAGTGTCTAAACTCCTTGCAAATGAAGCATTGTACATTTGAAACCAATTTCTTACCCTTATAGTCATGTACTTTGTGCCCTTTTCCTCCACACTTATAACAAACTCCCATTCCTTTCAGGCAAGTTCCAGGGTGTTTCTTTCCACAGTTACCACATATGGGAAAATTCTTCTTTTCCCTCTTCCATTTATCCATCTTTCTCTCTTCTATCCTTTTCTTCTCTTGCTTCCCTTCAAAGCCATAGGACTCAGTAAACTCTTTACTTATCTTATCAACACATGATATTATTTCTTCATATGATGATAATACATGGGAGACTATTTCTCTTATAAATTCTAGCTTAAGACCATGAAAGATATGATCCTTCCTTCTCTTTGGATCATGTGCATTACTGGAGTTCTCATTCCTTCTACTGGGCGCCATTTCTAAACAATGGCATACACTAGATTAGTTTATGAATAACAATACCTAATCCCAAACTTGTAAAACACATAACATAAATTAAATAGTTTATGGATATAATCCATAATCATAAAAATGTTTTCTTTGAGGAAGTATATACTCATAAACCCTTCATAATGATTTGTAAAGAAAATGAGAGTTATCCTAAGCATATCCCCCGGGAGTGTCGTAACCAAGAGTGCAGCAAGGCCCGTTTTCGTGCACCAGTTCCCGTTCGAGTCTAGCTCAAAGCGGTGTTTTCGGGTTTTACCCCTAGGTACATCTGTGCCAGAGTCGCCTCTACCTGCTCGTATCCAGACAGGGATATATTGCTCGGAAAACTCACAAAATCTCTACAACACCAAAATTCTAGGAAGTTTTTCTATACTAATCCTCAAATTTAATCTTAGGTCTACGTGCTCTAATCAGAGTTTATCTAAATCTGGCTTCCAAGGTTTGTACTAAACTTCATATGATACCAACTGTAACGCCCCGACCCCAGTTACCCAGAGTCGGTGCATTAATTACATAACATTGGCATGATCACAAGAAAGATCAAATCTCGAAAGACCGATTGGTTTAGTAGCCTTGAAACACTAGATATATTCATATGTTTTACATTACATCATACAATGAAAAACTAATACAACAACATAATGTTTCCACAATCCACACTATTATCCCCTCATAATATCCCTGCAGGTCATTCATAACTTATTTCTTCACATCCTTGGAAAAATAAAACATAGAAATGGGGTGAGCTCAAATTCCCAGTAAGGATAACAATATAGCGGAACATTCAAAATAAGCATAAACATTTAAGGCAATGCATTACTAAAACAAAAGCCTTTTAAACTTGAACTTCAACATAGTATGGAAAAAGTAAAATGAAATAATTCCATTTACTTATTCACATGGATATTCAACTAATCGAATAATCACATGAAAAAATAAAAAACCACTTTCATAATGTTGGAATGTATAATGCTAAACTTTAATTTCTTTTCAAGGCCTCGTCCCAAGACCTTGGGGCTAACTGTAACCGGAACCCAACCCGAAGTGCCTCTAATAACCGGACACCAACCCAGAGTGCCTCTAATAACCGGACACCAACCCGGAGTGCCTCTAATAACCGGAGACCAAACCAGAAGGCTTACTTTTACCAGTCCCTAACCTGGAGGGCTTACTTTTACCAGTCCCCAACCTGGAGGGCTTACTTTAACCAGTCCCCAACCTGGAACATACTTGTCCAACACATTCATATGAAGTAATGGCTGAAATATAACATAAACATTCTTATTGGAACTAGCATACGAAATGTAAATAATTTCACCATAAACTATGAATGGTATAAAAATAGCACATCCACAGTCAAACATATCACAAAACCTTCAATACAATATAGAAGTTTTGTATCATAATAAATCAACTTCAAATAATCTTAAAATCCATCAAAGGATGTTGACATAGATGAAATCAATATTCATTTTAAAAAAATATCTCCTTTTAATTTGAAATCATTTAAGATCCACATAAAATAAAACATTTTCTTTGAAAATATTCTTATAAGCTTGTAAAGGAAGCTTTGAGGATTTTATAATGGCAGAAAATAACCGCACCCACCATATAAGTTAAAAAAACATTCTTATCTTAATTCTGTCGAAAAGGTTAAAAAGCACCTTGTTTGGAAAACGACGGAAAGATTCCCTTATAAACCTCTTATAAAAAGTCAAACAAGGGTATAAATGACTTTAACCCATATTCTTTTAAATATTAAAAAAGTTTTGAAATACATTTTGAAGAAACATGGATGTGGATGATAACGAGATCCCAGTAGATTATTACGTATAAACAACCTCGGATAATGAAGAGATTGTGAAATAACCCTTACCTTGTACTTTTCCTTGGTTGGGGTAGGTTAACCTCCTGTATAATGGTGAAATAATTGTTATTAAATTATACAATAATCATATACATTAATATGATATCATATATGATCTTTTAACATTTCTTTTTTAATAATATCTTAGTA
Source organism: Viscum album (assembly GCA_963277665.1). Classification (NCBI taxonomy): domain Eukaryota; kingdom Viridiplantae; phylum Streptophyta; class Magnoliopsida; order Santalales; family Viscaceae; genus Viscum; species Viscum album. Next base: position 1,417,205,533 of record OY728138.1, read on the forward strand.
TTATCGTCGTTTCGGGTGATAATCGATTCGTTCTTCTTAAATGTTTGGTTACGTAAGACTTGTTTGTAATGGATAGATTATATCTTATTCATAATCAGAATGATATTAACATTATTTTTAACTCTAAAATGAGAATAAGACTTGAATGGATACGATGGAGAATGAATCTCATCGCGTTCGTGGAGACGGTTGTCCGTAGGTACGCACGAACGCTACTTCCATTTAATTTTTATTTTAAGAGAATCGAATCCAAATGATACATAGGTATATTACTATTCCAGTATAATATAATATTTTATATATGTTACTTATGTTCATTAACGCCATCCTTTATACGTTCCATGTGTGGTATGAACGAGTCATATCATTTTAAGGGGGCGATAGTCCACACTTCCTCAAATGAAATTATCGTATGTATATACAACATGAAACGAATAATGATATGAAATAAAATGGAATTACAGAAGCTTATATATAAAATATATATCATTAATATCATATTTAATTACAGTGCCATCATAATGGCCACCATGAGAGGCGGTAAGATGTATTTGAACAATCATCCTTTCGTGAGGCGTTAGTTTTCCATCCACAGAAACATTATGTTCATCATTCATTAGATGGAGTTGTGTGTATGTGTAGTTTGAATCCTTCTTATAAAAACATACTAGTATATTGTGGATACTGGTGTTGTTACAAAAGAAAGGAAATAAAAAGAGTTTGGGGGTTGGAGAAACAAAATAAATGAAAATAATTTAAGAGAAATCGTTACCTTTAATTTAGGTAACTCACTTTGGTTGGAACCAAAGGACTTCTTGAAATGCTTTCTGCCTAAGGGAAAGCTTCAAGGAGGAGGAGAAGGATGTGGGGAGATTATTTGGGCCGGTTTTGGACGAGCCAATGGGCTTGAGAGGTGTGAGGAATGAGTAGAAGTGGTCTCCTTTTATAAGGGAGAGGAGGGGCTCTTTAGGAAAGAGTGAACGTATTACTTTATAATATAATTAAATTCGGTTTATAATGGTCCAAAAATAATTTAGGTCGAAGATAAGATGACTCATATCCTAAATAACATCAACCAATAAGAATTGGACAGGTTTTAGATAATATTTTAATCATTATAATCTTATTTATTTAAATGATTTATTAATGAGGTAAACATTGCATCATTATTGTGTCATTAATAATTTAAATTATTTGATGTCTAAAAATTATAAATAAAATATCATTATGTAGGAAATCTTTTTAGCTCTCCAATGAATATTTATAATCGAAAATCCAACATGTATAACCCTATATAAAAATTGTTATTCTAAAAGATGTAAGCTTATGCCATTTTTATTTTTATTTTAACTTTATTAATATAATGTGTCCCTACCACATACAAGTGGCTCCAAGGGCTCCTCAAATCGACACAAGGATGCCCATGGTCGGGTATGTGTCCACCAATAAGTTTAGGACATGTTTTAGGGTAATTTTGGATTATTATAATATTATTTTTTAACCCTTATTTACCGGATTTACCCTTAACCATGGTAAATAAAATATTTACCAAAGTAATTATTCAAAATGTCTAAAAATAAAAGTTACCTATTTACACAATTTGGACATCCTGATTCCAAATATGGAATCCATTTTTCTAAATTCAAAACACAGAAGTGGCAGAAATTAATTTAAAATTAATTCCCGCTGTCAAAACAAAAAGCGTGTTTTTAAGAGGTAATAACTATCAAAAGATTGACACTTGTTTATGTTCGGTTTAATTGTAAAATTATGTCCAAATAACAACATTATATTAAATGGTAAAAAAAATATTCTAAATATACTTTAAAACCACTCAAATTCATAATTTATCACTATTAATTATTTTGATTAAAAAAGTTGTTTTTAATTAAAATTTAGTAATTTTTACTATTCATCAAAATATGAAAGTTATCCAAAAAGTACAAAAATTTAACTTTAGGATAAATTCATTATTCCGAATTCAAAAATGAAGTCCATTTTAAAATATAAAATATATATAATTTCGAAAAGTAGGTATTACTATTCATAATGGCTAGTTTGATCGGTTGTGGTGTGTGTTAAAACTCGAAGTTGCGTACAACACACGCTACTGTATTATTCAAAGGAAAGCGTACCGTGGAAGCTTGGGATGTTTCATTTTAAATTTTTTGATGTCCCTATTTAGTCAAAAAGTTTAAAATATTGTATTTAAAAAGGGTTCACTATTAAAAGTTGATAAAAGTGTAATACTGAAAATGAATTTGTTCTTGCATTATATCTAAGAAACTCATAATATGGATTCAAAAAATTATAAGGATTATATAAAGTTTAAAATTTAGATAATACTATTCATAACCTCTTTTTAATGGCTTTTTTTTTGTAAGTCATGGTGTGATTGAACTCGGTGTTGCGTGTAGTGCAAGTTATTGAATTATTTTGAAGAAATAACACTCTATGAAATCTTGGGGTGTTACAATAATAACATATCATCATATGATTGAGACTGATTTTATTACTTTATAATGAAACAAATAAAGAAGAGGAAGTATAAGAAGAAATAAACTTGAAATAATCAGTAAAGGATATGACCTCTTCCTCGATGCGCCTCTTCTTAACCTCTTCTTAGGGCACTAAAGTTGGTCTTTGAAAATGACCAGGTCCACTAGTAGGTTTATAGGGAAGTGGAGAAGATAAATGGATAGGTTTTGGACGAGCTTGAAGGCTCAAAATCTTTTGAAGAGGAGAGTGAGGAGGTGCCCTTTTATAAGGGAGGAGAGGGGAACTTTTGGAAACCTCTAAAATATTAATTTATAATAAACTCAAAACCAAATTAAATACATTCAAAAATGACTCAAATCCAAATATGATATGAGATAGGGTTTTAATTTCATCATAAAATAAAATTTAGACATGTTGGGAATTTATTTTAAACCTTATCAACTTGATTTATCCTTATATAATCTATTTAATTTTATTTGTGGTAATAATATTCTAAATTTTAAATTGTTATAAATAATTACTTATCTATTGTGAATTTTCTATAATTGAATAATTTATGAAATTTTAGACCATATATATTTCAATTTATAATTTTTAAATATTTTTGTGATATTTGAACAATTTAATATTATGTTAATTTTATAAAATAACAATAGTGTCAATTTTCACACTATTCATTTATTTGAATTCAAATAAAATCGATACAGAGGATATATTCAAACCAAAATATTTAATAGATTAATAACATGTCATATATGTCTAGAAAACTCATGGATCACATTAAATATTTCATATAATATTTATTTTAATATTTTAAAAACCATTTATTTGATATTTTAATCAATAAAATAATTTCTACATCACTATTGTGTCATCATTAACGATAAATATTTAATCCCTATAAATTCTAAATAAATTCACATGATGTAGATACTTTTATTGGATTTCTAGAGACTATTTATGTTTGATGTTGTTTGAAGTTTATCCCCAAATTAAAATTATTACACTTATAAGATATAAGAGAGTGACATGTGGTCACTTTCTTTGGTTTTAATAATAATTACATCATTTTCATGGTTAAAAGTCCATGAAATTAATCTATTCCAACCCTTAGGTAATATGGGTCGACTATTATTCATGCAATAGAATTTTGGTAGGTTTTAGGATAAATTTATAATATTATTGTTACCCTTAATTTCCAGATTTACCTTTAACTGTGGTAAATAAAATTTACCGTAGTTACTATTCATAATGCACAAAAATAATAAGTATACTATTAACATAATTTAGACCTACTTATTCCAAATATGGAATGTATTTTTCCAAAATAAAGACAAAGAAGATGCAGTATTTAATTAAAAATTAATCCCGTTGTCGAAAAAAACGAGTTTTTATTTAAAACATTTCAAAAGATAGAAATGTTTTTACCTATGAATTTGATATAAAATTAATGATAATGACATACATTATATTAAATGGTAAAAATATACTCTATTTATAATTTAAAACCATTAAATATTATAATTTAACCACATAAATTATCTTGATGAAATAAGTTGTTTTTTAATAAAAGTTAGCGTATTTTTACTATTCATCAAAATATGAACGTTATCCGAAAAATATCAAGCCTTTACATAACATAAAATTTTATATCTTGATTCACAATAAGAAGTTTATTTTGTAAAATATAACTTTTAATCTTTTTAAAAATTATATTTAAAATGGGTGCGCCATCAAAAGGGGGCAAAACTGCATTTTTTGAAAAATAATTATTTTACCTGAAAAATTTATTTTTTTCTCATAAAATGGTCTATATTCTATCCCAATGGTTTCATGGACTATCCCAATGGTTCTGAAACCATTGGGATAAGATACATTTTTAGTAGTGATATTATTCAATACGGGACATTTCATTTTTAAGAATACAAATTGAATTACTTAGGTAAACACTAGATATCGTGGTAATAGTCAAAATGGTAAAAAGGGTTAACTAGTGTAGTAAAAAAATACCATGTTTAAATAAGGTTATAATTGAGTGTATAAGGAGTTTATAAACCAATACATATCTCCACTATATAATCATCCATTATTTAGTGTTTTTGAATTTTGAAACATGTGATCTCTTTATATTAAGATGATATAATTAAAAAAAATTTATCCATCCAAGTTATAAAAGCGTTCTCTCACCACCCAATCAAGAACACCCCTAAATAGTTTTCTTTTTAAAAAATATTTTTTTTATTACCCATATAATACTATTCCAATTATCATAATTTCTAGTCAAAATAATTTATCATAAACCCTCCATGTCTAAGGATTCCTCTAATGGAAAACTCATGTTCCCGTAACATTATTCATTTATATATTTCCCATTAAAATGTTTATTTCGCAATATTATATGATTAATAATGTACTTATAGTGTAGTCAATGTTGATATATTATGGTAATATTCATTAATCACATTTTCCCTATTCCCTTATGGAGAATGAAAATGATATTAATGAGTATGTGTAGACTATCACCAATATGAAGCATCATGTTTCATTTTTCTTCACGAGAAAACATGGATACATATAATTTGGAATTTAATAAATTATTATTATTCTCAAAACATGTTTTATATTATTAAATAACAAACCATATTATAAATTTCTATCATTTGATGGAAATAAAATTTTCAACAATGCCATTCATGGATAGTAATGAAATAAATTTAATGGATAAATATAATGTTATAAATATTTTTATTATTCTACAAATACATATTGTAAAACCTATTAATAATATGAGAAACCGATCATTGTTAATTTATCCTTCTAAAAATTGCATACTGATAGAAAAAATGATTTATTTACACTATGTTTCTATTTTTTTATCCATTATATCTTCTTTTATGTCTCATAAATTTTGATTTAAAAATCTAATAAGATACATAAATAATATAATGATTCCACTGTAATTGTGATATTACAAGAAAATAACATAATAATCATCCATTAATTATAAAATTTTTATGATTAGGCATGTCTAACGACCTACTTGAACAATGTTATAATTTAATATCATGGATTACTATGAGAACATAATTTCTAATATGATATTATATAATTAATTAAATAATTTTTTATATCGTTTTTGTAATTGTAAGATTAATATTAAACTCATTAATTAAGATAACAACATCTATTAGTATAAAATCTTTGAAACATGCTCATCGCCTATTTATTGTTCAGGTATCATAACCAAAAAGACCATAAAATGAAATTATAACATTATAAATAATAATAAATCATTAATTAAAATACCTTTTATGATCTATGAATGGTGATCCTTTAGAGATGAACAAATAAAAACATTCATATTACAAAACTAGTTCAAAAGGATCTAGATTACCCACACCAGATATTAAATATAGACAATAAATTACTATTATGAATGTAAAGAATAATTTTAAATGATGTTTATATAAGCTTATAAATATTAATAAGGTTCTAAAATTTGTGATTAATATGGTTATTTTTTTAATGGAGATTTCAGTACTAGAGGGGAAGTCCTAAATTAAATTAAGGGTTTGTCCCTCTCAAATTTAGTTTCATGAGAAATATTTCTTATTTTGAACCATGATATATTTTATATATTGTGGATACTAACTTATTAGTATATTTTCTCTTTTCATATCATTAATAATGTTCTATGATCTATATGATGAACTATCATTAAAATCACTTTAATTTAAATGTTACCAATTATATAGAGGTTTCTTTGTATCATTTTCAAATCCATGAAACATGTTTGATTTTGTAAAATGTGATTTTATATATTCTATAAATACACCATTTGAGATGTTATATCATGAATTATAATTTATTAATGATTTTTAATGTGAATTTAAATCACTCTTTTAAATGGGTTTTGATTAAAAATTTCTCAAATAGTAAGGGTTTTATTGTCTATATTATCATCAAATAAATATTTCCTTTAAAATATAATTGATCTAAGAACATTTTATCATTTATAAAATAAATTACCATTATATTTTTTTAATCATGGAGTTTTACATTCACACTTAAAAAAATTTATTTCCCCATGACACATATTTTACTGAATGTGTTTACTGCTACTGAAACATATCATGTCTCTTCTTTTTTACTTATAAACTTCCCATTTCTATGTCCATAATCATTTAATGATTATTTTAATGTATATATATATTCTTTAATAATTAAATAATTGTCATTTTATATAAATTTTACTTTCATTAAAAAACATTAAATATTTTTTTTGTATGTATCATTTTCATTAAAGTGTGAATATAATCTATTTTAAATGTTTTCTATATAAACACATATTTCTATCATCGTTACCTTTTTATATTAAACTTCCTCTATAAATTTTCATTATTTTCAAATAACTTATTATTTTACCCATTTTATAGAAATATTTTTATAAATATTTTTAAAAGGAAATGGACATTTCTTACTTGTAAATTACTTTTATTAATGCCCCTAAAATGAATTCTTCATTTATGAAAACATATTTTTGATATGTTTTATGTTTTATTTATGGTATTCTTGAAATGATAACATCTTATTTCTTCATATGTATTTCTTATGGAATTTTATTTTCTATGAGCGGAGTGACCCATTTCTTCCTTTCCCTTACTTAACCATCCACTATGAATAAGATTTACTTTTCCTCTGATTCCATTCTTTTGTTAATATCATATTTTCCATTACTTTGATTTAATGGTGTCAAAATTGATTCCATATATCGACTAATTGGGGGAATTATTGACTAAACCATATAACCTTTATCTATTCTATGTAAATAGAATATACTTCATTGAATTCTATCTATATAGAAATTTATTCAGTATCATTTTATACCCATTTATATTCAATATGTTTTTTCTTTATTGGTTTAATTATTAACTTTTTCTTTATATAATTAAATTTATATTGGATATAAAACATTTTTTTATTTCCATTTGTTATTTATGATATAATGATTATTGATTTAATGTGGAACACATATGTATGGATGATAATATATGGGTTACTATATCATTCATGAGGTAATGGATAAGACTTACATCTCATTAGATATTAAGGCATGTATATAAAGATTTTGTTCACAAATGTGTGGGTATAATAAATTTTCTCACATTTTAATACATGAAAATATGATTTGTTTATTCATAAAGGCTTCGTAATAATGAGTTTCTCATAAGTTTCATATGCTTATTATTATACCATATTATGTTTTTACTTTTTTTAGCTATGTCACATTCCATGTTTTTTACTCTATTAAATAAAATTTATCACTTTTACATTATACTTCCATGAATAAGTATTTTTTTAATACATAAATGTAAATTTATTATTATTATCCCTCTTTGATATATAGATATTCCATGGAATGTTATTTTGTTATGGTATTCCTTAATCCATGATTTATGATCAATTATTTATTGTGTATGACTATCTTATGTATTTTTATTATACTTATATGACTATCATATGATCACTTAAAATTTTTTCTTATTATTACATATGATAAACTTTACTGTGTGTCTAATCTAACCCCTTTATTATAGTTCTATTTCAATTGGTTGTGATGAAAAGTAATATATATTTTGAGTCTAGAATATTATCTTTTGTAGATATTAGTTATCGTTATTAAAGGATTATTATGTATTAATCAGTTTCTTATATAATGTGAAAACATTATATTAGAAAAAAATACATGGGTATTTTTTGTTAATCTTTTGTCATAATTATATAATCCCAAAACCTAAATGATCATGGGAATTTATTATAATGAAAATATTTTAGTTAAGTCTTGTAATCATGATATAGTTAAATCTTGGTTGTTATTCGCTATGTCATCAATATATGAAGACAAATAGTATCAATTAAAAATATTTCCAAATTTTAAAAAATAATATATTTTATATAATATGAGAGGTCTTTTGTTAATCTATAAAGTACACATAAGAAAAGAAAGAATTATTAGTTGAATTTTGATATAAATCATCAAGGATAATCCCCTTTGGGAGAATCCCTCGTTGATTATCCTATATAATTTCAATATATTTGTGTAGATCATTTATTCCATCAATTTTAAAAACAAAAAAATGAATAATATTTATTATATAAAATTATAAATTTAAGGGTTTGGGCAGAAAGAAAATTATTCATTGGATACTATCAATAGTTATGTAACTTATATCTAAATTCATAACCAAAAATCACCAATGTAACATTTGAGGGACTTGATGTACTACCTGGGTTTTTATGATTTTGACAATGAATAGAAGACATAGTTTTGAATGATCATAGGTGTGTTTGAGTAGAGTTGATCAACTAATATGATTAAAATAATAACTATTAATGAAATGGGGAAGACAAAATTAAAAATGTTCTTTTAAATATCATTTTATTTTCTACCCCAAACCTTTTCATTTGAGTTTGAGCGTGACATATCATTAAAAAAATCAAGTAAATAAACATGATTATTGTGGATAAAAAATTCCAAAATTGGGTTTTAAATTTAATTTATGTAATACATAGATTCATCATGGTATTTTCAATATGTTCATCCCAATGTTATAAGAATTATATAAGTTAATATGGGAGAATATGGAAAAAATGAACAAAAAATGTGTCGCCTATATATAAATCACACTTCAAATTTATCTTCCTTTTATAAGAGTATTTTATTATATTAAATTTAATTATTATATGTATTCTAAAGAATATAGTCAATTTTAATGGCTGGAATGTGATTATTCTTTGATCATTTAGATCCATGAACTTTAATGTGTACACAAACTTCCATAGTGAGGGAACAATTCTTTAATATTTTATAGATGCATGGGATATTGAGAAAGATTAAATTATAAAATAATATTATCCCATTTTATGTTTAGACCCCATGTTGAGACCCATTTACTAATGTTGACTCAGTTATGTACACCAATTTTTTTTCCAATTTATATGTTTCATTCGAGCCACTTATGTTCGGATTAATCAACTGGTCCAATTTAATAATTTCAATCCCAATAACTATGGAATCCTTGAAAAAATGAATCATTCACTTTAGATTAGTTTAATAAATGTTACTTCAATAACATGAAACTATTATACTTATATGAAAACATAAAAATGTATAAATTTATATTTTTTAGTTTATTAAACAATAATTACTAAAAAAAACTTATTTTAATGAAAAAAGGATTAAATGAAAGGATATAAAATCAAAAAACCTTATAATTAAAAAGTATAAGGATAAATATAATAGATATTTTATTATGATATTAAAAAAATGAAAATAAAATTGAAGAAAACCCTCTTTTAGAAACCTCTAAGAAGAAATATCAATGGAATTTTCATTGAAGAAGGAATTGAAAGGTGACTAAGATAAAAAAGATGAATCTTACAAAGAGGAAGAATTTAGATCAACCCAAAGAAATAAATACAACCAAAACCAATCCTAAAATACATATAGGGTTTTTAAAAGACTAAAATAATAGAAACCAAAAAAGATAAAGGGAGTATTTATGATAGAAATTTTGATGACTTCAAAATGGAATGTTGATTTCCACACCATGACATAGTGAATCCTTTTCAACTAGGATCTAATACTCATGGTCTTCAAAATAGATAAATCCACAAACTCTCATCACATTTATAATAATAGGAATTAATATTTTACCACCATCATGACATTGTGATATCCCCAAAATCCATTTCCCTCTCATACCCTTCCACAAACCTTAAAACACCAATTTTTAATGTCCCCCAGCCACACTATTTTTTTCCTTCCTCAACAATATAATACCAACATAATTTTCACCTGAATTTACTATAACATACTATGATACAAAAAACACTCATTTTATCCTATCCAATGTATTATAATTATTTTAACAACTATCCATAACTATTAAAATGGGTATCATTATATAAAATTCATCTTCAAAAAAAAAATTTTCCAAAAGGGTATTCTCAATATAAACTCTACATACTATGAATAATGTCTTGTACACATTATCTACACTTATATCATGAATATATAAATATAACAGGACAGCATCATTCATTTAGAATAAGATCACTCTTTATTTTCAACTCTACTTTCCTACGCCTAAACCATTAATTAATTAACCATTCATCAAAAATACAAATAAATATATTAAAAATCAAAAAAATTATATATTTTGAAATCAAGATTATAAAAATAAATAGTTAATTGCATCCCACACATTAAATAACTAGAATAGGTTTATTAGAATATCTACAATTAGAGGAATAAAATGATTCCACCTCATTTAGTAACACTCATTCTCCACCACACATTGCCTCTTGCTATATAATCTTCCAATAAAGGGATGGATTTCGAATGGTAATAGATAGTTAATTACTCAGAGTTTTTAATTCATGATTGATTAAGGTTGATATGGGTAATAGTAATATGATGTGGTCAGTACAAGGGAATGTGATTATATCAAACACCCATTCTATTGATGAACAAGTTTAAATATTTGAATGTTTTGGGCTTCCCTATGGAATGATAATTCCATAAAAAATATAATATACCTAGATTTCTCCATTTGTATTGATCATATTGATTTTATAAAGGTTATATAAACTTCTAACTCTACACATCAAGTGAAATAATGTGTGTATGAGTAGATACATATCTCCCGTAATGATCAAATTTCACCAGGATTCAATATAAGAGATTAATTAATATTGGAATGTAAATTTTTATAAAATATTCTCTTCTAACACATGGTACTCAAGTGAACTCTAGATGTGATTATCTCTAAAAATTATATTAATAAGTTCCTCCATGAATTTTGTTCTATTAACATATTTTTGGGGAAACTATTTCTCTTTTTAGGAAGATGGGGAAAATATTATATTATAGGATCTTGAGTTTATGTTGCACTATAAGATTGAAATTTCTAGACTTACGGAGGTGGTGGAACTGGATATGGATCTAATGATGTTTTATGTCATGTTGGAGCATGAGGAAGTGTTGTATATTATTGATATTACTATGTATCTTGGAATGAAATTGGAAAACACTAAGGATACGTTTTCCCTTGAGGTTAAGTTAGGATAAATAGAGTAGTAATTGGTCATGGGATTTCATTGTTGAATATAGACATTTCATGGTTACTTTATATTTTTTTTGAGATGTTACCCCTTTGAGTTAATCAATATTCCATGATGAAATTACCAATAATTTTTACATGATATTGGTATATATTTAGGTGAAAACGGGTAAATCACACGTATACCTATCATACTCTAATCTACTACATGAGCCAACATCTATTATTGTTTACATTTACTTAAGGCACAAGAGATATATTAAATCACACACATCTAAAATTTCATGGAATTTAAAATTAATTTTTTTTTCCATTCCAATTTATTCATATATGACTCAAAAAAAATTCAATTAGTCTCATGCATCTCAGGAAAATACTTCTACAAACAATATTTTAAACATTTATTTCCTTGAATTACATATCCAAAATAAGATCATAAAGAATAAAATATCAATGATTTTATTTCATAAATTTTATGTAAATAAATTCATTTTATAAAAAATTAAATCCTATAAAATTAATCAAATTTATTCTATTTAAATCATAAACTAAAAAACCATATAGAAAATATTATTTAAAATTAATCACAAAAAATAGTTTAAACACAATCACTAACACATTAACCATAAGTTTCCCGAAGAATGTTCCCTCGATAAAGAACACACCATGAATTAGTGTCCCAAAAAATTCAAGTAAAAATTTAGTGAAATTTTATTTCACAAGACTTATTTGTAGCCAAATGTTTCCACAAAGAAACATTGTCCACCACCTTTACTCAATTTCATCATTCCTCTTCACAATTTCAACTAATTAATGGTTTATCACTATATATCAACTATAAAACTGAATATTTCACTTATTAAAATGAGTGAGACATTTAACTTCCACATTACATCTCTCATAAAATACAAAAAAATTTGAAAAACAAATTATCCAGTAGATATTAAATTCATTTATTTATTATTCATGAACCACCTAGAAATAAATCATCCCTTATTAAAGGAAGCCTCAAAGAGTAATTTTAATAGTTTGGGAATAATATTATGGTAAATAAAAAAACTCTTAGATAATAATTTTCAATTATTTATGGTTTTTTATCTCTAACGAACATATCCTTTATCATGATATTTCATGAAAATATTGCTTGGATATCATTTCATCATACTACCATAATTCAAATGTGTTACCCAGTTGTTGTGTAGAGTAAACCACTAAAGTGTTTCCCATACTTAGAAAAAATATACCATTTAATCTCACAATAATAAATAAAATCAAAGTATGTAAAAATTTTATTAACCTATGTACAATCATATTAACCCCCAATTTTGATGAGCTTTTATAAGAGTTCCAATTTTTTCGAGGTGAATTTTTCGCATTGCGTATTAATAGTCAAATTTTACATTATTTTTTAATATCAATTTAGGATTCATCAGATAAAAATCTTTATTCCCCCACACACACATTATTTTTGTTTTATAATATGTTAATATAATTTAATGGTGATTATGTTAAGAATTTGAATAATGAATTATGTTATTATGAACATAATAGTAAAGAAAATTAGAAACCCCATATATAATGTAAAATTTTTATTAAAATTGATCGTGTCTTATCTGATCATAAAATCCTCACAATGATTATTTTATAATGTATCTCCTCAAAATTATCAAGTAAAAAAACCAATGTCCATTGATTTATCAAAAACAAAAAAGATAAATAAGTAAATAAATGAAAAAATTTATATTGGGGTTACCTCACAAGAAGTTTCTGTTTTGAAATATAAGCCCTAATTTTCATGTTTCAAGAACCAACTATGATCACATGATGGTTGGTTCTTATAATTTTGGAACCTAGGTAGTTCCTATATAAATTATTTTTGTTTAATTCTCAGAATTTCTAGAGTTGAGATAATATTATTTAATATATTTTTATATAGATCAAGACGAAGGATGTAAGGTTTCTCTTCATTCATCCCACCTTTAATGTAAAAAAATTATTTTGGAATCCACCACATAAATAATAACACTCCTTTTTCATTGTACTAGTAAATGATTTCAACCAAAACACATTAATACTTACACCTTGTATTTTTCATCTCTATAAGAACCCTAGTTTCCCCCTTATCTTTATCTTGTGGGGGTATAAACTCTCAGTTATATATAGTTTATTTGGATATTTTTTTTAAAAATGTCATAAAAGGATAAAATTACTATCACAAGTCACTTATAATCTTATTTTTTGTGTTGGGTGAGGTGGAACAAATTATTTCTGAATATATTTCAATTTTTCAATTTTTCTAAGAACATTTTACTTTTTTTTTGGATTTTGCCAACACATGAATTTCATTTTCAGTATGGTTTTATAGTTTTAAAATTATTTTTGATTGTCTCTAGACTTATTCTCTAATGATTTTATTTTCATGATCTATAATTTTAGTGTTAGTGAATCTATTTTTCAAATGACATCTTGCTTTAAATAAGGGATTTTAGTGTGTTTTACTTTCCAACTTTTTCACTTTTATTGTATTTTCCAAAATATTTGTACCCTTAGTCTACAATTTCATAAATTAGTAACCAAAAAACACTATTAATGTTTTTTATAATTTTATAGATATATCCATTGCACATTCGAAAGGGTTAAATTTAATTTTTATTGGTACCAATTATATTTTCCCTCTCCACTGTATGGTGAATCCATTTCATTTTGTGCATTAAAGTATGTGATAGTTTCTTATGTATTTATTAAACTGATTTATTGTTTTCATAATCCTTGAAAAGAAAAAATTTATTATCATGGATGTGATCTATTCATGTTTAGTTGAGTTAATCCACTCATTCCTCCATTCATGATAACTTTTTTTTGAATTCCATAAAGATCCTATGAAATAATATGTGTCCTGCGATCCATTTTACTTAATATTTGGTATTATTAAACTTTGTTAAAATAAGTAAAATCAGGGAAATACACAATATTTAAAAACCTAAAACCTTCAACCTATAATCTTGCATCATTTTAGGTATGTAAAATTGATCCCTCTAAACAGGATGACATTAAATTGAAACTATTTAATTCTACACACCATTACATTATTATCTAGTATGAAATTTCCTATAAATGTTATCATTTTCATCTTGAATGAATCTCTAAAAATTACTATAATATATTTATTTATTCTTAAAATTTAAATGGTAATTATTTGAGAATATTTAACAATTAATGAGGTGATTTATAAAATATCATGACATTCTTACTTTTTATAATTGAACTTTATCCCTCAAAGATGAGTCAAAATTAAACCCTTCATCATTGATTATATAATCTTAAGAATTTATCACTCTTTTTTATTTATTTTCTAATATTACAATAAACCATTCTCTATAAGAGGGTTAATTATCCACTATAATTATAGGATCTAAAGTGAATATTTTTCTATAGGAATAAATTATATATGTAATAAAATAATCATTCTTCCCCCTATAATTTTTAATCAACTATTTTAATTGTTCTCATAGACTGGTAATATGTGAATACACATACTTAGTCATAGTGTATTCAAAATATATTTCCTTCATTGCCGTTGTTTCTTTTTTCCCTTAGAATAAATGAAAATCTTGATATACATTTTTTAATCATTATCCATGTATTATTTAAGTTGAATCTATGAGATACATTATCAATAACAATACATCCCATTTTTTGGGTTATCAATTAAAATTTTTATTATGAACAGTAGTGGGCCTATCCTTAACCTACATCATCACCTCTCAGCTTCCTAAAATAAAAATTCCACACCTGCTACTAATAAGGCCTTAGAGGCCACTGGTACTAATCGTATACATGAACATGTACACCTATCCCACATAGACAACCAGGAATGAGAATTCACTTAAACTATTGATGGCCTTGGTAATGATTATTTAAAAATCCTCACCAGATCTCCCATATGAATACTGAGTTCAATAAGATTTAGATACACTATAAAAACAAAAATAAGATCAACTCCCTATCAGGTAAAATAATGACTTTATAGAAAAAAAACAACCTAAATCTATAGCTCTACTCCTCAATAAGATTTTATTACTTTCCTCATAAGATGAGCTAGTCCTCAGAAAGCATTTATATTGAAATTCGTGAACCAATTTCCTACAAAAAGTGACGACATATTAATTATTGTTTGAAAAACCATTAAGAATTTGAATTTAAAAAGGTGGATATGAGTTATCTCAATTTGTACACGGTTGATATAGAATTTACATTATATAAAGGGAAAAGGTTCTCTCACAATCATTATTCTTTCAAAAGTTGATGTGTTTAGATGATAATCGTTTGGGATTCATGTTATTACTAGTTTACTGAGACAATACATTCATTATTTTTGATGTTTAACTTTTTTATTCATTAAAAACATGCACATAAATGAGTTGGAATCAATTTATTCTTGATTAGAGGTGTATCAGAATAAACGAGTGAGGTTTGTCAAAATATTCTAAATCATGTAATGAAGAGGATGTTCATGCCATAATTTGTTTAAGTTAATATCATACGTAAAATACATTACATAACATGAGAGGGAAACACTCTTTTTTTATTAAAATATAGAATGATTAAATCTCCTATATGATGAGTCAAAATATATATATATATTAATCATGATGTGATATTGTAGATTATAGAATGAGTTCATATAATTCATGATTCTACGCTGTAGAGTTAATCTGATATAAAAAATGAATGGATTTTAAGTGATAGGATTTGTTATGAAGCTATGATGATTTTGAACAAAATATTGGAACTAAGTGATTAAGATGAACTATACAATGATGTAAAGTAACCCTAGTAGATTCCTATTTCCTACAGTTTTGGGGAGAAAATTGAACATACCCTTCAAGGAAATGTTTCACACTATAATTTGTAAAGAGGAGAATGATATCATGATGCAGTATGATTTAATCATACCACTATCACCTAGGTAAAAATTGTTTTAGAAATAATTAGTTATTATGTTTTGAGACATTACATGACATAGATAATAAACTATGGTGAAATGGGTCTTGCTGGGGGTGATTGATGGATCTATTGATTATATAAAATTCAATGTCACCATTCCATTATATTTTGATCATAAAAAAACTATTAAAAGATATTTTTAGATACTACATGATTTTTTTCCTTATTTCTATATATTTCAATTATAAGGATAACATTGCAAGTATGGATCCATATTTCATTTCATGTAATGACTATAAATAATTTAAAAACCAACTACACAAAATTTAGGTAATGGTTCAAGGAAATATTGTTTTGTTCTCAGATGTTTTGAAAGAGGGTGTTTCTTTATTTTGAGGATATGATTATTTTTCACACAAAGCCCAAATTATAGAGTAACTTTAGGTTTGATAGGTGAAGATCATTTAACTTTTTGGTGTCATTTATTATCCTCCAATTAATTTTCAAGACAATTCTATTTATCCTCCCCATATCCAATTGGTAATTAACTAGAATATGGATAGTATGTTCATAAATTCTTCACAAAAATGATTATTACCTTGATAATATAGGTTTGTGAGCCTTATAAAACAACCATGTGTTTGAGTGTGTTTGTTATCACACAATATCTCTTCACATTATCATCATCTAGATCATTTCACTATAACCAATGAAATGTATCATTTAGTGATATAGTGAATTTTTTTTTCAAATATCACTGATTCACCCCCACTGTTAATGATACACACTCTATGTTAGGCCTATAAATTGGTATCAAAGAATTGTTAAAGACGGTTTCATGTATAATTCAAGATGATTTGAGTTTTGTTTATGATTTATAACATCATTTATCAATTAGATCTATGGATTCGATTAATATCAACAACAGGGGAGTTTCATTGTTCTATGGAAAATGATTCATTCTATATATTTAGAGAGTGATTATATATCTATTACAACTCAACTAGGATGGTCTCTAGACAACTAAAAATGGTATTGATCAACATGATACCAGAATAGATTATAGTCAATTAGAGAAGAATAGTATAAAATATAATGGGAAAAAATACATTACATACATAACCCTTGAAGAAATATTTAACATGAGTTATGAGAATTAAGGAAAAAATAGAATTTATAGAATGCACCCTGATATTTTTGGAGGATAATATATAGTGAAAGAGTCTCTATTAAAATCCCAATAGTAATAATTCAATGATATAAAAAAAGGATAATATGAATCAATGGATGAATTATTAATTTAATTAAATATTTTCATAATCCGGATTCGATTCGACTATTAAATTAATGATGATTCTACTTGTAACGTACTGAACTGGAAGCCACTAAATCGGTGCTCTGAGCCGATTCACCACAAGGCCTCAAGCGCGCCTCCCCGTACGCTAGAGGCTGCCAACTAGCAGCAAGGGCCTAGGGTTTGGTTGTGAAGAGACTATGATCTCATACTAGAGTAAGAAAACAGTTGAAATAACTAAGTATCATACATATTGGAAAGTAAACAAAGTGCATAATCAATAACCAACTGAAATAGAACAAGAGGTAATAGTAAAATGCTGTAAATGCCCGAACAACTATGCAATACAATACAACCCTAGTCACCCACTACACGTAATGTACTCAATGTATGCTGTATGTACTTAAGAAAAACTTTTCTTCCCCAAAAGGGATGAACACACAATGTGTACCTCAGGAATACACGCCGTGTATTCTTGGTTTTCCAATGGGAAATCCCTCAAAACGCCCGAAACGCCCGTTTTGGCACCCAAAACAATAGATCCGGCCATAAAAGGAAACATGAAAAAAAATCTTTAAAGACATAAAACAAAATTCTTAAAGGGGTTCTATGGTGTAAACATAAACAGACCGACCTTTGGGTGGAAACCATCAAAGCTTCGATTGATTTCACGGCTCTCGGTTGACGCATACCGATTGAGCGCGTCGAGAGCTTCAAATCGGTACCCCTATTTCCTCCCAAATATCTCTTTTGCTAAAAATAAAAAATCTCCCATAGGTCACGGTCAAGGATAAGGCATAGGATATGTGCACAAGGAGGAGGAGGAAAGAAGAGAAGGAAGAAAAGAAAAGAAAAGGAAAAGAAGAAAAAGGGGCACAGGACGGCCCTAGTGCCCGACATGCGTTTCTGCCTTCCCTAGGCCAAAATCCCCATTCTAAACTCAAAATAGAAGATGGAATTTCAATCTGACATTATGTTTAAAATTTATTTCCAAAAGAACCTACACGAATAATTTAATATTTAATTTAATAATATTAAATATCAAATATTCCGATAAAACTCGAACAACACAAATTTCCACCAAACTCATGTATAAGGGTAAAATCCCCATTCCGAGACCAACAGAGTTGTTAGAAAAATTATCTGAGATCAGCTGGTAGGTTAAAATGACTATTTTACCCAACAAAAGCATCCAATAGCAAAAATTCAAATTTATGATCAAAACTGCAGTTCGAAAAAACATTGGTTCTTACAAACTCTCCACCATAAACCTTCCCGTCTCTGAGAAGCCCAGTGAAAGGACCAGCATCCATGCCTCCAACCCAAGCATCTGCACAACCAAGCTGTCTGGAATATCAAACAACCAAACTTATAGCATTAACCACCACCTTCTACACATAAGATATTCAACTATGACAAAACTAGTACTCCCCACCATAGGAATACCCTTGTCGTCATCTTAAAAGAAACTCTAAGCCCAAAATCACACTGGAAAAAAATGTAGTTTAACAGAAATAAAAAAAAGCACCCTCAAAAGGTCAATGGTGCACTCCCCACCATATTGATTTTATTGAAATTCTCTGAGATCAAAACCAAAACAGGTTCCATCTTCAATAGGGATGAACATTAAGAATGAAAAATGAGCTCGATGTAGGGTCAAATCTCTCTCAGCATACTCAAGACAAATCAATATATCTCATTTTCGTCTCATACAAGAGTACACTAAAATTTCACCGAAGGCATTTATAGCTCCCTCTAAGACACACTAACATCCTGCCAAAACCTGACCATGATTCATTCACGGGTCAACCATTTCACGATAGCCCAAAATTTCACAATGTCACCTCTATAACATAAGGAAATTTCTACACAACTTCTGGGATCTAAGTCCACATAAAGTCTTGAAACATCGGTCCTCGGCTCACACCTAGGCACTCACCAATCTAGATTCAAATGATGCAACCAACAACCAAAATATCAGAAACACTTGTCGACCAGTCCAGGCACCCGAACATGCCTGCTCATTGAAACCAGTTGTGAAAAACAAACACCGTGAAAAGGCATTGGAAAACGATGGGCAACCTTTCACAAATAGGTTTCCCTAGAACAGAATAGACATCGAACTACAAGGGTTCGATTAAAAAACAAGGGTATCTAGTTCTTCCACCTAGCCCTACAGAAAAAACCTCCCAACTGGGTCAGAAGGTATAACCACCTTTCCCAAAATATCCAAAACCTCTCAGAAGATAGTAAATATCACAATGAATAATGAAAGTAAAAAAACTGAAATGAAACTTACAAGGGCCCTGATCCTCTCTGAGCATCCTCATAAGGAACGACTCCTTGGAGGTCAGAATCAAAATAGAAGAGACAATCTAAACTAACACTCATCAGGTATCTGTATACAACAATACCTAAAGATGGTACAGTTCACAAGAAAAGCCTTGGTATCTATCAGCATCGTTCTCAACTATCCAACTAGATAACCACAAACCCGAGAAACAACACCCAATAAGTGTTAAACAGAAAGGCATCACATGCCATATTAGCTAACTGGGGGAACTGAACCACCTATGTACTTGGAATGAGTCATCATCCCCACACTAACACCTCAACATAGATCCACATAACCTACCATCAGAGTAAAAAGTATGTGTATGCAGACCCAAAGGTCTCAGTAATCAATAAAAACACACACTAGCAGGCCTATATGCTGTAAATCCTACGTGCCTAGTATAATGCATGAGACGCCTCTTTCCTTTGCCGGCCAAGAGTCAAAATTTATCCCTGTAATCTTAACAATGGCGATGATCCATATATCCATAGTAAATCAAACACCAATCAAAACAACAATACCAATCCATGGAAACCAGGACTTCTTACCAGAAGAGGTGTTCTCAACACACCAGCCCAATATCCATCATAGGTTCCCACACATTAATAATACTCCTATCTACCTTATACCAAATAGTAAAGAACAGGAAATGAAACTCATCTAATACCACTTTTTAACGTCCCGACCTAGAAGCCACTAAACCGGTGCTTCGAGCTGGTTCACCACAAGGCCTCAAGCAAGCCTCCCCGTATGCCAGAGGCTGCCGACTAGCAGCGAGGTCCTAGGATGTTATACTGTGGAAAATATTCCCTCATAACAGAGTAAGAAAAAAGTGGAAATAACTATGTATCATACATAGCGTAAAGTAAACAGAGTGCGGAAGCAATAAACAACTAAAACAGAACAAGTTGTAATAGTAAAATGATGTAAAACCCCAAACAACTATGCAATACAATACAACACTATTCAGCCACTACACGGCGTATAGTCAAGGTACACTGCATGTAATTAAGAAAAATTTATCTTCCCCAAACGGGAAGAACACAGAGGGTTTACCCCTATAACACACGCCATGTATCTTGGGTTTTCCGACGGGAAATCCCTCAAAACGCCCGAAACGCCCGTTTTCTCCCCTAAAACAATAGATCAGGCCTTAAGAGGCCATAAGAAAGAAATATAATGATTTAATGACATAAAAAACATTTTTAAAGGGTATCTATGGTGAAAATATAAATGGATCTCCTTCTAGTAGAAACCGCCAAAGCTTCAGTTGATTTCATGGGTCTCGGTTGCTACACGTCGACTGAGCGTGTCGAGAGCTTTGAATCGGTACCCCTCTTGCCTCCCAACTCTCTCTCTCATCCTCAAAATAAAATTTATCCCATAGTTCAAAACCAAGGAGAATTCATTGGATATGTGTTCAAGTAGGAGGAGGATATAAAATAAGGAAGAAAAGAAAAGAAAAGGAAAAGAAGAAAAAGGGGCCCGGGCTGGCCTCGGTGCCCGACATGAGTTTATGCATTCCCTAGGCTAAACACCCCATTCTGAAATCAATGGTGCAGAAATAATTTCACTCCAAAATTCAATTTAAATTTTATTGACAAATGAACCTATCCGAATAATTTAATATTTAATTTAATAATATAAAATATTAAATATTCTGCTAAAATTCGAACAACTGATATTTCCAGCAGACTTCTATCCTAGGGTAAACTTACTATTCCAAGCCCAATAGAGTTGTCAGAATGATTATCTGAGATCTGATGGTAGGGGAAAATGATAATTTT
The DNA here is from genome assembly GCA_963277665.1 of Viscum album. Classification (NCBI taxonomy): domain Eukaryota; kingdom Viridiplantae; phylum Streptophyta; class Magnoliopsida; order Santalales; family Viscaceae; genus Viscum; species Viscum album. The sequence continues at coordinate 1,417,227,520 of OY728138.1, forward strand.
ATCCCTCATAAGCATCCAACAGAAAAAATTCAAATTTCTACCCAAAACTGCAGTCCAAAAAAACACAGGTTCTTACACTACTACCATAGAGAAGATGAAGATAATCCTATAAGATAAATTTGATGTTAATATTTATCCATTAATGAACACTAATTGGATTTGTGTACCATTGATAAAATTTTTAGTGTTTTCATTTCTTAAGAGATATAAAAAGGATCAACCATAGGGATGAAGGTAAAAAATATAAGGATACCCCATTAAATACTCTAAAAGGAACAAATCGCTTTAAGACAAAGAAGAATATTTAAGAAGAAACTAATGAAAAAGTTTATTACATGGATTTTTAGAATTTATCTCTTCATTTTCTAATGGAATATAGTGTGGAAAGGGAAAATATATAGTAATGATTCTATAAAAATGTATTAGATGTGGAAGGAGTAGACTTCTTTGTAGGTTATCCTTAGAATCAAGATAAAGACCAAGGGGTGATCAATCAAAATGATCATATTAGATTAGTAAGATACCTAGATGATGTTATGGATAAATATTACTCAAATTAAAAGGAAAATAAAATATAATAAAGAAGAGAAATATTTTCCACATCATAGAGCCATGTTTTGGGACACAAATAGTGAAAGAGAAAATGTTAACTTGGGAAATGAGGGGAAATGATACTTCATGGACAAATCAAATTTGTTGAAAAATCCATTGAGTGAAGAAGAAAAAGGAGGAAACAAAATAGGTTGTAGTAACAAGGAAACACCAAAATTAGTTAAAGTAAGAGTAAACCTAATATTTTCACATACAAAAATATAACGCTAGAAAGATAAAATAAATAAATAAATATTATGAATGAGTCATTAAGTAAATAACTTGTTGAATGAAATTCTAAATACATTACCCAGATAGAAATTGAGTTCAATAGAGAGACGAGAGATCCCAACTCAATTCTTGAAACATATGATAAAATACTTTTGTTTACTACTTCAAATATTATTACCTAGAATGAGTATGTGAAGGATCATAAGGCTAAGATAGTATAATATAGAAATTCCTTGGGAATGTCCAAATTTGTAGATTTCAGAAATTCAATAAATAAAGTTCTTGAACAATCCAAGGTATTGAATAAGGCTACTAATACTAATAGTCACTATGATGACTATTCATTTCTTCATAGAATTATTGTTTTGGACATTCATGATTCTAATTTCAGTGTTGGATAAAGTGAAAAATTAGATAATAAGGTGAGTGCGTCACCTACATATAACCTTACTTCAATTTTAAAAATTATTCAGGGTATTAGAAATTTTATAAAGAAAAAGTTGTGTAAAGAGAATATTACCTTGGATAACCCCATGTTCTGTTGTATATTAATGGATAAGGATTATAAGATATATATGGTTCAAGAAATCATATATAAAACTAAACAGAACAAAAATGATTAGATTTTTATGGAAAAATTTACCATCTCTGTAGATTTCACTTTAAAGGGAGATGTTTGTGATGCATATTCCACAGACAAAAAATGTATGTGTGTTATTCTAAACTCTAATTCCCTCAATCAAGGAAAGGTGTTTGATAAAGAGGTATACAACTAATCATTCATAATTTATATACAATACCACATCCTAAACATATATTACAATTACAGAAAAAACATTGATTCTATCTTTGAAATTGCTGAGAGGTGTGATCAACCCACGCAAGCTACCAACAACTATATTACCATGAAACTGAAGTAACTGAAGGAAAATAGATCCAAAACATTTAAAAATAGGAACAATAAAAAAATGAAATTATTATTGAGGTTTATTACAAGTCTAAAGGGGGATAGATTTTATATTCCCATGTGGCATCGTTAAATCCAAATAGTTGAAAGAATTTTAAATTTATATTGTTCCTGAATTGCACTAACAATAATGGAATATCATAATGGTAGTATAGGGTTGATCACATAGAGGGAGGGGACATAATTAAAAATCTCAATCAAAGGTTTGATCATCCCAATTCTAATTTAATGATTTAATAATTTAAAGACTATAAATTTAATAACCATGATGTTGATCAGAAGAAAGTATATGAAAGGAAAAGGAGATAGAAATCAGTTCCATGGGTGGTTTTGCAATAATAATTCCATCTAAATTAAAAAAATAATTATATACATTAGTTAAAAAAATAATCAATTTTATTGGAATTAAAAAATTTCAATCCTTATCAATATAACCTATAATCTTAATTACACATGTCTAGATGAATTAAAATAATCAGGATTCAATACAATAAGATCATAATTGCAGAAGAATAATCAAATTTAGAGTTCAAGAATTAATTACCATTATCATGTTGGGTATTCGTACTACCAAAATCACTAGTTTAGTGATTTGATAGAAAATCATATAATAATTAATTTAAACACAATAAAAATTAAATAAAATCCTCACTCAAGTGAATAAAAAATAAAATAATTTGGTACCAACCCACATCAACTGATTCCAATCTCCGTAATAAGGTTTAGCTAACCATCCTATGGTGATCACTGATAATTAAAAAACCAAAACCCATAGTGCAATCCTCTATGTGGTTGAAGAAAAACCTAAAAACAACAAATGATCCAAAAAATTTTAAAACTATCTAAAACATAAAGCATAAAGAAAAACCTAAAAAGAACAAATGATCTCTGAGTTAGAACCCTAGTAGAATCCTCCATGTGGTTGAATTCCTTCCAACTTAAATCTATTATATTATTTTTACAAACCCCAATTTATAAACCTCCCAGTCATGTATAGGATTAATGGTTCAAATACCCATTAAAACTATCATTAATGGGTCAAAATAGTGTTTCCCAAATCTTCGGAATTCACATCCTAAATTCAGAAACCACAAATTGGATTTTTTAGAGGCTAAAAGAATGATTTTGAACATAGCTAAACTTTTCATGGTGTGAATGCATGATTCACATAATTAATTTCTTTTATATATCTTTCCAACAGTCTTCCTATATTCTCATCTACTACTCAAGCCATGAACTCATCTCATCATCCTTTCAAAATGTGAATTTCATTTTCATGATGTGAATATGAATTTCAAGATGTCCAATATGATGTATCCACATTTTTTAATCAACTTGATTCTTGTTTCTCCAATGTTCCACCGCACCGCTTCACGCCACATTTTGAAGTGTCTGCATCATTATAGACTCCCATGGTTTTAACCAAATTCATTCAGATTCCATAAAGTCGCATGGATCGAGGTGAAGGGTGGTGGCAGATGATGACGGGAACAATATGTAGGATCCATGGTAGGGTGTCTGACATGAGACATGTAAAGACAAGGGGTTATTGGGCACTCCCTCGATGCTGTGACGGGATGGGTGGCCCGAAATAGCGGTGTGACGTCCTGGGGTATGTTGTGGTTGTTTTTTGGGTGGTTCGGTCTTGGAGAGGGTTTCTTGGCTGGCCCATTTTTCATTTTTGGGTGGGCCTGGTTGGCCAGCCTGCTTATGGATCTTCAGAGGTGGTGTTTGTTGGTTATCACGTATCCGTAAAGTGATTTTATTTTATTAAATGAAAGAAATGTTATTTGGATACAAATAAAATATCATGAATATATATATATATATATATATAATAGAGAAATAAAAAACACAAGGATCTATGGTACCGGTTTTTCATCACTATGGTGTAGAAACATAAAGATCTTGAAAGTCATCCAATTATATGATAGAGGTGAATTAAATTTTATGAAAATATTAATCACCCAATTTTTAAGGAGTTTAATAAATAAATAATAGTTATAATAAATAGAGAGATGTTATATCTATCAAAATGTTGATGAGCAATCATGTAATTGTTTATCAACATTCTGATTATAGTAATTAGGTGATCCTCCATAGGGCTGAGTTTTTCATAAGGAGTTTTATGGATGTCATGAAAGGTGTGGGGAACTATGGGAATATTATTTTTTATATTTTTTAAGAAGAATATTAATTTTATATAACCATAAATGGAAAACATTTATAGCATAGAATACATGACCATTTTGTGAAGAAAAATATGGATAAGGTTTTTGAGTAGGAATTAGTGGGAAATATACTAAAGATTTAATATGAAAGGATAAACATGTGTGAAACTTTTTAAAATATAAAATACTGATAATGATTCACCAACCGAAGAAAATTGAAACCATAAATCCTTATATGTTAGAAGAATAAAATGTGTGTTGAATGATATTTTTGAAGTTAACAATAAAAGATATGTATTTTATTACTATAATTGGTGATTTTATTCATATAATTTATTTCTATTTTATATAAAGTACATCACAAAATACAAAATAATTTGAACACTTTCAGTAGACTACTAAAAATAAAATAGGGCATGACATCAAAATATATTGATCCAATAAGGTAAATGGATACATGAAAATGTGTTCATTTCATATATTGTAAAGAATAGAATTATCCATGAATATAGTGCTGCAAAATCAATGAAAAATGAATTTATATTATAATTAATCAAATATTGGTGAAATTGGGAAGAATAATTATTCAAGATAATAGAATACCATTATTATTTTTGAAACATGCTATAATGATGGAAATTTACAATTTTAATTAATACATATTCTGACCAAATTCATTCAAAATTCCATATGAGTTATGTTTCATAAATAATAATATAGATCATGTAACTCATTCAATATCCCAATATTAATGAAAATGAAAGGTAAATATATGTGAAATTCTAATGGGAGTGTATATAAATTCTTATTTCTTAGATATGAACTTGGGAAAATAATTTCCCAATGCTTCCATAAGAATCTCAGTATAACTATTAATATCTTTGGTGTGGTTGTTTTGGAAAATCGAAACTCCTCACAAGAATCATTGATAATTTATTATAACATTAAAAGAAACCTTAAAGAGAGGACTAGACGAGATGAGAATATTATATATATATATAACCAAATTGGAATACTTATTAGGATTATTTACAAATTTCAAAAATAAAATAAGGAATAAAGAGAGTATGTTATAAGTTTTTAAAAACCTAAAAAACATGTTAAGTCTAAAAATATTCTTATATAAAGCAACATGAGCGTAAAAAACTAAATAATATTGTGAATTTATAATCAATGAATATTTATTTTTCAAGATGAACCAAAAAATGATGACGATTCCATAAAAATGAGCATAATATTTTAGCAATATAGGAAGATTTGAACTAAATTGAAAATACTGATACTTGGGAATTAGTGTCATGTTAGAAAGACAAAATATATATTTATGTCAAAGTGGTTTTTGTGTGGAAAAAGTCATTGATAAAGGAGACATAAAATGAAATAAATATCATCTTGTTTGATAAGAATATACTCAACTTAAGGGTATTAATTTTTATGAGACTATTTCATTAGTAAAAAAGTCGAAACCAATTTCTAATATTGTAACACCCCATGATTTTACATTTTATTTTTTCCTTTGAATAAAAAAGATATTTAATTTCTGGTTTCACATGTAACACTTTACTAAAATGAACCAAGATACATTTTTTTGATTGAAAATATTTTAATGTAAGATAAAAATTAATACATTTTGGAAATAATATATAAAAAATAATTATGGAAAATACATATTGAATAAATCTACAATTAATTAGAATTTCCATAAAAATTAATTATTTACCATCGATTTTTTATGAAGATCGTTACCACAAAATCAACTCTGAAAATAGTGAAAAGAATAAAAAATATAATACACATGTTGATATAGATTTAAATAAATATGGATAATGACTCTATGAATTTATGTATTGTTATATATAGGGAAGTAATATAATTGTTGTTTATATGGTCGTTTGATATAAAACCTTTGTAAATATAGTAATTGGATTTAGGGTTGATGGGAAAACATTTATCGAAAGGGTTTAAAAAATTTGTGTAATTTTTAATAAAATATTTTATATAATATTATTCATAAATAAATAATAAGAAAAAAAAATATAATATTTAATTAAAATATTTTATTATATAAATGTTTCTCTATTTTATAATTTTTATTATTAATATTTTTAAATGACTATTTAATATATTTACAAAATTAAATGTGTGGTTTTCATGATAAAAATGATTAAAATATGAAAACTAATTTTAATATCACGTGATAAAAATGGTTTAAGGTTAAAAATGATATTTTTCAAAGAAATTTTTATGTACTATTCATTTTTATCTTAATAAATTATATTTATGAAATTTAAAATATGATAATAATAATATGATTTAATGTTAAACAAATAGATTGACATTTATTTAATTAATAATTGATATGGAATAAAATTAGGAATTGTTAGTGTTTAAAATGCAATTTCCCTATAAAAACACCTTTTCACTATATATATATATATATATATTATATTTTAATATGAAAGTTAAAATTTTCATTTTCATAAATTGAAATGTATTAAATAGCGTAAATATTTTATTCAATTCATTTAAAGTAAATAAATATTTTAATTTTTTTTTCACAAAAAAAAAGTTACCGAGGTAAAAATTGATTTACCGAGATAAAGGTATCATATTTCCAACATGGTTAAAATTAGAGTTAAAGGAAAAAATATAATGGAAGGTAATAATTTTTTTATGAGGTGATACATAACCCCTATCCATTATTATTCACAAGCACTCCAATTTCCCTTTAAAATGACAACCTTATATACTATTGAATGAATATGTGTGGAAATGTCACTCAGAACTCATCTATAATAGGACCCCAACTCTAACCCTCCCAAAACATTAATTTCCTTTGAATATATCTTAAATATATTCCAATTTATTCACTATAAAATCCTTTTTATATGTTTGGTATCATATAGTTCCAAGAACAGAATCCTAAATCCTTCACTGTGATAAAACTCATGTTGAGAATGAGAGAATTCATTAAATTAAGTGCTTAGTTGTTCACCATTTTTAAATTAAAATCACATTTACACTATTAAAACATATAATTCTATACTATAATGATTTTATATTGAAAATTTTATTCTTTTTAGAAAGTGATACATCTAGAATATAACTATAAAGTACTACTCATTCAGTAGTATAACATGTTCTTGTTTGGGTCTCGTCAACAACCTACATTAACGATGTTATACCAACATCATAATTTTATACCAAATTATGTTTCTAGATATTAATTATTATAATATATTATATTTAATAATATGTTTCTGGAAGTATGGCATAAAATTTAATGAACATTACAAAGTAACTCGTGGTTATATGTAAATTACAAGAAACATGTTCTTCATGGATTTAATTCTCAAAAACCATACCTAAAATTTCCATAAAATTTACATGGAAAATAATAAGTAATTGGAAAAAAATTAAACCACTACCTTAAGAAATATTGTAAAAATGAACATGGTATCAATAGAATAGTATCAATAATAATATTATGGAACTTGTATGAGATAATAAATATTATTAAAACATTATGATAAAAATAAACTAAAATTAACTAATATATGTGTAATAAATAACTGTTGTTGAGATAAATAAAAATTTTATATATTAATAAAATTCTAAAATATATTATTAATGTTATTATGTTTATCATATTAGTGTTTAAAGTGATTTTTTTGTAATTTAGGAGTTAAGGTAAGGGTTTCTTCATAATTTTGAATTTGGAATAAATATTATTTATATTTAAACTTCCATGTAGAGAAATGATTTTATATTTATCTACAAAACACCTCTATTTTCCATTCCACTATTCATTCATGGGAGTTACATGTATTATTACCATATTAGTTTTTCTATTCACAATTCAACTAAAAATATTTTTATGCGTTGAACCGACCTTTTCTCTTCTTTTTAATCTAGATTATTTATCCTACATTTTCATATTTTTATTTTTTTAAGGAGAAGATTATATAAAAAATTTTGATTTCAAAAGGTATTTTTTATTTTCCTTGAATTTATTTATAGCAGTTTGAAATGAATCTTTTTAAATATTTTTTACATTGGTCGTATCCTATTGACATGAACTCTCTTTAAATAAGTGTTAAAAGAATAAATATTTTTTAATTTTTTACATGAATTCATTTTCCTATTATTTTATTCATTTTTATTTAGGATTATTTATTTTAATGTATTATTTTTTTCGAAATAAATTTTATTCTCATTGCCTTTTGATTTTTTTCCCTTTGAAATAATGGTCATTTCGTCACATTTTTAAATGAAATTTCTTAATGGTCATATAGTGTGTTTTTATCTATGTTAGTATACATTCATACTTATTATATTCCATTTGGGACATTCCATAGTTATACTACTCACCGTCTTCTAGTAGATTTATTATGATCATGTTTCATAGAAATCATTATAGAACTTGTTTTTTTTTCTCATTGGTTAATTAGGTATAATGTAATTATGAGTGAATTAATGTTCATATGGAAAACAATGTGTGGTTTATCCTTATATGATTGGTTTCTGTGTAATATCCCTCCACTAAATTTGAAAATGTTTTATAGCTCATGAGATCAATATGTGATAATGGTGTTTATTCAAAGTCCACTATGTTATGTGATGCAGGTCATTACCTAATGTCCACTATATTATAGGAAAGAGGTTAGCCTTTTCCATTGTGCTATGAATGTCTTGGTGGTCAGAAATGAAATATTTAGTTATTATTATTCCTACATTTTTTTTCCCAAATTCTTATATATTTCAACATACCTATGTTATTATCTCATTAATAATTGTTATTCACTCATGTTTCCACACTCCCATGACTCATCCTTTATGTTATTACAAATGAATTATGAATTTCCTCAGATTTTATAATATATTATTTATTAGGTATCATTGTTGTTTTTTATATTCAAGTGCCTTAATTACGTTCTAATACATATATAATCATATTATTCTTACTTATATCCTTTTATTGGCATCTATTATTTATACCCCTTAATGATCATTTGAGTGAACCTTTTCTTTTGATTCCATTCCCCTTGTTATGAAGAAGAGTATTATTTATGATATATTTATAAAGGTATCATGTGTGATTAATATTTATGGAATATGTTAAGTAATTATTTTATATTATTTCTATTATGTATCAAGTCTCTATATACAATAAAACCGTAGGTTCTATGGAGGTTTTTAGATATGTACTGAAGAAATCACATAAAATGATTTAATATGTTATTATATTATTCTTAGGTCACCTAAATTGGAATTAAATATTGGTTTATTTATTATATCATATAATGATATTATGAATATAATGATATAACAAAAATTCCTATATTGAAGAAAAATTGATATAGCAATGACCTAAAATTTCAATGGTTTAAATTAAAGATTCATAATTTAGCACATGTTTAGATTGATATTCCTTAACATAAAATTCCTTAATAATGTTTGTAATTCTTGACACTCATTCTAACAATTTATGTTATAGTATAGGATTGAGGGTGAAATCATTATCCCAAATTGATATATACTTAATTAATGGTGAAATGTTTTGTGGTATGATAGTCGAGTCTCTGTTATATAACCCCTCCTTGACAGATGTTTGTGGGAATATTCTCTATGAACATATTATTATTCTCAATTTTATAGAGTTTTATGTGATTTTCAGCATGGATTAGATCTCTCTAAATAGAACACATATTAATTTCTAGAACAAGTAAGTCACATTTCACATCTTAAATCAAAATATGTTGACATTGTGATGAAATTTTTCATTGTATTTCTAAATGTGTTTCTTGGTCCTCCCATAGATCATGTGGTTGAGAATTTAATCAAACCCATGCATGGTGTTATACATATATCAATGAATCCTCCTATAAAATCCATGATTTAATTGGAAGTATTAAATAAGAAACTCTATGATATTTTTGGTAAGGGTTATATACACCGACGTGGTTCACCATGGGATGTCGCTATCCTATTTTTTTAAAATAAATATATATCAATGAATGAACATAACAATTATCATAAACATATAAAATGTTTGATCAAGGAAATGTAGCATGTACCTCATATTCTTGACTTGTTCTATTACCTGTGATGGGATAAATACATCCCAAAGATTTTCCTTCGAACTTGATATCATCAATTAAGGGTGAAAATATATGATTCCCCTAAGACAAACTATTATATAAGATATGGTATATATGAAGTTATAGCTATTACATTCATATATAAAAATTCCCTTATTTTATTCATATATATGATCAACTGGGTCTTTAAATATTACATTGATCAATATAGTATAGTCTTTATAGATGATGTTATGATATATTCTAACGGCATGTGAGGTCACGATGATCATTTGATAATTGTGTTATAGACATTGAGAAAAGTGAAATTATATTCCAAATTTAAAAAGTGTGAAATATGGTTGAAAATGTATATTATCAGTCATTTATTCATAATTAAGTGTATAACTATTGATCCAATAAATAAATTTAATAAATAATAATGTCTTAGACTAACAATTGTAATAGAGATTCATCATTTTTTATATTGTCTAGATACTCCCAATGTTTTGATATTAATTTTACAACTATGAAAAATTTCATTAAAATATTTACTTTAAAGGGTTTCAAGTTCCTCTCAAAATATGTCTAGAAGTAAAATTTAAATTATGGGATAAGGATGTGATAAGTTTGTCTATCCCATGTTTAATATTCGAAGGGATGAAGGTTGTCAGTCGATGCACACTATATTGTGGTAATGTGGCCATCTTGGAACTTTCTGATATGATTGTCATGTTGGCTACCCATGAGATATGTTAGGATTTGTATTCTAATGTTTATGAAAAAAAATTTAGTTATTCAGGTTACCTATGTTATGAAATCAGGAATCATGATTACTGAATAAAGTTTAAATACCCTCAAAACAAATTTCTAAGGTTATTCCAAAATCCCTATGTAATGAATCATGTTTTATGATATATGTTTTACTGGGTATGATTTTATTATGTTATGTACATGACCATTACTTATGTAATCATACCCATATTCTCATACAATACTAACCTGTGATCACTTATTGACACATCTTATGTTCACCCATTATTGAGCATCATAGTTCACATTTTCTTATGTTTTCATTTCATAGGTTATGAAAAAGAGTATAATGTATGATATTTCTATAAGGATGTCACATGAGAATAATATTAATGGGATATGTTTAAGAATGATTATAAAATATATTTATTTTATACCTAGTCATAAAATTCACAAATCCTATAAATTCATTCTATGTATCTTATTATGTGATGTAATTAATAATCATTTAATGTTATGTAATATGTATATATGTTTTTATTGGGAATCCTTAGTCGTTTAAACAATGTTTTCATCAACCGAAATACCAAAAAAATTAAATGGTTGTAATGACTTTATTCCTTATTTTAAAATAATTGTAAGATGTTTGAGTTGAGAAATTAGAAGGGTATATCCTTAATGGAGAAGGTTATTGAGTGTTAAAGATCAATAGAACATTATGTGGCCTTAAAAAAGTTCACTAAAGATGGTATTAAATGTTGTACTATATTTTAAAGGGTATGAAATTCAAAAAATGGAATATTATATTCAAATATTTATATCAAGGGAGAGGAAACAAACTCACACATTATAATATTGTATTTGAATGATATACTTCTTTATAGAAAAAATTATGTAAAATATATAAAATGTACTACCCAAATAAGGATCATATTAGATATGTCAAATAGTGGGGGGATGATATTATTTTTTATAGTAAAATTTAATAACATGGTAGATTTTATATTTCTCTCAGAAGTAATCTATGATTAGAAGTTACGAAAATGTTTGTAAGGATGAATCGAGAGAGGGTCAAAATTTTATTATACTTTTAAATAAGTAGTCATTATATAAAGAAGGAAAGAGTTCGAATCAAATAATTTTTTGGGGACCAATTTCTAACCAACTCTATTTAATGATTTCAAGTCAATTCCTTTGTTTAAAATTACACATTGTTCGTGATTCCAAATTTAACTAAATGCGTCAAATATCATGGAAAAACTAGTATATTTTACTATATCAAAAAGTATCTTGATTTTTTTCTATGTTATGACAATAGCTCACAATTATAGATTTATATTTATTCTAATATATATTTTCAATGTTATCTTGGATGAAAAATTTCTACTTCTGGTGGTAGATTTTATCAAAAGAAAATATATTTCATGAAACTCCATGAATCATAATTTATCACCACTATCTCAATATAATATAAATAAACTATATCATCAAAAACCATAACTTGAATTATTTTTATGAATTCTCATCATGAATACATATTTTTCTATGTCTCTATTAGGTCCACTAAGTCAAATACCCCGAGGGGGGGGGGTGAATCAGGGTATGCCATATTAAAACTACCGTCCCTTCGAATCTTTCTTCATTGTTAATCAAAACACACTTATCTCTTTTTCTCGTAGCATTGTATGAATAGAAATTAAATCATTTACAGTACAAAATGATTTTTTACTTGGTTCACCCTCATTGGGCTACATCCAAGGAGCATATAATGGTGATGTATTGATTGTACAAAATTCACTAAGGATCAAAACAAATAACGGTGTTTTGGATGGATCACTTATAAGACCATGATAACTACCTTTATAAGGTATAGGGTCTCTTCACTACATTCCTTCGGGTCACTCCCTATGTCTCTTTCTCTTGATCACTTCTAATGGAAATGATCACCTTCTTCCTCTTCCTTCGCTCACTGCTCTTGGAAGGGATTCACCCATAGTGTACAGACTTTTATGTCCTTTCATTATCTATAATTAATATATCCTTAGTTGTTTATGGATTCTCTATTGACGTTCTACTTTCATCTAATAAATGAATACCACTATACCACATATATACTGTGACATTCCTTCTGAACCACTTTCTCAATGCTTACCACCTTTGAAAAGCTCCTCCTTTTATGACTCTCAAACTTCATTGGTGAGGCTTCTACCTTTCATGAAGCTCACCTAACCTTTTCTAATCACACATCATTCATGAATCATAACTATCCTTCAAGAAGATCATTCCTTTAATGAAGCTCACTTAGCCATCGCTAATTCTATTACCCTCACAATGCTTAGAACACTTAGTTGACATTTACCTCCATCATGTAATTCTTCGCATATCACCTTCACAAACCACCCTTCGTGAACCACCCTTAATGAACTAACTTCCTTATTCCAATTCCTTATGATTTTTATTAATTCTAGATGCTTTTCTAAAGGGGGTATGAGCTTATTTATATGGGTTTCCCACCGACTCCAGAACATTATATCCTTGTCAGCACCATTTTGAGGAGCTCCCACTTTTCCATCATGATGATCCTCATTTCGCAAAGCAATATGAAAATTTAAAATTTATAATTCTTTTCATAATCACTGAGATCACCTCCAACATTTCGTGATGCTCCTCATGTTCACTATTCATGATGATCATTATTGTTCGTGTAGACCACCATCAACATTCTTCGATCCTTTACAAAATACTTTTCAAAAATCCCATATTCATGAAACTCATACCATTTAAATATATTGATGAGATATTCCAGGAAATCCATATTTCTCGATGCTTAGTGAAACTCCAAATTTTGGACACCAAAAATTTGGAAAACATTGGGAAACGACGTCACCTTGTGTATGAACTTCTCAGTACCACTTCTAGGGAATAAAATCATCTATCATGGATCTTTTTCAACATTTTGTGTCAATAATATCCCTGAACTACACAAATTACCTTGGAAACCTTCTTTTTTAACAAAAAAAATAAACCAAAAAATGCTGCAATGTTAACCTGATAGATTTTTGCACAATAATATTGTATCCATTATTGATTGGGTTTGATAATCATTGTAAAATCAAATTCTCAAGGAGCATAGTGAAATATACAATGTTGAAACATATTGGAATCCATTACCACTTTATTAAGGAGAATTTGAAGCATATCGAGAATTTATTTGATTATGTTAAAACTAAATAGTTAGTTGATGAAATCTTGATGAATCTATTTACTAAGGATTCCATACAAGGATAATGAGTGTTTTTGGGAGTGAATTATTTCCAAAAATATATTTTAGTATTTAATATATATTTTCCCAATCCATTCCTTTTTAATTGTTGATAAGGATGACATGAGGTGTCGACAACTGGTATTTGGAGTAGATATAATGTACTAATTTTCATGTTTCCAATAAATACAAATGGGGAGGTTGAACAACCCTTTCAAAGGATGAATATTAAAGAACCATAATAATTATAAATACCCAAAGGTTATGTAGAGTTAAAACAATTCATACATGGGTAATATGGAATTGATCATTCAAAATGGGACAAAGGTCTCTGAAAATTATGGTTTTTTTTATGGTGAGATGTTTAATGGCCTTTTTATTAGAAATATACTATTACTTTTTTTCATGGATAATTAATTGATATGTTTGTGATTTTTTTTATTCATTGTAATCACAATAATGAATTATTTTTAATCAATTTTTACATGATTTGATATTTATGAGAATGAATTGAATAAATTTTTTATACAAATCCAAAATCATGATATGATGGAGATGGTAACATTACAGTATGTTTGAGTTTATCTCACACAGGAAAGACATTACTAGATGTGATAGGTTATCACTCTTGAGTTATAACTATATTAAAATGATTTAATATTATGTTAATAGGATCATTAACTAACCGTTTTGGTCACACCATGATGATTGAGATTAGTGAGTATATTAATTTCATAAGAGAGGCTATGATATAGTGATAATCTAATGTTGAATTGAATGAATTTAATATGAGATTAAGTATTCAATTGTTGACAAGATTCTTCTATAATAGTGTATCTATGTTACTAAGAATAAGTGGATGACATCGTGAATCATACTTAGTGCAGTTAATTTTCACACTCTAGTAGGGATCCATATGACCATATACCCTAAGAAGATGCATCAAGACATAAAGGGTGAAGAAAATAATGAGAACACAACAAAATAGGAGGAACTATTCTACAATAACTGATGTAAAAATTGTTTGAGGAATCCTTGGTTCTAGATAGTTTAGACCTACCAGGACATAGAGAATGAACTATAACATAGTGGGGTTTACTTGAGTAGATTAATGGATTTTTTCATTTAGAAGAATTCAAGTTCATATCAATTGAATCATCTATTCATGACACAAACCCTACCCATAATATTCTAACATACTATATAATGTTTTAAATTTTTTCATTCTATATATTTCGTATATGAGGATCACTCATAAAGTAGGAATTTTATACTAAAATAATTATAATATATATTAATTATAGGTGCCCGTGAAACATGTTCTGTATTGTGATAAAAATTGAGATCTATCTATTAGATGTTGTTTCCATGGGGGGTTTGAATATTTTTTTAGGAGAATAACAAGGGTGGAAACTAAATTAAAATTTTAAAGGAACATGAGGTACAAATGGTGAAGTTAAATTGACTTGAAAGTTTTTTTCATTCATTATATAATTCGATTTTGAGAAAATAGTATTTATCCTTTTACTAATTACTTTAATAATAAATAATAAAATGGGTAGAGGGATTTTAACCGCAACACAGTAAGGATTAGACACATGATAATCATGGTGGGTGAACCTTGTAAAACCCCATTGTGTCTATGTGTGCTATTTATCACTCAAACTCTCACTGTCATATCATCACCATTGAGATTTTTTCACATAAAGTGATGATAGAAATCATGTAGTGTGAAAGAAATTGTTTTTATTCACTACTGATTCACCCCATCCCACTTAATGGTTGTATAATCTCTCATGGGACTATCACTTCAGGAATCCTCCTCCAAATGATCAAACTATTTGTGATAAGAACACATCATTTTATACCTCTATAGCTTTAACTACACATATATACCCTCTACTAAACATCTCTATAATGTAAATACAATAATTCATAATATAAGGATGTGGGATTAATTTTAATACTATTTTAGTTAAAATAATTTTATTTCCCTAACTTTAACCCTATTCAGAAAAATGTCAATAACATATAATCTGTGTACCAGACATAGAACTCTACATAAAAATTAGTATCATCATTATTTAGTTTTTTTAGTAATAATACGATCATTACATTAGATCACACTGTCCATATCTGTATCATAGTCAACTTAACTTGCCTTCATCGCATACTATGTTTAAATTATATCATAACCATACCAAACCAATGGAATCATCATAAGTTCCTAACTCCAAGAACCATCTTAACAAACAAACACGTCTCTTATACCACTATATTACAAACCACCCCCACTAGATTCTCTATGGGGATAGTTAGAAATGTGATTGTAACCCCCAAAGGCTATATCCAATAGGGAATGAGATTGAAACTATCACATTGTGTATAATACTCATATATAAGAAACATTACCCTCAATAATATTAGAATAAAATGAATTAGATCTCTAATAATATTTAACTGAATAAAATTAAATAAACCTAAAACCCCATAGATTATGTAATTTAACATATAATATAAGAATAAAATAAAAATAAAAACCAAATACTACCATTGTAACGATATCTCTAATGATCCATATAATGTTATAATGTCCAACCCGATATCCAAATCTATCTTCTAGATTTGTAAATATAGAATATAGAAGTTTATGGTGACTATAAAACTACACATAGAAGGATCTTACAAAAGGATACATTTTTAAATATAAAAAATTCATACTAATGTCTCAAGTTTTAAATTTATAATCCAAATCAATACTTACCAAATTCAAATTCCACCAATCTTTATCCAGTCTCACTTAATTAAGTTATACAAAAGAATTATTATATAATATCAAAAACAATGTTTTAACAAATATACCTTATGCCTAATTTTCTACTGAAATTTCTACACTTATGCCTCTATAGTATACATCCTCTCACTCTCATCTCTTAAATATCCATATAACTATATACATTATAACCACATCACACATCATACCACAAAACCATATACATAACCAAACATCACACCCACTACCATACATCATATCTTCATAATCACACCATCAACAAAATACCATATATTATAACCCCAAGCCATAATAACCTATATTACATATGTAATATAAATTGGGGAAGGTAGAGTATTCAACCACCTATATCAGAAACCACAATGATATTGGGGAAGGCACCTTATACCCAAAACCTCATATGGTTTATAGTTTTACTGCCACACATTAGTGGGGTTATGATATAAATTATATAAAATACATTGAATATATAACCCACACAATCTTGTCCTTAATTAAATCATCAAATCCCAACTCCTCTATAATCACTAAAGATCTCCATATAATCATTTCTATAATAAATAAAATACTATTTCTACTACTGGGCACATAATAACCATTACTACTATGACAAGACTGTACCACTACCTCACAAGATATAATTTTCATCCCATTTAATAATTTTTCATTTACCTAAATTTATTATTCATTTACTAACAACATATTTTATTATTCATATTCTTATTCTAAAAAAATTAAAATTCATTTACCACAACCATTTAATTAACACATTACTCACTATCATATAACATCCCATTCAAATATCATATAACTACATTGTTTTTTCACATATATATTCAACATCATTCAATATTCCTAAAAAATTTCAATACTAAATTATCAATCTCACCTTACCACCATATCAACCGTCATGAAAAAATGCACAATATTATATCTACCACTTCTATAATATTAATAATTATATCTCATGTCAAACACATAAATCTATCCCCATGAAGACACACTATCATCCATTACTATAGAAAAATTAACTAGATGTGCCAATACCATATCAACTGTTGAAAAAATAATAGTAATAGAAAACATAAACTTCATCACTTATCCCATAATTCATTCAAAATAACATAAAAAATTTAGTTTTTTATAATCTATTATTATCACCATATTTAAGACATTTATGAAATTAAACTTGCTTTAAAATATCAATTGAAAATAAAAAATCAATATAAACATGATTATCCTAATAAAAAGTATAATATTAAATCAATAATTATAAAGAAGTAAGAAACACATGCACTTAACACTTTAAAACTCATATATACACACTTTTTATTATAATTAATGGTTTAATATCAAATATTTGTATAAAAAACATAGTTTTCCACGTTTACTATTACTAAAAATAAAGATATTATAAATCACCTACCTTTATTGGAGAATTCGTAACTATATAAAAACAATGAAATGAAAATAATGATAAATCACCAAAAAACTCCCTTTAATTTTAGACAAAACATATTCAAACCAATCATTTTTTAATTTACTAACCAAACACAAACATGACAAAAGGAAAAAAAATATTTTATATCCTAAAAAGGAAAAATATTTGATCAATAATGAAAGAAAAATTTAATATAAAATTATTTCTTTATCATGTTGGATTTATCATGTGAATTGAAATGTTTTAGATCCACTATAGGTGTAAAATATTGCAAACAATTGAGCATAATGGTCATCTATAATTTAATAGATAATAAAAAATAGACCAATAGAATAGAAAAGATGAATTTATAATAAATTTTTTGATGAATGTATAATGTTATAGTAAATTCCACACCATAAAATATTAAATCTTTTCAACTAAAATATAAGCCTCTAGCATTTAAAACTAAAAGTGATCCATGCTAAACATGACTTAAATAATACAATAATTTCTGGATATTGATAATATATCTCTTAAATAGGAACAAAACCCGATGACTAATTGGTTTAGTATCTTAAGAATTATCTAAATAAGAATCTAAATATACAATAATTTCCCTATCATCGAACTCCTATAGATTTTATTCTTGGCTTTCCACAAGTTATACATATCTTCATAACGTAGGGATGAAAAAAAGATAAGGGTGAGATCAAATTCTCAGTAATGAAAAAATTAGCAATATTTCATCATGGTTTTTACTGTAATAATATGATAAAACATAGACATGAGAGAAATTTAATATAAAAAAGAACATGGAACAATATTATTTGTCCATAAGTAAAGCTAGAAATAAATGTAATCTCAAATGAACAAACACATTCCATGGAAAATGTGAGTGGAATCAAGAGACATTAAACATTAGTCAAGGAGATTAATAATTTTAATTTAAAAATATTTCTTGTCATTTTTGTTTAGTATAAAAAATAATTATATCAAAAAAAATAATAGAATATATTATAATGAAATATTCTAGTATAACTTTTACAAAATAACTTGTGAACAAAGATACCCGCATCTCATTCACCCGAAAAAGTTGTGAAAAAAATCTACCACATCTTATTCACGGAGATAACATGTGAAAAAATATTACTATATATCATTCACATATAAAACTCTTGAAAAAGTCTTGACGAATCTCATTCACAAAAAATAATTGTTATGAAATCTTAAAAATTTTCATTGACACAGCAATCTTGTGAACACATATTAATACATGTCATTCACAAAAAAATACATAATTTCATGTGATATGAAACCTGAAAAAATGAATTTAAGTGTGATATAGGACCTAACCGGCATCTAAAATATATAAGAGTGATACATAAAATCAAAAATTCATCTTATAAAAAAAACCATCGAAAATTAATAAATTTATTAAAACCTTTAAAAACATCACATAACATGAAGTTAAGAAATAATAGTATATTGAAAATATCATTTTAAAAAATAAATAATATCATAATAGTGTATATATGGTGATTAAAATGTAACATTTTAAAATATAATCTGTATAATGTAAATTAATTTGAAAAAATAACTGTTTTCAAAATACCTTTTAAGTTATCGATGTACAAATTACTTTCAAATTTTTTTTAATGAAAGTATAAAACTATTGAAAACACTATTATAAAGAGATATAAAAAAAATATAAATGAAAATAAAGAAATTTTATCAAAATAAATTTGGACCTCGGGATAAAACATTTAATTTTGAAACGAGGGAAATAATATTTTTTAATAATTTAAAATACCATTGTTATAAAATACTCAATGTAAAAAAAGTATTAAACCTTAATTTTAAAAATGGTTAAATATAATTATAATAATCATATAAAATAATACATATTATAATTAACAAAATGATATTATAACATTAGTAGAAAATAAAGTATCAACATGGATGAAAAATCCATTAAAAAGAATAATAATTATTCCTAACAAAATAATGTCTATTTATGAAACAGTGGATTAATCAAGGAAGAATGCTTCAGTGTGAAACATGATTTACCTATAAAAGAAGATGAAAATAATACATCACAATATCATAGTGCATGATAATTCAATCTCAAGTAATTATAACCAAATAAGAGTGAGTATGACATAAGAAAAATATTTGAGTTAGGAAAACTCGATACGACATAAATATATTACATGAAAAATCAATGAGTTATTATTATAGTATAATTACCAAAAAAGGACTATGGAAATAGATTAATTGCAGATAATGATATTCCCTCATCAATAGGGAAACAATATGACATTAAATTTTTGATTATGAATATTTGAAATCATAATCTCATGTAACTCAAAAGGTTTAATACAAAGGAAGTGAATGAATTAAAAATAAGAGGGTGAGAATCAAATAGCGATTTCAATAACATACAGACTTTTAAAAATGTATTATTAAATGTTTTTAATAGTAGAGAATGTTAATACATATTCATTAATTCATAATTTTAATAATAATGAATTTGTTTTGAACACATAGAGTCAAAATAAAATGGAAATCAAAAGATCCTCTCACAAATAAGTACATGGATAAAAAAGAAGATTATAATAACCCTTACCAATCTATGTATCTTATTAATTCATGGGAAGAATATATATAACATTAAGAAATCCTTGGAAGAAATGTATTTGGGGATAGGGAAGGTACCTTCCTGATCAATTCCTTTTTTGAGGATAGGTATGATATAATGTGTGGTAGTTATCACCTTCTATAGTGAAAAAAGATGGGATTTTTAATGGAAAACTAGAGTTATGTAAAGAGTAATAATGGAATCAAATAAGTGTTAGGGGGATTTTTTGAGTTAGGTGAGTTATGTGAAGATATAGTTGGTGTGACATTTGGGTATGACTTTAATTCCTAACAAGTAATTATAGAAGGTGTAAATGACCATTAAATTATTAAATATTTGATATAACATATTTACACATATAACCCTTATTAATATTGATTAAAATTTAATCATGGTAATTATATTATTACTTAAAACATAATATTACCATTCATACGCAATTTCACTTTTAAAAATCAAAATTTGGGCTCTATTTAAACTAACTCAATTTAATTGTAAGAAAATTACAATTTAAATTAAAACATATAATGTGTTAATGAAATATTTCTTTATAAAAATGGCATTTAATCATGAATTGTTATTAATATTATTGATAATTAATTACTGATTAAATTTTTATTAATTAATATTAATTTTTTATAAATAAAGTTAATGTATTATTTTAAAATAGATCCATTTAATTTAATAAAATACAAAATATTTTGGAAGGTATCATTGTTTGAAAAATAATTGTTTTACCACGGTCCCAAAATGTTAACCTTTGTAATCAATTTTAATCATTAAAAATTAAATTAAAATTATTACCTAATATAAATATTATGAGTTATAATTTCTCAAATAATTATATCATATAAAATAAAGAAATGTATAGATAATTAACTTTTAAATAAATGCACATTATCCCGTAAAATTAGTTTTTTGGCAATTTTGTTAATATAAAAAATTGTTTACAAGGTCAAATTATCATTGTTACTAATTTAAATGAAATAAATTGATTAATTAAGAAACAAATGAAATTTATAAGGCTTTATAAGGAATCCAAAACTGAATTCACCATAAAAATTATTGATTCAATGAAAATATTGAAAAAAGTTTCTTATTATATTAATGTTTTACTTTACTTCCAAAAATATTGGTCATAGGCTTTCCAAGTTAAAATAATTAATTAAAATGAATTATTTTATTATTTAAATAGACATTTTATTACTTAAAAGGGTTCTTAATATTCCAGTTCATGCTTAAAGAATGATAAAATCACAAAAATCATAATTTTCCTAATAAATATTTTATCGACTAAAAATAAACCTTTTTAGAAAAGTTGAAAATTTTCATAATAAATAAAATCTATTATGATAAATTAAAAAATGAAGTTAATTTTATTTATTTCAAATTCTAATGTTCATAGACATTGGTAACAATAAAAATGAAAAAGGCAAGGAATAATTATTTTTTAGAAAAATGTACATTAAGTATAATGTGAATGTAATCATATTTATTGTTATGAAATTTCTATTGGATGGATAATATATGATTGTTTTTATATCCATATCAAAAATTGTTAAAATTTCATTTTAATATAGGAATTGAAAACTCATGAAGAAGGTATTGAGCTTAAAATGGATTTTATATTGATATTCACATTTGATTATATATATAATAATTACATGTTATTATAATAATAATTATACTTAAAAAACCCTAATAACCACTCTATAATAAATTAGAGTATGATAATTGATCGTGGTAGTCATAGGTGGTGATTAAACTAGCATGGATTTTATAGTGAGTTATACATGCATAATATTTTCCTTGAAATGATTTCACTCAAGCCATATTTACTTGATTTCAGATTGGGATTGGTCCAAGGAAAACACTAGCACAACTACCTACCTTATAATATTAGAAAAATGAGCTTCATATTGAAATATTCCACTTTTAGATTCCATTTCGTCATACATTATTGATTTTTAATATAGTTCAATCAATTAATACCATCTAGTTTAACAGTTAAGTTTTAATGATTATATTTAATATTTGAAATATATCAATTATTTCTCATTTTACTTTGGTATAGTGTGTCAAACATAATATTTAATATATTATTTATTTAAGGATAATATATAATGAAATCTCAGGTCATTACATTCTCCCCCCATTAATTAAATTTCCTCCCAACAATTATAATTATCACATATGAGAATAAATAACTAAGGGAATCTAGATTATAGAGAAAAATAGGGATATAATGTTTAGAAATATATAATCCTTATAAACATTGTAAACATATATCTTTCCTCATAATAGAGTCATTCTTAATATTGAGTTTTTCTCTAACCATTAGGGATAAGAGTTTATCATTATTTGGAATCAATACCGAGGTTATGTAATTTTTTTCTTATGGGTATTAATTATTATCCTTTCATTGATATAATATTATTGGTTAATATAAAATGATTTTTCCTTACTCTAGATGGGTTTTCCTCTAAGTGGAATGATCTAATCCATTACTTAAATGAGGTTAAATTCATCTAAAGGGTAATGGGATTTTCAAAAGACACATTCTTATAATGTTAAACATGGAATAAAATAATGACACAACTAGAATATTCCATCAATAGTAAAATCATTTGGGTGGTGATTTAATAGTATTAGAAATGAATTTACATATATTATATGTCCTAGAATCATATTCCCAAATTACATCTATAACTTTGAATAAATGGATACATGTATATCAAAAACTACATCAGGTATAGTGATTGCATAGGTATTTCAATGTTTTCTTAGTCTTGGATATTGGTGAAGCTCATTTTCGTTGTTAGTCCGTGGATTAGGTAATTGAAATGAATAATTCCAAAGTTCACCACACATAAGAAATTAAATTACTAATGGTGCCTTATGATGAACACTATTTATATCAATCTTATTAATCCAACACTTCTTTTTTCCATAACATTTTGATACTTGATGTCCACCTCTTTGACAATTAATGCATTTTGTAGTCACAAAAATCTAATTAACTTAGTTCACTATTCAACATTTTTGACATAAAATAAATTGAACATTCTTTTCTTCATCATCTTCATCACTTGATTGTTCATGGGACTCCGCCTATTAATTATTTAGTGTGTTTATGACTTAGAATATATTCATATTAGTAATAATATTTCCTAATTTATAGTTTCGTATTATCATATTTTTATCATTCAAGATCCAATTTTGATGGGTTATTCATTATGTTAACCTGTGCATTTTCCCTTACACCTACAGTGTGACGTCTTGGGCATTGTTCATGGATGAGTGACTAGTCTAGTTAGCCACATGGCCTCCACTGTGACTCCCTATATGCTAGATGCTTCCTACTATAAGTGAGGGTTTATAATGATATTGTGGGGGAGCTAATACCCTCATAATTAGAGTGGAATAGAGTTGTATAATAATTGAATAAATGGGGGAAAACATAATAAAATTAGATTATAAGAATAAAAAAATCGAATTTAATCGAAACATATAGAATCTATAAGTGAAAAAATAACCAGTGGAATGTATAAAATGATTTAATGATGTTATAAAAGATAATTAGGCATGCATACTAGCAGTCATACAGTAAAATACATGTACAAAAAAAGAATCAAAATTCCAAAATTTATCCCATGTGTATCCTGAGTAATTGATTAGTAATCTGCTACTAAGATACCATACTAATAGATAATCTGACATCCATAGCTCATCATGTCCTTTTATCCCTACCTGCATCCATGAGATTAGTTTTGGTACCAAATAAGGGGTTGGAAAGGACGTGATTAATACTCTATAGTCCACCAATAATGATGTCTTCTGTAATTTAGTGAGTGAATATAAATTGAGCAGTGTGCATAAATTCAAAATATAAAGCAATGGCGTATGATTTAACCAAGTTGGATCAGGTTCTTAAAGGATACTTGTATGAATCTACCTTCTTTGGCCTAAGATAATATGTTACTTAACACATCTCTCTATGAATATATATATAAGTATATATATGTACTATATATTTAAAATAATATATAGAAAAATATATAGATACATAGAACAATTTAGAGACCAAGGCGTAATGACAAGGAGTCCATGAAAAATCATATGAGTTACAAGTTTTAGATAAGGGAATTATCCCAACGTATAACATGGAATACCAAATGACATGTCCATTAGTCAATATCAATAATATGGAACTTCATTACCAATATCTAAACCATGGAGCATGAATTACCATGAAACCATCTTACTAAAATGTGTTAAATTTCATATAAAACATCGTTAGAAATGGAGCATGGATCATCATGTATAAAATTTCCCTTAATAATTAAAAAAATTAGGTTCAAAATCAAAAATCATGGGAGATGAAGCAGCATGATTATTGGGTCCTAAAAAATTATCCTTATAAGAATAAACACTATCATCGATTTTAAAAGAAATGAAAAAAATATAATGAAGAGTTGGAGAAAAAAAATTTCTGAAGGTGAAAATTTACAAAGGAAGGAACACCATGAATGATGGATAAATTTGAGGATAGTCTCTCTGCAAATAGGTCCACCACTCCTTGAAATCCCTATGAATAGGAACAGTCTATGGATTGGGTGGATCTAGTGGTGCCCATGGATGAAATACATTCATTTTGCAAAAGGGGCATTGATATTCACTCCTGCAAACAATTTCCCCCAAAATAAATAATTTATGGGGAGATGTAGTGTATCCAGCTCCCGAAAACCAAACTAAGTCATTTGCAGAGCCATGTAGGGATTTCAGTGAACATGAAGAAAACCTGTTGACTAATTAAATCTTGGGATTCCACAAAATACACCTATGGCCCATCACTAATGACTGACGACACTGGTATCAAGTTACATATATTTTCTATAAATAACACCCTGAGGGGAACCAAAATTATAGGAGATCGATCAATATATAAAGGCATGGAAGAATATAGAATTGAAAAATATAGACTCCTTTGATGATTCCCTGAAGGTAAATATAGCCGCACAACATTAAGGAGGAAAAACTAAAATAATTTTTATAACATGAACCCATCATCATTTATAGATATACTACTCATGAGGTGTAGAAAAAATGAACCCTTTTCAATTAGGAATCTCGTATATGAAAGATCTATGTGGGAGAAAACCTACATCGTATAACAAATCACTACAACGATGGAACTCCACCCTGCATAGGATCACCCTACACGAGTGGAGCCTGAACCAATGTACAAAATCACTACATGGATCAAACTCAAGTCTACATACAACCATTGTATGGGGATGGTATACTTACCCATATAGCAACACTCTATAGAGAGGGAACCCCATCCTGCATAATCATATGCTATGATGAATGGGGTATATTAGATTGTTCAACTCTCATGATCAAATCATTTCATTCTATTTCTTCACATCATCGATAATACCTCAGTAATCCAGTCCTAATGAATTAGGTTAAGGCCTATCTTAAATCCATCATACATGTTGAAACCATTAGTAACATCAATTTTCCCTTTTGAGTTTACATACCCTTAGTAAGAGGAGTCACATGAGTAATCCCCACACTACAAAAGACCCTTATAATGTACCTACGTTTACATTCCCATGGTATCCTGGGTTCTGACCTTTGGATACTCATGTGAGGATCCTCGTTCTTAGGATTTATGGAAATTGTTGGATTTTACCTTTTAATGAGGGCTACTGTTAAATAGAGTAAATCACACTTCCATTCCCGTCTTATGTGTAATGACACTCCTCCCCTTTCCAAGAACCAATTTTAGGGAACTCCTTCTGAGGTAAGACCCTATACTTTCTTACATGAGGTATCACCCTTTCTCCTCTTTGCCTCAACCAAATATGTATCCAGATAGATCACAAAAAATGACTTTCTTGAATATGAAAACAAGATAGGAAATGAGAACACCTAAAAAACCTTTATCTCCCTATTTGGGCTCTAGAACTATCCATCGGTGGATGGGGAGGATTATGTGATCATTAGATATAATGCTTCCTCTTGTTTATCACACTAAGAATGACTTGTGTGGGCTTAGAGATTTGTGTCAATCATGACATCCATATGATTGCAAAAATGAAGTGGTATTTTCCACAGATATAATCCCTAACTATAAACCATATGGGACGCTTCTATGCATAAGACCCAAATTTCAGAAATATGTGGAATTTGATTCCCAACTAACTGATATAAAAAGAAAATAATCCAGATGTTCAAGCCCAATACATCACCTATTGCATCTATTCTTTCATTTTCATGACAATTTAATATTATTCCCACTGCAAGAAATTTAACTGCATGGGGTTTCCAAACTATGTAGGATTTGATTCCAAACTAACTGTGATACATAGAAAGCCTCATTGATTTCAAAACCCTGCTCCCAAATACCCACTAATGACTTCTAGGAACATCCCCAGAAGGTTCATGTATACCTAACAGAACATGGCTCTTCTAGGTCCCCTGACCCACCTCAATATAAGCCTCACATCAAATATTGACCAGGAACCTTCCACATAGATTTCCTTACTGCATAAAGTTAAATTGTATGGTTGGGTCCTCTCTACTTGACCATAAAAGGTGATGTGTTCTGTTAAGTGGAACAAAACTATGTGGGTTCTGATTCCTCTTGTGAGGATATGTAGGACAACCAACTAATGGTTTTAATCCCAACATCGAAATAATTATCACCCCCTAAAGATGATAATAAGCTCCAAAATGCCTCATCATGTGGATTAAAACAAGGTTGTATTAGTAGATGACCAGAGAATATTTGATTTTTTCCACTAAAGGGTAACATTAATGTAGAACCTTGCATATATACAGATCCCTCTATTGATGGATAACCTCAGATACATACAGATGAATCTTAACCAATGTGTATTCATGACCAGTCATAGCCTATGTGTAATCCCCAAACATATACATGGGAATGAATAAAGGATTCCTAAATATATGAACATCGATTCAATCTATAATAGAGTCCTGAAATTAGAAATAATTCTCCTAAAAAGGGATTAATGATCTTGAGTTCCCATCATCTCAACCAAGGTTAGTTCTTAAGTGACATTATCCATGTTAACCAATGAGGGTATGCCTTGGGAAAGTAGGTCAATTTATCATGGATATAATATCCATTGGTCATTTATATCTCCACAAAAAACACCCATTAGATATTATCAGAATATCTTGTATGCAATATTAGTGATTTTAAACCATTAGACCGCCTATAATAAACTATTTATGTCACAAATGCACCTTTATTCTAAATGAAATGGTATCCAGATGAAAAGGGATTGACTATGAAACCTGCTTATTGGAATAAAAATGATACACTACCCAATCCCCATCAGATCATTTCGTTACAAACCCCAGACCATCTCATCCACCCATACAAACTGTCTTCAAGTGAAATGAAAATGGTGAAACCAATGTGAATCCTTAAAAAAAGTGGTGGTATTACCCTTCTGTAGTCCACTTTCAAATAAAAAAAGAATGTATTTCAAGAAAGATCATCTATTTTTCATGTGGTTATGATATACTACTTTCATGGGGTTTTTTTATATTTAATTATCATATATGTTATAAAAATTCTTCAAATCTTCTTTAAATCTAATGGAATTACATAAATTCATGTAGACACACATGTCAAGTAAAATTCTAACCAAGTCCATAATTATGTAGAGGTCTTTGTCACCTACCAAGACCCTCCAACACTAGGTCTCAAATGAACTAATCCGGGAGTTCCATCGGAATGGTAATATCCAAAAAATGGAGGCAACAAGGAAGACCCTCCAGTCAATGAAATCCTACCATCCTCCCATTCAGTACTGCCCAGTGATCCTGCATGAGGTAGCTCTACTAGTCATCTCTAATTGTTCTGGGATCCTATCCCTAGAACTCGATAATGAGTACCTCTCTTATGTTAAGGAGGTAGATGACATTGCCACCATTTAATTATTCCTTATTACATAGGGGTCCTGCCCAAGGGCCCTTGATGGAAGATGTCGCTATCAACTACATGATGCCCATTATCCTCAATCTAAAGAGGATATCATTCTAAGGGTTCTAGTTGAATGAAAATAGACAAAGGCCCCCTAGGATGCCCTCAAAGGGAGACGAACATATAATTAGAAATAGGTCATCACTGGGGTTCTTGAGGAATAGATCCTTTGAAAAAATATATCAACAAGTTATGAGAATACATATATTCATGATCTATATTAAAAATCATATAATTTAAATATAGTGTGACACTATGAGAAAGCAAAAATTCCCACCAATTCTCTACAAACTCGCAAATAAAATAGGGCAGAAACTTATAAAAATATGAAAATTATTGCAAATTCTTATGAATTTCATCAACCAAAGTGAACAAAAACTGGCTATGAATATGTAAAAATTCATGATTCCACCTATGAAGACCTTCATCCAAATAGGTCTACAAATGAGAATATGTAAATCCCTACTCACGAATATGATGCCCATCAGTAAAATACAAGTCCACCCAAACATAAGAAGAGTTAAATTCCTACAGATGCGTATTAATTCCATCATATAAATACACTGGAAAAAAGAAAATCAAAATCCATGGTCATGAAAATTAATCCCACAAGTCCAATATAGTGGAAACTGAAGAAAATAGCTGGCGTATCACTGCTATAAACCACGAGAAGACTCAATCCTCTACCCCAACATGTGAGAACTGTTAGTACCCATTGGAAGAATATGGAGGACCAGATCAGGCACAAACTCCTAATCTAACATCAAAATAGGAATTTATTTGTGTTCCAACCCAGGGATTCTCTGAATACATATTGTAAATGATGGGGGATCCTACATTGATTCTTGAACAAATCTAGAAGAATTTTCAAGATATAATTGCATCCACAGTAATAAATAGGATTCTGGACCACAATCCCAACTCCCCAAGTGGGGTGACTCAACCACACAATAGGATGGTCACTTTGGAGTTGTCATGCATCCATGCTCTCCTCCAAGAGGGTCTTCGGCCATATTTCATGATAAATGGATTATTGGATTGGGAAAAAACACCCGTTCAAATCAGGGGACACTAGTCCACCGCATAATCTACTCAAATGAAGAAATATATCCCTATCATAACTTAGGATGCTCATCGGATTATCCCAAAATCACTATGGGAGTCAGTCAAATAGGATCCTATATATGAAGGCCATCACCCATAGAAAGAGGCCCTAGTTTTCCACAATATAGCACCCAAATATAAATCACGCCAAAATAAACTGGGAAATGAAGAGAATATTCATGATCCCACTCTTTTTGAAGTTGGAGTTCTTGATGCTATCAAGAACTTATCTCTAGATGATCAGGATCCTACGAATCCATTACCAAGTAATGGAAGTGGCATTAGTAGGTCCGAAGGTCCTCCTCACCATATTATTACCAACAGTCCTGAAGGTCCTACCTAGACTATGTACAATGTGGAAATACATTAAGGGAAATGAATGATCAATCATGAGAGCCTATCTTCTATTGAGAGTCATGGTATCCCTCGTCATGACTTGAATTTAAACTAACAAAATGTCCCTCTAGCTATC
The DNA here is from genome assembly GCA_963277665.1 of Viscum album. Classification (NCBI taxonomy): domain Eukaryota; kingdom Viridiplantae; phylum Streptophyta; class Magnoliopsida; order Santalales; family Viscaceae; genus Viscum; species Viscum album. The sequence goes on from OY728138.1 coordinate 1,417,258,035, forward strand.
ATTAGAACTGATGGTCCTCCCAATGGTATACATTGTATAAATTCTCTTTTCAATCAGACATCATGTTTTGATGGTAGTTATCATCATGATAACATCGACTATAAAGGTCCTCCCTATAGTGATGTCTCAATTTAGTAATAAGGATTTTCCCCTAACTGACATTCTCCATGATGGTCCTCCCTAGGGTATATACTAAAAAACTCTCTCTTAATTCAAACATCAAACTATGATAGTAATCCTCACCATTTTATCCCCAACTATGAATTCCCTCCTCTTAGTCATGTTCCATATCGGTAGGAAGTTCCTCCCCTTTCTGAATAAAATTCACGGAATCCATCATATATAGAGGTTCTTGGAAGTAAGTATGTTAGATAAACTATCAATAACAACTAACATCGTTTTGAACTAGGAGATTTCATGAGGCTATATTCATCTCCTAGGCCACCTTCGAACCATTCACATATTAATAAGACCCTTACCTGCCCTACTACTAGTGAAAAAATCAACAAGAAGTGTTCATGTTTGTAAGATCAAGTAGAGGAGTCCCTAGCAGAAGAACAAAATGATATGTTCCTCATGGGAAGATAATTATCCAAGGATAATATACCAATTAGTTTTTTGACAACAACCACTTATCATTTTGAAATTCCATGAGTGTTATTAGAAGAATTCATATATATTAGTTTTCTTAATCTCTGGAAAACTCTCATCTAGTTGAAAGAAAAATCACTTACCTATGATGGGTATACAAACCATGTAAAAATATTGTAAGTGATTCATCATCAAATCAACCAAAAATACAATCCATCTATATGGAGACCACAATAAGAGAGGTGGAAGGAAGATATTTAGATAACTTGTATCCATGTGTTCTATAAATTATGACATCATATTGGCGACACCCTGTCTGTTGTTCATATCCAGGGATGGGGAGCGAATAGAGGTTCTCATTTTACCACACTTCCTATTCAGCAGAACCCATTGGAAATAGAATCATGTAATTCCATTATCCCAATATGGTTATCAAATGGAATTCCTATTCTAGAAAGGTGGTTTTCTCGACAAGAACTGGATTGAAGTAATTCTCAAAAAATTAAGTACCAATGAGAGTGGTCCATCGATAAAATTCTAAACCAAGCAACCAAGAACATTAAGCAAGATTATCACCTAAGGCAAGTCAATCAAAATGAATTTATAATGTCCTCAACATCAAATAATTCACATGAAATCCTATAACCATATCCATATCACATTTGAATGAGAATGTGAGAGACCATGAAAGTGGTAATAGCAGCAACAATTGCTGTGATACGAGATTATCCATATCCCACAGGGCTGGGGGAATTTTTAACACAAAACGTCCCCATAAGTCCAAAAAATATTAGCTGAGGTAAAATAACAAGTGAATGATATAAACCCCATCCCACAAGGCTAATATAATATTTACCTCAACCACCTGACCAGCAAATATCAGTATTTTCTCGATTAGGGAGGATAAAAAATAAAAAGGAACCCCAATTTGTCCTATCTCCTGACTCATTTCCTCCAAAATTTAGCCATACATCATGGTTATAGAATGGTTCCCTTCAAGTTACCTTTCTCCAAGAATCCCAAAGAATATCCCAGAATAGCATAAAAAGATATAATAAGGAACACCAACAACCTTACCATTCAATATCTGGTATGCCACCCACACTTCATTATGCATCATTGAACATCGTGGAAACCAATCTTATGAGCTACATCGAAACTAATGTAAATGAAGAAGAACAAGGAGATGATGGTCCCGGTCAGAATCTGATCACTAATGAGAATAAAGGTGGGCATACTCCGAACAAGTGGATCACCCTAAATTTGAGTGTTCCCCCATTCAATCCACTAACACCTTCTCAAAAGATCCCTAATAGAAGAAAGAAAAAAAGGAAGGTCATACATAAACTACCACCTCCTCTTTCTGAAAACGATCCACTCATTCTTGAGGAAATATTTCCTAAAAAACAGGATAAATTGAAAGAGTTCAGGCACATCAAAATTGATATTCTCCCTTAAATCCATATTATCAAATTTTCTCCTAAATAATATCTTTAATATACACTCCCATTAGGTGTACGTCAACCAACAGGGTTCATGATGGAACATGATGCAAGGCCAGGACAATCTCACTACACATCACCTAGGAAATCAACCTATCTAGAAATGGTCATAGATGGATTTCAAGACCACCCCATTGAGGAAAAAACCAAAACAAGTATAGGAAAATCCTCCAAAGATGACCCTAATAAAACATCTGTCCCAAGTGCTAATGAGTTGACACACCCAATATTTCACCCTATTGTTCCCTCCCATGCTCAGGTTTAATAGGTTACTCACCAAGGGATGATTAAAAAAAATGAAGTCATTGGAAGATTGATTAGAACTCATGAAAGGATGACACACTCTCATACAGCTAGAACATATACCTTACCCCAACTGGGTTAGTAATACTCTACCACCACCAAATTTTGGGAACCCCGTGTTCCCAATTTTCAATGGATCAGGTGACCCAAAACAACATATGATACATTATGAATCTTATTATGACTCATGATAGTAAACCTAAATTAATAAGAAGTAGTTAAAATCATATACTTTACGTGAACTCTACAAGGTTCAGCCTTTGTATGGTACATCAGTTTTCTAGCTCAGTCGATCACGGGATGGGAGAATCTCCCATGATAGTTCCTTTTCCAGTTTCAGTTCAAGACTACCAAAGACAAAAATCAGCACCCTTATGAACTTTAAATAGTGAGAAAATGATAGAGTCTCAAACTTCATTACCGGGTGGTAAGGGTAAAAGTAATCATTGAAACAGAAACTACCCCAGTATGAGATTCTTGCTATGTGAATCAATAACCTCCACGATGAGTTATAAACACTTCTCATCCCAATAAAATATATGAGTGGTTTTCAGTATTTAAATATTATTTAAAAAAGGATATATGACTCCTTAGAATAGAAAAATATTACCTCCTAGATAGCCCTGTAGGTCCTGGTAAAAAGACATGGAAAAGTTGAAGCAACCTCTATCATTCTTAAGCCTACCCCTATACCTTCCCCAGCTCTGAAACGTAAACTGTATCATACAGGCCCCCTAGGTACCAATAGAAGCCTCTACCTTGTCAAGATAATTGGTTGTCCCTAATAGAAATCAGTTCATGGAACAAATGAATAAAACATACTCATTCTGAGATGATCAAGTTCATTTCTATTTTATAGCCACTATGAACTATAATTTACTTTTTCTACCATATCCAAAAAGAGATGAAGAGGTCGGTCTTGATGATAGTGAAAATTATTGTCCCTTTTACTAGATAATATGAAACAACATTAAATAATTATTCATCATAATGTAACTATTCAAAATAATGATAGATTCTTGAAAATTCAAATTTGGACCAATATCATCCCATGTAGAATATATTTCCACTGCGACCCTGATAAAAGAGAGTAGTATCTAGAAGTTATTAACAGAAGAGTGTAGTGGTTCAATAGTTGGATGACTCAGAAAATAGTCAAATGAGCTCATGGAATACTCCAGGTGTAGTTTAATCTACCAACAATAACCTAAGTGGCTCCTAATATAATGAAACAGACATCATCAGTCCCAAAAACCTCTAGTAGTCGAGCGTCCAAGAAGTAGTTTGACCAGAAAGGAAAATAAAAACTACTAGAAGATGAACTATTGTCACGGAAAAAGTTATCCCTAACACCCTTATATTTTATGCCATACTATATGAATGAACAGGAACTACTCCACCACATGAAACCACCAAAATTAATCAATTATGCAGATTCAACATCATAAGAAGAGTTTATTTTCTGCTCTACTAATGTCATTCACTTAATGGACCCCTTCTCTGATGATTAATATGGACATGAAACCAGGTTCCTTAAAATTGATTAGGTAATTGAAGGGATAGTTCATGGAATCCAAGGAAACAAAGGAATTTGTATCCATGAAATAAACCAAGCTTATCATTTCACTCCTCCTCAAACCATCAATGTCTAGGAAACTCACAAAAGAGACCTTCAACGGACCCAATAGGAACCAAAAAATTCTCATGCATCGGCAAGAATCCATTCTAGACTAATCATTCAAGAATATCCATTCGAATAGGACAAGTTTTCTAAAAACACTCGTCGTATAAGAAGACTTTCTCGGTGCAATCCACAAAGAATGGTATCACCTCTAGCTCCTATCTTGGGGACTACTCCATAATCATCTGTTTCTAATCCCCCTAAAGTGCCTGTGAAAGAGAATCCTTATGCTAGAAAGCACCAATATTTAGACCATAAGTTTGATATTATAAAACGATTAGACTTATTACTAAACAAACTATAAATCCTAGATTCTAGGAATCTATCAATAGATCTCAAGGAAGTACTCATAGAATATTTTCTAATCCCTTAGGAGTATGAATACAAAGTGGCTTCCACAAATGTATATTAGACATACACCAACACTATAGAATGAAATGATATTATCTCCTTCATATAAAATCATTATGAGAACATTATAAAGGGGTGAAATAGACCCTTATATGTGTCCGACAATATAAATAGAATTGATATATATAAATTCATCATTGATAATGGTTCTAGATTTAATTTCATCCATGTATGAACAATTAATTGACTGGGCTACAATAAGGATAACCTAGTGTACTCTACCACAAACCTATTGGGATATGAAAAAAGTGATAAGAAACTATTAGGCAAAATCATACTCAAAACTAAATTTAGGGACCTGGTTTGTGACTCAGAATTTCTGGTGGTTTGGAAAAACAAATCCTTCAATGTCCTTCCAGGAAGACCTTGGTTGCATCAACATGCATCAGGTTCTTCATCCTACCAACAGTGCAAAAAATATTTCACTAATGGATATAATGAGATTTTATATTCTGATAAGGCCCCATTTTGAATCATGTGAGTTTCATTATATCGATGCATGATTCTAAGAGAAGAGAGGTAAGAAACCCTATGTCGATGAAAATAATTGTGTTACTGCTCCAAATTGTACGGAGATGGTCCCAACTGACCCCTTCAAAAAAAATTGGTGAAGAATATGTACTTACCAGCAACTATGTTGGGTGCATGAGTCTATGATTAGATGCATATTCTATAGTCCTCATGATTTTGGTCATGTACACCAATTACAAAAGAGTTAAAAAATTCCATTAACACTCAAGACAATGATGAATGATGGATTGGAAATTACATCAATCCATACTCAGAGCCATAGGAAACCCATGATCCACTCATTGGGGAAAAATAGGTAGAATACACCCCTTTATGTCTCACTCCAACTTCCCCAAAAAATTCCCCACTTTTTTATGGGTCAGAAGAAGCCTCTCATCTTCCGAATACTATGATATTGGCTCATCTCTCAATTCTGGAGTGCTCATATCAATTAATTTTTCTCCATCAAAACAAGAGGGAGGAGGTTAAGAGGATGGAGAAGTTGAGGATTATGACCTGAGGGATGCCCCTCTATAATTATATGAGGGTGTCTCTACAACCATTGATGAAATCAGGGAAATAAAACAGAGCATGAAAGAAGATTCATGGCCCATCCAGATTATTGCAGCCTTTTATTTCAAAGATCAAGAGTTATATACCTCATTACTAAGGAAACATAAAGATTTATTTTCCTAGAAGTACACAGAAATGCTAGAACTCAATCCCAAGATGGACACTCACAACCTAGGCTTTCTAGAAGATCATTAGGGATATAAAAAGGTATACAAAAGGAAACATCTAACACATACTACCATGATAGAATATGAAGTTGATGAGATCATTATAGATAACTTCATTCGGTGGGTCCAATATCCCATCCCACTAACCCATATTATCCCTATAAAAATGAAATTTCGAAAATCAGTGTTTACAAACTATCCGAAAGATTCTTTTCTAGTCCCAATCATAGAACTATAAATCGATGAAGCGATCGGATATCAGGATATCTCTTTCATGGATGAATATTAAAGGTACAACCAAATATGAATAGAAAATAAATATGAATAATCCAACACCTTTAATTCCCCTAGAGAGTATTTTTCTACAATGTAATTCCCTTCTATATAAAGAATACCGACAAGAAATTTCATCTTTCCATGCATCATATCTTTAAAACCTTCCTAGGAAAGATCATTGAATGATATGTTGATGAATTCGTGGTTAAATAAAGAAAACACATAGACCATTTATCTAATATTGATGTCATATTAAACAAATTGAGACAACATAGTCTGAAAATGAATCCCTTAAAATGTACTTTCGGCGTTACCTTGAGGGATTTTCTTGGATTCATCATACACCATTATGGCATCAAAGAAAACCCCAAGAAGAAAAAACCTATCCTCAGCATGTCAATTCCCTACAAACTTACTGATTTGAGAGGGATCAAAGTATACTTAGACTATATTTGATGCTTCATAACTATCCCTTTAGGAAAATGGTTTCCTTTCACCTTGATGATAAAAAATGGGATTAAATATAAATGGAATAACGATTTCCAGGAAGCATTCGATGTTCTCAACAAATATATCATACATTTGACAATGATAATGCCAATCATAAAAGGAAGACCACTCATTGTTTATGTGAATTCCTTTTATAAATCCCTTGGATCCTTCCTCGTATAGAAAAAAACACCGACATAAAAAAAACCCTCTGCTATCTCAGCCGAACTATGACCAATTCAGAGACTCATTACTATAATATAGAGAAGATTTGTCTTGCACTAATATTTGAAGCCCAATAATTGAGGAACTACCCATAAAATCATGGATATCATTTTATTTCTCATAACAATCCACTGAAGTACATTATCAGCTATCTTATGTCGAACGGATGCCTATCAAGGTGGGAAGTCATTCTGTAGTAGTTTAACATCCATTTTGTACCTCAGAAATCGATGAAATCCTAGAAATTAGCATATTTAGTATAATAAAATCCCTCAATAAAAACAAATTATTTTGACACCGAATTACCCAATTCAGATATTTTATCTGTAATGTAGAATCTTTAAACATGGGAGATGTATTTTTACAGTGTATCTAGAAGACCAATAGAAAAGAGGATGAAGGACCCCGAGCTCAACAATGTGGGGCTGGGGATTGTGATCATATCTCTAGTAAAGGTAGTCCTGCCTTACTGATTCTTGCTATCGAGGAAGTTCACAAACAATGAAGTAGAATACCAGTATCTAATTATAGGAATGGAGTTAGCACCTCAAGTACAATTCAAACACATAAAGATAAAAGGAAACTCAGAACTGTTCGTCAAGAAAGTCAATGGAGATTATGGTTTAAAAATGTGATATCTAATACCATTTTTAGACCATTTATAAGGATTAATGGAGAAATTACATTAAGAGTTGAAATTAAATTATGCCCTGGATTACAAAATACATAGTCCGATGTATTAGAAAATGAGGACACAACTTTGGCCATTCCAGACTGAGATGAAACGGTCATCAGTATTTCCCATCATCGGATGGTCTCACCAATTTTTTAGGAAAAAATGGAAGATATTTTAGAGATTAGTCTATTAGCTAATTTTTATGGTCTTGCCACCATCGGAATGACTCATATTATGGATTATCTTCAAAAGTGAGAGCTCCCTCTAGATAGATCTAGGATGGAGAAAATAAAGAGAGGAGCTATTTATTATGTTCTATATGAGGGTGGGAATCAACAAAAGGTCCTATATAAGTAGAGCATTGATGGAGTCCATCTCAGGTGCATTAATATAGAAGAGACCACTAAAATCATGAAATCGGTTACCACTATATCCTATGGTGCACATCAATTAGGATACATGTAACGTACTAACCCCAGAAACTTGGAGTCGGTGAATTATTTTAATAAATTGGAATGAATATAAGGAATAAAATCCCAAAGGACCAATCAATTTTATAGTCTTGAAAAATAGATTAAATATGTAAACCATACCTTAAAATTCACAACATAAAATACAACATAGATATTTCTTTTAAAATACCATTATTCTTTTATCTTAACCCTGCATATCAATAATAATTTTATTCTTGGTATCCTAGGAAAATAAAACATAAGAAAATGGTGAAATCAGATTCTTAGTAAGGATAAAAAATATAGTGGAAACTATCATAAATAAGCACCAACTTTTAAGCCAAGGTATAAAACTTAAACATAAGACACTTAATCATAATATTGAGCATATTATGGTAGAATAAATAATACCATATAAAATAATCACATGATCTAGAAAGCATAACCATGGATATTATACTAATCAAATAATTGCAAAGTATATAAAAAAAAATCTTAATGAGGGGATGCATAATTTATAACATCTTCAATATTAAGATATATCCTCAAGATAGCTACTGTCAGGATCTATCCTATTGATAGTTTCAGTTTGTTGGTAAAAACCCATCATATTTGTGTCATGATTTATCCTTCGGACAATGTTAAACTTCATGGAAAATAAATGTGAAGGGTTTGCCGCTAACTAATTTTGTCTCATGGGACTTACTGGTGAATCAAGGGGCTATAGTGGTCCCTGAAAGACACTTACTAACTCTAATTAATTCTTCTTATGAAAAGGGTGAAACATAACCAACATAAATAGTCACATTAAAACTAGAATATGAAATGTTAATAATTTAACCACAAATGTTGAATGGTATAAAAATAACTCATCTATAGTTAATAATATCATAAACCAATGAATAAAAAATTGTTGGATTTGTAATTAGAAAATAACCTCAATTAAATATAAAATAAAACCAAGCATGTTGACATAGATGAAAATAACCATTTAAACTCTTTGAGAGAAATATCTGTTTTTTTACTTTGAAATCATTTAAAAGTCCCACAATTATAAAATTAAACATTAGTTTTGAAAATAATATTTAAAGCCTATATGGTAAGCTTTAAAATATTATGTTTCATGATAGTGGAAAATTCCACTTCTGTCATATAAGTTAAAGAAACATTACTTCCTTAATTTGTCAAAATGACAATAAAGTACCTTGTTTGGAAAATGATAGAAAGTTCCTTTCAAAATGTTTTATAAAAAGTCAAACATGGATAAAAATGATTTTAAACTATTTTAAAGGAATATTAAAAATATTTTGAAATATATTTCTAGAAAACAAGGACATGTATGAAAAATATTCCCATGTAAATACTTACATACAAACAACATTGGATAATAATGAGAGTGTGAAATTAACCCTTATCATAGTTCCAATTCCCTCTATACATGTCCAAAACTATTGTATAGTGGGTTTAAACATATTATTAACTTATACCGGAATCATAATAATATTTATGATATCATATATGATTCATTTATGACTTTATATTACCTTTTTATTAACAATTCCATTTAAAACAATATTTCAGGTAATAAATTCTTCGATTATCATACATGTTTTGATTTTTTTTATCTTATTACTTAGATCATGATTTACTTACTTATAGAATGTAAAACATGTTTTTAAAAATATATATATTCAAAATATAAATATATATTATAAATAGATATATGAAATGGAATGCACCATTCATAGAGATGGTAGCCCATACATATGCATGAATGATGTTTCTGTTTTCTTATCAAATTGAATGGAAGTAATTATATTAAATATAGAACAAGAGCCTCAGCCCGATTTGTGAGGACTCTTCATGTGTATCCAGGAGACCTGAGATCAAATCCAGGCGGATACATATTTCTGGTCTACTCAAGGAGGCATTGTAGCCGCCATAACTATTCTCAATTTGGGATTTCGAGAGATTAGTTTGGTCTTAAGGTTCTTCAAGGCCTTTGGGACACTAAGGATCTCAGGCCACCTCAAGGGCTTGATACCACATCAGGGCCTTCGGGCCACCTCAAGGACTTCTGGCCACATGTAATTGTACTTAAATGGACTTGGATGACTCTACAAGGAGAAGGATCTTGATGAGGACTTAGAGAAATTCTCATTCACCAGAGTAGAGCTAACAGATTTGGAAGAATGAGAAGGAATGAAAATATCCATTGGGACCAGCTTGTGCATGGACATGATGCCTAGAAGAAAAGTCATGTGAAGGTGGAGAGCTGATATCATGATGTAGATACTTGGGAGGAGTAGTTCCAAGTATTTATATTCTAGATGATTTCCTCTAAGATATTCAGGTCATGTAATTCTATGAAGCCTATGAGCCATGTAAGGGCTCGCCCTCAACCCTTAAAATGGGGATTCTCAAAAATGAATAAAAAAAGAAGGCCTTTGGGCCATTCAGTGTAATAAAATAACATATATATCTTTATATATTATCATAGTAGAATTATTATGTACTATATTTTATAGTTATTCATTATATTTTTTTATAATAATTCTTGAATGTTTAATGTGGAGAATTAATCTCATCGCGTTGTGGAGACGGTAGGCTGTATGGATGCACAAGTGTCAATATCATTCTGGAATGGTAAAGGGTAAGGAATTGGATGGAATATGAATTATATAGAAAAATACCATGTCATATTTAATATTTAAATCCTTAATATTCATCATTATACCCATTGAAATAATTATTAGATGGAAAATAGTTTACACCATGACATGGAATGGTAATCCATATATACGCACACTTGGTGATATTGTTTTTCATATGATGGGTAAAAGGAGGAATATAGTTGTCCCAATATCATAATAAATTATAATAATATAGATTATAATATAGTTATTACCTTATTATGGAATCAAAAAAGGAATAGGAAGTAGAAGAATAAAATAAATTGAATTGAATTGGTAAACCAATTACCTTATCCTCAACTGTCTCCTTTTAATTTGCACAAAAGGACTCCTTAGGTTGGATTTATACCCAAAGTATGACCTTTAGGATGCATTCAGGAAATATTTGTGGATAAATAGGCACAGTTTGGCTGATTCAAATTGATTTATATGTGTGAATAAAAGATAAGGTGAGGTATCCTTTTATAAGAGTTGGGAGGGGCAGTTTTGGAAACTCCAAAACTATTAATTTATTATAAATTGGTTTTCGATTTAAATTATATCCAAATTGAGTTATTTCAAGGATAAGATGATGGTGGGTCGAAATCCTATCATAAAATGAATTTTAGATATGTTAATTCATGATATTAACATTATGTTTTGGCTTTAACCCTTAGATAAACAATTTAACTTTTACCATGACAACTTGTCCTTTTACACAATGGGGTTAATATAATTACTGTAACATGCCAATTGAACCCCAATTGGATAATTTATGAAAAACATAACATTATTCTAGTTATTTCAATAGATTATATATTTTTCGAAATTTTATATCATTTAATAAAATATAATTTATTTACAAATATAATTTATGTCAAATTTGACACTATTTATTAGTTGACTTTATATATACTCATAAAAACATGTTTACTCAGAAACAAATACATTAACTCATCACAAACATGTCATATTAATCCAAAAAAATTGTGGATGGCCTCGAATATTTCTAATGATATTTATTTTAATATTATTTATTTTATTTCTTTCTTTATCCTTTTAATAAATCAATTACTGCATCATCATTGTGTCACAACTAAATTTAATTTTTTAATGTATAAAAATTATAAATAAAATATCATGATGTATAGAATTTTTTTATATTTATAATTAATATTTATAGTAGAATTTATCTTATGTATAATACCATATTAAAAATGATTTAGTTATTAAAAGTTAGTTTGACAATGGATTTTTTAACTTATCATTAAATAAAATATAATAAATGTCTTATTCATACCCAAGTGTCTTAAAAAGAATCTAATTTATAGCTAAGGATGATTTTTTAAAAACCAACTTATCCAATGAAATTAGGACAAGTGTTACGGCAACTTCTAAATATTATAATATTATTTTTACCTTTAATTATCTGATTTACCCTTCACCATGGTAAATAAATAAAAATTTACTAAAGTTATTATTCACAAAAAAATAATTTGATCCTATTATATGAAAAATATCATAATAATTACAACCATGTATGTTTTTTTCGAAATTCCATTCACAAATGCAATAAAATTTTGTTCAATGCTAATCCTACAGATGTTGCTAGAAGGCGGGTAAAAGAGACGTTTAAAAGTTCAATACTATTATATATCTAATTATATTATAAAAATTATTACAATGACAAAAATTAAATTAATATTTGTATTATTTATCTATTGTGGCTTTAAAAAAAATTTAAAGTTAAATAATTATTTAAATAGAAAAGACTATTTTTAACAAAAATATACTATTTTTACCTATTCATCAATAAATGATACAGTTCATAAAAATAAAAAAAAAATTAACCCCAAAATAATATTAATATTATGAATTAAAAAATGCAATATATTTTTAGAATTATAAATTTCATAATGTGGTTAATACTATTCATAACTGATTTTTTTAAACGGCTAATTTGATTGATCATAATGTGCTCAAACTCGGTGTTGCGTGCAATATATGCTTTTGAATTTATTTTAAAAAATAATTTATTTTAAAATCTTGGTGTGTTACAATCTAAGATATACCATAACATTTGAAGGCTTGGATACTATTAGACCACCTGTGACATAGGATTTCACTAAATTCACTAAGAAGTTCCATTCCTTCCAAGTTGATGACAATTTCATCCACCGAACCCCAAAGTTACTTCTCATAGCCAACTACTCTTGGCCCTTATCCATATGAGGAATGGAAATTGTGGGGCCATATCGTCCCACTATGGAAATTCAATTCAAGATTATTCTCATAGAAATTTACTTCTTTTCCAAATGGGTTGAAGTTTTACCCCTAAAATTGGTTGGGGTAAGATACATTTTCAGCTTTCTGAAAGCCAATATCATCACCAGATTTAGTGTCCCTCATACAATACTGATGGAAAACAATACAAATATCCATTCTTCTAAATTTATGAAACTATATTAGGAGTATAGTATCAATACCAATAAATCATTCCACTACCATGTAGCATCCAACATGAAGATATAGCCTTTCAACAAGACCTTATCTGGTATACTCTAAAAGATGGTATACAAGGATAATAAATCATGTCTGGACAAGTTCCCCTATGATATGTGGGATTATTGAACCATGACCCACACTGCCACTTAGGAAACCCTGTACTCATTAGTATATGGGATAGTGGTGGTCCTACCAATCGAATTTTAGTTACCCTCGCTCCGCATTTCCATCTATGATCAACTGTCCACTTATAAAAAATCCCAAAAATGTCTTGATTAGTTAGAGTGACTAGATAAGCATATATTTCATACCTTACATCATTTGGAGATCCACCAAAATAAAATTTCATGGGCCTTCAAAAAAATGTTAACCTACATTATTTATTTAAAAGAGAACTGGTGTTGGCCATCTGAACCCCGATGATACTCAGAAAGAAACATTGAAAACTGGAACACAAATTGGTGGGATCATATGTAATAAATATAGTATACTATAATGGGTAATATTCATTTATTTAAATGGATGGAAAACTCACCACATCTCCCACCAATTTAAGGTTCCTGAATAAATATTTCATATAGCTAAAGGATTAATCTACTTCCCGATTGCATGATGTTAAATTGCATGATGAACGTCCTGACCACAAGATATTAAACTGTAAGATGAAATTTCCTTTTTGTATGAAATTAAATTACATAGAATGATTTTCCTAACCACACAATGTTAAACTGTAGGGAATCCATACTCACAAAATTATATTAAATCGTTATTCCACCATCTTGACCACATAATGATAAACTATGTGTATGGATCACACTCTAGAACATTAAACTAGGGGTTATCATCCTAATCAGAAGATGATAAAACAAATGATACAACATGCATTTCTCTTTATTTCCAATGATCAATGATCTTAACCAAATATGTTAAAATTCATGATATCTATTTTCCTAACCACGTGACATTAAACTGTATAGAGATCATTGTTCCAATCAAGTGTTCTTTACATGAGCCATATATGTGATTGAAAAATATGAAATGTCCCTACTTCTTATTGAGATTTAGAACTATATGGGAACTCTCTTTCTACAGAACAACATGTGGATTGATTCTATTCTTAAAGAGTTATGTAGTGATGCCTAGACTCTATGTCCTAAGCCCAATTTCCATAAAAAATATTCCCCTCTTTGTGTATGGATCAAACTAACACCTGAAGGTTTCATTATAAAACTATGTATGGATTGATTATAATTTTTTAATGAGATATGGAGATATGAATTGATCTTATATCTTGTTCCATCCATCACATTATACCAAATGCCAATTTTGTACCCTCAACTACCCCTGTATTGTGAGATAAACCCTCTTTATTCCTATTTTCTCACACTGAGTGTATCTCATGTGAGATTTGGAATTACAGTAAGGTTTTCCCCCAAATGAACAATGAGTAAAGGAACATGATAGGACCATCAACTAAAAATAATGGTTAAAAATGACACATCCCCATTCACATGTCATATTGGCATAGGGTAAAAATTTTATAGAACTACATGTGGCTTGATTCATATCCCCAAAGGATACATAGTGATACCCAAATTCTACATCTAAGTCCATCCAATTAAAAAATTAAATGATTCTTCCCTGCATTTGGGTTAGACCTGAACTAGTAAATTCATATAACTACATCAATATTGATTCCTATTTACACAGGATACACAGTGACACCAAGATATCCATGCCCAGGCCCAACTGCAACAATGGATCGTAGATAAAATGCCCCAATAATGCATTATGTTACCACTATGTGGTGTAATAATCCTTGTTCCCTTGTTTCTCACATTAAGAATTGCTAATGTGGGATTAGGGGTTACAAAAGGGGATTCCCCACATGAGAAATGAATACCAATCCATATTAGGGTTTCCATGGTACTGTAAGAAGGACCTAAAAAGGCACACAAGATATTTCCCATTTCCAATAAGGAACTTAATCCCTTATCGTATAATGCCAAACTGCACGATATGTTATTAAATACATGTGTCTTGATTCTCAATATAATGAAATACGTAGTGACACTTGGACACTACATCTGGGTCCATCCATGAAAAATGAATAAAATACCCCCATATCTTGCATGTAAATACAAATATATGTTGAATATTTTGTACCTCAGATCTCACAACAAGGATATATAAAGGGATTAGAATGATTTTTTCCATTTTTAGGAGTCAGATCTGCACTGGGAGATGTCTTATATCTATGTTTGGATTGATTCATGCCCAAACAGGATATGTAGTGATGCCCATACTTTCATCCTGGTCCAGCCACCCCAAAATTGAATTATTCCCTTCTATGTATGAGATAAACCTATAAAGGATGATTTATATATATAGAAATATATGTTTCTTGATTTCCATCCCATGGGATACATAGTGATTCTTGGATCCTATGACCCGATCCAAGCCATTGATTGCATAAAAATGCCCCCTCCTATTCATAAAAAACTAAGTCAATGTAGGGGACTCCCAAATATGCCCTATTCATAGGACCATTTCAGGAAGAAGTACATTCCCCCTCTTTCACATCAGTTCATTTAAATCCTTTATTCATGAAGATAAACTACATGGAATCTAAATCCTTTCCACATGTTGGTAAACTATATAGAAATTTTCCTTATCATATGAGATTAAATTGCATGATAAAATGTCCTTATTATATGATGTTAAAGTACTCAACATCAAAATATTATCCCTTTAGAAGAAATTTCCCCCCAACATCAATCACTAACCATATTTTTTCACAGGACTACATAATTCTTGATTCCTATCCACATAGGATACATATCAACATCCAATTTTTCATCCTAGTCCAGTCACACTGAATATAAAATGCCCATATACATGGTTCTTCCATCCCTAGGTGGTGGATTAAATATTTTCCATCCCATGTTTCTCACACCTAGTATAGCTCACATAAGCTTATGGAACTAATTAGGGGATAGAAAAATCCCTCACTTCATTCCTATGGATCAGACATACGCATGGAATCTTTTTAATAATCACATGACTCGATTCTTGCCCTAGAAACAACTAGCGACATCATTTCACATCATTCACATCAGTTTATCTTCATCGTTACCACATGAAATTAAATAGCATGGGATATCAATAACTATATATTGATTTATTTTCATTCTAAAATGATACATAGTGATTTATAGTCCTCTTCATCATATTCAAAGCCGTAGAACAAAAAAAAAATGTCCCAACCCTTGTATGTATGTTTATGCATGAGATCATGAATTCAAGTCCATAATTAAATGATCAATCAATGAAATAGAAACCCCCTACATGTGAGTCATATCTACATAGGGTATCACACATATCATGGAAAATAATGATCTCCATATCTCTTACATACCCGGTATCATCCTTTCAATTTATCATACACCATGTCCCTGAAAATCATGGATCTTCATAAACCCCCATGGCCATCGGAAATGAATAGTCAATTTCAAGAGAACACCTATATCTCACTATTTAAAATATGACCCGATGGCTCTTTATATGTCCCCCAAAAAAAGGGGCCTATCAACTGGAGAAAAATTTTCCCATAGGAGAGGTTTTTTATAACTCCATACTTCCCAATGGCTTCTATGCCCCATATCATTTCTCCTCATATGAGAATTACTTGAACCATGATCTGAAATTTCATTCTCCCACATGCGTGGAGTATGTTAGAGTATCCCAACCCAATTTTTCTCTACTAACTCATGGTTTATATGAAAATTTTCCTCATAACATGGCACTAAAGTGTGTTTTTAGTGTCCTCATCGACCCAAAGTCCTAACCATATATAATAAAACTATAAGATAACCCAATAATTACATTTTGCTTGATTTATTTCCACAATAGACACATAGTGATTCTTAAGTGACATATCTCAGGCCCATCTACCGCTAATGGAAACAAATATAGAAAAAAATCCCCTCCCCCTGCATATGGGCCAAACACATGCATGGAGTATAATTTCAAAAACTACATGTGTATTGATTCCTGTTATCACAAGATACGTAGTAACACCCAGAAATTCAAACCCAAGTCCAACCACAACAAAGGAATTAAAATTTTCCCCTTTTTATATGAGGAATATCTATATAGGTAGTTCCCAACTCCATGGGTAATCACGATCTAAATTTTCCAGGTATATCTATACACATACTTTCTATTTATTAAGATCTATGCCCTGGAAAAGTTTGGAACCCAATAAACCACATTGGCCATCAGAAATGGATGTTCAATTCCTTGAGGAAACCATTGATTTATTATGCACAATATTCCCCAGTGGATCTACATAAGTTTACCAAACCAAAAAGAGTGGTCCTATTAACCCAAAAAAATCATCTTCATTAGAGGCTTTTCCAACATCTATACACCCATATGTATCCCACACACTGAATTTTTTCTCTCGATACGTGAAACCCCAGAACCATGGTTTATACTCTTCTTCACCTTCACATCTTGAACATATTATAAAATCATGGCCCAATTATCCATATGTTAATCAGAGTTTCTATTTCAATGTCCTAATCGCATGACATTAAAATGACATGATGAATGATACACAATGTTCAACTTTGGTCCTAGCCACAATAAATATTGCAGACACCACTTCTCTATTTATGGGTCATAGTAGAATGAGAAATTTACAGACAAAATAATAAATAACCCCCCCATGTTTCCATGCATGAGAAAAATCCACACGGGAAAGTCCAATATGAGTCCCGCCTCATTGGTGAGCTAATATACAAGCGAAAAAACACCCCATTCATATGTGAGTAATAGATCCACATATGGATAATCATTAAAAAAATGTCTATATTTATTCCAATTATCATAGGATACATAGTGACATTTGAATCTTATATATCACATCCATCCCTGAAACAAAATTTTCCCCTCCTTTTTTATGCATTGGTCAGACCAGTGTAGTAAACCTTCTCACACCTATAAGGTGAGAATGTCTCTACCTATTCCTAGGAAATTTTTGGTTGAGATTTACCTTTGATGTTCATATAATCACTATTCACAAACCGTACTCTATGTATAGAATGGTTCGAATCCCCATAACAATCCTTGACCAATGAAAATGGAAGATTAATGTCCTCAGGACACCTTCACTTTACTATACACAAAATGCATTAGTGGATCTGCCTACGTTTCCCTCAAAAAGGCCTATCAAACTAAAGGGAAATTCTTCCTCAGGAGAGGCCTTTCCTTCCTCTGTATCCCCCTATGTCATTTAATTCCCAACTCACTTCTGATTTGGGAAACCCCACATATTATATTTTACACCTTTTCTCCCCTTTCATTCTTGAATATCATAGAACATTCAGGTTCATATTTACATGAAGAGGGATAAACATATAACCCATTGGTTATAGAAAAAAGATGTTAAAACATAATACTCAAACATCCCTATTGTAAGATGTTAAACTAAACAATGATCCATCTCTCCTTTACATGATTAAAATTCATTTTGGAGTCGTTTTTCATTCAAATATGAGATATATTTCCCTATCATATTTAGATAATGTTCTCTAAATAGAACACCCACAATGGTCTTGCAAAAAAACAGATAAATAAATATCCAAATTTATATAAAATTACATATCCATTGAAAATATAAATTTAGTTTCGTGAGGACACCTATATTTGACTACAGAAAATATTCTATGGTAGATGTACATAAGTTGTCCACAAGATAATGGCATGTAAACCAAAGGAAAATTCCTCTTCAGTAGAGGCTTTTCCTTCTTCTGTATACCCCATGACTTCCATTCCCCACATATTTTCCTATATCCAAAAGCCAAAAAGGTCAAGGTCATGAAAAATACCTCATTGATGCTTAAAAAATATTGGGACATCCTCAGTCAATGATTTTAAATTGGGTCCCTCACCCCACAATTGAGGGTCAAAGCTGTTCAACATAAATCATCAGTAATGTTAGTCCGGATTACATGACTCTAAACTGGCCATGGAAAGAGATAAAAAACTATCCAAGATAAAAAATGGAAACGAGAATGCTGGATAGATGTCAAGTAACAACCCACTAATACTATGATTTTCATAGTTTAAGAAAGATATCGAGAAATTTGAGAAATAGGAGACAAAAAAGTTTGTTAGGTTGAAAAAACCAGAAAGGGAGACTAAAGTAAAAGACATGTTATACCTACTAATCCCAAAAATAATTGGGTTTAAGAAAAAATTAGGGTAATAATGGAAAAATAAACGATGTTTGTATGGTATTCCATGTAACACTAGAAAAAATAAAATTTGGTTCTCTGGATCCATCAATTCTAAAAAAATTTGAGAATTATATGATTGTTTCAACTAGAATCTCTTGTATCATGATGTAAATAAATATTCACTAATGACTATCATTCAATGAGTGATAAATTATAATTTATTGGAATTGAATAGGAAGATATAAAAATAAATGAAGATCAAGAATGTTTTTATTCCATAATGTATGAATGGAGAAACATCCACACCTGGGAGACTCTCCCCAATGTTTATAAAAATTGGGGTGTAGAAAAAACTAAAATTATTACAATAAATCCTTGATTTCATGGGTTAGAAAATTGACCACTATCAGACTGGGGCCATTAATTCCTTGTTTTAAAGTTTTCCTCTATCCAGCATCAGCTTCAACCAATGGATGCACTTGTTTAATAATGGCCCTAAGATCTCAACCTTTCAGTTTAATGGACTCATGATTTTCACTTATTGATGCCAATTGTACCTTCATATAGGCCACAGAAGCCTCTCAATCAAGTTTCCCTTCAGTTTGGGAAATCATTTGGTCATAATAATTTGCTTCCTCAACAACCATGTGGTGGAACTCCTTAGTAATATCCCAAAAAGAATCTATATAATGATGAGAGGAATTAAACTAAACAAGGATTACTTCACGAGAAGAAAGATCCTCTGAAAATATGAAGATCTGGTATACAAGAAAGTGAAAGTTTTGATAGTTAAATCCACCTCATACCAAATCAATGAACAATCATTAAAGGGTGTCCTCCTCCTAATAAAAATATATTAGGGGATTTTCTATGATAATAACATAGATTTGATTCCATGTCCATCTCTACATAGCCTGGTGTTCTCTAAAAGTATCTACACCTTAGATTTTATCCTCTATCTCAATGGGTATATAATATAGATGGGAAATCATGGAAAATAGATTCACCCTAGGTTGAGTTACCAAAGAAGAAGAACCTTACCTCTCTATAGGAGGTTCAATCTCTGAAGCTAATTATATGGTGTTGACTGTAATTTCAAGGATTCCTGGTGACGTCCCACATGGGAAAACATCAGAAAGACTGTAGACTGTATTAGTCAATGATATAGGGTTTTAATCCCACTCTATAGAGGATGGATGCACAGATTAAGTCCCTAATAAATTCATGATATGATGAATATAATTACTTCTTATAGTGGGAATGAAGGGAGATGGTAGAGCAGGAAAATGACTGGAAGTAGCCAACATTCTCTAAACTCGTCGAACTAATCATTCCAATACTCTATAAAGATATAAATACACCCACATTTTATCATACTCTAATTATAAGTAGTTTGAATATTTTTTGGGGGAATAAGGACATGCATATCATAATCTTCACGCAACATCATCAGCGATAAATGGTGAAGGATTACTGGGTGAGATTCCCTCATAACCTGAGTGACTGGAAATAAATGTAATTTTCTATAGGAATATGATTTTCTTAGAAAGCCTATAAGGTGTATAAGGTTTGTAAATTATTACTCTATATATAAAGGTAGTTAATATTCCATCTTGAAGAACAATGATATAGGAGCATTCTTCCAAAGATACCCTTCATCATCTACCACTACTCTATGAGGTGTAGGGTGAGGCACAAAAGAAAATTGAGAAAAATCACTAAGAAATTCAACCATGCTATCAACACTCAACAATATAGGATGAATAAAGGATGTTTTGATTAGGGAAATATGTAAACTATAATGAAGAACAATTTTGGTATGATGATACTCATAGAAAAAGAAATGCATGACCATCCTACCATACAAAAATTGAAACGGTTCACTAAGATGATGCAGAGATCTCCCTTCCTGTATCTTCTCCAATAATTTAAAGATATGAGAAAGGGTGGGGATGGATACATTGATACACTATCCTTAATCTAATTTAGCTTCCATAATCAAGGTGAAAGCTTTGACACCAGTATAGACATTATAGGATTGGAAAATCTATCTTATCAAGAACACGGAAAAGAAACCAACTGGTATAAGCTTAGTTGATATGTATGATCGAACCTCATATAACCATTATGTGTATTTTCCAACCTAAAAGTTAATACAGTATAATCTTGGAATGCATCATGATTATTGGGTTGGACTCGTTTGGATATGGATTACCTTTGGTCCTGGTCCATTCACCTACAAAAAATGATTTAACCATCCTTAAAAAAGAATAACAGAGTGAGCATGGAGGGGTTAAATAAGAAATATCTCAGTTATGACTAACTTATATTTCACCAATGGAGATTCCTATTCAACATTATCCTAGGTGCTGGCTGTCGATATGAATTCATCATACATAATACCAAGGATGGGAAGTCATCCGAAATGATAGATATCCCACAAGATAATTTCCTCTTCACCATGCGTCATGAGGAAGGTGTTAGTGATTGAACACCAATGGATATGTAGTTTAGGTACCATCTCTCATGGGGAATAAATTTCAAATTGAGAAACCCATGATTCCCGCTACAAGTTAACAACCTCTAACTAATCAGGAAGTTACAAACAGTTTTATTATACCCATAATGCCAAAGTCTACTCATTGAAAAAGCACCCTCCAGACCACATATCCCATTTGAAGCTCCACCCACCATTGGGATTACCCTATGAATGGTTGAAAATGGACGGATATTCATGGATTAAATATTACAAAGGTCTATTAGGACTATATCGATTAATTTACATTTACATGGTGCAATTAAGAATTAATAAGTCTTTGTGGCCCATATTAGATATCATAGCCCCCATGGTAGAAACATTTTATCAATTGTGCCTCTGAGACATCTCGAGATGAATAGTAACAATGTTTCAATCAACCACTAGCAGAGGAGCATCATCTAGGAGTTTGAAGTTATATAATGGAAATCTACTAGAGAGTGGGTAGGCCATAATTTTTGGTAGATTAAGATATTTCAGATTACTTTCTTGAGAAATAAAATATATCCTAAGATCATCTTCAACATTCTTGACCAAATACACACTTCATCTAGTAACATTAATTGAAGTGAGAGGGAAAACTTTTATTATTCCTTTGATGGATTGGTAAAATTTAGTTTCTAAAAAAATAAGAAAAGCACAAAAATAATAGTCCGTATACTAACAGTTTGTGGAAACCATCCACCCTCAAACCATCTGTCCATGAAACACTTTCCCAAAATGTGTTGTGAAGTGAAGAAATAGTTCTTGGAATGAACCTCCCAAATAAATTCCTCCACTACTTAGAAGATAGAGATCATCTATTCTGGTTGAAATCTTTTAGTTTGTGGATGCGAAGTTCCGATTTGTGGCTGAAGGAGTCCACAAAGGAGACAGTACAAAGAAATTGTAAGTGGACAAAGATTCACTAGAGCGATGAATTAACTGGAAAACATGGTAAAAGAATGAACTGGGCCCATATATGTTGGTGTTTTTCCTTCGTATGGGTCCAATGATGTACCAAAAAACAAGTTCAAATCAAGACCACTTTCGACCTTAGAATAGCCTTTTCATCATTCTGATCAGAACCTATTCTGATTGGGGGGAATTTTTTGGGTCCTAAAAAATTCATCATAGAAGAATAAAAACACTAATCGATTTGAAAAAGGAAGAAAAAAATAAATTTAAGGGAGAGTTGACAAAAAATGTTCAGAAGGTGAAAAAATGAAAATGATGGAACATCCTAAAAGAATTCCCTTTTGTGGACTTCCCCTCAACATAGAGTTATTCCATTCCATGAAAGCCCTACAAACAGAAATGGTCAACTGAAGGGGTGGATCCAACGGTGCCTATGGATGACATAAAGTCATTTTCAAAAATCGGCGGTGATATTCACCATAACAAATTATTTATCCTAAAATAAGTCATTTGTGGGGTATGGCGGTGTCAACACCTATTGAAAATGAAATGATGTCATTGGTGGAGCCAGATGGGGATTTCGACGACTACGAAGGACACCCACTAACTTAGTCCTCCATGGGCTTCTTCAAAAGTCGTATGTAGCCCACTGCGGATGACCAGCTACACTAGTATCTAATTCATCTGCTCCTTTATAAATAACACCCTATGGGGAACCAAATAAGTGAGGATATCAATTGATCAGTGAAGGCATATAAGAATAGAGTACCTCAAAAAAGGTCACCATTGACGATTCCCCATATGTAAAACCCACCACATAAAATTAAAGAGAAAAACTAAACTAATTGGAATACTAAATAACCTATATACTTTAAAAATACACTTATTGAGAGGAATAGAACTAATGTTACCTTTTCTATTAGGAATCCCAAATAGAAAAGGTCTATGCATGAAGAACCCTACCCTGAATAGAAAATCACTATGTGAATGGAACTCAACCCTGCGAAGCATCACACTATGTGGGTGATGCATAGCCCTGCGTAGCAAAGAACTATGCAAATCAAATCAAGGTCCAGATAAGACCATGGTATGTGGAAAATATCATAACCCACATAAAAACATGATATATGTAGGTAACCCCATTCCACATAAAGATATTCTATGTGGAATGGGTTATGTTAGGTTGTTACACTATCTGGATTGAATCATTTACTTCCATTTCCATTATATCATCAGAAGCCCCTCTATAATACAGTCCCTTGGAATTAGGATAAGGCCTCTCCCAAATCTAATGGACATGATGAAACCATGATTTTCATTGGCATTACATTTTTAGTTTACACATCCATGGTAAGAAGAGTCACATGGGTAATCCCCAAGGTACGAAGGACCCTTGGAATGTCCCTATGTTTACATTCCCAGGGTAACCCGGGGTCTAAAATTTGGATACTCATGTGAGCCTACCTGTTCTTGGGAATGAAGGAAGTCAATAGAATTTACCTTCGATGAGAGATAGTTTTAAACAGAGGATATCACGGTTGTATTTCTTTTTGATGAGTAACAACACTCCTCCCCTTTCCCAGAACCATTTTAAAGGAACTCCTCATAAGGTAAGACCCTAGAATTTCCTGTAAGAGGTAGAACCATTTATTCTCTTCTACTCAACTATGAAATATCTAGGTAGATCACCAAACAATACTACCATATATATGAAAACAAGAAAGAAAACATGAACACTCAAATCCCCCTCTCTCACCATTTGGGCCCCATCACCATCCATCAGCAGATGGGGAGGGTTGTTCGATCATCAGGTGTATTTCTTCATATTGTTTCTCACATAGATCATGACTCAGATGTGCTTTGAGATTAGTGGTGATCATGAAATCCACATGATTCCAGACTTCAAACAGAATTTCTCCACAGATACAAGCCTAAAAAAACCAAACACACAGCTTCATTGTGTAACCCATACTTTAAGAACTTCATGGACATTGATTCCCAATTAACTAGGATACATACGAAATATCCCTAAGTTTAAATCCTGATAGATCATTTATTGTTTCGATTCCATCATTTCCATGAAGGTTTACTCTTTTCCTCACGACAAGATGTTAAAATTCACTGGGTTTCCATACTATGTTGTCTTTGACTCCCAACTAACTAGGATACTTAGGAAGCCTCATTGAGGTCCAAACATAGCTCCAAAATCCACACTATGGTTCCCCAAGAACATCCCTAATTGGATCATTCCCCCCAACTATACCATGACTCTTCTAGGTCCCCTGGGCCACCTCAAGGTAAGTCACACATCAAATCTTGACTAAGCACCTTTCACCTAGATTTCCTTACTTCACGATGTTAAAGTGTATAGTTGGGTCATCATCACATGCACTTAAAATGTGACATGTCTAGTTATGTGGAATTTTATTTCTCTCGTGAGGATATATAGGAAACCCATCTTATGGATTCGATCCACACATTGAAACAATTCTCATCCCCCCTGGATGACAATAAACTCTAGAATTCCTCATCATGTGGAGTAAACCATCGTTGTCTTTGTAAATGACCAAAGAATGTCATATTTTTCCACTAAAGAGTAATAATTACAGAGATCCTTAGAAATATAGATTCTTCAATCGATGGAGAACATTGGATACATGCAGATGATTTTAAACTCTTGAGTATTAATGATCAGTCATGACTTGGGGTTAATCCATGGACACATACTTGGGAATGGACTAAAGATTCATGAACATATGAACATGGATTAAATCTATAAAAGAGACCTGACATGGGAAATAGTTCCCTCTAAAAGGCTGTGATGAGCCTAATTACCTATCCTCCCTACCAATGTGAGTTCTTATGTTTCGTTGTCCAAGTTACCCAATGAGAACCTACCATTGGAAATTAGGTCCATGAATCATCGATATAAGAGTGCTGGACATTTTCAGATCCTCGAACAACACCCATTATAGACCGTCTGAATATCTTATAACCCACATTAGTGATTTCACACTATTCCACCCCCCTTGTAATCAACTATTTTGGCCACAAATGCCCATTTGGTGGATTTTTTTAACCCGATGAAAATGTATTGACTATGAAATATTATTCATGGAATAAAAAGGATACACCACCCTGTCCTAATAGGAAACTTTAATTCCTGACCCCAGACCATCTCATCCACCTATACACCATCATTAGGGGAAATAATGATCAATAATTCCTTTAACAATTTTACATTAAAAAATATTCATGGTTTAAGAATAATAATCAATAATTTCATTTAATTAATTATTGAAGTCCAAAAGATGCGTACATGTCAAATTCACATTCCATTTCATCATATTTAACCACGGTCATAACACTTACATTAAAAATGGAAAAGGAACATGGTCATACCATTACCATATAATTTAATTAAAATCTTTCAATTCGATTTGTATCTACGATATGACCACTTAGAATGTGGTTTTATCACATTAGAAAATGGGTGTTTAATAAACCCACCCAAAGGGGTGAACTAATTGAGGCAGATAACCTCCAATAATAAAAAAGTTCTAAGGGTGTATCAATAGTAAGGTTTCAATATAAAAATAATAGTTTGGAATATGAATAATACTAAGAGGGGGGGTTGATCAATATTGGTGACTTTTAAAACAAATCAAATGTTTTTTCATCTTTACATATTTTACCTATTTGGATCATGATTCTTTTATTCACTTTACCCTATCGCATGAAAGAATATGAAAATAGTAAACGTATTAGATGATTTTTTTACAAGATTCACTACTCAATAATATTATGCAGTCATTATCATGGTCTAGAAATGATCATAACCACACAAACACTATAAATTAATCATTTTAATGTAGTTACAGAAAGTTGGAGATACCATTTCACTTGAAATGCTCTATACCCATTTGGAAGTTCTTATTTTACATCACATGGATGGATCTTTGTATTTACATTGAAGATATTATCCTTATTGTTAAAAGGGTTTTAACACCTAAAAATTATTACACCTTTGGGACTACTATTGGAAGTCATTGTGATGATTAGTTCTTCCACTAATTTATTTTTCACTTTGTTACTTGATCAACAATAAAAAAGAAACACTTATTATTTATTCCTAGAAGAAAACTGAAAACTACACTTTCTTCTTATTCTACATGTCACAATACTATGAATATGTTATGGACTGATGAACTGACTTCTCTTTGACCCAAATGTTAATTAACTGATATCATCTTTTCCAGTGACCTTCTCTTCCCCCTTTGATCTATGGAACATAAATATATGCAATAGTGTATAGTAGTGCCTTGATCTCTTCAATGAAAAAAGTATACAATGAATTTTATCCTTATTATTTCTAGCATCACTAACTCCTTTATGATTATAGGAACACTAAATTTCATCTCAACATCGAATCATTGGAAATAAATATTCTTCTTTGATACAAATCATCAATAATTAATGTTTTATCCGTTATCCTTTGTTCATGTTGATGCAACATATATTTGATAAACTAAATTGAACCATCCATTTTAAATTATATTCTACTTATTCAACCAATTATATTTCTGAATTCCAAACATGTTTTTTTTAAAATTTACTTCATTCATAAAACATGATGTATGTGATTTGAATAAACCATAACACATATATTAGTTGTTTATGATTTTATGTGTTTTTCTTATTCATCATGTTTTCATTGCATTCATCCCGTATGGATGAAAACATACACACTATTCAATTATTCCTTCTTATTTAATTATATATTTATTCACACAATAAACAGGTGTGGTTTTATTAACCCATATTTATCAATAATATGTACATTCATGAACTTTATATCATACGAAAACCCAAACAGTATGAGTTACTCTTCTTCCCCATTCAAGTATGAACCTAGTTGCATGTTTGTTTCTATTTTCATAAACAAAATATCATTACTTTCTCTTCTCTATCCATCATGTATCAAATAATTACACACACAATTTACTTTTATGTAAAAAGGTTGGGCAATAATAATAAACCACTTGTTCACAGAACCATTTTTCACGAATCACAATGAGAATATAATGTTAAAACTTTTTGAGTATCTACAGACCACCTTCATCACCCCATCAGAGAGGTTCATGAAATAAGGTTTTTCTAAAACTCTTAAAGTGTAAAAAACATATGCTGAAGGATCATGATTCTCCTTTATTAAAGAAACATGATGGAGGAGATTAAACCATTCATGTGTCAATAGTTATACATAAGAAAATAAGTGAACAATTCTTCTTTGTGCAACCAAGTTTTCATTCGCGAGAAACCCCTTCTTTGAAAATATTTGATGTATCTTATTATAATGTAATAGAATGGTCTAATGAACACATTTTTTCAATATCTCTACAAAATGAGAATAGAAGTACATTTTTTATGTATGGTCTTCTCATGTAATAGTCATGTATCAAGAAATTTTTACCATGTATTTATTAAATTAAATCCCCAAAATTTATGTCCCGAAAATCACTAGTTTTAAATTCACAAAAGGAATCGAAATTTAAACTCTACAAATATGGGATAAATGATACCGAGAATAGTGTACTAATTTTTTTCATGATATTAGATTCTTCTTTTTGGTGAGTATATCATGTTCATTCATTCATAATCACATGTATATGATCATCCAAAATTCCCCAAATCAAATGGGATCTTGAAACTGCATTAGCAGTTGACATTAATCTCATAATTGGGTGGTGACTTTTTCATTTCCCTTTCCCTCTTATTAAGGCTAAATTTTATTAATCTTATTTCCGATGTGGGTTTTCCACAAAGGTATTTTCTCTTTTCAACATTTTATTTTTGAAAGAAAAATTTCAAATTGTGAGGACGCGATTTATTGAAGGAGGGGAGAATGTAACACCCCGAGCTTCCACGATACACATCTCTTTCAATAATGCAATAGCTTGCATTGTACGTAAGTTCGAGTTCTAACACAAGGCGACTAATCAAAGTAGCCATTATGAATAGTAATACCCACTTTTTAAAATTATGGAAATCTTATATTTTAATATGGACTTCATTTTTGTATTCGTAATATCGAAATTATCCAAAGTTGATTTTTTTGTAAATTTCTGAGAACTTCCAATTTTTATGAATAGTGAAAAATACTTAAAAACTACTTTTTTAATCAAAGTATTTTATAGTGATAAATTATTCTATTGAGTGATTTTAAATTATAATTAGAATATATTTCTACTATTTTATCCAATGGTGATCATTAGAATTAATTTCACATTTAATTTGGACATGAACAATGGTCAATCATTTGATATATATTGTTTCTTAAAAACATGCTATTTGTTGTGACAGTGGGAATTAATTATAAAATTAATTAATTCAACATATATGTTTGGAATTTTGTAATATAGACATAATTTTTGGATTCAGAATATCAATTATAGCTTAGGGTGAAATTTTGGCATTGTTCTGAAAAACTTCAATTTTTGATGAATAGTGAAACCACTAAGTGGTAGTTAAATAACTGATTTTTCATTTAAATGAAATATTATCACTTCTGTGATTTGATTTTCAAAAATCCGACGTACATGGTTGTAATTAGGAAGTAAAATGTGGTAATTAGTGTAGTTTAAGGTAAAAATAATGTTTTAATAATATGAGATGAGCTTGACACATGTCCTACCCTCATTGGATGTTCCATGGCCGACCAAGACAATCCATGGGTCAACTTGGGGACCCCATGGAGCCACTTTAGTTGGAAAATGACATAAATACCTTTTATTTAATGTTAATGTAAAAAAATGACACAAACATGAAATGGTTTACTAAAACAATTTTTACATGGGGTTATACAAGTCATATGTTTGACTCTAAATATTCATTAGAAAGCTAAAATGATTTCCTACATCATGAAATTTTTTTTATAATTTTTAGACATTAAATAAATTAAATTATTTATGACATCATGATGATGGAGCGATGACCTCATTATTTAACGATTTTAATAAAATGAAAAGATAATGTAAACTCCAAGGCATACAATTGTCCAAAGACTATTGGATTGGAAGATTTCAAACCCTTATCACCTTATCCTAGAATTATATAAGTGTGGGACCTTTAGAATCCGAAAAGCATTGTATAATAAAGTAATATTTCATTACATTCCAAGAGTGCCCCTCCTCTCCACTTATAAAAGGCCCCCACCTATAACACCTTATTCACACCCTCAAGCCATTTGGCTCGGCAAAAATTTGCCCAAATACTCTCCCAACTTCCCTCCCTTACTCCTAGAAGCCTCACTTTGGGCATAACTCTTCCCAAGGAAGCCTTTGGCTCAAATCAAAAGAGTTACCCGATTTTAAGGTAATGTCTTCTCTTATGTTATTTTGTTTTATTTCGCTTCTCAAACCCCATGAACTCTTTTTATTCATTTCATTTGTAACAAAAACAGTATCCTCAATATACTAGGATGTTTTTATAATAAGGATTAGAGCTACACTTACACACACCTACATCTAATTGTTAAAGAACATACTGTTTCTGTGGATGGCAAATTTTGTCCTCACGAAACGATGATTGTTCAACACTCATATGACACCTCTAATGGTGGCCGTTATGATGACACTATTTTTATATATGATATATATTATGTTTTTGTTTTCCTTATTATTTTGTATTTTTCATTTATGGCGTACCTTTATGGTTTTCATTATCGGTAAACGCGATATTTTCATTTTAGGAAGTGCGGACTACCGCCCCCTCAAAGTGATTTGAATCGTTAATACCATATGTGGGATGTATAAAAGATGGATTAAATAGTATTATATGCTATATTATACTGGAATTATATTATACATTTATATCATTATTATTTCATTCCATTAAATACGAAATAGAAATGAAATTAGAGTTCATGTGTACTGCGGCTTACCGTCTCCATGAACGGTGCATTTCATTTCTTACCTCTAAATGTTACGTAATATTATGAATTAATGTATATACTGGATATATATGATATATATGATATCTACATCGTGAATATAATTCGGGATATAATGGATATTTCACCACATGAACAACTTGTAATTATAAAAAGTTTATTGTTGACTCAAGTACCAAAGATCGACAAAACGACCGTTATTAACTTAAATAATTACATAATGTTCATATCATTGTAATAAGTGATATAAAAAGGATAATGAAATTGAAAATGGTTCTTAATAAGGTATATATTAACTCTAGTTTATTATTTAGGAGGTTAAAGAATGGTTGAGTCAAGTCAGAATGAGGTAAGGGAACTTCTTAACCCAACTTCCATTCTTTGGGTTAATCTCCTACTTTCAAATTATGTCATGATATTATTATGTCTTACCTTGTATTTGTACTTTATTTATGTGTAGTTATAGTGAATACACATAATAGATCTATATTATTTTAATAATGATCTTTTTATGGACTTCGTCTCAATCTCCTTTCATTGAGGCATATTTGGTTTTATACACAACTTTCTTTTATACGGTGTATAAACCCTTTTGACTTTTACGTTTATCCAAAAATAATATTTTTTTATACGAAGCATTTTACTAAATGATAAAAGGGAGTGTTTTTGTCGTACGTATGTGGTGACAATGACTTCTCTGCCGTCATGACCATTATTTGAGTTTCGGCTTCCTCTACAAGCCATAAATTTTTTAAAATGAAAAATAAATACAAAGTTTTAATTTTCTTTAATTTTGGTATTGAAAATGGTATTGAAAGTTTTTTTGTTACATCAATGTGTTGTATTGATATCATGTGTCTTAACTGTGGAAATTTTATGTTTCCTTTATGCATGTTTTATGTGATACAATTATGTTATGGTTTATGATATGTTTAAACCTATTCATATGTGGAATGCATTGGACTTAATAAGTGATGGGTGGAGCCCGCTATAGCTCCTCGATGCATCGGCAGGTCTCATGAGACAAACTAGTGTCTTGACACGAGTCCTTGACAAAATCTTATTTGTGGTCTTGGCACGAGGCCTTGGCTACGTGGTTATGATAGTATGGCATTATGCATTCCATCATTATGAAAGTGGTTATTGATATTGCATGTGATTATTCGACCAGTAGAATATCCATGTGAAGAAGTGAATGGCATTATCTCATTTTACTTTTTCCATATTATGTTTAAGTTCAAGTTTAAAAGGCTTTTGTTTTAGTTATACATTGCCTTAAATGTGTATGTTTATAGATGAAAGCTTCCTCTATATTGTTATCCTTACTGAGCATCTGAGCTCACCCCTTTCAATATTTTAATAATTTCCAGGATGTGAATAAGTATTTTATGAATGGCCTGTAGGGATAGTCAGAAAGGGATATGAGTGTGGACTATGAAGACTTTGTTATTAGTTTTTCACTTTATGATGTAATGTAAGACTTATGAATGTATCTAGTGTTTCCAAGGCTACTAAACTAATCGGTCTTTCGAGACTTGATCTTTTGTGATCATGCCAATGTTACGAAGTAATGCACCGACTCTGGGTAGGTGGGGTTGGGGCGTTACACTAACACATGTCCTAATTCTATTGGATTAGTTTAATTCGACCAAAAACAACCTTATGAATAAAATATGACCATTTAGGCCCACTTGGTTTAGATTAGGACATTTATTATTAATTTATTTATAGAAGGGTTAAAATAGTTAAAATCAAAGTTTAATAAGTAAATAGTTTTTAATATGGGGTTATACATAAGATAAATTAGACTATAAATATTCCATAAAAAGATAAAGACATTTCCTACATAATGGTATTTTATTTGTAATTTTTAGACATTAAATAATTTACATTATTTATGACACAACGATGATGCAGTAATTATATTATTAATGAAATATTGACATAATTGAAGTTATAAATACCCAAATAAATGTAATTTGAGACTTTTTATGAATTACACTAATTTTCTAGGTTAATATTACATGTTAGTATTGATTTAATTAACTTTATTTCGAATTAATCATTCTTTTATGATTTTCAAAAAAATCAATTACTAAATAGTGTCAAAATTGACATAAAATATTTTTTAAAACAAATATTATATTATTAATTGTTATTTTATTCCTAAAAATCTAAGGATTGGCCAAATTAATTAGATAAGGTTATATATATTAATAATAAACAACTTGGGGTTCGTTTGTCTTATTAATGTAAGTTTATTAAGCTTATAGTGTAAGACCACAAAAAGACACGGTAAAAGTAAAATTATCTAACTTAATGTTAAATCTAAATGATAAGGTTAAAATAGGATCCTAAACTTGTCTAAATTATATTGGATGAGAGGATTTCTACCCATACCCACCTTATCTTCGAAATAAATCAATTTGGAGCTATTTAACACCGAATTTGGCTTTATAATAAAATAATATTTTTAGTTTTCCAAAGGTGCCCCTCTCCTCCCTTATAAAAGGGCACCTCCTCCCTCTCTTCCTCACACAACTTTGAGCCTTACAGCTCTGCCAAAAACTGCCAAATTCTCTTCTCCACTTCCCTAGAAACATCCTAGATGTCCTGGTCTTCTTCAAAGACAAATTTTTGTGCCCTAAGAGGAGGACTCAATGAGGCGCTTCAAAGAAGAGGTAATGTCCGTTACTGATTCTTTCAACTTTATTTCTTCTTCCACTTCTTCTTATTAGGTTGTTTCATTATGAAGTAATAACATTAGTATCACTCATATACTGATATGTTATTATAAGTATGAAACAACCCTATTTCCCCATCTATCCATCTTACGGAAAATGAAATCATCGTGCGTGCGTACGTACAGAATACCGTCTCCACGCTGTGGTGTAATCTATTTTCCACCACCACCTTACTTGGATGGGTATAATGGGGTACAGAATAACTATATATGATTATTGTCAAGTGATATTGATTCTGAAATAGTATACATGCACTCCAATATAATTCCATGATCATGAGAACGATATCATCGCTTGTGCGTACGTACGGACTACAGTCTCCATGAACGGTGTATTTCTTTCCATTTACTGATTTATTATATATATGTATATTTTGAATATATATTATATATAAATCATTTTTTATATTCTGGAATTATGTAATCATGATCTTTGTAATCATATGAATAATTACAAGTCAAAACACGGACGACAAATGAAACGATTTTACCCAAAACGCTCTTTAACATGGAATTTACAAAAGAACGGGTAATATAAAGTCAAAAGTGAACCATATATAATATCATAACAATGATTATGATTCTGTAATAAGTCAATGACATTATTTAAATCATTATACAGGAGGTTCAGACACTTACAAAGTAAATCGGACCTAAGGTAGGGGAAATACCACAATCTCATTTTTATCTGAGATTGTTTATACTTTGGTATTTACTGGGGTTTATTTTATAATCCACATCCATGTTTCCTCAATATGTGATATTATTTCCATCCACCTTCAATTTTTTTAATCCAATTTTACCCTTCGGTGAGTTTTTAGTAAAAGATATGAAAGGAATCTTTTGTCGTTTTTCGTACAAGGTACTTTTTGAATTTTCTGACAAAAGTATGAGAAGAATGTTTTTTTAACTTATACGGCATGAATGTATTTTTAAAACATTATTTCCAAGAAGCTTCCTTTACAAGTTTTCAAGTTTATTTTTAATCAACTTCTTTTACTTTATAATTGTATGACATGTTATGAAAGGAAAAGTGTTTTTGAAGTAGAAAGGATATTTTCCTCGGGAATGGAGTTCAACTGTTTTATCAAAATTATTTTACATCTATGATAATAATGGGTTCTGTTTCTATCCGTATTATTACATTTATTTGCTTATGTTGTGATGAAATTATTTTTATGAATTCCTTTATCTTATATGAATTGTTTTAGATGTCACGATGTTTTAGAATCCCATTTTTATTACATGGGTTATGCAATAATGTATGGTTTATGATTTTGTGGAACACATAAGAATGGTATCATTATGAGATGGGTGGGACCTATATCTCCCTAAAATGCATTGGGTAAAGATTTTATATCTCATGAGATAGATATGGCTGGAATGACAGGTTAAACTGATTCAGTAAAATAAGACTAAAACGAGGAGTGAACTCGGTACAGAAATGGTCTTTGACCACTAAGATAGTATTGGAAATGAGTCTTGACTAATAGGAAATTATTCTATATGATTATATGTGCATGACACAATGTTTCATGTTTTATGTTATGATTATTGGGATTACATTTCACTACCATGATTTATCCCATGTTATGAAATTATATTCTCTTTTGCAGGGTAAGATATCCAAAATGTTATGTTCTTATTCTGATGTGATTGATATTTTTTTTGTTTACCCTTACTGAGCATTTGAGAACACCCTTTCGTATGTTTTCTTTCCCCAGGTCAGGAAGAAGGGTATTAAGTAAGATATGCCAAAAGGTACTATAGATATGATGAGATAAATGGGAGACAGTGTAGACGATTTATGAACCGGTTTTTTATGTTTCCTAGTTTCTCAA
Organism: Viscum album; assembly: GCA_963277665.1. Classification (NCBI taxonomy): domain Eukaryota; kingdom Viridiplantae; phylum Streptophyta; class Magnoliopsida; order Santalales; family Viscaceae; genus Viscum; species Viscum album. The sequence goes on from OY728138.1 coordinate 1,417,293,281, forward strand.
GACACTAAACTATTACGGTCCTTATGTCTCTGTTTTTGTAATGTACTATGTATTCTGCAAAATTAATGTAATGTCAATGTACGTCAAGATTAGGGTCTCTACAATATTTTTCTTAGTAATTCCTCTAATCCACTAGCAAATTTTTTTGTTTTTCTCATTGTAAAAAATGAAAAATACATCTGACCCCCTTTACCCTATTTTTTGGGAATACATAAAAATTTTGGATCTCCAACCTTTAAAATTGAGTTAGAGGTTGATAATGGATGATCACACCCTTACTAGTATAAGGTTGGTGATGCCTAGACATCTCCTGGATTTCCTATGTGTTTTGAGGGGGCGTTGATATATGTAGTGTGGTATGCCTAATAAAGACCCATATTAAATTAATTATTTCATATTAAATTATTCTAATGACAAGATGATATTTCATTGGGTTTCCTATAGCTTTACTACACATATTCATGCCGAGTAAGGGGCTTGGACCATCTTGGGAATCTTAGGTTGGGTGTTTGTTTTAAATTAAATTATTTATATTTATTTCTTTGTTTTGTGTGGTTGTGATAATATTTACTTTTGTATTGAGGTGATTATGACAACCTATGTTGAGATGACGTGGTTCATCATATTAGTCGAGGCCCAAGTAAAATTTGGTGATGTTGATCACCGGGTTGGGTGAAATGGTTTTTAGATTAAGGTGACAATGTCATCAAGATAATGGAATGTATAGTGTGACCTGAGTTGGTGTCGACCATCAGGATTTAGTGACATGGTATCTGGTGAATGGGGTTAAGAATGATGTGGAATAGGTTGTTCGGTGATTTTTCCCTTCGTTTTGTGGCTGATGGGATTCTTGAGTCAAGTGAACATATATATGACTCACATGTGGTGGTGTTTACCACTAGTTGTTGGAAGAGTCTCCCATATACTATGAGAAATAAGTGATAGTTTTTACTATCACAAATGTTTGTGGGTGCCCACTATATAAATCCATGTGGATGGTGATGGTCCATCTGTTGACGGTGAAGTGACTGTCGGTTGGGGGCTAAGGCTCGCTATTATACTTGAGGTCATGTGCCAGGATATTGGGAGGATGGATATCATCATTCCTTTGTTCAAGGGATATTTATCTCATAATGATTACTTATTGGATGATAGATATCACTTTGCCATGGTAAATCAGACTTCGATTCGACAAGGATTTTTCGATATGTGGCTTGAGGGACCAAAGACATGATTAAGAAATCCATTTGGATGCCAGTTGATATAATTGATGGCATGAGGTGATAGTGAATTGATTATTAGTGAAACTCGAGGGTTCACATGGAATGCTACCCATCACGGTATTTATTTGTCATTATGCCAAAATTCATTTCCACTGTAGTTATATATATATATATATAATTTTTTTATGCTATATATATTACTAGGTTTATGTATTTATAGAATATCAGTGATGGAAAATGTAGGTGATCGCTTCCATGTGGTTGCTGAGCAGAAGAGAAGTGTGTTATTTATTAAATGTGAATGTGCTACTTTTATTTTTTTAATACACATGTATTATCATGGATGTAATAAAAACACACATTGGTGGTGGCCTACTGAGATTTATTCTCACATCCTACATGGTCACCTTGGGAAGCGTTTAGAATTTATGTCTCCATGATTAGGTATGGAATTGGGATTATGATTTAGACCCTAGTGAGTGAGTTGTACCTTTTTTAGGGGACGGATCGAGAGGGACCATGGTGGTTCTTGCATCAGATGGAGTTTTTTTAAGAATGATTATATATGTATGTACAGTTTTTTGGCTATAGGAAACCCTTTTTTTTTGTTGATTTCTATGGAATGTAATTTATTCTTTTCTAAAAATTGTATTTCTTTCTGTCTTCTATTTCATCATGATTCTTCTTGATTGTGTTATTTATTCCACTATGTTATGGTACTTATTCTACTATATATTTTTTGGACCATTATTATTTTCACTACATGAGGGAATATAATCCGCACTAGAACCTCTTATAAAACATATTTCTAGTCCGGAGCCTTTGGCATACTAGGAGGCATGCTAAAGGACCAGTGAAAAATAGCCCAATCCACAATTTAAGTGGAATCTGGGTCGAGGAACTAAAAATGGTAACATAGAATTTTTCTTCTTTGGGATTTGACAACATCACTCTATTGTCTTATAGTGGTATCAAAGATATTTTTATTTCATTATTGGTTCTTGATATTTGGGTTATATTAGATCAGATATTAGGTTGTAGTTCGAACTTAGTACAGATATTGTGTTTAGGTTCTTATATCTTCAGGCATGGGGGGAAGACCTATTTAACAAGGGTGTTAAATTGATTTTATATTTTTTAATTTTAAATTGATTAGATTTCTATATCGGGTGTAACACTTGGGTGCGATTATTATCCATTTTATGGATTTTTTCTCCTGGATAGTACGAAAATGGAGGTCTGTTCATTCATAATGAAAGGTACATATGTTAATTTGATATGTATATGTGCATGTGGAAAACAATTTTATATTTTCATTGGGAAACAGGATTGCGCTAAGAGGGGTTGGGTTGTTTAAAGTGTCAACAATGGATGCTAAATATTATTTTCCATCTTATCCACTCTTTGGTGGAATTGTACTCAGCCAGATGAGGTATGTGGTTCCAATGTAATATATTTGAGATTAGATATGATTATGATATGTGTGGGACTACTTTTAAAGGATTTCAAGTCCATATTCTTCAATCACTTTTTCACAGAGCGTTGATGGTAGATATAACCCTCTTGTTCATGAATCTCCAGTAGGGGACACTTTTTTCATGGACTTGGTGGAGTATTTCACAACCCATTCTCATTATTCACATTCTTTGGGGGAGATGATATCAATAGGTTGTGAAATTTTGAGGATGGAATGTAATATAAAATCAAGGTACAAGTGAATATTTTCCAGCTGAGGAATTTTTTCATAGGCGGTCAATACGGCACTGATATCCAAGGCTAATGTTATAGACCCTTCACATTAGATTTGGGTGATAGTGTTATGTGATTTTCTATGGTGATTCTTCTAGTAGCATAATGTGAGGCTATGTGGAAACTCAGTTCAGAAGTTATCCAATACATTCAGGTAGACCACATAGGAGTGGGACTTTAGTAGTGTTCTTCTAGTGTGGGAAATCGGGACATGTCTAGACTCATTATCAGTGGCATAAAAAAGATTTTCAGTCATGTGTTCAGACCGGGCATCTCTAGAGGTTCAATAGGAATCCTTCTCATATAGTTGGGAGTTAGAGACCTAGTTAAATTTAGGGTTCTAGCATAGGACATGGATGTAATGTCTCGGATTTTTCCATGTATTATTTTAATATTATATGGGAATTATTTTGAGACCAGTATTTTAGATGGAGTGCAGTTCCGAGGCCCAGTGAGCCTAGAAAAAATGTTTAGATTTAATTTAATAATTAAATTACACACGTGTGCGGTTTTCCTGAAAAAGTAGAATAACTCTTCAACGGGTGCTCGGATTAGAAATCCGAGCGCACCGTTGCATTCGGAACATCGATTTTACCTTAGGCGAGGCCTAACATCGGCCGACGTAGGTCGGTGGTGAAATCCAGTTTTTGGATGTAACCGTAATAAAATATTTAATTAAAAATGTTTTATTAAATCCTTATTGCAGGGAAATATTTTTATTCTTTTAAATAGATATTTCTCATGGGAGGGGTTAAGGTTACAATTCCCATAACTCTATATTTCTTTGGAGAGCTCTGGAAAAAACCACCCAATGCGGTGACGAAGTTCTTGACGAGATTCACCGGCGACGATGACGCATCGACCGTATCTTCACTAACAAACACCACAAATCCAGGTAGGATGTTTGATATCCTTGTGAATTCTATCCCGTTCTTGATTCCTATGAAAAACACGGACTAATCCTTGAACGAATTAGCTCACGGATCGATCATATTTATGGGATGTGATTTTGCGGGGATTTTGATTCTTGATTTATTTGGGTTCGTTAATCTTATAACGTTGAAGAACCAAGATCGACACGAACATCGATCGAGGTTCATCCCTCTTGATTTATGGGGGCTTTATTCCCCAATTTCACGCGTTCTTCATGTGCATTCTATGAGTTTTTCATGGGGATATGAACGACGGATCGTTGATCATTCATTGTGTGACACAATGATCCCAAATTGAAGATCTGTTGTTGGTACAACCCTACGGAGGTGGAGCTGCGGTGGTGACAGATGGATCAAAGAGGATTGGAAGATATCATTCTTCGAACGATTTCCGCACGGATGTCCGGGATCAGATTTTGGAGCCGATCGAAGGCCTGAAACCCACGGATTCAGCATCACGATGATGAAGCAACCCATGATCTTGAGTTTTGTGGAAAATGGACCATAGAAACACAATCCGGATAATCGAATGAGGCGTGAGGAGGAAGACGACGCTTCTGGAAATTTCCCGACTACTTGGCGTGTAATATGTGCTACACGGTGTGAGTTCATCAGCGAATCACCTGGCATATACTTCGGGAGTACACAAACATGCGTTGGGTACATGGCCAAGGACACGACGTGTATACCCCTCTCCGGCCAGACCGGTCCAGATATATGGGATACCCCATGTACCAGTACACGGGCAGGAGACACGGACACAGACAGAGACCGTGTACGGGCACATAGCCAGCATACATAGAGCGAGCCCTAGGTGCTCGGACAAGGCGTGTGATTATTAAACACATCGTGTAGTTACATTATATCCAACAAGACGAATGAAATGGTCCGTTTACACGGGCAGTACCCAGAGTAAAGGAACACAGTGTTTACTTTTTCTACACACCGTGTAGTTGATTTTTACACAGCTTGAACGGATGACATGGGCCGTTTACACAGGTAGTACCCGGGGTCAAGGAACACGGCGTGTAACCATAATACACGCCGTGTAACCTATCTTAAATGGCTTCAGCCACTTGTCTAGTTTGACTTGTACGAACTTTCTTAGGGTCCATACCCTTGGTCTTTCTCATGAAGGTTTCAGGTATCATTTCTTATATACAGGAGTATGATCCCTTCAGCATGACCTCCTGAATAGAGTTGTTGGAATCCCCTCTGTGAGACTTGGATCTGGATCCTCTATTAATTCCTGTAACCCTAGGTAGATTTCTTGGTATCGACGTGACCAACTTTACCCGGGTGCCGATCCTCTGCTTAGCGGATTAGCTCAGACTATGCTGTCGGAATCACCCCATGACATGGTTGTGATCCTCATTTGAGCATCATGTTCTCAAAGTACTTGTAGAGTGTGTTCTCCTGGATCGATTACTTTGTATCTCTCTCTCTTCAGACCTAGGAGTGTGTTCTCCCGGCTGCATGCTTAGTGGAATCTTCGAGCTGGATCCTAGTGTTGGTATTCGTGATAGTCGAACGTGCATGATTATATCTGGATATTCTTATTATATGTTCAGTAGACATATACTGTTTAGATATGACTGTACCTTTCTTTTTGGTATTTCCCTTGTGTATTCCTTTGTAGTTTCATGGTGTCCTACTGGGTATTGTTATACTCACCCCTGCACGGCTTTGCCCGCACGTGTCATGTCTTGTGCATAAGAGTGAGCCATTGATAGGATTCTAGGCAGACCCGAACCAGACGGTACATAATGAGATCAGATAGGCCGAGGTGCGTTCCTACGACTACAGACTGCAGTCCTAGCACCTTTATTTACAGGTTGGACTTTATTACAGACTCTCTTTTGGTAGGCTTGTACTTTTGGCCCAGGGTTTTACATTCTTGTACTTTACATTCATTTCGTACTCTGTTGGTTGGGTTTTAGTGTATGCATGCATCTTTTCCTTTTAGTAGTTTTTAATTTTCAGCTTTGTGGTCTTGGAGATGTGTGTGCATGTTTATAGGTTTATAGGAAATTCCTCCCATGTTAGTAGCATGACTAATCGGTGCTAGTCACAAGCTCATGTCCTATTGGAGGCGGGCTTGGGGAGTTGCGGCTCAGGCCCCACTTGGATGGGTCATGACAGAGTGGTATCCGAGGTGGTCGGTTTTACCTTAGGACCGAGAGTCTGTGGGCTGGTTTGGGGCAAGAGTGTTAAGTATTTTGTGTTCGGCTTTGAGGCCAGCGACCCCAGTGTTGGTGCGGGCGGCCGACGTATCCATACACCAGGACTCTAATAACATTCTTTTCGGCTCGGAACATGAGAACACTAGTTGCAAGGGAAAACAATGGTACATGCATCATATAAGAATGGGTTTTAGTTTCCATGTTCTTCTTGAGTCATCTCTCCAGATATACACACTGACTGAGATACATCTTGTTTCTTTATAGGATGCCTCTGTGACACTCACCCGCTAGGATCCAGTAGCTCGATCATGAGGATGACCCCCTCAGTGATGAAGCTTCGATACAGGGACCAGATCCCCTAGTTTTTCCATTGGGTGGTCTACTAGTTATCCTGCAACCTATGGAGCTGTGTTTAGTACCTGCTGTACCAGTGGAGGAGGAGCGCAGGATGAGCGCATTCCATGAGTTTTAGAGACAGATACCCCTCAGGTTTTGAGGTGAGACTAACCCTTAGGCAGCAAAGGACTTTCTTGAGGCAGTGGCCAGAGTTTTCTATTTGGTCAGGACACCAGCAGACCAGATGGTGATCCTGGTAGCAAGCCTTCTATAGGGCTCGGCAGGATGATGGTGGGGTTTGGTTATCCAGACTCACGACGAGGCGACTCTTGCATTTTTAGAGTTTGAGCCTCTCTTCAGAGAAGAGTTTTCACCGGTTACCCTGAGAGCAGTACGTATATAGGAGCTTCTTCAGCTCCAGTAGGGAACCATGACGGTGGCTGACTATTCATCGAGGTTTGTTGACCACTCACGGTACTCGATGGATATGGTCAGATATCAGTACTTTAGAGATCAGAATTTTTTGCGGGCATTGCGCAGAGATATCCGATCTAGCATCATCCCTATGAGCATTCCTACTTATGCTGGGGTGCTCGAGCGGGCTTTGGTGGTCTAGAGCTTCTTGGCAGAGCCGAGACAACTAGTAGTTGTCAGTAGTGGGCGAGCCGGAGTAGAGACCTCAGTAGCAGGGAGCCGACGTCAGGGACCCAAGCATGGGAGATGGTTATATAGGATATCCTAGGACAGGGGATCTACTGTAGAGGGATCGCAGGGCGCATCCAGCCAGCCTCGAGATAGGCGATGCTACTCTGTGACAGAAGGGGACGTATCGCTCGAGATTTTTCGACCCTATTTACAACTGACATGGGATCAGTGGATAGACCACCGAGGAAGAGGCACAGTGTGGAGCAGATAGATCCGCAGGGCAGCGAACACGGTAGATGAGCTGGGAGAGTAGCTAGAGGTGGTCGTCATTTTGACCCCTTACCACCACCAAACCCAGGAGGTCCACCCCAGGTTCCGGGAGCCGGTGGACAGAGGCAGGGACAGCTGCAGGCGGTAGAGGTTTATGACCCAGGTACTCCCGGAATGATTTGAGATACAATTTGTGTCTTTTCTACTTTGGTTTCCATACTAAAACACATAGGGTCTAGTCATTCGTTTCTGGCTGATTATCTTGTTCGAGAACATGAGATTCCAGTTGAGTCATTGACTCGACCCTTACACTTAGAAACACCGATTGGAGAAGATTCAGAGATCACACACCTCTGTAGATAGTGTGACCTGACCCTAAGAGGTGAAAGTTTCAGTTGGATCCTCTTAGTGGTAGAGTCGAGGCCTTATGATGTCATTCTTGGTATGGATTGCTAATCCACAGTTCATTCCCAGATTTACTGTTTTACGAAAAGGGTGTGGTGTGTCCGCAGTGATAGAACAAGGTTCTCTTTTTTCAGTGAAAGAGAGACCTAGGCAGCGTTTGATGGACTCGTTCATAGGAAGGCACAACCGATTTCACATCAGTTGGCTAGCTTATCCCTTGGCGTAGAAGATGTTATGAGTTCCGAGTTCCCAGTAGTAGTGGTTGAGTACGAGGACGTATTTCCTGAGGATGTCCCCGGACTACCTCCCCATCGAGAGATAGATTTATGCATTGAGTTTCAACCTGAGATAACACCGATATCAGCATCAACATATCGGATGGGTCTTGCAGAGCTTCGTGAGATGAGCGTGCAGATGGAAGACTTGTAGGAGAAGGTCTTTGTGAGACCCAACATTTCACCCTGGGTGGCCCCAGTGCTGTTTGCCAAGAAGGCAGACAGAAGCTTGAGACCATGTGTGGATTATCAGTGCTTGAATCAGGTGACTGTGAAAAACTGGTATCCACTACCGTGGATAAATGACCTCTTAGACCAGTTGAGAGGAGAAGAATGGTTCTTGAAGGTTGATCCATGATCAGGCTATCATCAGTTGCGAGTACGGGATGAAGATGTACCAAATACGGCTTTCAGATGTCGATACGGTCACTATGAGTACTTGGTGATGCCCTTCGGTGTGACAAACACCCCGACAGTGTTCATGGGACTCATGAACCGGATCTTTCAGCCCTATCTAGACCGTTTGGTAGTGGTCTTTATCGAAGATATCCTTGTGTACTCTGTGTCCATGGAGGAGCACGCGAGACACCTAAGGATGGTTTTGGACACACTCTGAGAGCACCAGTTGTTTGGGAAAATCTCTAAGTGTCAGTTCTGGTTATAGGAGGTCCACTTTATGGGACACGTTATCTCAACAGATGGTGTAGCAGTGGACCCAACCAAGGTGTAGGTAGTGATAGCATGGGAGCCACCTCGAAGCGTGACAGAGGTGCATAGTTTCTTTGGGCTAGCAGGATACTATCGGAGATTCATCCTTGATTTCTCCAGGATTACAGCACCCATGACAGCTTTGACCCGAAAGGGCAGCCTTTCGTGTGGAACGAGAGATGAACAACATGATTTCTAGCAGTTGAGACATAGTTTGACGAGTTCCCCGATCTTGAGATTACCGGAAGAGGGTGTCGAGTACGTAGTGTTCTGTGACGCATCAAGAACCAAGATTGGTTGTGTCCTAATGCAGAGGCAAGCGGTGATTGCCTATGGCTCACATTAGGTGAGGCTACACAAGCAGAACTACCTGACCCATGATCTTGAGTTGGAAGAGGTATTCTTCGCGTTGAAGATGTGGCATCACTACCTGATGGGCGATCAGTTTATCGTCTACTCTGATCACAAGTGTATTAGATATATCTTTTCTTAGAAGGATCTGAATTTGAGAAAAATATGATGTATTTAGTTCCTCTAGGATTATGACATTGAGATCGTTCATACTCATTGGAAGGGGAACGTTGTGGCAGATTCTCTCAGTAAGAAATCCAGTTTGAAGTTGCTAGATGAGGAGACGAGGCAGTTGGCCTCCTTACAGTTATCCTTATTGGATGGAGATGAGAGAGCTTACATTTAGTCGATAGTTGTTACCCCTCCCCTCTTACAGTGATTCCGGGAAGCACAACTCGAGGATGCTTGCTGTGAGACTCTATGTGCTCAGATATCGACATGTGATACTGCTGATCGATATTCAGAAGGTGGGGAGCACATTGTTATTTTCAAAGGGCATACATTAGTTCCAGTGATGTTGCAAGAGAAGGTTCTGAGATAGTTCCGTACATCCCCTTTGGCGGGGCATCCAGACGTGGCCAATATGTATCAGGACCTCCGAAAACAGTTCTGGTGGCTCGGAATGAAGAAGAGTGTGGAAGAGTTTGTTTCTCAGTGCCTTACTTGTCAGTAAGTAAAGGCTGAGCACCATGTACGAACAGGTTGGACTTAGCCCCTTAAGGTGCTAGAGTGGAAGTGGGAAGGGATATCCATGGACTTCGTGACAGGTTCGACACGTACGTCCAGGGGACAAGATACCATTTGGGTGGTCGTTGATCGACTCACCAAGTTGGCCCACTTCTTAGCCATAAGGGAGAAGAGTTCAGTAGAGAGCATGGGACGCCTCTATGTGTAAGAGATAGTTTGACTTCACGGAGTTCCATCCACGATCATCTCAGATCGTTATGCTGGTTTCACATCCCGGTTGTGGAAGGAATTGCAGGAAGCTTTTGGGCCTCAGTTACACTTGAGCACAGTGTTCCATCCTCACACTAATGGTCATACGGAGCGGACCATCCAGGTCTAGGAGGATATGCTTTAAGCTTGCATACTTGACTTCGGTCGTACCTGGGAAAATCACCTACCACTAGTGGAATTTTCTTATAACAATAGTAATCATTCCACTATTGGTATGGCACCATTCGAGGCTCTTTACAGGCGAACATGCAGGTCACCACTTTGTTGGACTGACCTAGGAGAGTCAGCAATCATGGGCCCAGATATGGTGAGAGCTACGACATAGAAGGTGCAGGTCATCCAAGGGCAGATGAAGACTAAACAAAGTCAGAAAAAGTCTTATGATGACAGGAGGTGGAGGCCCTTGGAGTTCGATGAGGGAGGCCATGTGTTCCTTCGGGTCTCAACTTGACTGGGATTGCAGCGATTTGGACGAGGTGGCAAGCTGTCTCTAAGGTTCATCGTCCCTTTTCCGATTCTGAGTAGATTTGTAGAGGTGTCGTATCGCTTGGATCTACCTCCTCAGGGGGACCGGGTACACAACGTCTTCCATGTGTCGTAGCTACGGAGGTACGTGCATGATCCATCACAAGTCATCGACTGGGGAAAGCTGGACATCGATGATGGAGGGACCTTTTCAGAGTACCCATTGGAGATCTAGGATCGGCAGGAGAAGATCCTTTGTGGATGAGGTATTCCCTTAAGGAGTGTCTGGTGGCATCACAAGAATCTCCAGGAGAGTACATGGGAGCGGGAGGTTCAGATTCGCATGCAGTAACCACATCTTTTTGAGTAGGCCTTGTTTTGGCTTTTCGGGGATGTAAAAGCCCTATGGTGGGTGTGATTTAATGTCCTAGATTTTTCTATGTATTATTTTAATATTATATGGGAACTATTTCGAGACCATTCTTCGAGGCGGCGTGCAGTTCCGAGGCCCAGTGAGCCCAGAACAAATGTTTTGATTTAATTTAATAATTAAATTATGCGTGCATGTGGTTTTACTGAAAATGTGGAATAACTCCTGAACGGGTGCTCGGATCAGAAATCTGAGGGAAGCGTTGTGTTCGAAATAGTGATTTTACCTTATTCGATGCCTAACATTGGCCAACACAGGTCAGTGGGCAAATCCAGTTTTTGGATGTAACTGTAATAAAATATTTATTTAAAAATGTTTTATTATTTCCTTGTTACAGTGAAATATTTTTATTCTTTTAAACATAGATTTCGCAGGGGAGGGGTCAACGTTACAATTACCATAACTCTGAATTTCTCTAGAGGGATCTGGAAAAAACCTCCCAATGAGGCGATGGTGTTCTTGACGAGCTTTGCCGGCGATGATGACACGGCGACCGGATCTTCGCCAACAAACGCCGCGAATCGTGGTAGGGCGGTTGATCTCATTGTGAATTCTTTCTCGTTCATTATTACTACGATGAACGCGGACTAATCCACGAATATATTATCCTGTGGATCGATCGTATTTGCAGGAATGGATTTTGTGCGGATTTTGGGGATTTTTATTCTTGAGTTATTTTAATTCGTCAATCTTCTAAAGGTGACAAACCAAGATCAACAAAAATATCGATCGAGGTTCATCCCTCTCGATTTGTGGTGCATTTCTTCCCTGATTTCTCGCGTTCTTTGTGCATGTTATACACGTTCTTCTTGGGGATATAAACGACGGATCATTGCGCATTCATTGCATGACGCAATGATCCCAAATTGAGGATCTAGCGTTGGTACAACCCTATGGAGGTGCGACTGCGGTGGCGACAAACAGACCAAAGCGTATCGAAAGATATCGTTCTTCGAATGATTTTTTCACTGATGGGCAGGTTCGGATTTTGGAGCCGATCGAAGGCCCAAAACCCACGGATTCGGCATCACGACGATGAACCGACCCATGATCTTGAGTTTCGTGGCAAATGGACCAGAGAAATGCGATCCGGAGAATCGGCCGAGGCACGAGGAGGAAGACGATGCTTCTGGAAATTTCCCGACTACACGATGTGTAGTTTGGGCTACACGACATGTGTTCGTCGGAAAATCACCTGGCGTGTACTCTAAGAGTATACGGACACGGGTTGGGTACACGGCCAAGGACACGGCGTGTATACCCCTCCCCAGCCAGACCCGGCCAGATACACGAGATACCCCGTGTACTAGTATACGGGCAGGTGACATGGACACAGACATAGACCATGTACAGGCACATGGACAACGTACACGGAGCGAGCCCTAGGTTCTTGGACACGACATGTGATTATTCAACACACCATGTAGTTACGTTTAATCCTTCAGGACGTATGAAAAGGTCCATTTACACAGGCAGTACCCAGAGTCATGGAAGACATCGTGTACTTTTTCTACACACCGTTTAGATGAGTTTTACACAACTTGAATGGAAGACATGGGCCGTTTACATAGGCAGCACTCGGGGTCAAGGAACACATCATGTAACCATACTACACGTCATGTAACCTGTCTTAAATGGCTTGAGCCACTTCTTTTATTTGACGTGGACTAGCTTTCTTAGGGTATGTACCCTTGGTATTTCTCATGAAGGTTTCTGATATCATTTACTAAATATAAGAGTATGATTCCTTCAATAGGACCTCCTGAATAGATTTGTTGGAATCCCCTATGTGAGACTTGGAGATGGATCCTCTATTCATTCCTAGAACCCTAGGTAGAGTTATTGGTATCGACATGACCAACTTTACCCAGGTGCCGATCCTATGCTTAGAAAATTAGCTCAGACTAAGTTTCCAGAATCACCCCATGGCTTGGTTGTGATACTCATCTGAGAATAATGTTCTCAAAGTACTTGTGGAGTGTGTTCTCCCAGAACAAGTACTTTGTATCTATCTCTCTTCAGACCTAGGAGTGTGTTCTCCCAGTTGCATTCTTAGTGGAATCTTAGAGCTGGATCCTAGTGGTGGTATTCACGATAGTCGAACATGCATGAGTATATCTAAATATTCTTGTTATATGTTCGGTAGACATATACTGTGTAGAGATGATTGTACCATTCGTTGTGGTATTTACCTTGTGTATTCCTTGGTGGTTTTGGGGTGTCCGACTGGGTATCGTTATACTCACCCCTGCACGGGCTTTTCCCACACGTGTCATGTCTTGTGCAGACGAGTGAGCCTTTGATAAGATTCTAGGTGGACCAGGACCGGACGGTACTCAGTGAGATAAAACAGGCCAAGGTGTGTTCTTATGGCTACAGACTGCAGTCCTAACACCTTTCTTTACAGGATGGACTTTGTTATGGACTCTATTTTGTTGGGCTTGTACTTTTGGCCCAGGGTTTTACATTCTTGTACTTTACATTCCTTTCATACTCTGTTGGTTGGGTTTTAGTGTATGCATGCATCTTTTCCATTTAGTATTTTTTTACTTTTCATCTTTGTGGGCTTGGATGTGTGTGTGTGTGTGTGTGTACAAGTTTATTGGAAATTCCTCCCATGTTAGTAGCATGCCTTCTTGGTGCTAGTCACCAGCCCATGGCTTATTAGAGGTGGGCTTGGGGAGTTGCGGCTCAGGCACCACTGGAACGGGTCGTGACAATGGAGGATTACCAATAATAGGTATCCAAGAGACAACTATATGGGGAGATCGTGCCAAAGATAGTTGGACCCAACTTTGGGTTTAGTTGATGGTAGCTAGTGAAGCTTCTTTGGGAGTTCAAGCCTCAGTTATTTAGGCTTCATGCCAGATCCACGTAGTAGAGATTCTATGATCAAAGTTGGCCAGGGATTCGTTTACAATTAGAGGTACACCAGGGGCATGACAGAGATACTTTTTTATTTGTCTAGTTTTATTGCATGAGTTGTGTGTGTGTTGATTTTCGACTAACCAGGTGTTGGTTAGTCAGAGGAATGAGATATGATGTGTTATATATATATATATGACATGCATTGGCACCAATATTTATTATGAGAATCAATGTAATGTATGTAATATTTTAGGGTTTAATGTAAAAAGATTTTATTGGTAAAGCATATTTATATATGATACGGGATTGTATGGGTATCAGTTGAGATGTGTACTTCAAGAAATACGATGATATATGGAACAAGATGGGTTTAATATGATACATGGGAATTATTTGATGAAATAATTAGGTCCAAAAATTACAATGTTTCATGGGAGGAATTTTGAGTTTGGGGTATGATCAGTGGACCATTCGGTGCAATTGATTTTGGGTTAGGAAGAGACTGGGTAGGTAACTCCTATGTGGGAATCACTTTGAGGGATGTTGACTATTAAATTCACAACTGGGGTAGATTGGGTTATCTAAAGGATGTGGGTATGTTCACTACCATATCATAGAAAGTGTTTATCGCTTGAGAATGAGCTATGTTAAGGTTGGTTGATTGTAACATCCTAGGTTTTGAGGTGTTTAGAAATACCCAATCCATTGGAATTTTTGAGTTTGATGTTTGAAACAAAACTCCTTTTTATATTAATAACCTAATTCTACAAGTTTAATTGACTTAAGTATTTGATTTTATATGGGATTTAGGTCCCTAAAATTTTATTTTGGTTTTAGGTGTGTTATGAGTGCATCAAATCCCAGAAAATCTATTTTGAGAAAGATTGGTTAGAGGAACACTGTTTTGACAAACCATTTGGTCTCCATGGAGTAACCATGTGGAAAATTTATAACATTGGACATTGTTTTTAAAAATGTGTGAGTGGGGGTGCATGACCATTAAAAACTAATACATTTTCTAACAAATGATATTCCCATGGGTTTTGCATGGTTTCACAAAGTGTATTCTAAACCCTGTGCAGAGTGATTCTAAGATAGGGATCAACACACAATTGACACACAATTATCCAAACCATAAAGGTATTTTAAATGGGAAAAATTAAAAAATTTCCCTCTATCTTATTTAGTTTCCCCCCTCATTCCTCATTCAATTCACACAAAAAGTGGGGGATCCACCCATTTTATTCCTTGCTTAGGATTTAATTTAATTTCATTGACCATACTCTGATCTTTGATATATTGGTGACTACATATTTATCTAGGTAAGGGCTACGATCGAGTAACTTATTTTCTTTGTTTATATTTTTGTGAAAAACACAAAATCCATGTGATCCATTTTACCCTATTTTCAATATAATCATCTAAAATTATAATTTCTCTGGTTTCAACTCACGTTAGAGGATGATATCAGATAAGTATATTCTTATGAGTACATGGTAGGTGGTTCCTAGATTTCTCCTTGATTTCATAAGTGTTTTGGGGGTGAATTCATATAAATTGTGTGTGTTGTTAGAGAGAGACCCTGATAAAATTAATTCTTTCTTATTAATTTTTCCAATGATCATATGAGATGTATATGGGAATTAAATAGCTCCACCACACAAGGTAATTTTGAATAAGGGTCTTGGAACAATTTATAATGTTTATGTCTGGTGTTTGATTCAAATTAAAAACATTATATTTATTTCATGGTTTTTTGGGAGGGGGAGATATATTTCTATGATGGTTGAGGAGATATTGATCATATGTACTGATATGATGTGTTTTTTCATATTGGTCAAGGCCTAAGTTACATGAGTTAATGTTGATTATTGGGTTGGGAACATGGTCATCAAATTTAGGAGATGTGTTTTTTAGGTTGAGGAAATAACCCATGTTACATTAGGTGGATTTGATGATTGGAATTTATCTACATGGTCAATGGGTCATGAGGTTCTAGATAATCTGGATTAGGTTTTTTTTATTAGGACTCATCATCTATTGGCTGATGCACTATTGGAGTTTCATTTACAGAGATATAAATCAAATTAGGTGTTCCTGACCACTTGATGTGGGTGGTGACCCCCCGTATCTAAGTGGAAGTGGTGATGGTGTGCAACATCAGACATGTTTGGGGATTCTCACTATAGAAATCCAATCATATTGTGATCAACCATCTGTTAATAGTGATGAGACCATCAATTCAGGGTTTAGGCTTTCCATGATACTTGAGGTCGCATACTAGGATACTGGGAGGATATATATATTTTTTCTTCCAGACATTGGTTTTTGAGTAGAGAGAGTTTATTTATATTAGTAAAGACATCATTGTGCCACATGAAACTGTCCTTTAAGTTGATTTGGATTTTCTATCCTACTGTTTGAGAGACTGAGGACTTGATCGGGTGTTTCATTTAGACATTAGGTGATATGATTGATGGGAAAAGGTGTCTGTAACTTGATTATTATTGGATCCCAATGGTTCACCTGGCAAGATAATCACTAGGGGATGCCTTGGGAAGTATTCCATGGATCATCTCCACTAAAATTATATATATATATATATATATATAAATGTGTTGTATGATATAAATATAATCTAAGGCACATATTTATGGATTATTGGTGATATCCAATCTAGGTGATCACATCCTGGTGGATATTTAACATTAGGGAATCCAGTTATTTATTAAATGCGCATGGGTGGCTCTTATTTATATTTCAAAAACCTTCATTATCATGAGTGTAAGATATGTACACATTGGTGTTTCCCTACTATGATTTTTTCTCACACCCTAAGAAATCCCCTTGTAATGCATGTTGACTTTATTTCTCTATGACCAGGTAATGGATCGGGCTCATGAGTTTTACCATTGTGATAAAGTGGTACCTTTTGTTGGGGATCAATGGAATGAGAAAATGGTGCTTCATGCATTAGTTAGAGTTTTATGTTTCTCATAATGCTTATATATGTTTGTATATATGATTATTCATGGGAAAAATCGTATGTTTATTACTGTTTATGACCTATTATGGTATGATGTCAATAAATTGTATTTCTTTTGTGCTATTGTTTTTTTATTATTCTACTAGATTATGATTTTTATTCAATGGTGTTATTTTTCTTACTGTTCTATATTTATTTATGGACCATTTTTATTATCACCACTCGAGGGTATAATCTCCCCACTATCACCTCCTTACACCCTCACTACTAGTCGATAGCCTTTGGTGTATCGAGAGTTGATCCTATGGCCCGGTGGTCAACTGGTAAAGAGAACAATTAAAATGAAATCCAGGTCAGGATTCTACATTGTTGATTGGAAATGTTGTTTTTAACATTCATATTATTTTGCAACCTCATATGTGATTAAAATTTTTTTCCTCATAACTAGAAATTGCTGATTTCGAGTTTTCATTTAAAAGATATTTTTCATTTTGATCAATTACAAACTTCACATTTTCCCTATCTTCAACAACAAATTATATTTCTAAAACATTCATAGGTAATTTTTCTAGAACATTAATTTTTATAAGAAAATAAATTTCATGAATCTTTATTAAACATTTATAACCTCAACCATTATGTTTGTATCTAATAAATATTCCATCAACACCTCTCTGATTGAATTTCATAAGATTTTCATCTCTGACTTTTATAATGCATGCAAATCCAAAAAACCTTATGGGATTTAAACATGGAGTTTCATTTCAGAAAATTTCATAAGGATTAATACATGAGTTCATTCTATAGGCATGTTGATACTATATATCAATTGATATACTAATATCTCACCACTAAAAATAATAATATGTGTCATTCTCAATGAACAATGTTTTCCCAAATTCACAACATTTTTGTTCTTTCTTTCCGAAAAACATATTTCATATGGTTTGTATAGTGAACTAAAATCATTATGAATTCAATGTTTTTTAGGATAACCTATTAACTCTTAATTTTTATATTTATCACCATAACAAAATATCCACCATCTTTCTCTGTACTTCTCAAAAAAAATTAATAATAATTGTGAGATCCTATTATTTATGTTTAAAATATACAATTCTTCTAATGAGAGTGAATTAATAATTTTAATAAATAAATAAATTATCAATGTATGCTGAATTTTTCTATCATAAACTATCATAAATTATAAGATCCAATGTTCAAGCTGAAGGAATCATAACTTTCTTATGTTTTGAGTTTGTAATCTCCCATTTAAAAAAATGTAGCAACATGAATATCTTCTTATTTTCATATCTAGAATACCATGAATACTATATCACTGATCTAATTTTCTCATATAACTCTGAAATATATATCCTATCTTTTTAGTTCATAACTAATTTTCTCTCATTATGCCCAAATAGACTAAACATTCTACAAAATCAACATGAAACATATTTAAGTTGGATCATAAAACTTGTGTAACAACCTTCTAATCAATATTTTATTCCCAATAAAACCATAAAACCTGAAAAAAAAAACTTTATTTAATTCATCAATTTTTTGAAACACTTAATATGTTATATTTCGTCCAATAAAAAAACTAAGCCTTTAGATATTTCAACTTTTCTTCACCAAAAATTAAAGATACATCACTTTTTATTCTCAGTCATGCATCATCGATGAAATGTAATACACATTATTTAGAATATTTCACATTATTAAATATCTAAAAATATTTTTTCATATATAAAGATCACCCAAAATCCAAAATCTTGGTCTATTCTCCCGATGTATATTTTAAAGCAGTATCAATAATAATATCATCTACCTTGAATTTATCTTTATTCACATCAACATTTCAATTTCTTTGGTAAACAAATTTGTGCCAACAATGTAACATGAAATAATATTTCAAGGAGTCCAAGTTGTTAAAATATCCCAAAATACATTCTAAATGGTGGAATATATTTTTAATTTTCACACTAACTATCTCGGGTTTCTTTCTTTGAGGGGGTTGAATCCCCATCAATCTCTTATTCAAGTTTCTATTGTGATTATTGTAATATTGATGATTAAAATAACACGTATTCTATATATGAAAAAACTAACCACAATACCCATAATAACCATAGATGAAATATTTTCTAATGTAACTTCCATACTATCCAAAGTTGTAAACTCTATTTTCATCAATATTCTAACTTCCTAATTTAGAACATTATTGTACCTTATAATTTTTGTTATCTTATGAAATTTGATACTTAATGTAAGAGTTATTCTAAGGCTCAATAGAATCAACTATTGTAAGTGTATTTGGTTAATACTTCAGAATGTTGGAAACACCGTATTTTTCACATTTGTTGATTTTGGTTATATTAATTGTTTTCTTATATTTCTTTTTTATTCTGAAAATCATCATTCATATTAAAAAAATTATAATAACATTTTTTGATCCTTTTTTTATTTTCACATTTTTAATCACTTACCAACTTCAATTTCTACGTTTTGGATAGTCAACATTTCTCACTTTGTTTTGGATGTTTTTGTTGAAAAAGTTCCAACTCTTTATTTTTTACCTTTTACTTTTCATCAGGGTCAATATTGATATTTTTCACTTCATTATGTACTTTATTAAAAGCATAAATCCATTTAAGAAACTTGGATTTTTTCATCAAGAAACAATTCTTTATGGTTTAATAGGAGATCAAATTTCTTTAAATATATATTTTCCCTTTCATTTTTTATAGTGATTTAAAGACAGTATTTGATCTATTGTTTTATAATATACTCCATCCAAGTCCCTTCTTCTTCAGAAATACTACTTTAGTCACTAGTGATATTTTCATCAAAATAATTTTTAATAAAATTATCTTGGGTTGAATTGTCACTGAGGTTTTCAGCTTCTTCTTCATTGTTAGTAGTCATCATATGACACAAAACTTCTCCTTTTAAAACTTAGAACTTTTTATACTTTCCATTAAAATTGGATTTGGATTTTTCTACATTCATAATAATTTTTTATTTACTTTCTATTATCTAAATAACTTTATTAATCTTTATTTATTTATTGGAAAAATTAAGTAATGTTTCTAATAGATCCATAGCCAAAACATTTAAAGGGTAAATTCCATTTGAATATTCTTTTCTGATTTTTCACATTTTTGTGAAATAAGGATATAAATTAATCAAAACAATTAATAGCTTCTCCTTTGATGTTGGATTCACTAATTTTATCATAATTAATAACTTTATTGGATTCTACTATGTTATCATATTTATAAAAAAATATTGATCATACTTTTCTTGAATTTTCATAAATTCCCCTCTTCTTATTTCATATGTGATGAGAGTGATATTTAAATCATACAAAGATAGAGTTTGAGTATTTCTATCTTCTAATGAAAATAATTTTTCATAAAACTTATCAATAAGAATTTGTAAGAAATTTTCAATAAAATTTGAGTCTTATAAATTCTCAAAATGGAATCTCATGATACTAACAATGTTGTTCACTTTCATAAATAATTCACTGACATATTCATAATCACCCTTTTATGATCTTTATACTTTTGCCTCTATATATTTCTCTTGGATTTATTAACATTATTACTTACTTAATATATGTTCTTAATCATTTTCTATAAATATTTTTCACTCCCACTCCATTAATTCTAAAAAAACCACTTTTATAAAGTGATGAAAGTGTAGCATTTCTGTTTTACCAATTATTCACTAAATATTTATTAACAATAGATTTTAGAGGAGAATTCTTAGTACAAGGAGGGAAACCATATTTCACATATTCATGAACATTATAACAAAGAGATATAATATATGAAATCATTATATCCTTCTAGATATTATAGTTATTTATATCATGAATCAGAATCTCTTTTGTATTTATATAATTCTTAAAATCCATAAAAACTCATTTGTTCAATTAAGTTTATCAAATAGTCAATGATGGGAACCTCCACTCTAATTCTAATTCAAAGGAACAATGTCATCACTAAGAGGGGAGGGTTTGTATTAGTGATCCTTTATTTTTAAAATTTATTATTTATTATGGAACAACCATCACCTAATATTAATTATTTATATCATTACTAGAATAAAATCACCTAAACAAAACCAAAAGAACACAATAATTTAAAATGTTCAATTCTCAATAAGAGTATCATGTCCTCTTTATGTTTTATAAATAATAAAATATCACACAATCCATAAAAAATAATCATTTTTAGGTGCTTACAAAAATGAAGGAATTTACATAGACTTGTGTTACACACTAAAAAATAAAATAGTCCATGTGCTTCTTAATACAAAATTTATAACCATTGTTTTTGTAACAAATCTAGGAAACCATTCACAACATGATATGAATGTTTTCACTGTGAAAATAGTATAGTCTAAAATTTTTTTATTACTGAAAAAAATATTCACTTTATTTAACAGAAGTAGGTAATATCCAATTCAGTCAGGTGGTAGTCATTCTAGAATGTTTTTTTCTTTAGAAATTTCCATTAAGAATAGACTATCAAAAAGTTCTATAAAAAAGTACCATTCAAAAACCTCTAATAAAATTTTCAAATTTATTATTATAATTCCATTCAATTTTATCCTATATAAAATTTTACTTGGTAAACCTTAATTACCACTTTACTATTCTTTACAATCTTCTTCTTCACTCCAATAATTGTATATCTTGTTTGAGAAAATCCAGGTCAAAACTTTTTCTAACATAAGTTCATCGGATATCTCTACATGAAAAAAATTGTGTTGCACTTCAAATTTTTTGCATGTGTGAAAATTAAACACATACTTTGTACTTGGACTGCTTTATAGAGTCATATTTGATGTCTCATAGTTAGGAAAACCCATTTTCATTCCTACCCAATGAAAAATATGAATAAAAAACACCCGGTTGAACCAATTTCTTGATTTTTTCCCAATTGTTATATAATGTTTTTAAAGATTTATAAAATACCCAAAATCTCCTTCATCATTGTATTTCCCTAAAATTAGTGTTAAACAATACTTACAATGTTCATTATTATTTGAAACATCACTAAATTTAGAAAATATTTTTAGGAACATTGAATGATCCACTCAACATCATCTAAGTTTAAGTCTTTATGAAACCTTGTGTAATGAAGATCACATCAATAAACATCTTCTAAAAAAAATTTCTTTAAAAATACATATAATTTATTTTCCCTAAATTTTTTTTCCTATCTTCTCTACCCAGACAACTCGTTTACAAGAAATATTTTTATCTTTATTCCTCATCTATGTTTCAATCAATATTTGTTATAAGAAAATTCTATCAAAATAATCTAAATCTCTATAATTTATGGAAATAGTTTGTTTGAGAGATTCTATTTCTTCACTAGAATACTTAAAAAATTCTTATAAATAGTTCAACTTGCATCAATTTTTTTCATATCTGATAATTTTTCTTTGGAACTTATTATACTTCTATTAACTTCCACAAACATCATATCTGGTCTATATGATCATCAAATTTTCAATCCCATTTCTATTTTGAAAACTCTATCCAAAGAACCATGCTTTGGAAACTCATATATATTGTACATCCAATTACCTTGTAAAAACTTATGTGAATTTTTGATCATGCATTTATTAAATATTATATGTTTAATGATATGAATCTTAGAAATCTATCTGATAATCTATATTTGGAGCTACTCCATTGGTCCGTACGATACAACATCTCGAAAGGTCTTCCTAGAAATAGTTATTTAGAATATTCAAATTTCAAAAATCCAATCAGTTTATCTTCTCTTCCCTTTATACAAACATCATCTCAGATCAATAAATCTTTATGATGTAAATAAATTTGAGATTATTATCGAATCATTTAACATTTTCTGTTAGAATAATATTTTTCTAATCATTATTTCATAATAAAACATTGGTAACTTTTGAAAAAAAAATTAAGAAAAACCTCGAAAAATAAAATATTTTCTTAAAATAATCATTTGATTTTTTATTTCAGAACACTTTTGTAAATTTGATTTTATTTTTTTAAAAAAACATTTCTTGATAATCTCAATACAATTAAAACTCGATCTAATCACTAATTTATGAATATTTTATAATGTGAGGTGATTTTTTTAAAATAGGAAAAGGAAAATTCTTCTACCCATATTCTTACAACTTGTAACATTAAAACAACTAAAATCATACATAGAAAATCCTTCAACCAACTTGGTCATAAAAATAATATACACCATAATATAATTTTATAGAAACATAAGGCAATAAAAAATTATACATGGGGCATAATCATTGGAATATGACATAAATATTTAGAAAATATAATAAGGAACTATTCCATAGACACAATCATAGGATATCATTATATAGATGATTAGGTATCAGAATCTTATGACTCATTATATGGTTTATCTTAAATTACTTCTTACATCCCATTATAACTTGAGAATTATAATTCAAGGATCATTATCGACATGTGTGTCACCATATATAGTCCATTATTGAATTGAGTATCATAACTCATTGTCCAATATCAACACGGGTATCATAAATCATTGTTAATTATTAACTCGAGTATCAAAAATCATGTTCTATTATTATATCATAATATATAAAACCATAAATAATTAATTTCAGGTAAATAAAAAACCCATCCATAAATCATCGATAAATATGTGTTCTAATTGAAAGAAATCATTCATTGAAACATAAATAACACATGGAATGGGAAATGGGGGATTCAAAATTTCTTGATGGTATTATTAAAATTGACCTTAGTAATGTGAATATTGATATGAAAAAATTCAATCACCCCAAACAAATATTTTTTAGCAACATTTAGAGGTTTATTGATGAAAAAAACATCCATGGAAATAATTCCATTTGAGATAAAGATGAATCTGAAAGAGAAATAATTAAATTCGTTTTAGACAAATATTATAACATTAGAGTAAGTGATTAAGTTCTAAGTCCATTTGAAACGTCATTTTTGGAAAGTTTATATTTGACAAATTGAAAAGAATGAATTTTAAAATTCATTATTTATAAATTAATTTAAATTAAAATGCCTTGAAAAATACAAAAATGACTAATGTGGTGAAATTAAAACATTTTGGAACTATATAATTTTAAAATTAACCATTAATAGTGGATCCTTGAAAAAAAATATAATGGATTCAAAAAGGTAAATTAAAAACATTTAAAAAAATTAATTTTTGAAATAATATTCAACAATAGGTCATTAAAAATATATAAATTATTTATAAATATAATTTAGAGTCAAATATAAAATTTTTGAATTTGAGAGGATGGAGAACTTTTTTATATTTTTAAATAGATTTTCTGGAAACTAACATCATAAAAGGAGTAACAAAAAATCCTTTCGAAAACCGAAAAAGGTAATAATGTGGTTAACATTAGATAAAACAGAATTAGGTTTATAATTTTAATATATAAAGTTAGTGGGAATTGAAAATATATACATTGAATGAAAATCATTATTAAATTGAATGGGTATTTCATTTAACAATGTCATACTTTATTGGGAATGAAATTCATGGTGGTGGACGATTTGAGTCAAAAGTTTCACATTCCGTATATAGATGGATAATATTTAATATATAATCATTAAATTGTTGAAATAAAGAGTAAAATAATTTAGGTCAATATAAATTATTATAATTGAAAGAAAGAATATTTCATCATCAACTTCCTTTACAGCTTAAGAAATATTTTAATATAATTCCTATGAAATAGAGGGATTGAATTTGAACATAAAAAACCATGAGTAAAATATAATTAGCAATAAAATATATCAATTTTTTATTATTAAAAAAAATTAAATGAAATTATATTCATAACCAACATTTCTCAACGAATGGAAATTGAGAGGATACATAGCAAATATTTTGGTATCCTTTAAATTGAAATCCATTTATAGAAAGAACACTATATAACTCTTTAAACCCCATAAATTAAATGAATATGAAAAATAACTTCATTAATAAATAATAAAACCATGTAAAATATTTCATATTTAAAAATATTAAATATTTATTAAGGAATTAAATTTGAAACCAAGAACCACTAACCTTGTATTCCTACATACTAGAACGTGCTCTATCCTCTTTGAGAACTTAAGATTTATCATGGAAATTCCATTTTAATTGGAGGCCTTTTGTTATCTAATTTAGAATATCATCTAATAAAAATGTGTGAGACATATATAAGGTTACAAAATGGAAGTGTTTTATAATATATTTCTAAGGAATAAGGTTATCATGAAGGGGAACAAGTGTCCACCTTTTTCAATTTAAGAGAAGTGCATTTTTCAGAGTACCCATTACTTTGTAATAATAAAATGTTACTATTCAAGGGTCAATGGTTTCAAAAGTGTAAAATATTATGTGGAGATAGTTATTCGGCCATTCATCCCCTTTTAAACTCATTTTTGAGAAATATTGGAGTTATTTAAGGCCATTTCTTTTTTTACCTTCTTTACTTTACCCTTATGGACATTAACCATGGAAATAGATTTTTAACCACATTAATTAATTTTAATGAAAAAAAATTAAAAATGACCCTGTTAAATAATCTTAATACACTTATTTAAATTATTAAAATCATTTTATCAAATATAACTTCGAATGTTGAGAAATTTTAATTTTATAAAAAACAAATAAAATGAATAAAAATATTTTTTTGAAAATATGAATTTTTAAGCTTAAAATATATTTGTACATTACAATTAGAAATTTTATTAAATTAAATGACATAAATTAATTTACTATATAGAGAATAAAAATTTTTGTGGGTTTAAAATAAATTCAAAACTGATTTTTATAATAACAATGTTAAATTAAAAAAGAGGAATGAAAACTATATTTAAATGATAATAAAATGTTACTTAAGTTCTAAAATTAAATTTAGGTTTTATAAGTTCAAAAAAACTTGTTTAGATAAATATATTTATTATTTAAATAAATCTTTATCAATTAATATGTTTTATAAACATGTATATATTTGTTATATATTAATTAAATCATAAAATTTACACCTTTGGGAAAAAATATATTTTTTACTATTCACATAAAAATTAATTATTTCGTAAAAATACACCAAATTTAAATTAAAATAATTTAAACATGATATATTTAGAAAAAGAATTTAATTTTCATAAATTAAAATATTAAAAATTATAAAAAAAAATTCTTAATTAAATTACAATATTTTTTAAAAAAACTTTATTCATTGATGAAAAAATTCTTCTTAAAACATTAAGTGTTCTTAATACTATTTTTTGATTTATAATATATTAAAATATTTTTATTTAATTTAGGTATTATTTTGATTAAATATTCATAATAACATTAATCTAATATGTCATGACTCATTTTAGTTTAGTTTTGTTTTGTAGAATAAGTGACCAATATTCATATTAATTTAGAGAGTAAATAAATTCCAAAATATTAGGATTTTATAATATAGTTTATGAATGGTCAAAATTTAGATAGACTATAAACCTTTTATAATTTCCTTGAGAATTTTATGATTATTTTTTCATTAATTTTTTTTTTTCAATTATCAATATTAGTTGATGCATGGTCTATATGATATCAATTGATATCAACTTTAATTTGATTTTTTTGTCCCCCTAAATCAATAAGATTAATTCATCAAGTGTGATAGATCATAACTCTATCAAGAATTGATAATATTCATAAGAAATGATATATCAAGTGTAAAATAATGTCAGAATTAATTATTTAAAAATCTCATTCATTGATTCTTGTTTTAATTAAGAATTAGTTTGGTATATTAGTTAAATTTTATAATCTACCATCAATCTGATCAAGAATTGGGTATAGGGAGTTGCCATAAATAAGATGAGAGAATTGATATTTGATATTTATATCATAATTTCTTTTCAAGATTAGGCAACAATGGATCTATGATTACAAGATTCCCTCGACCAAGGGTTCTTTAATATCTTGGGAATAATCAATGGATTTGAATATAAAAAGCTAGAAACCTAATTATAAATTAGTGACCAATTAATAAAACTTGTCCATAAGTGAGAAAGTTATGTATTTTTAAATAGTCTTTTCTAATTGTTCCAAAACACTTGTTTTAGTGAATTTTAATTAATCATAATGATTTTAGTTTTAATCTTTCTTAATCCAAAAATAATATTTTTCTAGTCAAAAACCGAATCGACCAAATTTGAAGGCACAAAATTTTCTCTTAATGGGATTTACATGACCTTCAACTCTAAAAGTTAATAAAATATTTAAGGATCAAGAAACTCTATAAATTTATAATCTTAGAAACATCTACAGAGTGAAAATGATGGATCGAGAAAATTCATTGACAAATATCCATTTTAAAATTGGTGATATGGTAGAATACAGGTTTGATAATACATGCATATTATTATATGGGTTATATAAATAATGGGTTCGCATTATGAGATACTGTGTAAAATTTATAATATGACTAAAAAATAGTTGTGTGACTATTTTGGAAAATTTAATGTATATATCAATTATTTCTAGTAGATAATCCATGTATGTGAAAAAGTAAATCATTAGGGAATCTCCTCAAAATTGGTAATTTAATTATGTAATTTTTCAAATAAAAATATTATTTAATATTAGTTTGAAAATTATAACAGAATTTTTATTTTCGATTTTAGATTCTATTAATTGAATATTAAAATGTAATGCTATAAAAATAAACCATTTATTTTTTCATCATAGGCACCACAAGTTTTCAATGTTCCCATCTTTCTACTCTAAATTGGAAAACAGTTTTATTATAAACAAATTAAGGTGCAAACAGATCCCAAAATGGTGATAATGAAAATATTGGTACATCACTTGAAAGTTATTTCACTTATGATGATCAATTACTTATATTAAATTATCATAACTGAGGAATTTTTATTTTAATGTTGAGGACATATAAGAAAAAGGCTTATCTAATAAAAATATGAGTAAAAGAAAAATAAAATCTAAAAAGTTTCTTCACAATTGAGAAGGTAAATATTTTTTTAGTATATTATATAATTTATTTTTTTAATATATATAATATCATTATTGTATTAATATTAATCATATTTTCATTAAAATATAATTTTTTATTTTATAGAATTTTTTAATATCCTTTAGAATTTTTTACTAATTTATGTATATATAATTATTTAATTAAACAAATTAAGTTAAGTTAAATTATTTAAAAAAAATTATAAAAAGTTTTCAATGTTTAGGTTTAAAAACTTTTTTAGTAACTAGTATATTTATTATTATTAAACTCTATTTTTTATAATGTTACATCCACTTAAGAAAATTTATACTTTGTATATTTTTAAAATATAATATTCATTGTTTATTTCATTTGTAAATGTTAACTGATCACAACAATAATCTTGGTTATAACTTAATTTACCATGACACAAATAAGTAGGATATATTTTTTTTAAATTTTTTATATAAATATAAAATGTAAACCAAAAAAGGCAAACTATAAAAAATTAGTTGACATGGAATTACAAATGCCAACGAATTAAGAGCAACAAGAATAAATTTAACAATTATATTAGTTTTTTGGTCAGTTAAAATTTCATTATTATAAATTTCCACTAGTATAAAGTATATGCAACCATAAAATATTATATATTGAAGTATTTTTGGGAAATTATTATTAGATAATTGTATTGATTTGTTTTCATAAATAGTATGAATTATAAGAATCAACATGTTTTTTGTTCCCTAATTTTGAGGTTTATATAAGTAATAGATATTATATCCTTGATGGTTAAAATAAATAAATACAATTTTTTATAAATTTATTTGAGAACTGATAAATTAAGAGGGTAGGTGAATATATTAGTTCGTGTGTTGTCATACTGATTATACTATTTATACAACAAATAATTTGGGGTGTTTTTATTTCCACTCAATATGAAGAAACACTAAGGTATCAATATTCATTATTTTATTATTGATTTGAAATATTTTTATATTCCTAATAATTTTATCTTACAATTTTTTGGAGACTAATCCAAAAGGATCTTGAATTAGTTAATAAACATTCACATCTATATATTATGGGAATTTTTCATATATAGGTCTTCTAAAATAGCATGTATCTAAATTATTTATAGAAATATATCTTCAGTATTTAATATATCACATAGCCAAATATTAATAGGTTTTATTTTCCACTTTGAAAATTAGATAGAAACTGATATAAAATATAGTGCTATCATACCCCACCATATATTAGTCATATATGCCTAAAATAAAAGATTGTTCCAAATTATCGATGACTATATTTTGGAGATCACAAAAATATATTCAACACATTTGTCTATTTATTACCTTTTTAATTTTTTTAATTTATTATATTTAGTCAAACAAAATAATTACTATGTTTTTTAGCATTCTAACAACCTAAATATCATAATTTGGTTCAAATTTTGGTCATAATAATTATATATATAATCACGATTTTTGAATTTAAAAATATTTAACTTCCAAAGGATGTTAGGGGAATTTTTGTTGGAATCATAAAAATTTAGAAAATATGAATTAGTAATATGCCACTTCCGTAGATAAAGTTGTTGTGTTTATGGATGAATTAAAATAAAAATGACATATTATCAATCAATATTTTTAAAACTCGGGATAATCATCAATTATTTTATTTTATTTGTTTTGTTTATAAATAAAATTATGTTTATATTGATTTCAAATTTATCTTATTAAGTGTTGAAATGAATTTGATTTATTAGTAAGTATTTCTTTTCATTATATGTTTCATGTGATCAGGTGTATAATTTTCCAGGTTACTAGATATATATCATTTCTTTAGAAATTGGTTATATATGATAAATAATTCAAATATTTTGGAGTAAAAATTATAATTCTCATATTTTATAGAAGAAATCAGGATAATTGGAGTTTCCATAGGAATCCTTCTAGAATAGAATATCAATATATTTTTTAATGTAATAATTGTCAATGTATTTTTTTTACAATTAATTTTTAATATAATTGTCATGATCTGCCTTTTTCAAGATGGAGAAATGAAGGTAATGTGTCACGAACATCCTTATTCAAGATGAATAAAGAGAGATAATTAACCCAGAGTCCCGCCTCTAGTAGGCCCTGAGGTGCTGACCAGCACCAAGGGTATAAAATCTCACAAGGTGGAATCCATTTACCTTTTTGTAAATCAAAATTAATAGATAATATGGTTCATCCCCGAAAAACTCCAAGTACTATATATAAAAGAAAACCAAAATCCATTCCACATGCATGTTTAAAAATATAATTATTAAAATTAAAAAACTCCAACGGAATTACCAAATAAAGATAAATAATGACATGACAACAGTCCCTACATTTGAGCCAGAATGGTCCATCACTACCTGGGTAATCCTCCTAGAATCCTGAAAACAATTTTATATATGTATAGTGAGCATACAAGAATACTCAATAGGTAAATCCAAAGTATCTCATTAAAAAGTGGATAATCATACTAATTCCCCTTTGAGAAAACAATAGAACCCAACAAAACCTAACAAGATATAGTAGCCATTCCAACCTTCCTAATGCACTTTCACCAAATAAAGCAAGTCAAGTGAAATAATATAGTAGGCACGTCAATGATTTGGGTACCCCTCTCCAATTCCCAATGGTAGCTACTCACACCTTAATTAAAAATTTACTGGCACTCATACCTCTTCTGTAATCCCCACATAAGAGCATGCACACACAAACCTAGGCCGTATGAAACACTTCACAACCCACATGCAAACACCTAGGCCACAAACCACATCAAATCACACCTGCAGACACCTGGGCCCCAAACCGCACCATAACCTACCCAATTAACCTTGGGATATCAAAGAATTGAATAGGAAGAAGAGAAGGCCAAGTAACCAAATATCTACCCTCCGACCGGGAAGATGATAAAGACACCATCCACCATGATGATGGGTTTGTTCGTCACAAAGTTCTCTATTATGGTGTGGTGCGTATAGAAATCACAAAGGAAAAAAACACACACACACACACATATGATATAAAAAACTATTCCCAGCCTATTGGTTCTCAATGAATAACCATCCCATAACACTAACAACCTTACTGCAAACTCTAAATGAAAAACCACAAAACAAGGCATAAGTCAAATCATACCCCATCCCATTCATTTAATAAATTATACTTTTTTATTAAACAATTAATTTATTCCATTACTGTCTGGGAAAGTATGAAGCATGTCACATACCAACCCACACAAAAAAATCACACATGGAATAAGAACAACGGTAATTAAACCCACTTCATATTTCTACTCTATTTAACACCCATTCATGTCATAACGAAACCAATCATGAGACACAGAGTGAGTATTTGGGAATTCTACTCAAGGAGAAACTCTAGGTGAATTACCCATACCAACCACTACAATCATCATTATTAAAATTCATTCCTCCCAATCCAACAGCTCAACCACAACAAACCCCCAACTCACAACCGCAGCCATCAACACATCTCACCACAACCATTCTTAGTATCCCTCCTATATAAAACTTCTCAAATTACCATATCCATAGAACCAACCCCCTCTGTATAGCCTAGTAACACACACACAACACACAAACATTCTTATAAAAGAATAACCACACAAACCACACAGAGCACAAACATATTTAGATTTAATAGGTTATCTGTTCATTGATTCCACTATTTAATTCAGGGGTTGTCACAGAAACTAGGTTATCAAAGGGAAATAATTTATTAACCATGTATACATAGTTAAAAAATCTCATTTTGAAACATTAATCCAAGAACAAAAAAGATTCATTCCCTAGATCACCCCATTTGAAAACAAACGACCCCCAACTGCCATACTTTTAGCGGGTTATTAGGCCACACAAAACACATTTCCAAAAAAAATAAAACAGAAGCATTATTCACTTTTTTACATCCCCTATATATTAATCATAAACCCATTAAATTATCTTTATTATGTTCTCGTTATTCTATATTTCTGATGAAGAATTCATACACCCACCCCATATGATACAAAATTAAAAGAGAGTCTAATGAACACCTACCTTGAAGAATATACAATGATCACCTACTTATTGTGCCAAGATAGGGGGTGCGCAAGAAGCAGAAAAATCTACAGAAAACGCAATCCAAAGTCTTCATCACAACAACATGAAAACTCGAGGAAGAAATTTTGGGGGCACACTAAGAGAAAAAATAAGGGTTCAAGGAAGAGAGGATCTAGGATTTAGAAAGGCCATATCCTAAATCAACAGAAGGAAACAATTTTAAAATTAATTATTGTGAGGTCTTGACCAAGAGCATGCGGTTTGACCATTTTAATTCTTTGAGATCTTTGTTAAATAAAAATATATAATTAAGAAATTTTAAATTTTACCCAATCTAAGAAAACATGGGTTTAAATTTGTGTCATGTCAATTAAAATGTTAAAGGGTTGAAACTAGAAAAATGGGGAAGATTCTGAAATTTTGAAAAAATATCAGAAATGAATTACTATGGGGTGGGTAATAATTGAGAGTCACTAGTAGATGAGTCCCCAGTGCGATCTATCAATGGATGAGTCACCATTGGGTGACTCACCATTGGGTGAATCGCTATTGGATGACTCACCATTGGATGACACACCATCAAACGAGATACCATTGGATGAGTCCTCATCACGAGTCACCGCTGGTGACCAACCGGTGTGAGTCCCCATTGCGACTCATCGTTTGACAAGTCAGTGCTAGAGACCTATCGGTGTGATTCGTAGTTGAGACCCACCATTGGATGATTCACCATTGTGAGTCACTACTTGTGAGCTACTGATATGAGTCATCATTGTGGCTCACTGTTGTGACCACTTGTCACGACTTAACATTCTTGACTCATCAGTCCTGACCCACCATTGCAAGCCACCATTGCGAGTCACCGACATGACTCACTATTGGGATGGCCTACCATTTAAAAAAATGCAATTTTGGAATACGCCTGAAAAAAGCCACAACTACCTCCCAAAAGACCTTAAAGAATGAATTTTCTCAAAATAATCGACCCGAGAGGTCTAGGCCATTACCTCAGATACCTCTCAAATTATTATTTCCATTGAGAATTCAGACCAAACCCATAAGAAATCAGGTTCTCAACTACCACCCTGCGAGATACCTCTCCAAGAACTTGCTACACATGAAGAACCCATACCAACCAAACACACCAAGGTTCAACTATAATCCACCATGTGTTGTTCGAAAATTGGAGAGAAACCTAAACATCCAAGAACACCTCCTATGACTTCTGACACCCCAAATGACCATAACATACACAAAAAAAGTAAAAAAAACACACAGTTTTCATCACAAGAACAAGATAACTCCTTCCTTTATGTTAAGATACTATCCACTCTAGGTGGCACAAAATCGCTTGTATCGGTTCAATCATATCAAAATTAACATGTCTCGACTATGAAACAGGTCCCCCCTTTTTCCAAACATTAGAACTTTATCACACATTATGAAGCAATGAAATAATCCATCTCATAGAAAAGAAACTTCAAACATCACATTACAATAGAAAACAAAACAATGAAAAACACAAAACAACTTTGGGTAATGGGAACACATACATGCTTCCCCCTGCCATGTACTCTCCTCTAGGTCACCATGCCTCAATAACACACAATCCAAGGGATTTTCCATCCATGAAGCATCTTCTCTCAATGATCTTGGATCTCCACTAGTCATTCAAAAAATGTCGCATCATCCTCAATATCCAACTCTCTATAGTCAATGAAGTGGGAGTCATCATATTGGTACCAGTGAAGTTGAGATATTTGAAAGACATAATGGACCCTCTCCAACTATTGTGGAAACAATAACTGGTATTCCACCTTACCAACTCTCCCCAACACCTTTAAGGGTCTAATGAGTCTCATAGAAATCTTACTCTCTCTACCAAACCTACCCTTCCCACATTGAGGGGAATCTATTAAGAAAATATTGTCGCCATCATCAAAATCTATGGGATTTCTCTTGAAATCAACATACGACTTTATCAAATCTTTCATTACATTCATCCTATCATGAACAATTTAAACCTTCTCAATCATGCTTTGAACCACCTTAGGACCAAGAACAACCATTTCTCTAAATTTTGTCCAGTATAAGGGTGAATTACATGGTATTCCATTAAAGGATTCAAAGGAGCCATGCCAATGGAATAGTGATATATATTATTTCATGAAATCTATACCAAGGGAAAGTGTCACACCCAATATCTACTATATTTCAAGACACACTCCCATAATATATCCTCCATTTCTTGGATGGTCGGATCCATATGCCCATCTATCTTAGGGTGGAAGGATGTGTTGAGGTGTAGCTGCATTCCAAAAGCATTCTCCAATCCCCTCCTAAATCATGAGGTAAAACTTGTATACCTATACAAGATAATGTATCTCAGAGCTCCATGCAGTTGAGCCACCTCATCCACATACATATTTTCCAAGAATCTACTATGCCTGAACCCTTAATCTCTAAGAAGTGGGACGATTTTGTCAGCTGATACACTAATACCCAGATAACATCATAGAATCCATGTTCCCTAGGTAACCCTGTGATGAAATCCATCAATATTTTATCTCACTTATACTCAAGGACATATAAGGGATGAAAAAAACCACTGGGAAAACAATTCTCCACATCCACCTACTGGAAAACAAACCACTTAACCACAAACCCTGCTACTGCTGGTTTTATCCCAGGACCCCAAAACAACATTCTAAAACCATAGAGAATCTTGGAAATTCCTGGATGTATCATTATGGGGGATCTATGAAACCCTTGGTGGACTCCCTCATGCATCTCTACTAGAATAAACATCCTTCCATGAAAGAGCCTCTGATTCTGACCATCCTCCGACCATCCCTCTAGAGCATCGCTATGGTCAATGCAATCGTGCATCACCTCTTCCTCTGAATCTCCCCACTAAGACTCCTCCACTTATTTCATCAGATAATAATGTACTTTCATATTATAGAAACAAACTCATCCATCATGTACCCTGAAATCTATGTTCAAGGCTTCTAAATTCTTCATCACCTTCCAAGCATCTATAGACTCACGAATAGACTCCTTTCATGACATCCTACTCAAAGTATAAGTTACAAAATTCACATTTCCCGAGGTCTAGGATATCTCAAAATCACAGTCTTCAATACACTCCATCCTAATATTCAACTGAATGTTATAATATCATTGGGAAAAGATAAACCTCAAACTCTTGTGATCTGTGATGACCAAAAAGGGCTCCCTAAAGTGGTAATACAACCACAACTTCGGTGCAAACATGGCCGCTTTGAGATCCAGATTAGGGGTGGAATAGTTAATCTCAAGGAGACATGACTATCAAGACCCATTATAGATCACTCCCCACTAATACATTAGAAAACATCCTAATCCCTAACAATAAGATTCACAAAACACTTTGAACATCACCCATTCCTCTAGAAACTAGAGTACATGAGCACTGAAAAACATCTCATTCAGATAGATGAATGATTTCTAGCACTAGTCCCCACATAAAATCGTGATCTTTCTAAGTAAAGGCTATCAAAAGAGCTATTACTAGAGAAAAATTGGGTACAAACCTTCAATAATATCCTGACAGACCAAGAAAGTTCTGAACCTCCACCACATTCTTGGGTTGTACCAAAGAATGAACCGATTCATCATTTTAAGGGTCCACTACTACACCCTAATGAGACACCGAATTCATAATAAAATGCACCTCAAATGTCCATAAAATTCAATTGGGAAAATTTTTGTAGAGTTTGTAGAATTAAAGGACTTGCATGAAATTCCTAAGATTGTCATTATGCTCCTCCTCCGACCTTGAGTAGATCAAGATGTAATTGATGTACAAAACAAAAAACCAGTGTAGGAACTCATGAAAGATGGAGTTCATGAGTCCCATGAACATGATTATTGTGTTTGTAACACCGAATGACAATACCAAAAACTAGAAGTTCTTATTCCATCAACTGAAAGCAGTCTTTAGGATATCTCCCTCCTTCATCCTCAACTAGTGATACCCAAAACACATATTGATCTTAAAAAACCAACTGGCTCCTCTGAGTTTATCAAATTGATAATCTATCCTTATGAGAGGGTAATAGTTCTTGACTTGTACCTAATTCAACCTCTTATAGTTTATGCACAACCTTAGACCACCATCTACCATCTTTTCCAACAAGACTGGAGCACCCCATGACAACACATTGGGATAGATAAATCATTTCTTCATTAGGTCATCAATCTGAATCCCTAACTCCCATAACTCACATGGTTCTATCCAATAAGGATCCATAGAAATTGGAGAAGAAACAAGTTTTAAGTCTATCCCAAACTCGATATCACGTTGAGGGTGTAAAGTCACAACAAAAACATGGAAAACATCCAAGAACTCCCAAACAACCATGGGGGATTCCAACCGTTCAATAGCCACTGACTACACTAACAGCTCATCCAATAATGAAAGAAGGTTCTTTACATGCCGACTGCCCACCTGACAGCTCTTCTAACTGATAAAACCCATATTCTAGCTATCCATGTCTGAGAGCATAACATTTATTAAAAGCAGTTGATAACGACATGAATGGAATACAACAAGTCGATGCTGAGAATAACAATGTATGGTTATAACTGTAGTAATAAGAGATCCCAACGAGACTGATATGACCCCATAGTCAGTCTATATCTCTGACACACATAACAAAAATTTTATGACCTTTGACTGGTGTAATCAACACCATGGGAACATAAATCATCTCTATGTATGCTCCCAGAGCATGGGCTAAAACAGGTGCAATAATAGAGTATGAATCTCCCAAATGAAACAAAGAAAAATAAAGAGTACTGAACAAACTGATCATACCTCTAATGATCTACAGCCCTGCGGGAACTGCCGCTTCTATAGAATGCAATGGGCCACACCCAAATCCACTACCCCAATACTACCAACCGATTCCATGAACATGCTAGGGTCGAGGTCCCTGAGTAACTCCCTATGGTTAGCCTCCACCTACGCCATCTCCCCTTGGTGGAGAATGATCGCACAATCCCTGCTATTGAAATATATTAGCTAGCTACTTCTACAAAGGAGGGTGATGAATCTTCTCACCTCCAATATACTGAGCTTGAATGGCCATTGGTAACTGACTCTAGAGATACTGAAGGGCTCCACAAGAGAAGCACTTTGGTTAGAAGATCACAGAAAATGAATGTTGTCCAGAAGGTTTAAAAAACTGCTGGGGTTATCTCCCCATCAGTTGGAACCTCAAAGGACATGTTTTTAGAGACCTGATACTAATAACCTTACCTATAGAAGAACCCTGCTAGATCCCATTTTGTGGTATACCTCCTCACAAGTATATCTCCTCAACTAACTCCTCTTTCTTATGGACCTCCAAGTATGTCGTCAAGGAAAAGGGAGTAACTGCGTACTAGAGAGAAGGATGAAGTACATCCTTTATGAATCTCACACATGAATCCTCATCTAGAAAGAGATTCATAGAAAAATGAAATATATACTTTAACTTAATCCCCATATGTCGTATGAACATACCACAATGATGGATGGAGAGTAAGTCCTGCCTCTTCTTAGCCTTCATAGTCGATGAATGTAATTATGCTCGGAACTCCTTCTTGAAGTTGACCCATTAAACCTAAGCCTCCTTCCACTCCCCTAGTTATATCTTCTACCACCGACATGCAACTCTTATTATCTAACTAATGGACAACAAAACCCAGTACTCTATCAGAGACCTGATCAAAGTGAAGGTGATCACAAGATCCTTGACCTAAATTTCCATCTACATGTACAAAACACTTCCCTTGTACATTCCAAGGCATGTAACTAGAATTCATGTAACACTATCTTCCACTATTCATCTTTCTCCACTAGATACACCCTCCACCTATCAACTGGATCAGCCTGTTGAGCCTCAATTGCCTGAACCATACATGGATGACATCTGAGTGCCATAGCTGAAAATTAAACAAGGAATTACTTAGCCTAGATAGTATGGAATATTATTTAAGATTTATTTTAAATAATTTAACCTATTATTTATTTCAAAGTTCTAAAAATTTCCAAATCAAAAAGGAATAAAAATCATTATGATTCATGCACCTTTTCTAGGGTATCTACCTTGAAAATGGTGTAGCCTCACTTGGTAATTTGATAGGATCAGAGTCCTTGCATTAGATAAATGGGGGGCCTAAAATTTTATTTCCTATCAAATCTTCCCTAGATCATATCATCCACCAAGATCACTTGGCACTATTTCCCTACAAACCCCTGAAATCCTCCCTATTCCTAACATCGAACTCCTTCATATTTCTCATCCATCAACCACTGATACCAATCTTTCATGACTCTGCTTCTTTAATATGGATAAAGGAAGGTAAAGTTTCAGGATCATCCTTCTTCATGTTGAATAATGAGAGATAATAACCCCTAAATCCCACCTTCTGTAGTCCCTGGGGTGGAAACCAGCACCATGTGTATAAAATCTCACAAGAGGAAGGCATTTCCTTTTTTTTGAAAACAAAATGGAGAGATAAGAAAATTCATCTCAAAACAACTCTATGAAATATATGTAAAATAAAACCAAAATCAATCCCATATGCATATTTAATAATAAAACTATCATAATTTATAAAAAACACCAATGTATCAATGAATTCTAAGTGACGTCAGGAAAACAATCCCAATTTCGAAGCTAGTGGGGTCCAGTACGGACCACATAATCCTCCTGGAAATAAGAAAATAGTTATATATACATTGTGTGATAATACCCATGTATCAGTAGGAAAATCCAATGTCTATCATGCACATGTGTAGAAGCATACTAATGATCCTATGAGAAAATGACAGAACCCAACATCACCTAACAAGATATACTAGCCACCCCAATGTCACCAAGGAACACTCACCAAAAAATGAAAGTCATGTATTGTAATATAATAAGCACATATATTATTTTGGTACCCCACACAACTTCCCATTTTTTAGTTGCTCATACCCTAATAGTAAATGTCATGGTGCTCCTACCTCTTCCACAATCCCCATATCACAGCCTTCCAGCACACACCTAGCCACACAACACACAACACATTCTGCCCACAGACACCTATGTCAAAAAACACATCCCATATTTCCTATAGACACCTTGATCACAAAACAAACCACAACATACCTATAGAAACTTGGGAAACCTATACCTAAAAGAGGTAACATGGAAGAAAAAGTAATCAGTTATCTATCCTCCCATCTGGATGTTGATAAGGAAACCCTCCCCTATAATGATGGGGGTGTTCGGAACATAGTGTTCATCTAGGGTGGGGTGTGCATTGAAATCACAAAGTAATATACATGTGTGTATATATATATATGATACCAAAAACGCATCCCAACCTATGGGTTATCAACCAACAATCACCCCATAAAACGACCAACCTTGTTGCAACCTCTAAATGCATAACTACAAAACAAGTCACAACTCAAATAATACCCCCAGCCAATTCATTTAACCCATTATCATAATTTATTAAACAATTCTATCATTCCATTCATATTTGTGCAATTACCTAAGAAAACACACAATAAGACACACACAAAAAGTCACAAGGGTGAAGAAGAACCACAATTTTTTTAACCCACTTCATATTTTGGCTCCATTTAACACCCATTCACTTCATAAACAATCAACCCCGAGACACAGAGTGAATCTATAGGCATACTAATCATGGAAAAACTCAAGTAGAATTACCAATACCAATAAATAAAATCATCATTCTTCAAAGTAATTCCACCCAATCCATTATCTCAACCACAAAAAACCCATAACTCATAACTGCACCTATCAAGAAATCTCACCAAAACCATTCTCTACAGCCCTACTACATAACATTGCATGGATTACCATATCCACATAACCAACCCCCTATAAAAAGGCCAAAATTCTAAACAAAACACACAATCTTTATTAAAAATGCATCACCACACAAACCACATAGAGCACAAACATATTCAGATTTAACATGTGATTTGTTCTTTTATTACACATGTTAATTCCGGGGATACCACAAAAATGGGGTTATCCTAGGGCATCCATTTATTATCCATGTATAGATGGTTAAAATTTTTTATATTGAAATATTTATCCAAGAACAAAAAACATTAATTCCATAGATCATCCTTTTCATAAACAAAATACCCCCAATGGACATTATTTTTATTGGGTGATTAACCCATATAAAACACAATATCAGTAATAAAATAAAATAGAATCATGAATCTCTTTTTATTATCCCTTGTATATTGATCTTAAACCCAATCAATTATCTTCCATAAGTTGTAATTCTTATATCTTCACAAAAAGAAATTCATACACCCACCCAACTTGATACAAAAATAAAAGTGAGATGATGGAATCCCTACCTCGAAGAATAGATGATCATCACCTACTTATTATTCTAGGACTAGGGGTATGAAAATAGTAGAAAAATATAGGGAAAAAAGATCCAAAGGCCTCAACACAACCACATGAATCCTTGGGGAATAAATGTTCAAGACCTACCAAGAGAGAAAAGAAGGGTTCAATGAAGATAGGATCACCTCTATAGAAATTCTAGATCCTAAATAAAATGATATTATGGATTTTAAAATCAATTAATTCCTGGTATTCACCAAGAACATGCAGTTTGAAAATTTAAAACCCTCAAGATATTTATAAAAGTCAAAGAAATGATTAATCACAATGAACTTCATCCAAAACCATTTAAACATGGTATTAAATTCATTCCCTCTCAATTAAAATGTTAAAGGGCAGAAACTGGAAAAACTAGGAAGATTCTAAAATATAGAAACTGTCGAAAATGACTCACTATTTGCTGAGTCACTATCTTGAGTCAATTGTGTGAGTTACTGGTGTACGAGTAACCATTATGTGACTCACTTTTGGATGACTCACCATTGAACAAGTCACTGTTGGATGAGTCACTATTGCAAGTCATCACTGGTGACCTTCCAGTGTGATTCAACACAACTACTCATCATTGGACGAGTCACTATCATGAGTCACTGTTGGGGACCAACCAGTTTGAGTCACAGTTATGACTCACTGTTTGATGAGTAACCGTCATGAGTCACTACTAGTGACCCACCTATAAGAGTCACTATTGTGGCTCACCATCGTCACCTACTATCACAACTTACCAATCATGACCCACCATTTTGAGTCACCTTCGTGAGTCACCAATCCGAGTCACCGACGCAACTCACCATTGGGATGAACTGCCATTGGAAAAACATGAATTTTGGAAAACTTTTTAAATTAGTCATCATTACCACCTAGAACACATTAATGACCAGATTTTCACAATGTAATAGAATATAGAGGTCTGGGCCATTACAATAATACAGGATAATTTTTAATGAAAAATGACCAAATGACACAACCTAAGTATTTAAGAAAAGAATTAGTGATTAAAAAATATAAAAAGGGAAAGGGAATAGTCTACTAAAGACATATAACTCAATCATGTGGTAGGATTCGATCAAAACATGAGATATATGTATGGATATTTACATATACATGGGCTATATAAGTGGAAACATTTATAACTCATTAGTATGAGAGAGATATTGGACACGATTTTTTTAAAAGGTACTGTATGTGTTCTTTAAACATGAAATGGGTAGTATAAATAACTTAAATTATTTTATATGGTATTTTATTTGTATAATACTTATATTTTTATTCACTATAATAATTAAAAGAATAGATTGGATTTTAATGTTTATGGAAGAACTAAAACACTTATATTGTCCCATGTAACTTCAAATCTCTAATTACATGCATTTACCGATAAAATAAAGCACATTACAGAATATTTACAATGATATTATGATGTAACAATAATTATATTATTGTGATACATTCGTTAATGTTGATAAACTTGTAACTTTATTTATACTACCTTATGTGCATGGGTAATTAGGTTATATTGTATTTATAACATTTGATTGATTTTTTTATTATTTTCTTATAAGGATGATT
Source organism: Viscum album (assembly GCA_963277665.1). Lineage (NCBI taxonomy): Eukaryota > Viridiplantae > Streptophyta > Magnoliopsida > Santalales > Viscaceae > Viscum > Viscum album. The sequence continues at coordinate 1,417,335,270 of OY728138.1, forward strand.
GAATGTCTATGACTTTAATCATGATCATTGAATGAAATATTATTATATCATACTTTTATTCTAAACATGGGGAACATAACAATTCATATTATTTATGGAATTAGTTATTATTTGTGTATATTAAATTTAATTTATCATCTTGCATCATAAATTATTTTCCATTAGTTTTGTTTGCTTCATTTTTACAGTTGTGTTGTTTTAACATAAATTAAATTCTCAACCAACAAATCATAGAAATATAGTAAATTTAATAATAGGATATTAATTTGGGTAATCAAAATAATTTAACAAATTATATTTAATTTGTCTCTTTTTTTGTCAATATAGAAATATTCTTTGACACTGAATACTTTCAAATGAAATATAAAAAAGATATTAAAAGTCATAGATAAACTATAACCCCTAGGAAGGTATATGTATATATTTATATATATAAACTCTAATATATATCATAATTAAATTACATAATGTTTTCAAAAATTTAAAAATGTTGTGCAATCAAGAATTATATTTTGAGGAATCTTGATAAAATAAAATTAATGTCTTTGAATGGTGATCTCATTATATTGCCAAATTGTATGACTACAAAAAATAGTGAATTTTTATATGAATTATTACTTAAAACATTAATTGAAATTTAATTAATGTATTGTTTTACATTTCTATTATTTATATTACACTATTCATTTAGATTATTATCAATTAAATAATGTGTTTTTTGTTATTCCAATGATACAGATCCATATTAGTAATTTTTTATTTTCTTGTTTTTTTATATCGCTGCTACAATTTTCAATTTTTTATTTCTGTTGATTTTATTTTTTTGTATTTTTAGAGTAACATAAATATGAAAAAAATAATACGAAATAAAACCATAAATATATGATGGTTTTATATATAACATTGGTATAGAGATAATGTGGGTAACATATAATAATAATTTTTATTATAACCATCATATATAATATATCCCTACGAGGATATATATGCTAGTTATTTTATATACAAATCATAGATATCATTACTAATAATATACATATAATTGACATTATAAAAATCCACATATCCTTACATAGGGAGACTATATATAAAAGTTTAATAACTGACTTATTTAATGTATTTCATTACTATATACAATGATTGATAATATTATTATAGATAAGGATTCCGTAATATATATATATTTTATCTTAGTAGTCATCTAATTTTACAGGGTGCTTATATTTAGATATTGGTTAATCAATTTCATTGACAAATAAAAGATACTCTATCTCTTCAGTCAATATGTGACAATTGAAAGAATTCAAAAAATTATCTATTATTTAATTAAAGTATATAATTCTCACTAAAATATGTTATTCTAGATACCATAATATTAATTATATTGAATATTTAATCACCATATTAAAAATGAATATAAATATTTGATGGAAATTATAATACAAAAATTTATTTAATAAATTTCATAGGAAAATGATATTACCATTTTGAAAGAAAATGCAAAATATTCTTCAAATATGAAGTATAAAAAATGATGAAATAATTAAAATTTTTATAATAATTAATCAGTAATAAATTATAATTTATTTTCAAATATCAACTAAAAAAATTAATATATTATAACTATTTGAAAATTATGGGCTCTTATATCTTCTATGACAGTCTATAAATCATCTTTTGAAAAAACATCATCGCACATAGATAAAATATATATACCTAATACTTAAGAGGCACTTAAATTTATTTCCCATTTTAGACCATTATGAATATTTCAATTTATAAAAACCCAATTCAAAATGTTAAATAAAATGAAAAATATATTTGCAGAACACTCCCCCAGATAGTAAATTATAATAATATCATTATACCCTTAATGTTGGTGGTTTTCAAATTGATGTTGGAACACTACATTTGTATTGAGAAGGTTTTTATAATTTAATTTTTTATTTTTATGTCATCAGTTAATAAGAGATTTATTTGTGAGTAATTTTGTAAATATATTTCTTAAATCAATTATTTTAACTGATGAGAAATATCTATTTTATATTGGTTATCATAATAAACATTGAAAACACACATAAAATAAAATATACTTGATATTTACACATTTATTATAAAATAACTGACATGGAATATATCTTTTAACATTGGTTATTTTATATAATTGATATAAAATATATCTCTCGCATTAGTTATTGTATAATTGATATATAATATATATATTTTTTAAAAATATATTTTAAAAAATAACACCCAAACCTATGGTATAAGAAAACTACCATAAATAAAAAAAATTATAGAAAAAAATAATTTAATTTTATATTGGATCCCAACTTTGATAAAATTAAAACCACATTACAGTTTCATATTTAATATTTAAAATCTACATTTTAGGAATAATGAGATAAACTAAAACCAAACCGAACATATAAAATAATTAGTACCTAATAATTATAGAAAATTCATATAATCTTTATTATATGTGGAATGGAAAATTAGAAAGGAAAAAAATTAAAAATAAATTATTCATCAATTACAATGAATACAATTATATGTGAAACAAAATGAATATAATAAAAAAACTAACCTTGAATAAAATTGTAACTATTTTGGTTATAATTAATTCTTACCTAAATTATAACTATTCTAGTTGAAAATAACTTATCCGTTGAAAATAAAATTTCTTATATTTTATAAGTTATATTTATTATCAAATATATCACCTATTTGATTTTATAACATATCTTTTTTTTTCAATTATTCTTATTGAGTGGTTATAGTGCCTTCATACCCACATCGAAAATGATATGTATGATAAAAAACTAATTTTAAAATATATGAACCAAAATAATCAAACTTACATTTCTAGTACATCTATAAGGTTTTGTCACACCTCTCAATGTATAGATCATAACCATTAAGGGTGTTTTCTTATGGAAATAAAATACACAACACCCAGTGGACACTAATATACAAGATTATAATATTTTTTATTTAAGGAAGATAAATTTCAAAATATAAAATTTTTTCTTTATACTTATCTAGATAAGTATGAATCTAACACATTACTACTTAATTTATCAAATATTACTAAAAAATATTTCCGTATTTATTTATCATGAATTATATTTTTTATTAAAGAAATAAATTGTTATTCCACGAATCTATACACAAAAGTTTTATCATAGTGACTAAAACGTGTTTGAAAATACACAATAAAGACACAAAAATAAGTCATAAGTTATTTAAAATATATTTAGTTGAAATAAATATTATAATTAATTTACATTGAAAATTCATTCATATCTATGAGTCCCAACATATCTACTATTACATGCATTATGAAATATTTCAAAACAAATAATCTAGAGAAAATTATTCCCACATTACTCATCCATAATTTTTATCTCATTAAATTACACAAACATAACATCATATGATGATAGTTTATAAAATAATTTATAAAATATAATATGTGAAGTTAAAGGGCCCTTAACATATTTTATTTCTATTCAATATTTATTAAACATTATTGTATTCTTATAACAAATTTATAAATATAATAATATATTTAATTTTTTTTAACAAAAGTATTAAATAAATGATATAATTTATGGATACCAATATGGTAAGCTATCATAAAATTCTATAAGATGAAGAAAAATTTTCCTTGAAACTTCATCCCACTATATAGACGTAATATATAGTAAATGGTATACTAACTAAAACATCTATGACATTTTTTTAACATTTCCATGAGTTGATTCATCTATATATTTTGGTGATTTAAGGTATCCACAATATAATATATGATCACATGTACTAAAATATGATATTTGGAAACATAAATAATTAACTCAAATTAGATTGAAAAAGATATCACAAGTCAACTTCAAGCCACACCGGAACCAAAAACCATATATAGTATGTGAAATACCTGATGGGCATTCATGGACACTATAGGAAGGAAATAATCACTAAATCAGTCGATATATATCATGAAAATTATTTATAACCAAGAAACATATATCTATCATAGTATAATCTTATAAAAAATTCAAGCATGACCACTACATACATCAGAGATCTATACACTTGTATAAAAACACTTTTATAAATAATAAAAAAATAAAAAGAATATAATATACAAATAATAAATCCAACAAAGGCTAAATAAATAAAATAAAAACATAATTTTGAATATTAGTTTTCATTATGGAAGATCCAACAATGACAAAAATAATAATAATTAAACCATTTGTCATATGACCCAAGGTTATGGTCTATCCACAATACCACTATCTCTCTACGGTGAACAAAGTCTAACCAAGACATAGAACTAAAATATAACTATATATATTGGCATGATCACAAATCTAACTAGGAATTCTAATGAAACCACATCACATGCATAAATTTATATAAAACAATAATTTATAACTATTTTTAATTTTAGTTTTATAAAATAATGGGGTTTGAATTTCTTTTTCAAAAACACAATTACTATTTCTTTCCCTTTTCTATAAAAAGTGTTCCTAATTAAAACAATAGGTTTAAAATATTTAAAAGATGTTATTATTTAACAATTTTATGTAAAGAGTTCCGAATTGTTTTTATAAAACCTTAATTGGGTAGTTTTCTTTCAAAATGAAAGGATTATAGTAATAATGAAGAAATAAATCAATAATAAGGCTAACCACAATTCTAGAGATTAGGGTTGTGGTAAATAATAATGTAATTTAACATAAATATAAATAAAATGTAACTAATATAAAATACTCAAGTACCAATGACCATGTGGATTATAAGGTGCTCAAGGGAAGGTCTAGAATAGTACTAAACCTAATCCATCATATCAATATACCTGATGAAATCCAATCACAATAACAATCAATCATACCCTTGAGGTCCTAACCAAATTGAAAACTTCTAATAATATGTGTAATACATAATAAAGGGCCAATAACTAGTGCATATATATAAACTACTATTTCATGTATTATTGGAAATTACACTATCTACTCTTGGATCCCGTGATATACATAATATAGTGAAGTTAAAATTCTATGAAATCAATAATTGGTAAAAATATAAATACATGCGCACACACAAACACAAACACACACACAAAAACATAAAAACACACACATATATATAATTACACAAAACTATAACTATAACCAAGGAATCTCTTGAACACCCCTTATTGATGGTTTGCTTATTCAATAAGAATATGCACATAGAAACACATCTATTACCAAGGATACTTTCATTCTCTAAAAACAAGAATGTAAAGGTCGCATCCCATGGGTGTGTTTTAAATATGAAAATCCTATTGATAATGTTATATCAAATCCTTATTATCATATTTAGTTTAAAATAATATAAAAAAAACATTAAAATAATTATATAATACTTTAAAGTATTCAAAATACTTCAATCATTTGAAAATCTATTATGAAGGAAAAATAACGCCTTTTATATTTATTATGTTCCTCCAAAAATTATTTTACTGGTTAAAACACCTTTAATGATATTGAAATCAATTTATAAAATACCTTTAGTCAATTTAATAAACACTTGGTGTGCGGGGTTAAATAAAAATAATGTACCTTGTGTGTTTAAATTGAAAATCATTTTTCAAAAAATGAAAATCAAATGAAAACCCCATTTACTCTCTACACATTCCTCAAACACATTTAATAATGTAATTTTATATTTAAATATACATTTCAACTTAAAATAAATCATGGTTATATAATTTAAATTCTATTTTAAGGGTAGACATACCATAAATATATTGTGAATGATATAAAACCACTAAAACAGGATTAACACAATCCAAAAAATAAGTAACACACTCTAAAAATGATTAAACATAAGAAAAAATATAAAACCCTTTCCCTAAGGTTTTTAGAAGGAATAAAAAAATTGGAGAAGAGAAATATAATAATAAAGAATAGATAAGGAAAAAATAGAGGGAAAAGGTGCCTAACTATGATGAACTAGCCTCAAGACAGAGAAATTCTCTATAATCCTCAAGGAGTGGAAGAGGGATAAGGGAGGGAGTCATGGAGATCAAGGGGATGGGTGAGAAGAAATAAGGACCCTTAAAAGGTTTTAATCAATACTGGGGGGAAAATGAAGAACATAATTTTTATTGAAATAAAAGGAATCACTATAAGCTCTATCGCATGGGTCTCACCATGTACCAATGAAAATAGTAGAGAATTTCTCCATAGGGAGAACCTTGAGGAGGTTTCCCCTCTATATTTCCCTATACATCATCTCCCACCACTAAAGGATTCATGTAGACTACTGTGAAAAGACCAATGTTGTGAGTATCCCTATCAGCTATCCAAAACACACAATAAGATGGAATAAAATTATAAACGAAATTATTTCAATACCTTAAGTAACCCATTACCTAGTGTAACTCATTTGATTTAATATTGAGACCCTAGGTTCCCCGATTCTAAGATATATCATTGTTGAATCACTGTTCATTTCCTATATAGTGAAACTTTTCCCAATACATTATCCAAAATATCATGTTCCTAGACCTATCCTAGTATATCCACTACATAGCCCAAAAAGGCCAACCAAAATGCCATATCTGGGTGTTTTGGTGACTGTTTACCACATAAAGCTCCCCTCTTATTACACTTTGTGAAGAACCACGGTATGGGGATCCCCACGATAGTGCAAAAAATTCCAAGAAAACAAAAAAGAAAATAAAATATGGGAAATGGAAAAAAGACAAAAAAAATCTTGAAATAAAAAATTTTACGGTTTAGAAAACAATGAGAGAGATATTGGATAAGTGGAATATATAGAAATATTTGGGAGAGTGGGATATATAGACTAAAACTATATATTTACATCTATAAATTTGAACAGGATCAATGGCCTAATCCTATCCTCCATAATCAAAATCATATCCAAAAAATTATCTTCAAATGATTCTATTTTTTATTTATATACCTCCACCAGTAAAGTTGTTTCCAAAATACTGGATTATTTTTCAGAAGATACAGCCACCTCAGATCCTCATATGTGATTTATGTGTCCTTACTATAATAATATATTATAAAAAATATCCTTTATACCCTTAGTTAAAAGGACCCCCTATGTTATCTACACCTTAAATAATTAATATAAATAACATTTTAAAAGTTTATTACCTAATTATTTATTAATAAAATAATTTTTTCAAGTATTTTTTGTTATAAAATTTGTCTATTATTTATTATATTTTCCCCGTTTCCTCCTTTAAATCAAATGTCATATTTCATTTCTAAATAGAGGGAGGAGTGGAGGTCTTTACAGATCTTAGAAACAAAAGTCTATCTTTTTTGTAATATTATTCCATGATTTGTTCCTTATGTAGAAAATTATATCCCTGATATTATCTTTGATGGTATACATTATTATTTTAAATAACATAATGTGGTATCCTCGATTACTATTAATTATGGTATTGAATGTCATTAATAAGATCATTTTTAGTGATTATAAAAATATAATGTCATATAGTTGACATTTCAATGACAAAAAATTATCCATTTTTGTTACATTAAATAAATTTAATCCATGTATATTCTTTCAAAAAATTTCATTTGACATGTGTTTTAATTTTTTCTTCTGAAAAAATAAAATATGAAGCTAGTGTTGATGTAAATCAATCTAACATCTTATCATTAATTAATTATTGTTTAGTAAATAAAATATCATATTATGAGAAGAAAAAATAACCTATATATTTAAAAAACAAGTCATAACAAATAAAAAATAACGAGCTTAACAAAATGGCATATAATAGTTGAGATTTTGTTTTTTTAATGCTTGGGGCCGAAGCCTCATTTATTATTAAAGCAAAGAAAAGTCGCCTTTTAATTTGGTAGAGGGAGACCCATTACATTGACTGAAGTCCCAGTGGGTATTTTTTCCCATTACATGGCATGTAAGCCCAATGTTTTGGCCCAAGGCCCATTCTGTGAATAGTAATACTACAGTACCCGCCTACTACAGTACCACAGTACCCACCACTACTACAGTACCCTACCGCCGCTACAGTGTCTGCCGCCGCTACAATACTACTATAGTACACGTGCACCCCAAGGGTTTTGAACCTCCATTTTTCATGTAGGATTATGGGGTGTTTACCAATAAGCAGTTGATATTTTATTGTTTGTTGATCACTTCCCCAATAACAAATCAATTTTTTATTTTTTATTGAGTGTCCAAAGTGAAACCCTCTGAAATTGAATTAAATTTCATCCTATTATATTAACATTGTCTGCAAACATATTTTTTTTACTCTAATTCTTACATTGAGGGTGTGATAGTTTACTTAAACATGTTCAAGATTTTTTTCAAGCACTGCAGTCCTTATCCTTCCAAATAAAAGTTAGAGGATCTTATAAAAAAGGAATGATGATTAACCTAAGAATATCTTTTATAGAGTGTCCTCCCTATAACATTGAAATGACTCAATTTTTTCTCTAAATTGACCCTATAAATAAAATTAATAGGTCTTTATTAATATACTATAAAATAAAACAATTATATATAAAATTAAATAAAAACTTGAAAATGATTAAAATAAAATCGAACTAAACTAAACAAATTTTTTGTTATATTCATTAGATTATATTAATGTAATTAAAAAAAATACTGAGAACTTTTATGAAACATGATATGTCATAGAAATAAAAAACAAAACATAATTACAAAGTATAATAAATAAATAGTTACATAAAAAATTGAAATAGGATTAAAAAATTATATCAGAAAACTAAATTAATATGAATAATGTTTTATCATATCTTGTAGAGTACTTAATTAAAAAGATAAAAAAATATATACAACATTTATGACACATAAAAAATTATAGAAAGAAAGAATTTTTTTAAAAAAATGCATATAAAATTCAACTATTAGATAAAAAATTGAATAATATTATGAAAATGGTACTGATAAAACTAAAATAAACTAAGAATGCGTTCATCAAAATTTTTTGTAGTGGTTATCCAAAATGCTAAATTAATATTAAGGAAATTTATGATATGTACATTATATAAATAGAATAAAAATATATTTAGTATTTAAAATTATAAAAATAACATATAAAATTTTATATTTATATCAAAAAAATATAAGTAATACAATAATTTAAAATATTAGATAAAATATGTGATATAAATAAACAATAAAACTATTAGTATTACATCTCAAGGTTTAAAAAAATTTAAAATAAAAAAATAATAAAAATATGGTACCTTTAATATTTGGAGATTACTAAAAGAAAATTTTTCATTATTCCTTCTTCATATTCCTTCTATATAGAATAACCCATTTTTCACAGTGGTTATCACTATCCTCTAGTAATTGTTCCCTGAAAGTATAGATCTCCCATAATTCATTATCATCATCGACTTTATCATCCCGAAGGTACTAATTTTTCTTATAAAATGATAAAACATTGAAATTTTTATGGATTAATAATATAAAATAAATTGAATGTTTTTCATGAAAAAAGTGTTGTTTGGATACTCTAATTTATTAAGATCTACTAGTGTCTTTTTGAATTCACGACATTTGACATGTTTGTTAGAAATATTCAATATAAAGTTGAACATAGTAACTGACTAGTTTATATAATGAATATTTCATATATTTTGAACAACTCTATAATATATTCTATAGGCGGTGATTGCATTTTTTCCTTAAAAAATACATTATTACAGTGAGTACCAGTACATGGATATTCTAAACTACACTTTTTTCATCTCAATCATTAGTATAAAATGTGTAGAAATTAATTTCATACCAGAATAATGTTATCATATTTAGATTTTGGTTTTCTTCTATATATATATATATATATTCTCCTGCATTAGATATACCATGTACGATGACTTTAAACAATGAAAAAAAAGTTTTCATATGCTCATTCTATACCCACATTTATTTCTTATTTGAATAATGCTGATTTTTTACATTAATATATGGAATTATATATGAAATAGTGTAATATTTATTATTAAAGATGTTTAAATGTGTTTACATTATTTTTTCCCTAGTTAGATACTTTATTATTAAGCTGTTGATCCATTTTCTACCAAAAAATAAGCCAATTATTGTTATATATTGACAACCAAATATGCTTCATTAAAATAAAGTATGCTATAAAAGTCACTAAAACCTCTTAAAAAATATATTCGTCAGAAATAGAGGCATGGGCTTAATTAATATTCATAAAATAACTCTTTAATGTAATTAGATATTATTCCCAAAGATACATTCAATGTATTCTTTGAGGAACACAAATATTTCCTTTTCAAATAAAATTAACCATTAAATGTTCACTGATATAAAAATATGATTGTGAAAATTGAATTTCCTATTGATTTTTCTGAATTTATAAATCAAAATAAAAAATCATTTAATTTAGATCCATTACACTATTAAAAATATAATAGAAACGAATAATATAACTTGATTATAATCAATCTAACATGGATGGATAGTATTCAATGTAATTTAAAAGGAAGGATTAATTGTATGAAGACTTAAAAATCATGATATTTAAATCCAATTAGTTTCAAATATTTTTGTTATAAAATACTGTTTCCTATAAAGAATAAACCTAACTCACTTTGAAACCACTAAGGAACTTAAAAACCCATATTTTCTCCCCCTTGTGTAATTTATAGGAAATTGATTTTCAATTTTAATTAATTGATTAAATTTAATTGAATGGCCTAGTTTCTCATCCGATATCCACTCATATCCAGGTCATCATAACTATTTTACTTCATTTTGATTTTTAAATAAGCATTTCAAATGAGAAATTTTTGGAATATACCACCTTACATTATCTATATTCATGGTAATTATCATAATATCAAAATTAACCCATGAATTTTATATCAAAATTTACTATGTTTCAAACCATTTAAGATACTATGATTAAAATTTGTGTTCATTCCTTTACAACACATAGTAATTTGGTTAATCATGTATCTTCTTGTGCCCTAATACGATCAGAAAAATATTTTTTATGAATTATAATATGATTTTTAAGATCACTATATTTGAGATTAATATCTTTAAATGTCTATCTAAATTCTATATATAACTTTACTCTCCAACAATTTTTGGATTTAATGTTAATTAATCTAAAAACTTTTGATAAAACCATATATTTCATACAACCCAGATTTAGTTTTTGTTTCATAATCAAAATATCGGTTCTAAATTGTCGATGTTTTCTCAATTTCATAATCTTCAATAAAAAATCATTTTTTAATAATATCATAAATATTTTCATAAAAATATATATCATCCTTAGATGTTTAATTGTACCCAATTTCACAATGTAAAATCCACGAACAGTAACTAAAATTAAATCCATTTGAAATTAAATTTTATTTCATTTAATTTCATTGTAACATTCTCATATTTAAATAATTATTGTATGGATATAAAAGTAGTTTATTTTTTTGGAACATTTTATTTGGAAAATCCAATTAAAAATTAACTCGTTCTTTATACTCATCGCTTATTCTTCATGCAGGAATCCAACTATGATTCATTATCACCTAAAAAACATATGTATAGAATATAAGTTATTATATTTTGAAATTTAAATTTGTAATTTCTTTTATAATTAAAAATACAAAATAATAATATTTTTAAAAAGTTAATAACATGAATGATAAAACCAATTACAATAACTGATATAAATATAAATATATTATATTTTTTAACAAACAAAACAATATTTATACATTATTGGACACACTATTATTTATTCATATCATTGAAAATTTATTTGATAAATTAATGAACAAAAAATACTACATATAACCGAAAATAAAACAGAAATAAATAATAGTATGAAAAAATATTTGACAAAAAAATAATGTAAAAAAAATAAAAAAATATATCCTAAAAAAATATGGATATAAAATACATAAATAGAATCAATAAAATGTGATCATCCACAAAAAAACAAAATTAACGAAAATACCAATTATATGAATACTATAAATTTATCATTTAACACACAAAAAATGAAAATAATAGAAATACATGAATATGAAGAATATAGACCATAAAAATTCATCCACAAGGAGTTATGAAAATATAACCACATAAAAAATTTATAGAAAATAAATAACATGAGAAATATTAGGGGACATGATAGATTGATAAAGACAATAAAATGAGACCAAGTGTGGCCATAGATGGTGGAAATCACTAGGTATAGGAGATTTATTCCTATGAGGATTGATTATAGAGGGGTTGTGCTATGGGATTGAAGAAAAATTCGACTATGGATGAGTAACTAAAATAAAATGGAATGATGGGTGTAAAATATGAAAATTTTTAATTATTTTTTGTGTAATATTTTTCTATATAAAACATTGAAAAGTAGTTCCTAATTTCTATTATATAATAATGAGCTTACAAATTTTTTTACCAGTTATCTATAAACTAAAATGAAAATATTTAGCTAGAGGTCTTATAAATTTTTATATTTATAACCGATATAAAAAGTGTTTATACCATCAGTTTTGAAAAAATGATGTTATAAAACCATAAATTTATAGATTTCTATCACGAAACATTCAACATGTTCATTTTACAATACCATTAATAACATATTATTAAAACTATATAAAAAATTAGTTTTTAATATTTTCAAGTCAACTAATACGTATCTTATAGATGGAATTAATTATCTCACATTAAAAAATATGTCCTTAAAATATATATGTAATGGGAGTAATTTGATAATATTAATCTATTTGTTGTTTTAGATGTTGATAAATTGAGTATTTACATAGATTTAAAAATAAGGGAATATAAATTTTTTGAGCTAATGTCATACCAAAATGTTATCTCAATTGTTTAAATTGATAATTTAATTTTATGTATGTCATATTCATACCTTTATATATTCAAAATAAAGTCATTAATATTCAATAGAAGTTTAATTTTTTGAATCCACCATACAATTATAATATAGAAAAATGATACCATTTATATAATGGTTTTATTAAAACCCACTTACATTTTATATAGGATTACCCAATAGAAGAATATATAATGGTTATATAATAAACTATTATATATTTTACAATTAAAAAATGATTCAAAAAAATATTATGTTATCTATAATCAATTATAATATATAAAAATATATAATTATTTATAAAAAACATAATAAAATTTTTATCCTATGTATGGCTTCACATATTATCATTTTTAGTCAGAATTTTCCTACATGATTTAGTAAATTTTATTTAAATGTTTTTTTATTTATTACTATCATTTATTGTTATTTTATAATCCAAACTGATTTTGTTATTGTCTAACTTATCCTTCTTTCATTTGAGAAACCATATACTATCTGTCACTATATGGCCTCCTTTCAAGGTTCTTCCACCTATGACCAGAACCCATATTTTTGTATTTTTTTAATGAAACCATTAAGGGGAAAGTGTGAAACCTAAGAAAATACCATCATATTCAACTATCTAGAAAATAAAACATCACCGCCCACAACTGCATTCACTCGATGACCCCTTACCAACCTTACATATTTTTACATTACTCGAAATCCCCCTACTTACCATATTTCATGACCCTCTACCCACAAAGTTTACCCCTCGTGGGCCGGCAATGTGAGAAGGGAGATAATGACCCCTGAGTCCCGCCTCCAGTAGGGCCCGGGCTGGGGACTAGCACTGAGGGTATAATAAACACACAAATGGGAGGCATTACCCACTAAGTGAACACATGTGGAAGAGAGAGATAAGATACAAACCAATCAACTCCAACTCAGAACTGGAAATATAAAAGAAACCCATGTGCACAAATGTAATATCAAGAAAAATTACTACAACCAAAAAGGGGAAAACAACAACTACCCAAAAGAAAGTAAAACAGATGCAAACACAAGCCCAAACAACTCCTGCAACCTCAAGCTAGTAGAAACCAGCTTGATCTCCAACCTACTCCAACTTACCTAAAAAACAGTTTATTTATACATAGGGTGAGTATAACATTATACTCAGTAGGATCCTCCCCAAAGCCTCTCATGCAAAAATAAAGAAAGCATGCTAAAGCATAGTGAACAAAAATTGGAACTAACTCGTCACCTAACAGGTACACTAAGTTCCCAACCTCACCATGGATACTCTCACCAAGTAACGCATACAAGAATATATAATATAATAAGGAATATCAATGGTACCCTGGTACTACTTCCCCACTGGTTTGCCTATTTTCCCCAACATCGCATGTCCTAAGCATCTCTCTCCAAAAATACTTGCCCGTAGACAGCTGGGCGAAGCACCACAAAGGCTTGCCAGCAGACACCTAGGTGAAGCACCACACCATCCTCACAACCAAAAGTAACCAGGTAGTTTTTTGGGAGCCACCACATCTCACATAACATGTATCATATGTCAAGTATTATACCTCAAGCCATTACAACCCATAGAATGAGTAAGGATCCTCAAGCCATCACAGCCTATACACATTACACCTATAGTAGTCTATAGGATACTATATCCAGAATATATGTGTCTGAATAACCACAATCCATTACAGTCCTCTAAACACATATAAGAGGGAAAACTAACTGTTGTTCCTAATGGCACAAGAATATACCAAGAGAAGAGATCAGGGCCAAAGGGGGTAGACAACCATTCATCCTCCCACCGAAATGTTGGGGAAAACACCCCCCAGGGATCAGAATCCTTGGGGTGTCAGTTTCCCTTACTGACAGGGTGGAGTAGTGTATAGAAACACAAAAAGTACAAAATATACTATATCTCACAACTACACTATGGGAATAACCTATTATTCTACACAACATCAGCAAACATCTCTCGAACATCGGGCTGCCACTTCTAAGACTAGGTATCCTATAATCACACAACCATTTAAAGAGCTTTATTAGATTACTTCATTCCCTTTTTATCGATTCCACTATATGCTAATTAATTATTTAAACATTAATTTACCATGAACCAATTCACATGAATTTTCATTAGCAATACACCTAAAGTCAACTATTTCCTTCAACAGCTTTCAACCACATCATTACATTTCAGCAACTCCAACCCCATGGGTTAACACCATTTATTCAATTATTCATTTCAGAATTACTTTCCCATATTCCCAGGAATTATTGAAAAGCATTCTATGCTACTAAACAAAAGGGGTCTCAACACGGTGAGTAGATGTACTACCCGTCGAGTCTTTTCCGCCAATAGAAAAAGATTAGACCCATCCTCCCTTAAGAATCTAGACACTGAAAGCATGTGGAATACCCCACATGTATTTTCCCCTTTCTGGAGAAGGGTAAGCAAGACCAGCTGCCTTGAGGAGTGGGTAAAAGTAAAGTAAATAAACAACCAAAGAACCAGCATGAAACCAACAATAACATCCACCCCATTCCATCAACCCTCGTGTCCTCCCCAACACCACATGCATAAACCGATGCATATCGCCACTCTAGGTGTCATCCGCTGCCACAACCCAAACGGCCTCTATTCCCCCACATATCACATCAACCATCCTATATCACATCACAGAACAAGCAGTAGGAAAGAAACCAACACATCAATTGGGCTCTTGTCCCTTTAACAATCTAGAGGGAAACTCAGAACCCTTCAAAGATTTATCAAACAATCAAATCATTAAACCATCTTGAATTAACAAATTTATAATCCGTTGGTTCCAAAATTGGGAACCTAACCAGTAAGCTATCGCAAATGATTAAACATGCCTACTATGCCAATTTGATTAACATCAAATTGCAACAAGAAAATGATTTGTTTTTTTGCCACTTTATCCTTAGAAAAACAATTATCAATTAATCCCAATTTACGTTCTTTACCAATTTCCATCAAGAACAAAAAAAAAATCAAGCAAGCATAGATGTCACACTATATAGCAAAAGATGTGGCAATAAAATACAATCGATATCGATTTCTTTATCCGGTTAAAATATTTATTATGTCAATTCCATTTTTCATCCAGGGGGATTAAACGTGCTAACAATACAATTGCACGTAAAAGAAAGAGAAGCAACGAATCCCCTACCTCAAGGTTTTTGACGAAAACCCCAACAACGAAGAACAAAAAAGAAAGACGGGTTTATTCCCCAAAAACATCCCTTAGATATTTTCTCCTAGAAAGTTCAAGACCAAAGCTCAACATATTTGGCATCCACACACATAGAACTACCCATAACGGGCGTATATCTAAGAAACCGAGGGAAGTGGAGAAGTAGATCTAAGAAGATCTACGAAACCAAACAAGAACGATCACATACCTCAAGGAAAGGGCGTTGATTCGTCAAGAGAAGCCTTCGTATCGCCTCCAAAATGTTTGGGAGAGGTTCTCCTACCTTCAAGGAAGGGTAATCTCGAGTTATGGCCACATAGGAGCTTAAACAAACCATTTAAAGGCAAAAAAAAGTTAGATAAATAATTTTAGGATCTAAGATTAAGTGCCCGCATGGTTAGTCCGCACGGTTTGAAAAACTGTGCGCTAACCATGTGTTAGGTACTACCTCGCCAAACACTTCTCACATGGTCAGTCTGCATGGTTAGCCAAACCATTCTCTAACTGTGCGTCAGCCACTGCCTCTAACACCAACCTCACACGGTTTGGCCACACGGTTTAGACAAACCATGCACAACCCATGCAAAAGCTACTTCCCTTTAGTATTCCGTAAAAGTCCACCCAAACTCACCCCCAAATCACCTTGACCTTCCAGAACACCTCTAACACCGTATTTTCACAAATTAAGTGACTGGAGATGTCCGAGCCATTACACAAGATACCTCTCAAAATATTCTCTTCCTCATGAATCCAAAACCCACCTTAAGTGAAAACGAAACAGGGTCTGAACAACCACCCCTCGAGATACCTTTCAAAAGAGAGCAAGACACAAAAGCAACAAAGGGAGCTATCAATACACATGATATTTTAACAACCATAAAAGTTACAATGATACATGAAGAGAGACAAACATCAAACAACTATGGGTACTGGAAACACATCTGTTACTCACGTTCCAAGGTACTCTCCTCCAAGCCACTGTGTCGCCACAAGACATGAACTAAGGGGATAGAACATCCATGAAACACCTTATCCTTGTGGTCTTGGATCTCCATAGGTCTCTCCTCAAAGGTTGCACCATCATCAACACCGATCTCTCACTAATAGAAGATGTGAGAGTCGTCGTGAAGATAATGACAGAGCTGTGATACATTGAAAACATCATGTATCCGACTCATCTGAGGGGGAAGTGATACTCGATACACCACAGCTCCAACACAGTCTAACACCTCGAAAGGTCCAAAAAACCGAGGAGAAAGCTTACTTCCATGACAAGACCTTTTCTACCCACGATGGGAAGTCACCTTAAGAAACACATGATCTCCTACATTAAACTCTAAGGGCCTCCTTTTTGATCAACATATTATTTCTGACAATATTGTGCTATCTTCATCCGCTCATGAATCACTCGAACCATCTCTGTTGTATTCTGCACTAGTTCCGGTCCAATAATTGCTGACTCTCCAACCTCAGTCCAGCACAATGGAGAACGGAAAGGCCAGCCATACATGTCTAAACAGCGACATGCCGATGGTGGAGTCAAAACTATTATTGTAAGAAAACACCACCAAGGGTAAGTGCCTTATCCACAAGCCTCAAAAATCCAGAACCCAAGAGCGTAACATTTCTTCAAGAGTCTGGATGGTTCGCTCTGTCTGACCATCCGTTTGAGGATGAAAAGCAGTGCTAAATCATAGTTGAGAACTGAACGCATGTTGGAGACCTCTCCACACCCTAGTGGTAAAACAAGAATCTCGATCAGAAATTATCATCCATGGGACTCCATCAAGTCTCACCACCTCCTCTAGATACTTCCTTGACAAAACTTCCATTAAGCTTGACTCTTTGATTGCTATATAGTGGGCCGATTTTGTTAAATGATTTACTACCACCCAAATAGCATATTCTTCTCCCGGAACTCGAGGTAAAACAGTAATGAAGTCCATTTAAAGGTCCTCCCACTTCCACTGAGGAATATCGAATGGCTAGAGAAGACCACCAGGAACACGGTGTTCAGACTTCACCTTTTGGAAGGGTCAACATCAAGACAAAAACTCCAAAAATGCACACTTCAGCCCAGGCCACCAAAACTGGCTCCTCAAGGATTGGTGCATATTTGTCAAGCTAAGATGTACTGCTAATTCATAACTATAGAACTCTCTAATAACCATCTCGTGCATCTACAATGGAAAAAAGGCATTCCATGATACAACACTCAGTGTTGTTCATCTTCAGTCCAACCATCAGGGGCCTCCCCACAAACAAATCGGTCTCTCCAGACTTCCACCTCTAGATCTCCCAACTGGGACTCTACCACATTTTGCATCCAGGATTACTATACCGTCATCTGAAAAAGGCAACCTCTACCCCCAACTTCTCCCATATCAAGATGTAATGCTAATAGTTATTCCATTAATCTACCAGAGTCACTGGATTGACGCACAACATTACTACGTGACATTCGTCTCAGCGCATCAGCTACAACATTCCCCTTTCTAGGTGTATATGATATTTTGAAGTCGTATTCTTGTATGAACTCCATCCATTGATGCTATCACAAGTTCAAGCCATGCTGGGAGAAGACATACCTCAAACTCTTATGATCAGTGAAAACCAATAAGCGCTCACCAATGAGGTAATGTCTCCACAACATCAGAGAAAACACCACGACTGCCAACTCAATATCGTGGGTGGCATAGTTTCATTCATGGGGATGAAACTAATGAGATCCATAAGAAACAACTGACCTCTGCTGCATGAGAACACAGCCTAAACCCAGATGTGAAGCATCACAGAAAACATCAAACTGAACTCCTTAAGCTAGAAGAAAAAATATTGGAGTAATTACTAACTTCACTTTTAGATACTCAAAAGCTTCCTAGAACTGATTAGTCCATATGAATGCCTGATCCTTCCTATTCAAAGCTGTCAGAGGAGTTGCAACTCGTGAGAAATTGGTTACGAATCTCTTGTATTAGACTGCGAGACCAAGGAAACTTCACACCTCTGAAACTGTCTTGGGGGCTGGCCAAGATACAACTGATTCTATCTTCGATGGATACACGGATACTCCCTACTGGGGCACAACATACCCCATGAAACAGACTTATCATGCCCAAAAATCACACTTTTAAAACTTCCCAAAAAACTGATGTTAGTGAAGAATACCCAAAACAGCTCATAGATTCTCTGCATGCTTCTTTTCAGATGTCGAGTACACAAGGATTTCATCGATGAAAGCTACCACGAACTTGTCCAGGAACTCACGGAACACAACATTCATCAATCCCATGAATACCGCTAGATCATTCTTCATGCCAAACGACATTACAATGAAATCATAATGCCCATGAAGACAATGGAAAGAAGTCTTCGGAATATCCTCATCCTTCATACACATCTGAAGATATCCTGACCGCAAGTCAATCATTAAGAACCAACTTTCACCCTTTAGTTGATCGAATAATTCATCAATACACGAAAGAGGATAGGGGTTCTTTATTGTCACTTTGTTCAATCAACGATAATCAACACAGAACAGCAACTGTCATTGGCCATCTTCATGAACAAAACAGGTGCACCCCATGGTGACACACTTGGCCAAACAAAACTGCACTGTAACATACCATCAAGCTGCATATGTAGCTCTCGCAACTCAGAAGGGGTCATCCTATATGAATACATAGAGATAGGAGATGCTCCTGGCTATAGCTCGATCCTCAATTCGATCTCTCATCGAGGCGGTAAGGCTACAACCTCTTCTAGAAAGACATCAGGGTAATCCTCTATGACCTGAGGAAACACCAACTGCGGAACCTCTGAAGAACTCAGCATCATATCGGCCATCATGGATGATAAGGACGATACGTGGCTATGACCCATTCGAGGATCTCGCTCAGCAAAAAACACCACTTGCTCTCCATCTGCACCAAAGAAAACGAACTTCTTCTTGAAGAAATCCACAATAGCCTCACCAAATACAACCAATCCATGTCAAGGATGACATCATATGGTTGTATTTGCAATGATGAGAAATCTCCCCAAGAGCGGTG
Source organism: Viscum album (assembly GCA_963277665.1). Taxonomy (NCBI): domain Eukaryota; kingdom Viridiplantae; phylum Streptophyta; class Magnoliopsida; order Santalales; family Viscaceae; genus Viscum; species Viscum album. Next base: position 1,417,355,474 of record OY728138.1, read on the forward strand.
TTTCCCCATCACTATCTCATAGTCTCTACATATTTCAAACAAGTCAGCTCGACCTCCAACTAGTATAGTCAACACCAAGGGCACTGGAAGCCTCTCTACCTCAAGTCCAAAATCATGGACAAGGGTAGGTGATATGAAGGAGCGTGTCACTCCTAAATCAAACAAGGAATACACCAAGGTAGAAAACCAGAAAAGGGTACCTCTAACGACATCTGGCTCGTCTGGTGCTGGTAATGCTTAAGCATGAAGCTGACCACAACCTCCTCCACGGCCTCTCTGACCCTGATGATGACCACCACTATGGTCGTGCTCTTCTCTCTGAGGATGGGGATTGTCATGGGGTTTTCCTCTGCCTGCCCCATCTACCATCTTCTGATCTAAAGCTGGTGCAACTGCATGATGCTACCTCGGCTAGAACATCCTCAACGGAGGAACCTGGAGCATAACACCTCGTGAACGATGACCACTTTGAAAGGTCGGGCACTCCTGCTACTGATGGCCATGTCCACCACAAGAAAAACAAGCGCCTGATCCCTTGGCCTAGGCCTGCGAGTTGCTGCCTCTGGAGAAACCAGATGTGAAGGGCTGGGACCTACCCCCTGCTGAATGGAAACTCTTCTGCCCTGAAAACTAGGAACCCCATAGCACAACCATGCTTCATGAGGGATAATGACGATCCCCCTCTCATGATGATCTTGTCATGGACAAAGTCCTATCAACAACCTTCTCCTTCTCCAGCACCTCAATATATGTCTTCAGCATAAATGGGGTGACCTGGTATTGGATCTCTGGATGCAAAGCCTCCTTGAAATGCCTCGCCCCAGCCTCCTCATCTGGTAATAGGTCTGAAGCATATCGTAAAAAGTTCCTGAAATGGATTCCAAACTCTAAAACAGTAGAGCTCCCCTGTCGAATGGTATAAATCTCCTAGCGACTGGACACCTTCGCAGTTGAGGAAATGAACTCTACTCTAAACTTGTCTCAGAACTCCTCCCATGAGACTGTTGACTCCTCATGATCCCCATGGAATAGGAACCACCACTGCCTTGCTGCTCCACACAACATTATCATAGCTGAGGACACCCAGTGCTCCTTCTGATCTTGGATTGAACTGAATCCTATCTCGAACTCCTCCAACCAGTCTTCCATGAATGCATCAGAAACGAATCCCTCATACATCTACAGACTATAGAGTTGAAACTCTCGGAGTGTCTTCCTCCAAGTGTCATCATCGTCAACCTCTGCCCTACAGCGATCTGCTGTAATAGCCTGTTGGACATTTTCTGTGCAAAACTGATGATGATGTTGACCTGGAGCCATACCTGTAAAATAATAAACCATTAGATCTCTTAAAACTGGAATATGGAAGACTCAACATTAATTAATTTATTGTTTTCTTTCATTCATTTTAGGGTAACCTATCCCAAGGGCTACCCATTCAAACATAGGAACATAGAATGATTCATGATTCACTCCTAGGTCTCTACCCTGCAACTAGTATCACCTTGTTTAGTATCCATTGTAAACTTAAAGGTCCGTACATCAGATCATAGGGGAACCTGAACGCCAGTGTCTTAGCCGGTATCCAGTGTTTAACTCGCTTTCTAAACCTGAATGAAACCATTTCCCTACCAACCCATGCAACCTCACATGTGCCTAACTCCAAACTCCATTATATCCATCAACCAGACCTCTAATACCACTATGTCACGACCCCCTCCCCACAAAGTGTACCCCTCCTGGGCCAACAATGTGAGAAGGGAGATAATGACCCCTGAGTCCCACCTCCAGTAGGCCCCAGGTTGGTGACTAGCACCGAGGGTATAACAAACACACAAATGGGAGGCATTACCCTCTCAGAGAACATATACAGAAGAGAGAGATAATATAAACTCCAATAAACTCCAACTCAGAACTGGAAATATAAAAGAAACCCAAGTGCACAAATAGAATGTCAAGAAAAAGTACTACAACCAAAAAGGGGAAAAACTTCAAGTACCCAAAAGAAAGAAAAACAGCTACAACGACAAGCCTGAATAGCTCCTGCAACCCCAAGCTAGTAGAAACCATCTTGATCTCCAACCTGTTCCAAGTAACCTAAAAAACAATTTATATATACGTAGGGTGAGTATAACAGTATACTCAGTAGGATCCTCCCTGAAGCCTCTCGTGCAAAAATAAAGAAAGCATGCTAAATCATAGTGAACAACAAGTGGAACTAACTCATCACCTAATAGGTATACTAAGTTCCCATCCTCACCATGGCTACTCTCACCAAGTAACACATACAAGAATATATCATATAGTAAAGAATATCAAGGCTACCCCGCTACTACTTCCCCACTGGTTTTCTACTTTTCCCCAACATCACACATCCTAAGCATCTCTCTCCAAAAAGGATTCCCCACAGACACCTGGGCAAAGCACCACAAAGGCTTGTCCGCAGACACCTGGGGGAATCACTACCCCATCCTCACATCCAATAGTAACCAGGTAGTTTCTGAGATCCACCACAACTCTCATAACGACTATCTTACGTCAGGAATTATACCTCAATCCATTACAACAGATACACAGAGTAAGGACCCTCAAGCCATCACAGCCTATACAAATTACACCTATAGTAGTCCATAAGATACTATATCCAGAATATATGTGTGTGAATAACCACAAGCCATTATATCCCTCTACACATATATAAGAGGGAAAACTAACTATTGTGCCTAATGTCACAAGTATCTACCAAGAGAAGAGAGCGGGACCAAAGGGGGTAGCCAGCCATTCATCCTCCCACCAGATTTTTGGGGAAAACACCCCCTAGGCCTAGAATCCCCTGGGTGTCAGTTTCCATTTCTAATAGGGTAGAGTAGCGTATAGAAACACTACAATTAAAAAATAGTCTATATCTCACAACCACACTATGGGAATAACCTAGTCTTAGTCACAACTACATCTATCGTCTCTCGGACTCCGGGGTGCCACTTCTATGACTAGGTATCCTATAAGCACACAACCATTTATAGAGCTTTATTAGATTACTTCATTCCCTTTTTATTGATTCCACTATACGTTAATTAATTATTTAAACATTGATTTACCATGAAACAGTTCACATTAAATTTAATTAGAAACACACCCAAAGTCAAATATTTCTTTCAACAGTTTTCAATCTCATCATTAAGTTTCGGATACTCCAACCCCATGGGTTAACACCATTTATTAAATTATTCATTACAGAATTAATTTCCCATATTCCCATGCATTCTAGAAAATCATTCAATGCTACTAAACATAAGGGGGATCAACATGATGAGTAGATGTACTACCCGTTGAGTCTTTGACGCTAATAGCAGGAGCATAGACCCATCCTCCCTTGAGAAGCTAGACATAGAAAGCATGTGGCATACCCCACATGTCTTCACCCCTTTCGGGAGAAGGGTAAGCAAGACCAGATGCCTTGAGTAGTGGGGAAAAGTAAATCAAATAAATGACAAATGAACCAGTAAACAACCAACAATCACATCCATCCCATTCCATCAACCCTGGTGTCCACCCCGACACCACATGCATAAACTGATGCATCTCACCACTCTAGGCGTCATCTACTGCCACAACCCACAAGGCCTCTACTCCCCCACATATCACAACAACCATCCTGGATCACATCACAACACAAGAAGCAGGAAAGCAACCATCACATCAATTGGGCTATTGGCCCTTTAACAATCAAGTGGGTAACTCAGAACCCTTCAAAGAATTATCAAACAATCAAATCATTAAAAAATCTTGAATTAACAGATTTATAATCGGTTGGTTCCAAAATCGGGAACCTAACCAGTAAGCTATCACAAATGATTAAACATGCTTACTACGCAAATTTGATTAACATCAAATTGCAACAAGAACCGGATTCATTTTTGTGCCTCTTTATCCTTAGCCAAACAATTATAAATTTATCCCAATTTAAGTTCTTTAATAATTTCCATTAAGAAGAAAAAACAAATAAAGAAAGCATAAATATAACACTATCTAGTAAAACATGAGGCAATAACATACAATCGATATCAATTTATTTATCTGGTAAAAATATTTATTATTTCAATTCCATTTGTCATCCAGGGGGATTAAACATGTTAACAATACAAATGCACATAAAATAACGAGAAGAAACAAATCCCCTACCTCAAGGTGTTTGATGAAAACCCCAACAACAACGAATGCACAAGAAATCCGGGTTGATTCTCTAAAAACCTGCCATAGATCTCTCCTCCTAGAAAGATGAATACCAAAGCTCAACATATTTGGAATCCACACACTTAGATCTACCCATAACGGGCATATATCTAAGAAACTGAGGGAAGAGGAGAATTAGATCTAATTAGATCTATGAAAACAAACAAGAATGATCACCTATCTCATGAAACCGGCTTCGATTCACCATGAGAAGCCTTCAGATCGCCTTCAAAACGCTTGGGAGAGGTTCTCCTACCATCAAGGAAGGGTAATCCCGAGTTATGGCCGCTTATGAGATTAAACGAACTATTTAGAGGCAAAATGAGTTAGATCCACAATTTTAGGATCTAAGATTAAGTGCCCGCACAGTTAGTCTACACGGTTTGACAAACCGTGCATTAGCTACTGCCTCGCCAAACACTCCTCACACGGTTTGTCCGCATAGTTACCCAAACCGTGCACTAACTATGTGTTAGCCACTGCCTCTAACACCAACCTCACAGGGTTTGGCCGCACGGTATAGACAAACCGTGCACAGCCTTCGCAAAAGCTAATTCCCGTTTGTCTTCATTAAAAGTCTACCCAAACGCACCCCCATGTCACAATGACCTTCCAGAACACCTCTAACACCGCATTTTCACAAATTAATGGACTGGAGCGGTCCGGTCCATTTCAACATCCCCTCAATTAACCAACCCATCCTCCCCTAATACACCATAGTTGACCTCAAATCAATTCCCATACACAAACCTCCACATAAAACCCTCTCATCATTGAACCCACCCTGAATCTCTTAGATAGTATATCATGAAACTTTCAAGGTCTTCCATGAACCAATCCGAGAAAAGGTCAAATGGGAATCCCTGATCTCAATGGGATGATGAAAAGCATTTTGGAAATATAAGATAAATAATTGGGAAGTGTTTCAACCAATTACTATAACCATAAAAAGAAATATATCATACATCATTAACCATAATAAAAAAATTGGAACATAAGATGTGAGACTACAGTAGAACCAAAAATATATATTGATACAAGATACAAAAAAAAAGTAGAAAGTCATGTGATCTCCAGGTCACCTATTGTTCACCATCAATCCATAACAACCATCCCTCTCCATGATGAAACCTAATATAGAGAAAAACATAAACCCAAAAAATAGCTCAGGTCTACAAATGCCGAGTGGAACAAGTAGGGCATGAGCGTACAACATTTCATTAGGTGAACACCAAAAAAACCACAAATTTCCTTTAGAAAAATTTTGCTTGAACACTAGTTTGAATATACATGTAGTCAATTAGTTTTTACCATTTAAAGAAACAAAAAAAACTTTCTAAATTCTTTTCTAGAAAACATTTGATACATTCCAGTGAAAAAAAATTCTCATTTCAAAATATAGTGCTGAAATCCAAACCAAAGGTATAAAGTGTAACCCAGGTAAAATTTGAGGAAAAATAATTAAATATAAAAATAAATATCAGGCTTTATGAAAATGAAACAATTATATAAGAGATGAAGTTGCATGTTCATATAAATAAAAATAAATCTTGGAAAAAATTTCCACGAAATAGTGATAAAATTTCCAAGTGTTATATCATGGGAGTATATTAAACATATAGATTGGTGACACTAGATGCACCCAATTAAAAACCATCTAATGGAATATCAATGTGATACATAGTCAATAACGAATCAGATTCTTTCTACTAGCCTTATCAGTGTAACAACCCACTATAGACATTCACCAACCATGGAAGATGTAGTCTGTCTAATAGTGATGAAATAGAAATTGTCTCTTGACCCTCTAAATGAAACCTAGGATCCTCTTACATTAATAAAATGGGATTTGGGATGTAAGTACAAATGGAACATCAAAATAATGATCCAATGTAACCGACTATACATACCAGTACCACCCCATTAGACCAACTAGGTGAGGACACTCTCAAATATGGAGGACTTCCATAGAGGTGAAAAAATTTAATAAAAACATCTTCAATGTACCAATTGGGACTTTTTCTGTTTAATAATTAAAATCACTTCTCAAGAAACATCATAATTTTCAAAACATAAAATTTAAACCAAGTGGAAATATCAAAATTTATTTTCAAGGTTCTATATGGTTCATTCATGAAAGAATTTATGTAATATAAAATTTTTAAATGAGGTTGGGGAAACATTAGAAAATATTGAAAATTTTTAACAAAAAAAATCGAATATGTATAATGAGATAGGTTGAAAAAAAAGAGTTTATCAGGATTAAATCCTATTTAATATCTATTTATATCCATTCACACATATATATGTGCACCCTGTGAACATATGGATGTGTACATATCAAACATGTATTTATATGGACATCCATGAGAATGTCATGTGTTTGATTCAAGGAAATAAAAGAGGGTAATTTTGACAAAGCATAAGATTTTCAAGTAAATGTGTCAAATCTATAAAATAAATCAAATTACTTGTAAAACACAACTCAACATGTAACCAAATAGTTCAAAACATCAAATATAGAAATTTTCATATCAAAACCCCAAACTGCTTTAAAACAGACTTGGAAATTTTTTAAATCACATTGCATACTTATTATTAGAATATATATTGGAATAACTATATAAATCCCTAGAAAACAACTTTCACAATCGAAATATCATAATAAAATCTTTTATAATTTAAAGTATAAATCAAGAAATAAGAGAAACATAATCTATAATGGATTTAGAAAGGCTCGAGCATCATATTAAATATTACAGAAAGTAAATGGGTAGAGACATCTAACACAATGGTGCATGAAAAAAATAAAACCTCTAGAATTTGGAATAACTAGTCCCATGAGACCAACCAAATGCCATAACATCCAAAGATACAATCCACAAAATACAACCCTCCACTTAGGATTCATCTAAGAGAGAATAAATCCAAGATGAAGAGATAAACAATATGTAGGTGGAAGGATAGGTAGAAGGAATCGTGCCCAAGAGGGAATCCATAACGAAACCATAAATAATTAAATCTATATGGCTTGGAGGAGAATGGATAGGGCTGACTAAGATTTCTAGGCCATGGATTTTGATGTAGGAGTCCTAAGGGTGGATACCCCAAGTAAGAATTACCCAAAAGGATAAAAATACACCTTATCAAGTGTGTCACATGGTTTACCATCATAGTTTACCAATCCATGGTGTATATTTGAATATCAGAAATGTTAAAAAGTGGTGGAGGATATACACTTAGGCTACATAGTTTTTAATTGTTCATCCTAACTAAGTAGTCTATAAAAAGTCCAAATGTTTTCACAATTCGATCCCAAAAATAATTGAAACTGGGTGTATAAGCCACACCAAAAATACCCACATATTAAAGTGACATTGGGGTGTCTCATAGTCCTCCCTAAACAATTTTCCTTGATACCATCAAATATAAAATCCCCCCTAATGAACTTCAAATCCCAAATTTCTCTCATTGATTCTCATCTCTCCATCTTCGGATTGGCTGACGATAGTGACTATATACTTACCCCTCTAAATTCTAGGAGATTTAATTCCATAAAACCTTCCCAAAAAATGAATAAGGTTTAAATTATATGTTATTTTTGGATTTTATTGTTAAATATTAATTTTTATGTCATTTATTTTGTAATTTATTTATATTTTAAAAAATTATTTTTTATAGAATTTAAATTGAGTGGAAACAAATTGAAATTGATTTTGGAATTAGTTTCTTACATTTTTAGTTTTCCATATATTAAGATAGACTCCAAGATATTTTTTCCTCTTAGTTTCAATAATGACGAAAATTCTAACTAATTTATTAATTAGTCTCAACCGAACTAACTAGACTCTGACCAGTTTATTAATCGAGCATTTAAAAAATCCAATTAACAGTCAGGTTAATTTTTTCACCATGTTTATAAAACTTAAAAAAATATTATAAAATTCAAAATATAAATAATAATATGTAATTACTAATAGTAAATATATAATTTTTTTAAAAAAATATTATAATAAAACTTAATTAGGCCTTCAGGGTTTTTTACTAAGATATTAATTAAGGCCCAAACACATTGACATTGTAAATCGGGATAACAAATATACTTTTTTAAGAATTAGTTTAAAAAAGTTTTCCTCATAAGGATTTTTTATTATCTTGGACTTGTATAGTTTGATGGGTCACCTAAAACACATACATGTCTATGTTAAACTAACTATTTATAATAAAGATAGCTTATTTAAAAAAAATTATTTCTTGAATGATAAGAATAACAATTTTTTTCATATATAGTTATGTTTTTATTAATATGATATTATTAATTTTTACTAAATATATTTATATATATTTTTTTAAATACTTTTATGTTAATTTTAACATTAATGAGTTTCCTTAATTCTCGTCCTAGGATTGATTAAAACATATTATCAGATAAATATTTTTATTTTTATTATTATTTTTTGAATTTTAAAAATATCATTGAAATACTTTTTTTATAGGGTCAAAAAAATTTATATGTAATGGTTTAAATGTTAATTAAAAAAATAAGATAAATTTTTTTACAAAAATGTAATTTTTTATTTATTAAAGTAGATATTTTTTATATTGCGGAATTATTTATCATTTTAAAAGTAATACTTTAATATCAAATTTGATTAAATTTACCAATTCAATATTTATTTTGAAGTGTTTTTTTGTATACCTAAATGTTTATAAATATTAATATTTTCTTTTATAGGTGTATATACAACATATTTATGGTTTCAAAAATCCTCACATCAAGGATTTATGATTTTTTTGTCATATAGTTTAATAGTTTAAATGATTTTAATTGTATATTTTTTACTACATATAATAATATGAATAATCCAAAAAATAATAATAATAAGTATTATTCATAATAGTGTAGTGCTTATAAAAAATAATAACTCACTCTAATATTTGTAAAAGGACTAATGAAATGAAATATCTATTAAAAAATAAGTATTTATGTATAATTGTATATTATATACCACATATAACTTTCTTAAAATTATTTTAAAATTTTGAATTGGGTAATAAATATCAACATAAAATATATTTAAATTCTTAGGTATAATCAATTAGTCATGGTACGTAAGATGATTTTCAATGGATAATATACTTTTTTAAATAGTTTTCAATTATCCTTTTTTACAATGAAATTAAAATTATTAATGATTATATAAGATTATTTTAAATAAATTTTGTAAGAAATATTATTTAATATTATATATATAGGTTCACTTCTCAATATTCAGGGAATCTAGGAGGATAAATTCACAGAAAGATTTTGATTCATGTATTTTATAGTGTGTTTAAATTTAAATATGTCATGATATTTATATCACCCTTGTTAATTTATTTTCGAATACCATGATTATAAACCTTATTTATCTACCACCACTTTGAGATGATAAGTGATTTTTGAAAAGACATTGACTTTCAGATTGCATAAGATGAAATTTATGTAAATTTCCCAATGCCCAATTCTACGAGATTTATATAATTTTCACAATATTTATCCCTGCAATATGAAACTTGATGGATTATCACCATTAACCCAAGGTCACCTAGTACATATGAATAATTGAGATTTATGGTCATCCATCATACATGTTAAAATTAATCAATGTAAACTAGTTTTTCATTATGTCACAACCTGGGTAATTTTGGTTGGAAGATAAAGTCCAATCAATTAAGCTTGATATTGAAACGAAACTTATTTTTCCATGGAATTTTTTAAAATATATCAAATTATTACGATTCTTCCGAAATTGAAGGTGCATGATTCTGAGGCCCAATGTTCCCAGAATAAAATTATGAACTTTATTAAGGAACGCTTAGTAAACGTGCGGGTAGAATTTTCTATCTTTTGAACCGGTTCTTGTATTAAAAATAAGAGGGTACTGCTGAATCCAAAGTTCTTGGATACATTTATGGGAGGATTCACTTCAAACACAGAAGGTCGGGAGAAAAAAATAGTTTTAGTACTTTTAAGAGAATAATAAAATAACAATGTTATTTTATTTTTCAATCTCCTTTCCTCCAAGGGAAATGTAGCGGTGGTGGGACCACCGATATGTCAAGCCATTAAATGGCTTGACTCCCCTTTATCCTTGTAACTGTACCATTGGAATTATGAAGGTTCCGTAATTAAATGAACCTCATTAATTCCACGTGTGTTACTAACACTCCCCCCACTTTTATTTATATGGTTCTTGGGGTAGAATGTTGGAATGACTTCGCCAAGTGATGAATCTCTAAAAAATTATCATGACGTCAACCACTGGGTGGATGAGACTTGTTTCAGTGAGTAGTGACGAGAACCATCGAATCATGAACAAACAACAATAACAAATGAGTTCTATTGATCAATGTTAGTGAACATATATTCCGGGTTGGGGGTTTATTTTAATGTTGTCATTGATGAAATAAATTTCTCTCCCACGTGATATCATATAACGCAGAAGGTGCAGGCCAAACAAACAAGGCCTAGACCCTCCACCACATTGTTCTTGTTGTGAAATTTGGGGATAAATTTAAAACTCTATGAAAACATGAAATAGAGGGTCATGCTATAATGGAGACTGTGCGGGAGAGCCGTAGGCATAGACGACACCATGAATGGACACCAGAGCATACCCAGTGACCTGCCGAAGAATCCACCAGAGCACCATGTTGGCGGCAGCTGGTGGTGGTCGGAGAAGACACGCAGCAACCGGCCGTGGGCATTAGAAGGTGGCGTGCTACGGTGTGTCGCAGTGGCTGAAGGCGGCCGCCCAATCTGACAATGCAAGAGAAGGGTGGTGCCCGCAGGTGCCATCGGTGGAAGCGGCTATGGCAGTAATGGGTAGCACGGCCCACGTTGCGCCGCATTGATGAAAACCCAGTTGACTAAATGGATGACTATTAATTATTGTGGGGCAGTACCCCACCGGCTGGCGAATGACCCCACAAGCGCGGGGCCAACGGGACACAACCGTCCACCTCAGAGTAGACCAAGCCAACACATGCCAACCATGTAGACCGAACCCACCCAGTAGGCGGGACCTTCCAGCAGGTCGGGCCCTCCCGTAGGTCGGGCTTGACCCATGGCCCGGTGGGCCATCACTGGTGGGCCAGGCCAACTGTGGTCCAGGACATGGAACCAAACCGGGCCGACCCCGATGGGCCGGACCCCGTGAACTGGGCCGAATCTATATGGGAAAGACCTGGGTGGGGTTAGGTAGACCTCGATACCCATTGCGTCGGGCCGGTCGGACCGAGTTAGAATGGGCACAGACCTAACCTGTCCCTGAATAAATAAATGCTTGTAACCGATGAACCAGGTGTCTGATTGACATGCTATTAGTGGAGATGGGAGCCCTTTTGGGAAGCGATCCTTTTTTATTATTTTGGCAGGCCCAACTGAGACCGGCCAGACCGAGGTGTGATTACCCCCATTTCATGGAAAGGGATGCAACTAACAGATTGAGCATCAGGTTGACGCACCGTCTATTGTGTTAGAACCCTTAGGACAAGGAAGTCCTTTTGAAATACTCCACAAGTGCTTTGAATAATGTTGGAGTACATATGGGTCGGATTGATTCCAAATCCAACTGGGCCATCAGAACTAAATTTCCAATAACTAATAGATCGTGTGTCTGGTTGATGCGATGTCTTTTGTGTTGGGACTTTTATGTCGTGACAGATCATTGGGTTACTTCTTTGTGGGACTTCGTGCCAGTTGAAATTTTACCAATGGCTTGAGGAGCAGTTCTCCTAGAATCAACCATGCTGTGAGTGAGAATCTTGTAGCTGGTAGTGAGGCAGAGGTTGGGGAAAGATCAAATTAAGGTTAGTATCAAGCGATCATGTGTGGTTCAGCACCTAGATATCCTGAGTGAATCAACACCTAGTGAACCTGTGTAGATCAACACCTCGCAACCCAACTTAGACTAGCCTTTGATCGGCATGTCGTGGATCAGTGACATATAAATCCTGTCTAGGTCCAATCTTATGTGGGTCAGATCTTGTGTGGTTCAGTGCTCAGTAATCCTATATGGTACAGTGCATACCGATCTTGTATGGGTCAGATTCTGTGTGGGTCATTGTGGGGGTCAGTACCTACAAACTCTGGGTGGGTCAGATCTTATGTGGGTCATTGCGGGGGTTATTACCTATCGATCCTATGTTGGTCATACTCAGTATGGTCAGAAATAGTGACTCTTGATAGAATAAGATGGTCGAGCTTTGTGAATAATCATCTGTACTTCTACACTTCACAAATACATGGTTTTAGCCGGGACATTATTTGAGGTGTGTCTATTGCTTTGCACATTGTGATTGAGATCATGCTTTGTGGTTTGCCTTTTGAGAATTCTGTGAGATCTTAGGGGGTCTCGGGGTCCCTACTGAGTATTGTTATACTCACCACTGCATGGGCATTGCCTGCACCTTGTTGTGCTTTCTGCAGATTACAACCAGTTTGGCTGAGGCTTGAGGGAGCCAGGACCAGGCGATACACACACTACTAGAAACGTTCCATATAACCACAGTTTCAAACCTTGGGTATATCCCATTAAATTGTGGTTATAGGATATACCCACGGTTTGATGAACTGTGGGATCCCGAGGTGTTGGGATTTCCCAATACCCACGGTTTTACAGACACCATGGGTATATCCCACTGAAATTTCAACTTACCCAGGGTTCACCAGAACCGTGGGTATAGATATATGCCTAATGATTAAAGGACCATGTGTATACATTTTTAAAGAAGAAATTAGATACCTACGGTTAAGTAAACTATAGGTACATAGGGTTCTACAACATTATATTTACCCACCGTTTAAAAACCGTGGGTATAGAGGGTTCTGCAGCATCATATTTACCCACGGTTCTCAAACTGTGGGTATATTCTCTTTTCCCAGAAAAGTAGCTACCCCTACGGACAGACCCCCTATAGCCCCTCTGTTCCCCCTTGTATAGACCCCCAACACATCCCCTCCCCCTTTTCAAACCTCCACTCTCCTCTCTTAACAGAACCCCCTTGCACACCCCCCCCCCTGACACCCCTGGACACCCCCATAGACCTCCATCCTGCACCCCCACTGCCCCCACTACACCCCCAGTACCACCTACACCCAGAACCCCCTCCCCCATTGACACCCCCCCTGCACACCCAGTACCACATGAACCCAGCCCCCATCCCCCCAATACCAAGCCACCCAGCCCCCCGACCCCCCTCTACCCCCTACACCCAAGTCCCCCCCCCCCCACCTGCACCCCCACTGTCCACCCCCCCCCCCCCCCCACCTGCACACCTAGTGTACACCCCCACCTACACCCCCACTTCCCCCTCCTGGACACCCCCTGCACCCCTAGTACCACCTGCACTCAACCCCCTTATCCCGCCCTGCACCTGGCTCCACAGCCCCTGCACTACCCCCTGCACCCAGGTCCCCCTCCCCCCCACTGCACCCCCACTACCCCCTGCACCCAGCACCCCCACTACAGTTGTACCCTGGTCCCCCTCCCCGTCACTTTCACCCCCACTATCCACCCCCTCCTATACCCCCACTACCCCCTCCTTGACACCCCCATCACCCCCATTACCACCTACACGCAGCCCTGCACCCCAACCCCTATCCCCCACTACCCCCATCACCTCCCCCCCCTCCCCCCCCCCACCTACACCCCCACTTCCCCATACACCCCCAGTACCACCTCCACCCAGCATTGCACCCATCCCTCAGCCCCCACCCCCCCCCCCACAACCCCCTGCACCCCAGTCCCCCTCTCCCCGCCTGCACCCCCACTGCCCCCCTCTTGGACACCCCTTGCACCCCCAGTACCACCTTCGCCTAGCCCCCCAACCCCCAACCCCCTGCACCTAACCCCATCCCCCTCACTACCCCCTGAACCCAAGTCCCCCCCCCCACTGCACCCCCACTGTCCACCCCCCCCCCCCCCCACCTGCACCCCCACTGCCCCCCCCCCCCCCTCCTCGACACCCCCACTACAACCAGCCCGGAACCAAGCCCCCCTCCCTACACTAAGCCCCCCCCTATGAAATCACTGTGAAACAATGCAAACCAGAATGCAAAAACAATGAAACCAAAATGCATTGTTTCCACCCATTAAAACATAAGCAGAGCTCGCCAAAGTGTTCATAGAAGAAGAAAGTTCCTATAAGAAAAGTCCAAAATAAATTTTTTATGACAAATAATAACAATCATTTATCTCTTATTGAAGAAAAAAAAGTTCGATAGAGGATGAAAAAAATAAAGCCTTCCTGCACTAGATTGTGGTCAGCTGGATCAGGCTACACCAATCTGAAAATCTCCCTTGTTGCATCACTTGATGAGAAGGAGGCCGAGGGTGCCATTTTTTCTCTAAATATTGAGAGTGTGGCTAGTATTCATGGGTTCAAAAAGAAATTCATTATGTTCTAATGGGACATAGTTTGGAATGATCTCCTTAATTCTATGATGTAGTTTGTTAACCATGCCTCAATTCCCTTTGGAATCAACTCCAATTTTATTGACTTGATCCCAAATAAGGAAAATGCTATGGATGAAAAGGATTTCAGAACTATTTCTATTGGGAATACTTTCCAAAAATCATTATAAAAATTATTACTATGAGTTTAGGTACCATTTCTCATGGGTTTATCTATGCAAATTAGATTGTCTCTATCCCTGATAGGAATATTCAGAACTGCCTCTGAATGTGTTAACATCATGAAATGAAAGGTTAAACAAGGGAACTTTTCATTAAATCTTTATATCTTAATGGAATTTGCTATAATAAAGTGGAGTCCTATTTTTTAAATTCTCAAAAGGTATGGAAACCCCCCTACACCCCCATTCCCCCCTAGACAAACCCCTTGAACACCCCCCCTTCCCCCTGGATATCCCCATTGAACCGCCATGGACAACCCCCTTCCACCCCCAATGGACACCCCCTCCCCCCCAGACACCCCCTGGACAACCCCCATGGACACCCCCCCCCTGACAGACCCTGGACAGCCCCTCCTAGACACCCCACCTACACCCTCCCCCTACCCTGCAGATCCCCCTGGATATCCCTTGGAGACCCCCTAAACAACCCCCCTAGACACCCCAACTACACCCTTCCCCCTGCCTTACAGACCCCCCGAACCCCCCCCCCCCCCTGGACAACCCTTGAACACCCCCTGGACATCCCCTCCTAGACACCACACCTGCACCCTCCCTCCTGATCATGATAGTTTCATTCATTGGAATAAAATGGTTATTGATCCACCAAACCAACAAGTTACAATTTATCAGGATTTCTTAACACCAGTACAAATTTTCACCACCATTGATACCATTTGGAATTTGATGTATAGACCTGTAAATCATGGACAGGAAAACCCCTATTTGAGAATTCATGAAGACTAAAAATTCCATTTAAGATGACATAATAATTTATCAAAACGTTCACTATGATGGTGTTAAAGAAAAACCTGTGTAAAATAGGGGTAACACCATGCCTTGGAAAACAAAATGTTGGGAGTCAAACAGCCTGTAAAGCCAAGAGGGGAACCTGCCCAGTTGTCAAACCAGATAATTATGTCTCCTCATTACACAATCCACCGAGACTGCTTCTTGATAACCATAATGTTCCTATGCAACTCCTTCCACATCCATGAGACTTTCCCCCTGGATCCTCAAGGCCAGATAAATACTTTGACAGATATGAAATTGCCCCATAGAGAACGACCTTCAAGAACCTCCCATGAAAACATAGCTTGCCGAATGTGCATTGATCCCTTGACACTGCATAAGTTGATACCACCATCTACCACTAGTCTAGACATCCTCATACACACATCCATAAAAAAATATTCCCTCTCCAAGAGAATACAATATGAAATAATTTATTATCATTTCAATATTCTCTAACACCTCTTTAGAATCCATTAGGACCGATAACACATGAGTTGTAATGGAGCTAAGAATGAAATTCACCAGCGTAATTCTTCCACGTAAGGATAAAAACCGGTTCTGGATGTTAGTAATATGACATGTTATTTTATTATAAACCCCCTCAGAATGACTGATACGTAATCTCCCTAGGGAAAAAGAGAACCATGATACTCCAACAAAAAATTAATTCATCTGCATGATTTGGATCTTTTTCTTCCCTGTATATATTGAATGTTAATCTTTTGAAGTCTGTAATTTTTTTGGATGATATATTTCATAATGTTTGTGATTCTATTGAGGATATTATGGGGGTTAATAAGGGGTATCATCCTCTCTGTTATCTAGGAGTTCACCTCACCACTTCCAAGATTAGAGCTTCTAATTATGTGGTCTTGGAAGAGAAAATTGTTCGAAGAGTTAAATTATAGACTAATAACTCTCTCTCCTATGATGGGTGGTTACAAATTGTTCAAGCGGTTCTTTTTAGTATGAATGATTATTGGTGTTATCAATTCATTTTACCCAATAGAGTGGTCAACTCCATTGATGCCACCCATAAGAATTTTCTTTGGAAAGGTTCTTTGTTGGCTTCTTCTGGGGGTGGCCTACAATATTTTGTGTATTGGAGGTGTGGTTTGGATGGGGGCTAGAGTACTGGTTTTGTAGGCTAGTTGTTTTGGCTGTATATCATGGCGGTGGTTTTCTGGTGGATGGGGTGCTGGTTTGTTGTGGAGCTGGGTGCGGGCTGATGATGTGCAGGGGCTGAGGTTTCTAGCTGTTTTGGTTGGTTTCTATGGCTGGTTTGGGATGGAGTGGCTAGTGTGGGTTGGAATTTAGGTTCAAAGGGGCTAGAAGAGGGCTGGTGCATGTTGGAACATGTGTCATGGGATTGTTTTTAGGTGGAAGGGGGTTGGTGTGGGATGGAATGCTGGAGGATGGGGGCTGGTGCGGTGGCTGGTGTGGGTTGTAGTGGCTGGTGCGGGCGGGAAGGACCGTGGCAGGGGGATGGAAGGGGGTTGGTGTGGGCGGGAACTGGTAGTTGGGGCTATTTTGCAGGTGGCAGAGGACTGTCATGAGTGTTTTACAGAAGGTTGGGGGTGGGGACTGGTGTGGTGTCTAGTGTGGGCTGGATTGCATGTGGCAGCGGCATGACCATGGCATGACCGTGGCATGTTGTCCAGGTCTAGTGACATCCATGGGGTGGAATCTTCTATCCAGGAGTGAAGGGAGTGAGAGGAGGTCAGGCAACATTCCGCCCATCATGCCATAGGCATAAATTGTGATTACTCATTCTCAACATTGATCACAAGACTCATGAAATACTATCACAGAGGTGATCATCCATCAGATTCCCCATTATTGTATAAATCTCCAACTACACTATATGAGGTGTGTGTTGTTTAATGTTCTCACATTAAAAGAAAAAGATAATGTAGAATCATTTTCTCTACAAGGGTCAAAACACTCATTCGATCATCAAGATCATAACAATATCAAATTTTGAAGGACACCTTTCCAAATAAAAATATCATTATAAAAGTATTCTCATGTCTTATTATAATCTAACATTAACTATGGTGTCCCTAAAGCAGTTAGATAGTCATTTTAGAATAAAATTAGCAAGCTTCACCCTCATCTCCAATGATGTCTACAGGTGACTAAATATTTTCATGAGAGACACAATCAATAGATTTTCTACCAGAGGACCTCCCTCGCCATTAACTATGGCTGGGTAATGTATCTAAAACTCTATCTAGGTATCATACATCAAATTCCGACAGGACTATGAACCACCATGGGGTTTCATCCTAGAGCAGGGCCAAATCACAACATTGTCACGGTGTGACCACGACATGACCGTAGCGTGACTGCGGTGTGACCGCAGCGTGACCTCGGTGTGACTGCGGTCAGTTGGCAAGGTCCAGCGACATCCGCGTGGAAACATCTTTTGTCCAGGAGCGAAGGGAGCTAGAGGAGGTGGGGAAACATTCCAGTCGTTGCCCCTCCGACATAAATTGTGATTAGTCAGCCTCAACATTGATCACAAGACTCATGGAATACTATCACAGAGATGATCATCCATAAAATTCCCCATTGTTGTAGAAAGCTTCAACTACAATATATGAGTTGTGTGTTGTTTACTGTTCTCACACAGAAAAAAAAATTTAATGTAGAATCATTTTCTCTACAAGGGTCAAAACAGTCATCCAATCATCAAGATCATAAAAATATCAAACATTGAACGACACTTTTCCAAATAAAAATATCATTATAAAAGTATACTCAATTCTTCTTGCTATCCAACATTTACTATGATGTCCCCCGAGAACATAGATGGTCCTTTTAGAATACAACTAGCAAGCTTCACCCTCATCTCCAATGTTGTCTACAGGTAACTAAATATTTTCATGAGAGAATCAATCTAGAGATTTTCTGCTTTAGGTCCTCACTCCCCATTAACTATGGGTGGGTAATGTATTTAAAACACCATATAGGTATCATACATCAAATTATGATAGGACTGCCAACTGCTATGGGGTGTCATCCTGGAGTAGCGACAAATCACGACATTACCGCGGCATGACCGCGATGTGATCGCATTGTGACCGTGGAGTGACCGTGGCGTGACCAAGGAATGTTGGCCCGGTCCAGCGACATTTGCGGGGCAACATCATCTGGAAAAGAGCGAAGGGATCGGGAGGAGGCGGGGCTACATTCTGGCAGTCGCCCGATCGGAAGAAATTTTGATTAGTCTGTCTCAACATTGATCACAATAATCAATGGATACTATCCCAGAGCTGATCATCACAATTCTTCTGGGTGCGATATGTTTGGATGTTGAAAGTCTTATAAGGGGCATTTAGTATTTTCCAACAGACACTGACAAGTCATTCCAAAGAACCCAATTATCATGAGGAATTTATTGGTCCTTTTCTAGATGAGTGCAATTCCCTGAAAAAACAAAACTATGTGGGGTGGCTCTAAGAATGAACTAAATCTTCATAACAAGAACCGGTGGGAACATTCACCATATTACTGAAATTGTATCAGAGAAAAAAAGATATCTTTAGACAATCTTAGGTATTTCTTTTAGGGATATTGTTGTATTTAGGGTTGTGTGGAACTTCACTCAGGGTATGTGATAAGGTAAAAATTGTCTTGCTCTCGGTTGCAATCTACTAACAAATCCTGATCCGTTCAATGAGGTCAATAAAGGTTTTATTGGGAATTTGAAACCATACTATCTAGTGTATGATAGAGTATTTTTGGCACCAAAGTATTTATATAGTTTCATTGGGATGGAGTCTAATAATCAACTCTAACAATGTACATTAGCTCATGATCTGATATTATATTATCAAATTGGTTATAAATGTGAATTTCCACTTATTAATCCCAATGCATTATCATTTCACCACCTTTTATACCCATAGAATTTTCAGAATCATATATATTTCATAGTCTCCTATATCTGCTCATTATAAATTCCAATGTCTTCGATCCTTATTCATGGGAATTCACAATTCATTTCTAGAAATTCTCAATATCTCCCAAATTATCCTTATTTCCTAATCCTTCCCATGTTTCATACATAGACTCTAATATACGAATACTATGATGAACTAAGGTGGATGGGCTATGCCCATGGGTGAGAATAAGTGTTTAGGAATCAATGAATCACAACTGGGGAATGATTTACCCCACAAACAATTAATTAAAATAGCAATATAAAATAAATAAAATTTCAGCATGACCCATTTGTATATCGGTCATCCATGCCAAAGGAAAATAAAATAAACAAAAGCAACACAGTAAAAGTTGAAAAAAAATGAAACACACTATTAATCCCTCAACTACCCCAATCTCCCTCCCCTGAAAAGAAAACTGCATAGCTACCTCCAGTGCCCTTCTAGAACCCTTCGTAGAATATAAGTACCCTCCATCCATAGAATGCTGTAAAAGGCCTAAGTGGTCGATGTGATAAATAAAATAAAAAGAAAACACAACTACAACATACATGTCTCATGTGATTAAACATGTCACCGCCCAATATATAAGAACTACAATGCCTCATGGGTCTAATCATGTTCCGGCAAGCAAGGGAGAAATAGATCCTAGCTTCAAAATGATATTGTCAAATAGTAGAGTCCTATTAATTAAGAATCACTCTTCCTATTAATGGTATATAATCAGTTTGGCTTGAGTTTCAACGCCTCATGGGTCCTTCCCCCTTGACATACCCCCAGCACACCCCCTACCCCCTTGCACACATCATACCCCCTATCGTCTTCCACAACACCAGCCCCCCTGAATACTTGTAAACCCTCTCCCCCTCATGCAGCATACCCCCTTCCCCCTGGACAGACCCCCCCCAGCACATCCCCTCTCCCTTTTCACACCCCCACTATCCCCTCTGGATAGAACCCCCTTGCACACCCCCTTGACACCACCCCTCTTGGATAGCCCCCTCCCCTTGCACCCTGCCCCCTCCCTGCACTCTCCTGGACTACCGCCTCCCTTCCCCATGGACACTCCTAGGAAGCCCCCTCCCCCTGCACCCCCTCCCCCCTCCCCCACCCCCTACACACACCCCTTTAGTCTTCCACATCCCCCTTCCCTCTTCCCCAACACCATCCCCCCTTAATACTTGTAATCCCCACCCCCACCCTGCACATCCCCCTCTTCCCTCTTCCCAGAACACACACCCCTGCCCTCTTCCTTAGCACCCCCCCCCCCCCGATACACCCCCTATCCTTTTCCCTAGCACCAGTGAGTGGGATACTCCTGTCATTGTAGACAGGGCTTCTACATGAATCTTCCCTTGTTTCCCAGACTTGTCTCTCTTGTATTTCCCAGATATATACATTATGAAAAGGTGTTTGTACAGGTAAAGTTTCTATGAACAGTACCTATGTAAGAATTTCTAGTCTAATAACTAATAGTGTAAGAACTGCTACTTTAATGATGTTAGTATAAATATTGCTACTGTGAATACTACTCCTATAAGAAATGCTAGTGCAATGTTGCTACTAATGAAGCCAAATGGGTAAATATGTAAACTTCTCCAATGAAAACATTGTTGTTAGTATGGGATACTAGTGTAAGTACTCCTAATATAAAAGTTACACTAGATGTCCTTCTAATGTAAGAAATGCTTATTAACCACTTCTAGTCTTATTCTAGTGATAATAATATAAATATATATTTGAACTAGTTTTTGATGGTGTCAAATATTAGAATATTGGGATTTATCATCAATTTCCATGCATTTAATGCTGCTACTAAAAATAAAAAAACTCCATAAAAGGATTGGGAAAATTATTAGATGTTTTATATTATAGAAATTCAAATATTAAATAATATATGAGTAATAACTGCGTAATATTTTTGCTATCATAAGTTCTAATACAAAAAAATTCCCATCCTTTCCTTTTTTATGAAAATATTGCCTGACATAGTTATATATGTTGATATCAACACACCCTTTTTTTCTTGTTTCCATAAACATGTACAAAATAGAATTAAAATGATTTGAATACAAATTTAATGGTGTTTAAACTATATTAATAATTCATTTGTACAGTTCAAACTGGTTGTGGAGTTCATTATGCATACACATTCATTTAAATACAAATTGAAAGGTGTTTCTTTTATTGTTCTATGAGTAGTTTGAATGTAATATTCATTGTATTTTAAACAATATACACACATAGCTTACTAAATGAAATCATAGATAGAAAACAACCATGATAATTCTTTGAAGACACACGTAAAAAGCACACCATAGTGAAACATACCTTCCAACAAGACAAGATCCATAGAATCCCATACCTATAACCCAACTTCAAATAATGTCATGAAACCAAACACATTCAAAGATCCTGTCATACATGAGCTTATAACATTTCATGAACACTGAGTTGTGTAACCAAAAAAACACCAATGTGAAAAAAGAAACCATTGCTGTATAAAAAGAATTACCTTGCATACTTTTTCCCTCTAACGATTAGTTTTTCTACATGAACATCATGGTTCAAGGCATTCACAAGATCAAATGAACTGTCACAATATTTCAGACATCCTGAAAAATCATTGAATTTTTTTTGATTAAATGATAAACAAAATAAACACATGATTATCGCTGTATATATGAGGTTATAACAAGTTCCATGTTTTACAGAAAGTGTGGGATTACATATGATCTGGAATTATTTTAAACAATATCTTGTGTAACTTCATAAACCAAGAATAACCCAATAGAGAGTAAAACAAATGCAATAGTACATGAAAGAATGCAGTAATCCAACCTAACATTATTATTATCGATCGTAGTCTTGTATTGGAAATGTGGGGAAAATGAAATCATCTTGGAAAGATAATAATGGCATCATATAACATGTTCTACATTTTACTTTATGACAAATTTTATATAATGATCAGGTAAGGACGATCATTTGTATCATGAAACTACCATAAAATTGAACATTCAATTCAATTTCTTTAAATTTAATTTAATTACATAAGGTTCCATTAATGATCATTCTATCCCCTGCACCCAACCCCCCTCCCCCCTTCACCCTTCTTTAAAAGATACCTATAACCCCAAATATATCAAACATGTACCATATCATTCAAGGACTTGGGATCTCAAAAAACCAAACTAGTTCAATCAATAAAACAACGTCATATTTCATAAAATGCAAATTTTAGAAACAACAACTGAGGAATATATTCCTTTTTTACTTACAATAATTTAGACTTGTCACTTCAATAATTTATGAAAAATAATGAGATAATAAATGGAATCTAATGTCACTATAACAGATATCAGTTATAGCTATGTATTCTATGTTAGTAAGGGAATCGCTTATCCATATGCATGACTAAGGATTTTGATGTTAGGTTTATGTAAATTCATGTGCAAATTTATGCAAATCATTCAGAAGAAAACAAATTAACCATTCTCATCCATACAAAAATTCAATTCAATTTCTTAAATTACATACATCAGTCTCCATTCTAAGTCAAAAATAGAGGTGATTAAAATCCCCTCCATCACCAACATTCCCATCCCCATGTCCGTGACTATCATCACCAACATAATCTTCATCAACAAAATCACCGTCATCAGTCTCATCACCAACAGCAGCATCAACAACATCCTCATCACAAACAGTAGTATCAGTAACATCCTCACCACCAACAGCTCTTTTTCCACCACCACCGTTGCCACTACGAATATCATTGGAATCACATGACACATCATTTATAGAGCATATTGATGCTATATATGATTCAAAAGTAGCAACATCCTCTGATAGAAGCGACTAACTCAGAACTTCCCTGGCTTTCATGATATTTTCGGTCATCTACGTACTTCTTTCATGCTCCTCCAAAACTGTCTCTACTAAAAATTTGGCTTATAGCGATGTCCATTGGTGGTCGCTTTATGCCTATAGAGACCGCACAATGACTACCAATGGTGGTCTTTTTAGGCCCGATGTTGTTGGCCTACAGTGACTGACAATGGCGGTCGCTGAAGCAGGACGAAATGACGGCGTATAGCGACCGCCACTGGCGGTCCCTGAAGCCGGCCGAATGTCAACCTCCAATGACCGCCACTCGCAGTCGCTGAAGCCATCCAAATGTCAGCCTACAGTGACCGCCACTGGCTCTCGCTAAACCCGGCCAAAATGTCGGCCTACAGCGACCGCCATTGGCGGTCGCTAAAGTGGAAATATTTTTTTAAAAAAAATTCATGGTACAGAATCAAAAAAATAGCATATGAATCATAACAAAGGAAAAACAAATCCAAAAACTATAAACATCAAGATCATCATAAACAATAACCGATAGATGTGCTTCAATGATCCACAACCATATGGTTTAGAAACCTACAATAAGATACAAAGAAAATAATTAATCAAAAAAACTGTAAATTTGAAAAATTTATTCAGTTATTATATACATATAATAAAAAGAAATCTGACATCTCATGGGTTCTATAATATTTTTAAACAACCAATTTATAAATTTTTATCATTTTTGAATTTTTTTTCCTTATTTTGAAGGCTTTGCTTTAGTTTCTGAAAGTGTTTTGTTGTCTAAAAAAGAATATTTTCTGCAGGCACCGCATGTCCGATGGATGTGATGTCTCCTCCTGCATGTTATGAATAATATTCCTATTGTTCTCGTGTGGTTTCAGGTCATTCGGAGCACGTTTCATCTGAATTCGACCATGACACGCCGTTTCGATCTTTTATGACTCCAGAAACATGTTTTCGGTCACCGCGGTCAAACGGAACGTCTGATTGACGTGCCGTCTACCCGAAAATTTCAAAATTCACATCACGGTCCTTTTCTTATGATTTTATGACATTCTGAAGTCGTTCGGGTGGTTTTAACCACCCAAGGCGCTCTTTCAGAGCGCACATAAATGCTGAAAACGACACATTCGGTCGTACGGCGCACACCGCACATCTGATGGACGTTTCGTCTCCTCCTACATGTCCAAAATAATATTCCTATCATTATCGTGTTTTTTCAGGTCGTTAAGAGCACGTTTTCTATGAATTTGACCGCGACATGCCATTTTGGTCTTTTATGACTCGGGAAACTTATTTTCGGTCACCATGGTCTAATGACACCTCCAATTGACGTTCCATCTGCTTCAAAATTTCAAAATTCACACCGCGGTTGTTTTCGTATGATTTAATGGCATTCTGAGGTCGTTCGGGTGGTTTTGACCACCCATCACGCCCTTTTAGAGCACGCTGAACTGCTGAAAACGACACATTCGGTCGTATCGCATGCACCACACGTCCAATGGACGTGATGTCTCCTCCTTCATGTCACAAATAATATTAGTATCATTCTCATGTGTTTTCAGGTCATTCGGAGCATGTTTTCTCTGAATTCAACCCTGACATGCCGTTTTGGTCTTTTATGACTCTGAAAACATGTTTCCGGTCACCGAGCTCAAACGGCACCTCCAATTAATGTCTTGTCTACCCAACCATTTCAAAATTCACACTGCAGTTGTTGTCATATGATTTTATGGAATTCCATGGTCGTTAGGGTGGGCTTGACCCCCCAACGCGCCCTTTTAGAGCCCACCGAACTACTGAAAACGACACATTCAGTCATACCGCATGCACTGCATGTCCGATGGATATGTCATCCCCTCTTGAATGTCATGAATAATATTCCTATAATTATCGTGTGGTTTCAGGTCATTTGGGGCATGTTTTCTTTGAATTCGACCATGACACGCCGTTTTGGTCTTTTATGACTCTAGAAACGCGTTTTTCGTCACCGTCGTCAAACGACACCTCCGATTAATGTGTCGTCTAACTGAACATTTTAAAATTCACACCGCGGTTGTTGTCATATGATTTCATGGCATTTCGAGGTCGTTCGGGTGGTTTGGACCACCCAGCGCGCCCATTTAAAGCGCATCGAACTGCTCAAAACGACACATTCGGTCATACCAACCGCACCGCACATCCGATGTATGTGTCGTCTCCTCCTGCATGTCATGAATAATATTCCTATCATTCTCATTTTGTTTCAGGTCATTTATAGCATGTTTGTTCTGAATTAGACCGTGACACGCCGTTTTGGTCTTTATGACTCTGGAAACGCGTTTCTGGTCACTGCGTTTCCAGTTATCGCGGTCAAACATGACTTTCGATTGATGTTCAGTCTACCCGACCATTTCACAATTCACACCGCGGTTGTTGTCGTTTGATTTCATGGCATTCTAAGGTCGTTCGGGTGCTTTTGACCACCCAGCGTGCCCTTTTAGAGCACACTATACTGCTAGAAACGACACATTCGGTCATACCGTGTGCACACACATCCGATGTACATGTCGTCTCCTCTTGCATGTCACGAATAATATTTCTATCTTTCTCATGTGGTTTCAGGTCATTCGGAGCACGTTTTCTCTGAATTCGACCGTGACATGCCGTTTTGGTCTTTTATGTCTCCGGAAATGCATTTCTGATCACCGCGGTCAAACGGAACCTCCGATTGACGTTCCATCTACCTCACCATTTCACAATTCACACCACGAGTGTTTTCATATGATTTCATGGAATTTCGAGATCGTTCGGGTTGTTTTGACCTCCCAACGCACCCTTTTAAAGCATGCCAAACTGCTGAAAATGACACATTCTATCATACCACATGCACAGCACGTCTGATGGATGTTCCATCTCCTCCTGCATGTCACGAATAATATTTCTATCGTTATCGGGTGGATTCAGGTCATTTGGAGTACGTTTTCTCTGAATTCAACTGTGACATGTTGTTTTGGTCTTTTATGACTCCAGAAATGAGTTTCTAGTCACCGCGATCAAACGACACCTCTGATTGATGTGTCTCCTGCCCGACCCTTTCAAAATTCACACCACGGTTTTTATCGTATGATTTCAGTGCATTTCGAGGTCATTCGGGTGGTTTTCACCACCCAACGCGCCCTTTTAGAGCATGCTGAACTGGTGAAAACGACAGATTCAGTCGTACCATATGCACCACATGTCTGATGGATGTGTTGTCACATTATGCAGGTCACAAATAATATTCCTATCATTATCGTGTGGTTTCAGGTCATTCGGAGCACGTTTCTCTGAATTCGATTGTCACACTCTGTTTTGGTCTTTTATGACTCCGGAAACACATTTTCTAGTCACTGTGGTCAAACAGAATCTCAGAATAATGTTCCGTCTACCTGACCATATAAAAATTTATATTGTGGTTGTTTTTGTATGATTTCATTGCATTTTGAGGTCGTTTAGGTGGTTTTGTCCACCCACCACACCCTTTTAGAGGGTGCCGAACTGCTAAAAATGACACATTCGGTAGTACCCCGCGTGCACCACACATCCGATGGATGTGTCGTCTCCTACTTCATGTCAAAAATAATATTCCTATCATTCTCGTGTGGTTTCAGGTCATTCGGAGCACGTTTGCTCTGAATTCGACCGTGAAACGCCATTGTGGTCTTTTATGACTCCAGAAACATGTTTCTGATCACCGTGGTCAAACGGCACCTCCGATTGACATTAAATCTACCTGAACATTTCACAATTCACACCATGGTTGTTGTTGTATGATTTCATGGAATTTCGAGGTTGTTCGTGTGGTTTTGACCACCCAGCGTGCCCTTTTAGAGCACGTCAAACTACTGAAAATGACACATTTGGCCGGACCACGCACACTGCACGTCCAATGGATGTGAAGTCTCCTCCAGCATGTCACGAATAATATTCCTATCATTCTCGTGTGGTTTTAGGTCATTCAGATCACCTTTTCTCTGAATTAGACCATGAAATGTCATTTTTTTCTTTTGTGACTTCGGAAACTCTTTTCCGGTCACCACGGTCTAAAGGAACCTCTGATTGATGTTCCGTCATCACCACCATTTCCCAATTCATACCGCAGTTGTTGTAGTACAATTTCATGTCATTTTAAGGTCGTTCAGGTGGTTTTGACCACCCAGTGCGCCCATTTAAAGCATACCAAACTGCAGAAAACGACACATTAGGTCATACTGCGTGCACCGCACGTCTGATGTACATGTCGTCTCCTCCTAAATGTCACGAATAATATTCATATCTTTATCGTGTGGTTTCAGGTCATTAGGAGTACGTTTGATTTGAATTTGACCTTGACACGCCGTTTTGGTCTTTTATGACTCCAGTAACGCGTTTCCGGTCTCCACGGTAAAACGGAACATCCGGTAGACATTCTGTCTCCCTGACTATATCACAATTCACACCGTAGTTGTTGTCGTATGACTTAATGGTATTCTGAGGTCATTTGGGTGGTATTGAACACCCAGTGTGCCCTTTTAGAGCGCGTTGAACTGCTGAAAATGACACATTCAGTCGTACCGCGTGCACTGCATGTCCGATGTATGTGTCGTATCCTCCTGCATGTCACGAATAATATTCCTATCATTCTCGTGTGGCTTCAGGTCATTCAAAGCAAGTTTTCTCTAAATTCGACCGTGACATGCCGTTTTTGTCTTTTATGACTCCGAAAACGCTTTTCTGGTCACCGCGGTAAAATGGATCCTCTGATTGACATGATGTCTGCCCGACCATTTTAAAATTCACACCGTGATTATTTTTGTATGATTTCATGGCATTCTGAGGTCGTTCGGGTGGTTTTGACCACCCAACACGCCATTTTAGAGCACACCGAACTGCTGAAAATGACAGATTCAGTCGTACCACGTGTACCACACGTTTGATGGACGTTATGTCTCCTCCTTCATGTCACGAATAATATTCTTATCATACACGTGTGGTTTCAGGTCATTTGAATCACATTTTCCAGGAATTCGACCGTGACATGCCGTTTTCATCTTTTATGACTCCAGAAACACGTTTCTGGTCACCATGGTCAAACGAAACCTCCGATTGATGTGTCTTCTACCCGACCAATTTACAATTTACACCGCAGCTGTTGTGGTATGATTTCATGGCATTTTGAAGATGTTCGGGTGGTTTTGACCACCCAACGTGCCCATTTAAAGAGCACTGAACTGCTGAAAACAACATATTCAGTCATACCACATGCACCACACATCCGATGGATGTGACGTCTCCTACTACATGTCACAAATAATATTATTATCATTATCGTGTGGTTTTAGCTCATTTAGAGGATGTTTTCTCTGAATTCGACCGTGACACGCCATTTTGGTCTTTTGTGACTCTAGAAACGCGTTTCTGGTCACAACGGTCAAACGAAACCTCCGATTGACGTTACGTCTTCCCAAACATTTCATAATTTACACCGCAGTTGTTTTCGTATGATTTCATAACATTTCGAGGTCGTTCGGGTGGTTTTGACCACCCAACGCGCCCTTTTAGAGCACGACGAACTGCTGAAAATGACACATTCGGTCGTACCGCGTGCATCACACGTCCGATGGATGTGTTGACTCCTATTTAATGTCACAAATAATATTTCTATCATTCTCATGTGGTTTCAGGTCATTCAGAGCATGTTTTCTCTGAATTCGACCGTGAGACTCTGTTGTGGTCTTTTATGACTCCAAAAACATGTTTCTGATCCCCACTGTCAAAAGGCACCTCTGATTGACCTGCCGTCTCCCCAAACATTTCAAAATTCACACCGCAGTTTTTGTCGTATGATTTCATGGTATTCTGATGTCATTCGGGTGGTTTTGAGCACCCAGCGCGCCCTTTTAGATCGCGTCGAACTGCTGAAAATGACACATTCTATCGTACCATACGCATCGCACGTCCGATGGACGTTCCTTCTCCTCTTGCATGTCACGAATAATATTTCTATTGTTATTGTGTTGTTTCAGGTCATTCGGACCATGTTTTCTCTAAATTTGACAGTAACACGCCGTTTTCATCTTTTTTGACTCCGGAAACACATTCTGGTCACCACGGTCAACGGAACCTCTGATTGACGTGTCGTCTGCCCGACCATTTCTCAATTTACATTGCGGTTATTGTCGTATGATTTCATGGAATTACAAGGATATTCGGTGGTTTTAACCCCTAGAGCGCCCATTTAAAGCACATCAAACTGCTGAAAATGACACATTCGGTCGTACCGCGTGCACCGTACGCCCGATGTACATTCTGTCTCCTCTTGAATGTCACAAATAATATTTATATCATTACCGTGTTGTTTCAGGTCATTCAGAGAACATTTCCTTTGAATTTGACCGTGACATGCCGTTTTGGTCTTTTATGACTCTGGAAACGCGTTTTCGGTCTCCGCAGTCAAGAAGAAACTCTGATTGACGTTCCTTCTTCCTGACCATTTTTACAATTCACACTGCAGTTGTTGTCGTATGATTTCAAGGCATTCACGAGGTCGTTCAGGTGGTATTGACCACCCCAACGCGCCCTTTTAGAGCAGCCGAACTGCTGAAAACGACACATTCAGTGGTACTGCGCACACGCATGTCCGATGTACGTGTCGTATCCTGTTTCATGTCATGAAGAATATTCTTATCGGTCTCATGTGGTTTTAGGTAATTCATAGAATGTATTTTCTCAATTAGACCGTGGCACGCCGTTTTGGTATTTTATGACTCTGGAAACGCGTTTCCGGTTACCGCGGTCAAACGGCACCTCCGATTAACCTGATGTATACCCGAATATTTTAAAATTCACACCGCGGTTGTTGTCATATGATTTCATGGAATTCCGAGTTTTTTCATGTGGTTTTGACCACCCAAATTGCCCTTTTAGAGCGCGCCGAACTGCTGAAAATGAGAGATTCAGTCGTACCACATGCACCGCATGTCCGATGGAAATTATGCCTCCTCCTGCATGCCACGAATAATATTATTATCATTATCATGTGGTTTTAGGTCATTCGGAGAACGTGTTCTTTGAATTTGACCATGACACAGCGTTTTGGTCTTTTATGACTCCGTAAACGCGTATCTGGTCACCGCGGTCAAACGACACCTCCGATTGATGTTCCATTTGCCCGAACATTTCATATTTCACACTGCGTTTGTTTTCGTATGATTTCATAGCATTACAAGGTCGTTCGGGTGGTTTGGACCTCCCAACACACCCATTTAAAGAGCACTGAATTGCTGAAAATAACACATTCGGTCGTACCGCGCGCACCGCACGTCCGATGAATGTGACGTCTCCTCTTTCATTTCATGAATAATATTTCTATCCTTCTCATGTGGTTTTAGGTCATTCAGAGTATGTTTTCTCTGAATTCTACCATGACACGCCGTTTTGGTCTTTTATGAATCTGGAAAACACGTTTCCAGTCACCACGGTCAAACAGCACCTCTGATTGACGTGTCGTCTGCCCGACCATTTCACAATTTACACTGTAGTTGTATTTTATATGATATCATTGAATTTTGAGGTCGTTCAGGTGGTTTTGACACCCAACATGCCCTTTTAGAGCGCCATGATGGATTTCTCAACTAGATTACTATTTTCGGGGGTGCGCGGGGGGGGGGGGGGGGGTGGCTATTCGGGGTGGGGGGGATTTCAGGGGTGGGGGTACTGTCCCGAGGGTGGGGGGGCTTTCCGAGGGTGGGGCAGGCTGTTCAAGGGGTGCAGGGGGGTGGGCTGTCTGGGGGTGCGGGGGGGGGGGGGGGGGGGTTGTCTGGGGTGTGTGGGGGGGGAGGGGGGGGGGGGGGGGTTGTCCGTGGACCACAAATAGGGAACCTGTGATCAGTCATAAAACACAAGTTTCATGGTTTATATTAGAAATCACATGGTTTTTTTCAAAACTATTATATAACATGCAATTTAAAACATTAATGAATTAAATGAACAAAAAATATCCAAATCATTAATCAGTTTCATAGGTACTTCTCAATCATGCACACAAACATTGGTGTCAGGAAAAAAACACACATGATTCCCCCAAATCACAAAAAATCACACTAGAAACCCAACCTATACATCAATAACATCCCCACCAGTAAAAAAAGAAACACACCTCGTGAATATGATGCGTCATGTGTGTTCATCACTACTACCTCCATCTGGTGGGCTAAGGGCCTAAAACAAATAAACATTATGAATATTTTCATAACAGAAATAATATTAATTAAATAAATAAATACAGTATAAACTTGTGTCGTATGATCCCCTGCACCATCACCTAGATGCACATATTCCCGCAGTGCTCTAACCTTAGTGGTCAATTGGGGATTTTCCTCCCTGGAAGTGCACAACCATGCCTCGAAATCTGACAACTGCTATGTCATCTGAGCAACAAAAAGACTGACAACCACATCGCGTGACACTACAGAATGAGGAATCTGTGTTCCATAGGTCAAACTATATCCATGCCTGTCCCGACCAATAATGTGATGAATGATCTCATCCCTTCGTATGGGAAACTGTCGCTGGTCCTCTGGCAAATGTTCTAACAGAGCTTCAAATTGAGCCTGTGAAATATTTAAATATATATACATATATATGTTATTATATAGATTTTTATAAGTATTGGTATGTACAAGAACTTACTATCAATGCTACAGCCTCTGGATCAATGTGATCACGAGTCCTCATCCACACTGACATTTTATCAGTCGGTGCACCTTACTCCCACAACTGTATATGAATATAATATAAACACAAAACCGTATTAATTAATAAATTAAAAAATGTACAATAAATACCTCATGTCGGATCTGAGACACGTGACTAGTCCCGAACTTGTGAGGTGGTCCCTGCAATGCTCGATTCTCATAATGGCATGCTGACACCTCCTACATTCTATTCATTCAAATTTCAAACAAATCACACATTCTTAATAAGATATATACACCAAAATAAATATACAAACCGCAACCCCCTTAGTAGAAAAATATGAAACTAAGTCACAACACTGAGTTGGGAGGACACCTCTTGGGACTTTTTCCAGAATGTCTGTGGCACCCACATTTGGTACCATGTGGTCCCTCTGCACTTTTCCTTTATAGTCTTTCTACATATTAAGACATTTTCTCATACACACGGGCCGAAACAAATTGAGTCATACTTTCAAATTTTTCTATTAAAGAAAAAAATCACACATATTAGTATTGTTTATACATAGGGAATAATGTAAAATGTTCTTCTTACTTGAACCTCCCTCCAAAGACGATCTAATGTGTCCTAAGGGAAAGAAGCCCAGTCACACGTGGTCAATGGAAATCGATGTAGGTCATGTATGATATGACCAAGATGACGAATAAATGTAGGGGCATTCGGTCCCACAGGATGAAATACCTCATCAAAGGAAACATCAGTCGTCGTGTCAGAATTTCATGATAAAATGCCACGACCGAGGCCTCTCTTGCGAGAGAAAGAAGCAATCGAGTCTAGTCCTATTGAAATTTTTTATATAATTTGACAGATGTTATAAGTATATATATATATATATATATATATATGTTTATCAATTACATAAAAAATAGAGACAATGTCATTCAAACATACCTCGACCCTGAGACATTGATGCCTCAGATGGATGATGTGGATCTGCTCCCTCTTCCCCTCACATGCCTATAGTCATAGAAAACATTAGTAAGGGGACTATCGAAAGGGTCTGAAAGATAAATTGGATTGTTCATAAAAAAATAAAACTTGTAAAATTGTTGATCAAACAAAAATGGATTGAATAATTAGGTGTGAGTGAATTTTAAAAAATCATAATGTTAACAAAACAGATATACAAATTATATACAAAACCAATCAATGCATAGCTAAATTTCAGATTGTATTAATATGAATTCAAGCAGAACATTAACTAGATGAAGAATACCTCAAAGGGAAGATACATTGACAATAACATCAATAAACCAAGATTAAAATCACCCAAAATATTTATAACTGAATAAACATCCAAAAGTGAGGATTAAATCTTACAAGGATTTATAAAATGGTTAGATAATTTATAATATCTGTATAACAAGCATTTACACAATACTTATTACATTTTCATTTTTCAAATCAACTATATTTAAAATAAATACTAATCAATTGTTTCTGAACCATTGATAAAATAATAATGTATGTGATAGCCCATGTCATACCTGATTGTGCTACAAACCCGGAAGGGAGGGGAGCCGAAGGTGGTGCTGTGAGGGGAAGGAGAGGCAGTGAAGGGGATCTGAAGCCATAGGCCGTGCGGCGAGGGAGGGGACGGGTGGGGGTGGTGGCAGGGAGCCGGAGGAGTGGAGGCGGTGAGGGGACGAGGGATGGGCATCGAGGGGGGGGGGGTGTTCTGGGTGGGGGGTTGTCCGGGGTGAGGGGACGGCTGTATGGGGTGTGGGGGGGGGGGGCTGTCCGGGGTGTGGGGGGCTGTATGGGGTATGGGGGGATGTCCGGGGTGCAGGGGGGTGTCTAAGGTGGGGAAGGGGCAGTCCAGGGTGGGGGGGGGGGATTTCCGAGGTGCAGGTGGGGATGTCCAGGGTGTGGGGGTCGTTCAGGGTGGGGGGGAGGGCCGAGACCGGAGGCTGGATGGCAGAGGGGTGGGAGACGGAGGGGGCAGAGGCCGGAGGGAGGAGTCCAGAGGGAGGAGGGACGCTAGAGGGGACAGAGGGTAGGAAAGAGGATGGCAGAAGGGCGTATGGCGGCCGGAGGGCACCCGGAGCCGGAGGCCAGAGGGAGGATGGTGCATGGAGGGTGGAGGATGACGAGGGAGGAGGGTGGCGAGGGCGGCGAGGGCGCGCTGTGAGGTGATGGGGGAGGGTGCGCGGGGAGGGTGGCGACGAGGGGGGGGGGGGGGGGCGTCGAAACCCTTTTTTTGGAAAAGCACAGCGACCACCAAAGGCGGTTTCCCGTGTCAGGGGGCTTCGAAGCCCAAAATTGCAGTAGTGTATTTTATTTCCCTCAGCCGCTTTAGCATGAGTGATTTCTAGATCAGAGGTCTGGAAAGTTTTAGAGGAGTCCGATGAAGACCAATACTTAGAGAAGATGATGTTTTTCCCTGGTCGACATCGTACTCTCCCCAGGTGCTCCTAACCTAATACCTCACTTTAATGATCATGTGGCCCAAAGTAATCTTCCAATCAAAAATGTAGACCATAATTAAAAAAGGCATATGTACTATAGAAAATAAAACTGTTAGAACATAAAAACATAATAGTTAATTCACATTTGTATTAAAAGTGCCATTATTTTATAACCAATTTCAACCCTTTCAGTATCAGGGATAAAATTCTTACCTCTATCCTATAATGGGATGATCAACAAGGTAAACCATAATTGGACAAGAATGGTTTCATGTATATGATAGAGTGGTATGTGTATTTATAGTTGAACTAAGGGAGAAATAAAAAAGTTTGTCCTCCCTTAGTTGTAACATAAAAAAAATAAACTTTTAACATTAAAACACACCCTTAAACATGGGTAATTTCATTTAAAAATCAGGGGAGAGATAAAAACATTCATCCATCATAAAAAATATTATAAACGGGCCCCATATTTAGGTCATTTAATATTTTCCATCGGTAAAATGTTAATTCAAATATGGAAAAAATTAAAATAAAACCACATCATCTCCAAGAATTAATTAAAACATTTAGATAATTTATATAAAATAGTAATGGGTATAAAATATTGGTATAAATATACTAGAAAGTGAATTTAATAAACTAAATAACATGATGAATTTTTTTAATAAAATAATTACCTAGAAACACCTACTGCATACAATGTGGAACAAGTCACAACAAGAAACATAAAAAGGGAAAGGTTATTTTGGTAAAATAAATGAATTTAAAATCATCTGAAAAATCAAATACACATTATTAGATTAAAATCGAACACTAAATTTTACACACACCATGATTAGGGTTCTCATAAGAAATGAAAACGAGGGAAATTGAAGTGAAATGACCAGGGAAATCTCCCTTGGGATTTAGGTAATGCCTTCTATATCAAATGTCATCAATTACTATATTGGATTCTTATGGAGTACCCTCATTTAATTTTGAATGATGAGTTCACCGGATTAGACTTGATCTATTTGGTTGGAATACCTCCACCGTAAGCTATGGGTTATAATACTACCATTCTTCTGAATGTCAAGGAGGGTTTCTTGAGTTTAGACTAAAAGAATGGACTAGGAAGAATGGATAGGCTCACCTATGAGTTTTATTGAGATATAATTCTATATTTGTCCTTCACGTAACTTTTTTAAAGTAACTCAAATAATTAACAAGTCATAATTTAAAATCATATATCATTTTTTATTATTTTAATTTAATTAATACTTACCCATTAATTATAGTCAAACATTAACATGGTAAATAAAATAAAATAATTTAAAAAATTATTATCCTCTTAAATAAAATAATAATAGTTTATAAACTTCCTTGAAATCTCAAATTCTTAGTTTTATTTTAATTTCATTAAACAAAACATTATATATAAAATAATTTCTTATTTTTATAATATTTATTTTCTCATATTATTACCCTTCATTCAACCATCAATTAAATATATTTTTTTAGGAAGACCACATTTATGGGTATTTGTGTTAACCCACATAAAAAGATAAATCCATACATGATATTAAATTTTATATGGCATCATTAGACCTGTCTAAAAAAATTAAAATATTTAAGTATTTCACCCTATATAATCTTTATGTAATATAACATACCCTATTTTTTGAATCATCTTTAATGAGGTCCTCAAATAAATAGATCATCTTGTCATAAGACTTGATAAAATCTTCCATATTAATATTCTCTTCAATAAATACTCAAGGAAAAAACTTTGATATTGTTTCTTGACCCCCTATTTTTATTACTCATATGTATAAAATTATATCATTTGATTTTAAATTCAATAAACATCCTCTGGTGAAGGATTGATGGTCAATGTCTCTATCTATTTCATAGTGTATATAATAATATCAAAATTATATTTTGGATCAGTTCCATCTTTTCATCTGTGGTCCAACTAAAAACCCTTAAATGTGTTTACTGTATTAGAATGCTTTCCCTTAGATAAGATTTTAGGTTTAAGTTCTTTGAATGTTATTGTCTTCGATAATTGGAGGTAGGTAATCTTATATATTATCCAACCAACATATTCTCTATTCATTATCATTTTAGATGCATTCTTCTAAGGCCACTGATTCTTCCTTAGGAATGTCACTTAGAATAGGGTCTCAAGGATAAAGGGATTATTTCTCTATCCCCTTAATGCTAGTAAATGTTCCCATTGATATTATTACTATAGGTTTTGGAAAATATAATAATCCTTACACCTCCATAACTCTTCTCTTATTTATACATTTTTTATTATTTGATGGTTTTTTATTCAAATTACATTTCTTCTTCAAACAAGGGTAATACAAAATACATATATTGAGGATATCACACCCAATAATGGGGGGTGGAATACCAACCCTATCTGATCTATAGGTAGAGGATCTTATTCCCTAGACCCATGGGGTAAATTTTTAACCCTTCCTAGGAATGGTGAGATGAAATTATTCCATGATGTAAATTTATCATCAAGGAGGGATTCTATTTACCATGAATTATTAATAGATAACCTTATTTACTATAATGCTAATACGATTGATAATGCTTGATTCAGCACATGCCACATATCTATCTTCAGAAGTAGCTCCACTATCTTATCCAATGTGTAAGGTCACTTTTAAAGTACTAGTTATATGTAAAAATACTGTCCTATATGATGATTCTGGGTCACCATACTGTCTTGGTATAGGTATACGATGTGTTCCCAAGGTAAACATCATATATCCCTTAGGAAATTGATAGCCCATGTAAAAAACCCAAAAAGGGGAAGTATAACTATGACAATAATATGTGAGGAGATGAGAAAATGGTGTGTAGGATCCATAGGGATAGTTGTTAGGTTCTCCATCATCACAGGACATGTTTTATCAAGGATAAATGGAATATTGTATTAAACCTCATGGTTTGTGAGGCTAGTCGGGCTTCCTAGGTGCATATTCAATATACAAAAAAAATTATATAGATAAGGGTAACATATTGTATGATTTAACCACACAATGTGTGGTATTTTACATAACCTAGAATCCCTAGCTATTGTACCTACCAAAGTACATGATGTGTGTTCTTTCAAACTATACACCATGTAGTTGGGTTTTAAGATCTAAACATTACTCTAGTTCTCAATTAATTTCTAATTCCTCTTATTTTTCTTCATATATCACTTTAATTGACATTGGCCCTGCTACACATGACAATTCCACCTATGTAAAGTGGTTTTTATCCTTTGGTACTAGGATTGATGATTCATATCACAATCATGTCGATGTGCATATTGTTATTCATGAAGAAACCCCAAATCCAGACTCCCCTATACCATTTTATCTTATCATATAATCCTTCCTCACGCTATAATCCTACATGGATAACACTCAATGTAAATATAAAAAACCAATTTTAATTGTGAAATAAAATCAATCTGTGATATATGTTGAATCATCGGCCAAAATCTAATGTTAGTGATGAACATGCAAATAATGGTGGGAGAAATAGAAGAAACCACAAGAATGGAATTGATGATCCTGTATGATCAGGAATCATCTATGTTTACATACAATAAATAAACAAATAAGTAATTTCTAGTCCCAATATCACTTATCCCAATATCATAATTTCAACCAGATATCATAAGTTAAAAAGGCCATCTACTTCCTGAATATTGATGCAATTTAAATAAAATTATTACATGTTCAAATCATGAAAAAATGGGTATAAATCCATATATATAAATTCCCGACCATGATGGTGAAATGAAGTTGATTTTATTCTACTTCACAACCAAGGTACTTTTTATTGACATCACTGAAAACTGATATTTCTTTACTTATTTGTCATCACCACAAAGCCCTCACTCCATATTCATCATCCTCTCCCTCTAAGGTTCATGTGGTCATAGAACAACTAACCCTAGGGTGATTTCATAATATGGATTAAATAATGAAATTCAAGGGTTTCTCAGTATAAGAACCAATTAATTAAATAATTAAATAATTAAATTATTCATCTCATGATGGAAAACACCCAAGAGTCCCAATTAAAATGAATCTTAATCCATGAATATGGTAAAATTCACATT
This sequence comes from Viscum album, assembly GCA_963277665.1. Classification (NCBI taxonomy): domain Eukaryota; kingdom Viridiplantae; phylum Streptophyta; class Magnoliopsida; order Santalales; family Viscaceae; genus Viscum; species Viscum album. The sequence continues at coordinate 1,417,394,270 of OY728138.1, forward strand.
TCATATTCAATATCTATTTTGGATTCTCAATATTGGACTCTATTTAAGATATATAGGAAACTTTAAAAAACATACAACGCATGGACTAAAAATAATATAGTTTATTTGTATATTATTTCTGAAGATCCTTGACACTCTATTTTATATGAAACATAAGACAAGGGGTAAACATAAAAATATAGAACTAAAGAAACCTTCAAATAAAATTTGTGAAGTTTCATACTATAGTAAAATTACATTTTTACCCCTAATAATGTCTTAATACTTTTTTTAAACATAAAATTCATCTAAGTATCATCCGATGAAAACTTAGGTCAACAAACATCCCTACTGGTTGCCACTAATTTCATAACTACCCCTATCTTAGAGTATGTTAGAATGGATTCCTATAAAGAGATGGGTCACTCTATAACAGTAATTCTAGAAACTCGTGAAAAAATTCCTACCCTATTTTGTGAATTATGTGTAGACCCCCTCCCACTAAAAAGAGATATATCATTAATACTAGGAAAAAATCATTAGAGCGGAGGCTAGTGAGATTCTCTCTCCCCTCACCCCACCCCATGAGGGAGAACTACTACCAAATGATCCTTCCCCCTGAGTGGGGAAAACTTTAACCTAGGATTCCATAAAGGATCCTCCATTACTCGATGCTATCATGGGATTCACAACAAAAATCAAATTTCCTTTCTATATTAACACTTACAATATATCTAAAGGAGGATTAATAGATCCACCATTCCAAATGAGAATCCTAGACTCACTACACTAGAATTAGTTGGTGAATTAACTACAACACAGGTAAACAGATTCGAGGGGGCTCCTTTCCACCCCTTTCTCTCCTGCCGAAGACACCACCCAGCTCGCGAAGCTGTGGAAGAGCCTCTATACTTAGCTCTAGAACAACAACAGATAATTCTAATTCAAGCATCGAATTACTAATAAACTCTATAGGACCATCAACATTCATCGAAAAATGGAAAAGAAGTATATATAAAACCACTATATGAATATTGAGACATCAATCCATGTGATTATCAAAATGGTCAAAGTGATGAAAATAAATAGTATTACCTTCATAAACAATCTTAGGGATAAGAATAATACCATAATAAAAAAAACTGCATAAAATTTAATAGAGTTTTATATAATCTTGATTAAATTCATAATCTAGCCTATATGGACTGCTTCCTTGTAATTTACAAAAAATAAGCCTATAAGAACAACCTGAATGCATCACCAAAATGCTTAAGAACTATGAAATCATAAGATTAGAGATGAATTATAAGGACCAAAATCATGAAAATTAAAATGGAATATATTTCAATTCATGAATCACCAGATTCCAACACATAAAAAAATAATATAGAGGCTGAAAAGCATGAAATATATGAGACCAAACAACCCCAAATTCCTCTTCATCCATTCATCCGATTGAAAAAGAGTGGGGCCTAATTCTCCCTATCATCACCTTTTTACTCCAAACCTCACTGTAGTATCAATTGTTAATCAAACACATATGTTGAAGTGTGTCATAAGATTTATATTGAAGGAAAGATATGTTTGAGAGTTGATATCTCAAAAAACCAACTCAACGGAAGAGATATCAACCATTGGAAAAACAGGGAGAAGAAATTTCATACCTAGATGTCGGATCTAGGGGAAGGGAGGTGGAGGCCGGGACGTGACGTTGCTGGAGATGGGGGAAGTTGGGGCGGAGGCTAAGGATAGGAGGAGAGGGAGCCAAGAGGGGGGACATCACAGGAGTTGGGGGCAGGGAGGCCGAGGCCGGGATGTTGAGGCTGAGGAGAAGGCTAGGAGGGAGGTTGGGAGTGGAGGCGGAGGCCGAGGAGGGGAAGATAATGCGAGGACTCGTTTGTCGGATGGACAAGAGGTGGAGGTCGGCTAGGGGAGGAGAGGGCCGAGGGCCGGAGGTCGGATGGCTAGGAGGCGGTGGTCGGGGAGGGGAGGAGAGGGATGAGAGTTTGGGAAGTGAGGAATAAGAAGAGGGCAATAGAAGCGAGGGTAAGGAGGAGCGCGATGAAAGAGTGGTGGAGTGTGATGGATGGGGGAGGAGGATTGTGATGGTATTCGGGGAATTGGGTATAAGTTTCCCACAGTTTTCTTAAAACCATGGGTATAAATAATAAAAAAAGAGATATCCCCATGGTTTTTCAAAACCATGGGTATATATGCATGGGGAAAGATCCCCTTTCTAGTAGTGGAGGTGGAGACGGGATGATGTGGAGTATTGTGGAGACGATCTATACCTACCCTTCAAGTGGGTTCCTCAGTGGATGATCCAGGAGTTGTTTTCTGTTTTTAGTTGTACTTGTACATTTTAGTTGGGCTTGTATTCTGACCCTTTTTACTTTTAGTACCCTTTTTTACTACTACATCAGTTTACTTTGTGGTTTCTTTTTGTTTTGTTATTGGATTTTGTGTTTTTATAGGTTTAAAGGCAATGCCTTCCCAATATAGGGATATGCCGTTTGGGGATAGTCGCTAACCCATTTCTTATGGAATACGAGATTGGGGTAGTCAAGACACGGGCCCCAGGGGATGGGTCGTGACATATATATCCATATATAATTTATAAAATAACTGAACTATAACTTTTTGTAGTAAAATATATTAATATAACTGAAATATTAAATGAGATAAATAATTAATGAAATCATGATTAACAAAGGGAATTATTACTTAATTCTCATTCATCATCGTATGTAGGAGAGGTGATATAGATATTTGATTCCATTATTTATACTAGCTGGAACTAGAATATTATATGATTTAATTATTGTTTAAGAACAAGTATTTTATTGGTGAATAAAAATTTATTATTGGTAAAAAGTTAAATTTAATAATTTCATATTTAATGATAGATCAGAACTCATCGACGCATCACAAAAATAATGGTTTATTGAAGACTAGATTCTGATATTTTATTGTCATGATCGTATGAAAAAAAATATGAATTTTCATAAGGGGGGAGGAATTATTTGATAAAATGATATAATTCATCAAAATAATTATGATATAAAAATGAGAGGGAAGAAAATAATAACTTCAAATCATCACATAATATTTATTATTCTTGAGATTAAAAGAATTTATGTCCCCTAGTTTTATAGTTTTTTATAGTGGTATAAACATAGAAAAAGGTATATTAAATAATATTATATCAATATTCTATAAATTAAATTTTAATACAACCAATTACACATAATGATATCAAGATACATCAGGGTTCACTCCCCATATTAAAGTTTATGATTTTATAAATACCTGGGAAAATGAAGAATAAAAGGAAAAATAAAAGATTTCAACATTGAATCTACCTCTATCCAAGACACATAAATCATCACAATGAGTTACTAGGTATTTCTTAAAGACAATACTTATATTTTCGACCCAAGATAAGTTAATTATGTTTTAGGGCATGTTTGTTCTATAGGATAATTTTCTCCTTATCATTAATTATATGAGCCACTAGAAAATATAAAAAAATGACATTACATTTCATTAATATTTTTTTATGGTATCATTCATGTTTCCTTGTAATAATTTAATTTGAATGATATTATCCCTTGTTATATAAAAAATTAAATAGTTAGATCAATTTTTTCTCTCCAAAATGCATCATCATGTAAGCTCCAATGGTAACTCAAATGACTTGATTCAATATTTTCTTAGTTTAATTGATTTTATATCCATAACAATATAATATTAAAAAAAAGTAATTTTCAATTTTTTATTATTTTTATCAATGTTACAAGAAAAATAACAAACTAATATCCAATTTTACCACTTATTATACCTTTCAAATTTTAAAATTTTGTGATAAAAGATCCTAATATCCAAATACATTAATTCTATGATATTAATTGTCATGGTATTCATATTAAAATGTATGAATTAATTTCACATATGGAAGAAACAATTATATTTTAAAAACTAGTTAAAATAAATTTATGATAGATATATAAGAAAATGAATTATGTTACTAATAATTTGATATTAATAATCATGAATGTAATTTCCTCAAATATTTTATCAATATAAACTTTAATGAAATTCAGTAAATTCATCATAATGATTTTTTTGATGATAATTAACTAATTCCTCACATGTATGGGTGTGTAAGTGTCATTTTATACTTGTTCTTCCAAATTATATTTATTATTTATGGTTTATCTAAAACCGTTTTTCCAAACCATTTCTTCCCTCATCAAACAATCTCTTATCCCATACAATTTAATTTTAAAAAAAATCAATTAATTATTCCCACGGTCAAACTAAAATCTCACAATAAAATCCCAAATACAACTTTTAGATATCTTTATCTCTTTTGACCATATTTTATTTGGATAATTCCTTGGGGGTTTTAGGTGACTCATGTAGTTTTTAGATGATTCCGAGGATGTGCGTAGTTATTGAATGATTATGGAAAACTGTGTCCATCAACCTAGGAAATTGTGTTCCTTGTTTTAATGTTCCAAGGATTATGCATGATTAGTTACATGGTTAATGAAAACAATGTATCCTATCACTCAAACCATGCAGTATGGGAGATATGGGGCGCATAGTTTGAATAAGGTCTATCAAAAAGGGAAACCACATCTAGTAGCCTTGGTGGGTGATCAGGTTGTTTTAAGGTTTTTCAAACATGATAGCCAAACTATAAATGTCTCTTTATTTTCATAGTAATTAGTGTATAGCTTCTACATAGTTTGTTTTCAAATAATTACACCACACCCTATGATTGAAATTTAATTCTATGATTTTTTTATATTTAATTCTTAATACCCCTATTTTATAATCTAAAATCTTCCTAGCCAAACCAAATTCAATACTTTGGTCCTTGGAGGCTCTCAATATTTCACATTGGATCTTCTAAATATGGTTCTTCATGTAATAGAGTACATGTTGATGTCTTGGATCTCTCCGAGTAATCATAATGTCCTTTTGATCATGGATTTTCTTTCTTTATTTTATCTTCAGATTTGAGAGTTGTGATTCCTGATATTGTTTATTGATCTTGTCATTATATTGATGAATTATGATTCCAGGATTCTCTTTTTTCCATTGTATACCTCAAATATTCATTGTTAGATCATGTGTGGGTGTTTTTTATCTTGATTAAGGTAGGTGGTTTCCTAAGGAATTATTTATCAATTAAAAAAATGATGATTATTTATTTTATATTGAATTTGTAATTGTTTTATAAATATTTAATTGATTTTTATTATTAATTACTTTCTATTACATGGTGGGTGTGATTAAATCACTTTACAATATAATTTTAAAACTAAGTGTTTATTTTCAAAAACATATCTTTATGATTACCAATAATTTTAATACATAAATATTAAACCCTCATAGATGAATGTTTGAAACATAAAATTATAACCTATCATAAAAATGTATAGTATTAGATTCTTTGGAAACATGGATAGATAAAAAAACATTTTAATAAGATATCGAAATCATCTCCCACTAATTTAATCATAACTAACTCACTTCATTGAAATAACATACATAAAACCATTCCTCAAAACTAGGGTAAATGAAACATAAGAAAGGGAGAACTCAGATTATCAGTATACTTAAACAAGGAAGATATCAATGATCTCTTAAGAACAAAATAATCATAAGGGTACGAGAACAATATCTTAACATTTTAAAACCACACCTAGCATATTGTAAATCATAATATTGAGTCATGGAATAAATCACCTCAGTTATTAAGACAAAAATCATAAATGGATAAAGGAACATGATCAATTGGAGAAAAATAATTTCATAATACATATGTTTTTGAAATACACATTATAATATAAAATCATTTCATTATTCAAAACTCACTTCTAATAAGATCATAGTGGATCGAGTTTAATCACAATTACATCATATCTTTAGTCAAAGTTCACTCCCCTGACTATCATAATGGATTGAGTCACTTACTACAATGGGTTCACTCAACATTATAGTCTTTATCATCTCATGATATATACATATTTACAAAATACATTATTTGTATATATAATTTTTGGCCCACCCATTACATAAAGAAAATCATATACATTTTTCCCTCCAGATCAAAAAAATACCATTGTATAACCCATAAAAATTTATTGGTATCATTAGATGATATCCATTATAAATAATAAGTATCATAAAATGATGTTATAATAGCTGAAATGTTAAATTGAAATATAACTTAAAATTTCATACAGAAAATACAATTTACACTTTGAAATCACTTTTTTTAGAATCTAAAAATTTCCCAAACATTTGAGAAAATATTTCCTCTGAAATGAACCTTTAAATATTTTAAAGTTAACTTTATATAATTTGGTGTTCATTATTGTGGGAAATGTTTTCATTATAAGTACGTTAAAATAAGGACTTCTTTTACATTTTTAATAAAATTTAAAATGTACCTCATTTGGAAAATGAGAAAAAGATTCCTTTTAAAAATATGATAACTTAATCATGGGTAAAAAGGTTTATAAAAAATAATAGTGTAATATTAAATCCATTCTTGAAAATATTATTTTGAAAACATCGATATGGAAGAAAACAGATTTTTGAATGGAGATAGAAATGAAGTCGGGTTTCCTTAAAAACATTATTTCATTCTATATTGTTGCTAAAGATATGAAATTGAAATGAAAACTTGTAATATATCATAATAAAACAATATAATATGATTTATGGTATTCTTGAGTGATATTCCATAAAATTTTATCATTATAATCTTAATCATAATTATGCCTAGTAAGCAATGAGATTCTAAAATAAATTCATTACTACTTTGGTAACCTTAAAATAAAAACACAATGAAAGATATAACCGTATATGGATTTTAAAATCATGATATTTTTTATAATAATAATAAAATAATACATACATGGTCAGTATATACAACACATGAAATAAATAAGTGATTAATATAGAATGTGTCTCAGAAAAATAAAAGTGAGACGAGAAATCCCTTACCTAAAGCCCAAATTTCCTTAAAATCACTATAAATTCATGTATAATAATTTTAATTTTATTATAAATCTAAAATAGAATAATTTTAACAGTTATAATATCATATATGATCAAATTATTACAATTGGATGCTAATTTATTGATAACGTCTTATTAAAATCACTAGTTTTAGGTGTTAAATGTTTCATTTTTCATGAGAATTTGGGTTTTATAGTTCTGAATGTTGTACTTTGATCATGGTACGATCATCTATATAATTTGAATAATTATATATATATATATATATCATATATATATATATATTCTTTATATATATATTTAATGTCATCCACAAATGAGAGAGATAGAAAAAATGAATTACATCATCCATAGAAATATTAGGTCATACATACACATGAACGTTGTTTTGAATTTTGAAGAGATAAAAAAGGTAAATAATAATTAAACCATTAAAAATATTTATTATATCATATAAATAAAATAAATTAAAAAAAATATTTCATTATTGAAAATTATTTAATCCATAATTGAAGAAAATTACTTTGCTTCTTGGAGGTGGTAGTCCACACATACGCATGAGTGATGTCATCATTTCCCAAAGGATTTGAAGGTAGAAAGGAATATGTGATTTTATAATTATATAATCATAATTAGTTAAAAAATATTATATATAAAAATTTAATCTAATATAATAAATATCCATTAAATATTGTTATTTAAAATTAATTGTATCGCTATGTGGAGGTGGTAGTCTACAGGTATGCACGTGTGATACCATTACTTCCAATTTAATAGAAAAGATGATTGATAATGGTGGTTCCAAAATCATAATAATATTTATGTATATTTATGATACATATTTTTTTGTTATAATTAATAACCCATATTTATATATGGTATAAGAAAACATTAATTTAAAGAAGTCGGGAAAGATGATTACCTCTTTTTTAGTAGGCCTCCATTAGATCATTTATTAAGAAGATATAGAATTTAATTTTAATATGAAATGTTATAGTAATTAATTTATAGTGTTGTTTATAATAGAAATTTTTAGGGTACGGTCAATATATATGTACTAGAGTGGTTTAAATAACATAACGGACGAGTTTCTATATATAAGAGGGGTAGAGGACACAATTGGAATTTTAGAAGAGATTAAAATATAATAAAGAAATACTCCAGCAAAATACTTTTGAATGAATAGAGGATAAAATATGGGATTGTATTAGTTATAATTTTTTCTAGATGATAGGATTTATATAACAATAATTTTAAATCACACTGTTATGTCTTGGATTAATCCCCGTAGACTTATTTTAACCATAACCGCATTAATGAATTTTTAATGTTTTTACTATTCACTATGAGAAGAAAAATAAGTTTAAATTATTAAATAATATTATTTATGCTTATTTAAAAAATGGAATCCATCAAATTAGATGAAATTAAAATACGTGGAATAATTAAAATAAATATTAAACATACAAAATGCGATGAAAGGTGGTTTTGAAGAAAAAAATGCCATCTTAAGTATAAAAATGTTTTATACCAAAATCAATTATAAATTTATTTAAAATAAACTAAATGGTTTTATTATTAATATAAATGAAAAAAAATTTCTTTCTTGATAAATAATAATATTAAACTTTTTAAATTCTTTAAACCGGAATACAATTATCAATATAAATAAATTTTTCACTATTCATAAAAAAATCTATATTTTCATAAAATTCAAAAGAATTAAATAAAATTAATTATGAAATGATTATTTAGAAAATGAATTTCATTTTTTCAATTTTATTTTCTAAAATTTGTAGAAATTAATTATATTATTTTCTTGCACAATGTAATAAAACCCAATTTTTGAGGAGAAATGGATTTTTAAAGCATGTAATGACTTTACAAAAAATTGAGTAAATATTTATCAATATATTAACTTTATATAGAACAGTTATGAATTATTTTAAAAATTTAGTCATTTATATTCATTATAAAAATTTAACTTCTATCTTATAATGATATACTATATAATAGTTATTTTTTTAAAATTGCGGTTGTGTGTGTCACAAGCCATCAAGGAAAATAATTTATTTAAAGAGAAATAAATCATAAAAATTGTGGTTTTATGTTATAAACCCCTTAAAATTAATTTAAACCTTTACATTCCATAAATGAAACAAAAAATAGGATATATTTGTCTTATCACATCCTTAGGTTACCATCTATGTTCTTTGAATTTCTCATTCCTTTAGATAACTTTATCTTGGTGAGCAGCCATGTTTTGTAACACTTTATCTCTATTATCCAAAATTTATAAATTTTTTATAATAAATCTAATTATACAATGGTATAAACTATATGTTCACTACTTTAGATGGAATCAGTATGCACTTCATTGGGAGAGATTCATTTTACATAAAATGAACCTGAGAGAGAATTAAAAAAAAGTGACAAGCGATATGATTCTTTCCCTACAAAAATATATAATATTGATGAAAGAAATATACATATTTCTAGTCTTTCCCTTATTACCAAATCTCATAACATTATTACGTGGATAAATTCATATGAATACATTCTCACCATCTTTGAATTTGTGATTTCATTGACCGTTGTTAGATAAAATTTTCTATTGACTTTTAGTTTCCATGAGGTGTTGTTGAATTATATTGACTTTCTCTTCTATTTACTCATCTATATATGGTCCCAAAATATTTATTTTTCTAACGTCATTCCAACACATTTTATTTCCCCACTTATTTCCATATATGGATTCATAAATATCCATTTGAATGCTTAAGTGAAATCCATTGTTCCAAAAAAAACTTGACAAGATGAAGGTATTAATCCCTTCCAACATTCAAATCTATAGACTAACAACATAGTATATCATATAGGGTTTGAATGTTTTTCTTATATGACCCATATCTGTGAGGATGATAAGGAGTTCTGAAACACAAATCAAAATGTAGAGATTGTTGAAGGCTAAAAATTAACCTCAATGAAATCCTCTAATCTTCATCATATACAATTTAATGTTGAACTCTATGAAATCATAAAACATCTTTAATTAATATTCTATAATCTCATTAATAGATGAATCTTCTCTAATAAGAAGTAAGTGTAATTTATTTATATGGAATCCTTAAAAACCCAAATGGAATTATGTGATTTAGTTATTTTTTCAAGTCCAAGGACAATATCTGTGGTAATATTTCTTATTTTAAATTATATTATCGGTAATTGTGGTAACATCCCCTTTGAATTATCTCTCAAATCCTTAAAAAAATTTAAAGACCAAACACTAAGAAACCCAAACTGATATATACCTCTTCATATTTTTAAATAAAAAATATACTGTTTTAGATCCATATATATCATCGTATTTGTAGTATGAATAGATAATGATTAATTATGAGCTTTACACAACTACTCCTTCAAATATTGTACATAAATAACACATACATGGTTTTTGAACCATATCAATTTCATCACAATAAATGTTGAACACAACAAAATTTATCACCTTCTTTTTTAGTTCAACTTATTCCTTACACACCACTTTAATATTTACATGGATATATGGTTGAAAGTCATTTAATAAAGATAAAATATCTCCCAATAATTCAAAAATTACAGGTCCCTCCTTTTAAAATCCATAAACATTGAATCGTTTTTATTCTCATCATAGATAATCTAGAATGATTCTTTCCAATTAGTGAATATTTCATCTTTTTCCTTTTCCCATGGTGTTAACATATTAAGAATTTATAATTTTTAATTATCTCTAATTTCCTTCTTTAGAGAACATCCAACTATTTATAATTGAATTTATTATTTAAAAATATATGATTGGTATATATTTCCCACATTACTTTTTAGATATAACTCATGCATATGTTTAATAAAAAAATATTCAACTAGATAAAAATCTATAGTTAGGTAATTTTTCTCATGATCCTTCATGTTTTTGAGGCCTAAGATGTCACAATATCATTATTAGTGAGGAAAAATGTTAGTCCCTTATTCTATGCATCACTATATACCATAAAAATTTTCCACTTTTAGGTAGTGTAAGAATTGGTGCTAAAACTAACATTCTCTTCAATTCCTTGAATGTTTCCTCACATTCATTTGTCTAAAGGAACTTGAATCCCTTACGAGTTAATATATTGAGTGGTTTATACATTTATGAGTAATTTTACATAATTTTAAAATACATTTAATCCTAACTAAGAGAACTATGGTTCTTAGTTAGAGTGGTTGGTTTGGGACAAGATTCGTGAACTTACTTCTTTGAGGTATCAACTAATATACCATCTATGATGTTATATGAAACAAATGAGAATCATTTTGTAACCAAAATCCACAGTTGGTAAATTTATCATACATTTTATTCTTTATTCAGGTCTTGAGTACAATTCTCATGTTATATTGTTGATCTTATTACTTTTGGAATATATGATGATTTGATCTATAAAGGTTACTTAAAACTAATCAAGGTAATATATAAAGACTCTATTAATTAACAATGATCAAATTTTTGAATGTATTGAACTCCTTGTAATTGGTCAAAAAAACTACCAATGGATTCTAAAAAATAATTATTTTTTATTTTGGTCTTTTTAAGTTCTATATAATCACAGAAGAGAGGCATTGATCCAACATTTTAAAAAAAAGAATAAGTGCACCTCATAGTAATTTACTTGGTTGAATTAATCCCTTATCAAGATTCACTAGGTGTTTATTTTTCAATTCCTACAACTCAATAGGGCTTATCATATATGATGTCATTGAAATAAGTATAGCACCAAGTGTGAGTTATATTGAAAAATTAACTCCACAATTTGATGGAAGACTATGAAAATCTAATAAAAATACATAAAACCCTCTCTTTTAATAGTAATATATTTGATGTTAAGTATTTCTAAATCCATAAAATACAAAAAACCCATTTTAAAAAAATATTAAAAACCAAAATAATGGATTTTATTTCCATTTAGAGTTCATAATTATTTTCACATTGATAGAAAATAAAAGGTTGGTTCAAAGTATCAAACATGACTTCCATTCCTCAAAAATTGACCTAGTATTTATATAAATAATGTTAATCTACACAAAATAAATTACATTAGATTTCACCATAGATATTATAATGATATTTTTAAGAATAAAATTCACAAACACTCCAATCCTAGAAGAATAATTGACTTGGGATGTTATCATCATTCCATTTGGGGTTTCCACTTCTAATTCAGCATCCAATCGTTAATGTTTTTAATTAACATTCCTTGAGAGTTTTTATATATATAAGAATTAATATATATATGCTCAAAGAGGATACATTAATATATTAGAATACTTGTAATCACATCAACTATATCATTCTATCTTCTCTCCCTTAGTAAAACCAAAATGGTTACCATGACTATGAGTATCTTTGAAAAGAGTGATCAATTATGAAAAATAATTTATAAGATTTCTAAATGATGATGCATTTTTTTCAATCTATGACACCTTAGGTTTATCATATGTTATTCATGGTAATCATATATTCAAATCATTCATAATTATATATAAAAACGTGAATTAATCCAAGAATATCCTTTAGGAGTGTCAAATAGGGTGAAAAATAAGAGAACACTCATTTTTCACTAGAATGGTGCTCAATATATACACAAGAAACTCTTTTTGGGGATATTACACCTAGATTCTTCTTTAAAAAAACTACATAGACTTGAGCTTATGACATGTCTTATATCTTGAATTGCATTATTGGGATAGCTTATTAGGCTGTGGAATTTTCATGCCTTATTGATGACATGTAAATTGTAAATGTAATGCCTTATGATATGTGTCTTGGTTGTTATGATCACCTACTACGTGTCAAGAGAGAACATGGGTCTTGATTTTAAGATTCAATGGGTGGACTCGCCATATTTGTTTAGATCATATTGATGCTCCTAGAGTAATAAATTTTCCTTATATATATAGGATATCATAATAGTTTATGTATACTCATGACTGAAACAGGTCCCCTAGGGGAGCAACCAAGGACTAAAACTTTGGAAATATGTTTATTGCATGCCTTAGGTGATACCTAGTTCCCTTTGTGAGATACGTGGTACAGAATCAATGTCCCCATATCATGAGTGATACAAGGAACACCAATATGGGTCTCCTTGGATGATATTAGTGGCATTGGTTATATTTTATACTTCTGTAGAGACTACTGGGATTATTTGTGGATAACTTTTGATGGGATTAGAACTCCACCTTTGGTTTTTACAGATTTATTTCATGTTTATATGTGATGTTTTATACTTATATTAATATCATGCATGAATGATGACATGGGAATGTGAACTTCATGTCTAACAACAAGAGTGTGATATTTGTATCTTGGTTTATTGTTTTCAAATAGCCTTTTTTATTTTCCATATCACTTGTATGGGTACCTTGGTTTATAAATCTGGATTAGGCTGAAGCAGGTGGTATCAGTCATGTGTCCACTTAGTAAACTAGATAGAAATATTTAAATGTTTATTTGTTTATTTATCTTTATTTATTATTATGGAACTCAACTCATTTAATTATTCCACAAAATGGATTACCATAGACACTATGGGTGGCATTCTACTGATATTGTATCACACACCCTACCTAGGCTTCCTTTGGTACACATGATGATTTCAGGATTTTAGGTAATGAAAAAGGGAAGCATGTGGTATCTGATGATTGATTGATTTAAAAATTTAGAACTGATTATGGGGTAGAAGAAAGATACCATGATCTAGATGATTATCATATCAGTTTTCACCTTTTTTTTTAAATTTTTTCAGCATGTATAATATGCTTGTATCTCTTATACCCCATATACTCACCTTTTTATAGCATCATGTTTATCATAATCATTTGTGTATATGTATTCATATTCCTATTTTTATTATATTTATTAGTAATATCCATTATTTCTATTGTCATATATTTATTATTATTTATTATTCTATTTAATAACTGTTATATGATATTGTTATAACTATTATATATAAGGACATAGTCTCCCAAAAGGCACACATGAGGCCCTCCTTGCTAGTTAGTAGCCTCTTGCATTAGGGGGGGGAGCGCTTGAGATCTTGTGGCCCATCGTCTTAGAACATTGTTGAGTGGAAATTGGATATGGGTGCTAAACATTATCACATAATATGTTGAAATGTCCCATAATATAGTGGGATATGATAACCATCCATGTCCAAGAATATAAAATCTTGTGATATATAAGATTTCTTAATGAATTATTGGGATATATATTTTGTGGTCCACCAATCACATTATGTTAAACTAAAAATATGTGTCCCCTTTTAACTAATCACATTTATAAATAAACAATAATATAAATAACCTATGATAACTAAATTAGATTTATAGTGATTTTTATAAGGCATAACTAAATCAGACCAAGGAAGTAAAATGATGATATCATCCAGGAATATCCCTAGTAGATCATGAGACTATTTAAATGATACTAAAAAAATGATGAAAACACTTTTTGGAATGATTTAAAAGCTAATTAAAATATAAAATAAATAATCATTATATTCTAATCTTTATTCATTTAAAAATGAATATAAATATTTTTTTGTCTGATGGGAATGAGAATTTTAATAAAATTATTTTCCTAATATCATAGACTTATAAAAATGAATATGGGAATCATCATAAATAATAAAAATAAAAGAATATAGGAAAATTAATATGTGGAAAATATTGGAGAATAAATATAAAAATATTGAACTCAAACTTTTATAAATAATCCATTTTTAATTAACAGTGAACTTATAAAACAATAAAATTTTATTATATGAAATATATGAAACAATATAAAAAAATGTAATAGGTGAAAAAGGCTTCCCAACGGAAAATAGAAGATTATGACAATTCCACCAAGAAGAATCATTTTTGGTGAATTTCATATCAATGAGAAGGTAAATAGTAAAATGGCATATAAAAAATTAATTAGAGAAAAATAATAATAGATAGGTTTTATAAAGAAATAACATATAATTTCCTAAAATATAAATTCAATGATAATCAATCTTGATTTCAAATATAAATTTGAAAAGAAACATGTTTCTTTTACTCCTAACACCCATGAACATGATTTTATCATATATATAATAAATACTTTCATATTATTATATTTTTTAATAACTATATTATAATATATTACCTCGTATATTATTCAATTCTATTACTTTACATATATACCAGTAGTTTATAGTTTATCTTAATCATAAGATGCTAGTAGTTTAGATTTTTATAAAAATGTTGTTGTATGGAAGTGATGATCCATGCCCATTTATGATAAGTCCATCATTAAATAAATTCTCAAGATAGTGGAATCAATGCATTATAATGATTTATACGATCCCATTTTCTATTAAAATTTGATATGGGTATCTTTTCTAATAATGGAATTCAGAATGATCATTATTTGACCAATTCAACAAATAACATTAAGTCACTATAAAGTAACCGTTAATTCTTACATAAATCATAGAAAACAACAATTATAACATAAAATAATATTTAATACAATATATTTCAATAAATTTACTTTTTTAGACTAATTCATGATAGAAATTTTGATTACAGTATAGAATCATTCATGTAGGTGGTCCAAATAGTCCCAAGCAGGAACATGTTATATTATGAGCTAGTATTGATATAAGGTCATAATATAATAATAACATTTTCACATAATAATTATGATGTTAATAATATATAATTATAGATGTGAATGATAGATATAAATATTTTAGTTTATCCAGTAATTGTATAAAATTGATAAATTTATGATACTTACTTTCATGAATTCCCTCCTTCTCGAAAGAGGTTCCATAATAATAATAAAATATGGGCCTTTTTATTGGAACCTAATTCTACCCAACCTAAAGTAGGACTTTAAAAGATGTAATTTTGAGTGTTGATTTAGTAGAAACAAAAATTATAAAGTTATTTTAGAGTTTTTGTAAGAGAATTAAATTTATAGGAGAAAATGAATGATATTTCTTTAGAAACATGAGTTTAGTGAACTGAAAGAAAAAAATAAAATAAGTTTTTGTCAATTTAAATAAGAAATATTTTCCCAGAAATGATTATTCAATGGGTAGGTGAATTTATATTTTTAAAATTTAACAATTTCTTACACTCTTGGTATTAACCATTATGGTTGGTATAAGTTCCAAACTAATGAGAGTAATGAAAGAAAATAAACAAAGGAGAACTATAAAATTTACTATACCATAGTTAACTAAAAATAAAATAAAATAACAAAAAAAATTAATGAAAAATAAGTATCTAATTAGAAGTATACATTACTATATATTTATATTATTAAAGAATATCATTGGTCTTGTAATTGTACATATTCTGTTTTAATGCAGGGTGGGATGAGGTCAAAAACCAAGATACAAATGATAAAACATCCAAAACCATAGAAGTTAATTTATATAAAAGATAATAAGTAGAATTATTTTTCCATGTAATATTGGAAAAATGTTAGCAGTGGTAGGATCTTACTTTCTAGCCCCATTCTGATAAGATGATTGGAAAAATCATGTCTTTATCCCCTTATTTTCATTATAGAAGAAGTTTAGATGTTCCAGTTCCTATACATGGAACTATTAAATAACAAGTTAATATGAATAAAATGATTAAAATAGTAATCATATATAGTTTACATAAAAAATCACATAAATAGATGCTCTATGATCACACATAAAAATAAAACCATTAGAATCTCTCAAGTTTTTAATCAAATGAAATGATCTCAAAAGATGGAAAATAAATGTTGAAAAAATGTATTCTTTGAACAATTAATATACTATTTAAATTTGTTTAATGTAAAAATATTTCAAAATTAAAATCTATAATACTTAGTAAAATTTTTCACCTCTAAAAAACTCAAAAACTCTTACATTATTATCAAAAGATTGAAACAATTTTAGTGATTTCAATATGTTATAAATGATCATGGTTCTATATTAATTGATCTATAATATTTCATTGGAAAATAAAAAATATAAAAAATAAAACTAAAAAATCATACTAGGTTCATGTAATATGTTGTGTTTTTTTTCTGATTAATAAAAAAATAGATCCAAAAAAAGTTATTTTAGATAAATTACTCAACACTCTCCCCCATTTGGATATTAAAATACCAAGCTAATAACTAAGATATAACATAACAAAGTAATGTGGATAACATCATTTAATTCAATGAAACTTACCTCAACTTGGAAAATTACTAAAAGAATTTTTTTTCTACCTTTCTAAAAAATAAACCAAAAGATGCCCTATCAAAAATCACTAATACCCTCTTAAATATTTGAAATAATTTTTACTCCATTTTTAACAAAAATATTCAATTAAAGATATATCCATCTTTAGGAATACTGACAATAAATATAATTGTTATTACAATTAAGAAAAAACAATTAAATCTAGAAAGGGTAGAAAACTCATAAGAGTTTTTAGGCACTACATTAAAATAAAATATATCCCTAGGTAATGCAAAATAATAATGAAAACCAAAACTGTTAGATATATCTAAGATTAAAAACTCATCTATGTAAAAATAGATTTGAGGATTAATGTAAATATATTATAATATTTTATATTTTAAAATTATAAGTATGAATATTTTGATCCATGGTAAGGGAGCCTTTATGAGTAAATATATGAGATAAACCAACAAAAAATTACCTTCTTGAAGATACATTTTGACCTATTAAAAAAATAGATTGCATCATAATGGCATGGTTATAGAAGGAGACTCTAACACGCCATATACTTTAGTTAAATAATATTAAATAATATATATTTTTCCCATAGAAAGAGTAGGGATATTTCTATAAAACCATACTATATTTAATGTATTCAAATATTTTTGAATATAAATTAATAGTAAATATATCAAAAAGATGATTTTTATTTCTAATGAAATCTATAAAAATATCTTTTTTTGGGTGAAATTAATAATAATGTGGTGTATTATATCTATTTGTTTTGATTGTGAGTGATGGTTCATATTTATAGATAAATAAATAGTACTTTTATAATAATAATTAATCTAAGTTTTCGTAAAATCAATCACAATATTAATTATACTGTTCTATATCTATAATAACTAAGAACAATATATTCTAGATACTATATATTCTTCTATAGTAATGTAAAGTGAAATAGAATATTACTTATTATTGGATGGGGAAAATGAATCTTCAAAATAAAAATGATATTTTCTTGAAGTAATTGTCATATCCATTCAATAAACATTTAAATATTTAATTGAATATATATTTAGAGTGAAAATGAATTTGAATGAATAATATGATCCATGTTTCAGATTTCCTTTAACATAATAGTATAAGAGCTTTACTTCTTTAAGATATAACTATTTCAGATTAGGTTTAAATATCACATCCAATCACATAGAGTAAATAATTTATATTCAATTATATATTAATTAAACATTAAACCACACCTCTATAAGGTTTTTGATCTATCTATTTTCTAGATTCATCTAGAGCATGCTTATTATAGGTACATAAAAAATTGCTAAAACTATAAGAATTATCAAAACCAAAACATTTCAGAAAATCTATTCCACAGATAAGTTATGTTAATATTTATTCTTATAATTTGATAGTTAATTTTAATATGAGAACTAAATTAAGTTCACCCATCATACTCATCTCAAATTCATTTTTAATAAGTTTGAAAAAAATATTGATATGTTGGATTACAGTGGTATGAAAATCATAATGAAAAATTAGACGCTAAAATTACTTTATAAATTTGATTTGAAGTAAATGAAATTGAATTCCAATACTAATATTTACTCCCAGAATATATATGTCTATGAAGTTACTTGGTATTTCTAAAATCAAGTTATGAAAAAATAATATGTTCAAGATTCAAATCCTTCATAACATAAACCTCAACGGAAACCTAACCATTAAAGAACTCAAATTTTATACATTTTAACTATAATAAAATTAAAATAAGATGTGAATAATTATTGAGTATGCATGGATTTGGGTTTTTATTCTAGTGAAAATTATTCATTATAGTTTATTATCTTTTTCTAATTATAATATTCAGCCACAAGCCTAGACTTATCAAAAAAATATGGTTCCATTATCTTGAAACACATTCTAGAAGACCCATTCAACTTATTTGATCAAATGACTTTCAAGAAATTGAACCAAATATCAAACCTTATTTCAAATGAACTGATTAAGTTCCTCCTAAATTTCATGTATCTAGTAATCATCAACTATGGTCTCATCTTCTATTTTAGGTTAAAATTGAGAAAAAATAAATGATTATCACATTAAATCATCAATTAAAAATCATTTCAAAATGGTTGATTAATATAGATGACAATATTATCATTAGGATAATCCCTAAAAATCATTTGGATTCTAGGTACAATGTATGTTTCTTACATTTTCCAAAATATCTTCTTCAGAAATTATAGCTTCAAAAATAATAATTGTTGATAGTTCAACTATTTGACGAAAATAAGAATCGGTTTTCAAAATAATTCATTTATTTGTTTTATTAACTATTAATTTTAACATTTCAAAATCAATAGATTAACCAAAAATATCATGTACTATTTCTTTAATGGAATGTCTTTATATGGAAAAAAAGACAAGCCTTAATTGAGACAATTTAGGAAAAAAATTATTTCATAAAATTTTCAATGAAATTTATTTATATTATCCCTACTATTAATGAATAATATCATGAATCCACATACTATAAAGTATCCATGTTTTGGCTTGTATTCATTCTATAATTTATTAGAAATTATTTAATTTATAAATTTTAAAACTTTATTTGAATTATAATAAGTAGTAATAATATATTTCAACCCCAAAAATATAGAGACACAATATTCAAAAAGCATAGGAAGGGGAAATTATTGAAGTTCTCAATTCATCCTTTCTGCCAGCTGATTATTTCATGGAGTTCTTATTGATTTTTTTTTTCCAAATTATTTTTTTTCAGTAATAATTTATCAAAACCAAAAATTTCAGAAACACTACCATGGTCAATTTTAATAGTGAAAATGGGATTGTTTTTTATGTTGAACTAAATTGAAAAATATTTTAAATAAGAAACTATGTCTCATCTAATAATAATGAAAGTAATCCAAAGTAAACCTAGAGTAATCTAAAAACAGAGACATAAATTTTCTTCCCTAATATTAATAGTATTTATTATCCAAAAATGATATTTGTTTAGTATATATAATTTATGTGATGTTAATATTCAATATTTATTATACAACTAAACTAATGTTGTTCACCATATTGAAAAAGATCACTGAGACATAAATAATTAAATATAATCTCCATAAAATCAATTATAATTACTTTTATGGAAACCTTCTCTAAATTATAAACAGTTTAGTGCCATAATATTCTATTCCAAATATAATAATTTTTCACAATTTCACATAAGAAATGAAATTATTGGAAAGTAATGTCCTATTTTAAACAGTGAAAATGATATAATTTTTATGAACATATAATATGTTATCTTTTTCCAAACTTATGGTTGTAAATGTTAAATTCCCAATGTTTTTAGAGTTACCCTCATCAAATAATTGTATTAATTTAAAAATAACTTTCCATAAATCAAAGAACATATAGATCATTAAAATTCAACATCTCATTATTAAAAGATAGTTCACTAATTTTGATGATTTTTTCTTTTGCATTATCTCAAAAGGCAACATGTCAAACTTTATCTTTTTGTAGGTTTTCGACATTTGTTTTTTCGGTCATTTTTTTAGAAGAACCACTGTACATATACCATTTATTCCACCTATTTATATTATTCTTTTTTTGGTAATGTTTTCTATATTGGAATTTATATGTTTTCTTTCTTTATCCATCAGAATGGTCTCATTTAACTTCTTCTTCCTGTACCCTTTTTTCCTAGTTTGACGCACACAACCACATACTGGTTGGGTGTGTTGGAATTTTATGTGGTTTTGGGTTTTTGGTGGTGGGTGTAAATGAAATGTGGTATATTCCATTCGATGGTTTCTTGATCTCTTATTTAGTTTATACTGGTTTGGTGGTCTTATTAGGGTTTTATCCCCATGTTCCTCTTTCATCTACATTGGCTCTTTATGTTATCATTTGATCCTTTTAGTGGTTTATCCCCAACTTCCCCTTATTTGGGTTTTTTTGGTAATTTTCCTAGTCATGTTGTTGGTTACTCCTTCGGATGGTGTGTTATATGTCTTTGTTTGGTGGTTTTCCATTGTTCTTCACTTGTTTGTTCTAGTAGATGTGCTGCTAGTCTTATTCTTGGTAAAGATTCTAATCTTGGTGAAGGATTTGTACTACATTCTAAAAGTCTTATTAGAACTGATGACAATTATGTGCTGAATAGCTCCTTGGCTGTTCAACTTGCTCTGACCCAAATTCCCTGCATTCCTCTCTTTGTTGGATCTGGCACAATGGTAACTACATGGTTTTCAGACTATGGTTCAAGTATCCACAGAATTCAAGGTGCTTCCAAAATTTTAATTTGTTACTTCGTTTTTTTTTGTTTTTCTGTTTTGGTTTCTATTGTTCATGATTATGGTTTTTGGCATTTTGTTGTCTCCATCTTTCTGATGTGGTTGTGTTTCATCATCGATGATGATGATGATGGATACAATAATACTTTAGTAGTGTTTAATTCAGCTTGTGGTGGTGGACACTAGTGTCGAGATGACAGTAAGGTGATGTGTATGATGGAAAGGATATAAAGTACATACTACATCTAGTGATCTTTGGTCGAATAACTGGATTTTCCGTGATTTGGTTTATTTTAAATTTTGAAATAGGTTTCATGATACGGTCTTGGTGGGGTGAATGGTTTTTTAGAATTTTGATTTCGTAATGTGTATTTTGTAATGGTGTGACTTGATGTCAATGGTTTTTTATATTGGTTTAAACTTACATTTAAAAGAGTATTTTCAATAAAATAAAAAATATATTTGGTAAAAAATATATTAATCTTTGTATTCACCATGAAATAATGTTTTAAAAAACTATCATTTCACATAAGATGATCTAATTATAAAGATCATTATGTTTCCAAAAAAGTATTATTTATTTTATATAGGATATCCATTAATTATCATATTTCATCAATTGATAGAGTATTTTTCTAATCATCTAAATAATAAGACAAAACAACTTATGTAATTATATCTAAGAGTTATCCATGTGTTACCTTAGACATAAATCAGGATTCATCATGTGGAATAATTGTGTGTAAATTGGGTCTTCAAAATATCAATATTTTCTAAAGAAATTTTAAAATATAAAATTTTAATTACACTCAAGGTTTCCATATCCATCAAAACGTCCTTTATATTAATCTTAAAGAATATTTTGGAAATTTTGGATTACAGTGTTAAGAAAATCACAATGAAAAAGTATAGGCTAATATTACTTAAAAAAATTTATTTTAAGTAAAACAATTTGAATTCCAATACTTATATTTACTCCCAGATTATATATGTCTATGAAGTTACTTGGTATTTATAAAATCAATTTATGATAAAATAATATGTTCTAGATTCAATGTGTTATAACATAAAGCTCATCCAAAATATAACTGTTAAGGAAGTCAATTTTTTATACATTTAAACTATAATAAAATTCAAATGAGATGTGAATAATTATTTAGTATGTATGGATTTGAGTTTTTATTCTAGTGAAAATTATTCTTTATAGTTTATTATCTTTTCATGATTATAATATTTAGCGACAAGGCTAGACTTATCCAAAAATATGGTTCCATTATCTTGAAACATATTCTCGAAGATAGATTCAACTCCTTTGATCAAATAAAATTCAAGATATTGAAGCAAATATCAAACCTTATTTCAAATAAACTGATTAATCTCCTCCTGAATTTCATGTATATAGTACTCATAAACTGTGGTATCATCTTCTATTTTAGGTTAAAATTGAGAAAGGAATACAATATTATCACATTAATTCATTAGTTAAAAATTGTTTCAAAATGGTTGATTAATATACCTGAAAATATTATCACTAGGATAATACCTAAAAATCATTTGGATTCTAGGTAAAAGTTACTTTTCTTATATTTTCCAAAAGATTTTCTTCATAAATTATGGCCTCTAAAATAATAAATATTGATAGTTCAACTATTTGATGTAAATAAGAATGGGTTTTCAAAATAACTTTTTTATTTGTTTTAAAACCTATTCATTATAACTTTTCAAAATGACCAGCATAACCAAACATAACTTGTACTATTTCAATAATGGAATGTCTTTATATGTCAAAAAACAAGAAAACCTTAATTCTGAAAATGTATGAAAAAAAATTATTTCATAAAATTTTCAATGTAATTTATTTAGATTATATTTACTATTGAAGATTAAAATCATGAATCCACATACTCTAAAGTATCCAAGTTTTGGCTTCTATTAATTCTATAATTTATTATAAATTATTTAATTTAGGAATTGTAAAACATTATTTGAATTATAATAGGTAGTAATAATATATTTCTACCTCGAAAATATAGAGACACAATAATAAAAAAACATAGGCAGGGGAAATTCTCGACGTTCTCAACTCATCCTTTCTTCTAACTAATTATTTCATGGAGTTCTTAGTGATAAAATGTTTTTCAAAATTATTTCTTTCGATAAAAAATTATCAAAACCAAAATTTATAAAAGCGCGACCATTGTCACATTGAATAGTGATAATGGGATGGTTTTTTGCAAGTTGTTCTTGATTGAAAAATATTTTAAATAAGAAACTATGTATCATTTAATAATAAGAAAGTAAACCAAAGTAAACATAGAGTAATCAAAAAACAAAGACATACAAAAAGTATTTTTCCATAATATTAATAGTTTTTATTTGTAAGAAATTTTTTTGTGTAGTATATATAATTTCTGAGATGTTAACATTCACTATTGAGTATACAACTAAACTAATGTTGTTTACCATATTGGAAAAGATTGCTGAGACATGAATATTTAAACATAATCTCCATAAAATCAATTATAATTACTTTCTTAGAAACATTCTGTAAATTCTAAACATTTTAGTGCCACAATATTCTACTCAAAATCTAATAATTTTTCACAGTTTAACTTAAGAAATGAAATTATTGGAAAGTAAGGTCATATGGTAAATAGTGAAAAAGATATAATTATTATTAACATATAATATCTTATCTTTTTCAAAACATATGACTGTAAATATTTCGTTCCCAATGTTTTTAGAGTTACCCTCATCAAATAATTGTATTAATTTAATAATAATTTTCCTTAAATCCAAGAAAATATAGAACATTAAAATTCAACATCTCATTATTAAAAGATAGTTCACATATTTTGATGATTTTTCATTTTGCATTATCTCAAAAGGCAACATGTCTAACTTTATCTTTTTGAAGGTTTTCAATGTTTGATTTTTTGGTAATGATTTCATAAGAACCATTATACACATACCACTTGTTCCACCTATTTATATTATTAATTTTTTTGGTAATGTGTTCTATGTTTCAATTTATACCTTTTCTTTCCTTATCCCTCAGAATGGTCAGGTTTAACTTCTTCCTTCCATCCTCTTCTAGCCTAGTCCGATGTACATGACTGCATACTGGTTGGGTGTGTTGGAATTTTAGGTGGTTTTGGGATTTTGGTGGTGAGTGTAAAGGAAATGTGGGACTTTCTATTCGGTGGCTTCTTGATCTCATATTTAGTGTATTCTAGTTTGGTGGTCTTATTAGGTTTTTATCCCCATGTTCCACTTTCATCGGATTTGCCTCTTTCCCTTCTCATTTGTTCCTTTTAGTGGTTTATCCATAGTTTCCACTTTCTTGGGTTTTTGTGGTGATATTCTTGGTCCTGTGATTAGTTCATCCTTTAGATGGTGTGTTATATATCCTTGTTTGGAGGTTTTCAGTTGTGCTTCACCTTTTGGTTTTGGTCGATGTGCTGCTAGTCCTGTTCTTGGTAAAGATTCTGATCTTTGTGAAGGTTTTGTACTACTTTCTAAAATCCTTATTGGAACTGATGAAAATTATTTACTAAAGAGCTACTTGGTTGTTCAACTAGCTCAGACCCAAATTTCCTGCATGCCTCTCTGAGTTGGATCTGGCACAATGGTAACTACATGGTTTTCAGACCATGGTTAAAGTATCCAAGGCATTCAAGGTGCTCCGAGAGTTGTGATTTGTTACTTCTGTTTTATTTTCCTTTTTTTGGTGTTTTGTTTTGATTTCTATTCTCCGTGATTATGGTTTTTGGCATTTGGTGGTCTCCAACTTTCTGATGCGGTGGTGTTTCATCATCGATGATGGTGATGTTGGATGCAATAATTCTTTATTAGTGTTTGATGGTGCTTGTGGTGGTGGACACTAGTGTCGAGATGACAGTAAGGTGATGTGTATGATGATAAAGATGGAATGTACTCATTTTAGCTGGTGATCTTTGGTCGAATAACTGGATTTTCCATGATTTGGTTTATTTTTAAATATGAAATAGGCTTCATGATACGGTATTGGTTGGGTGAATGGGTTTTCAGAATTTAGATTTGGTAATGCATATTTTGTAAGGGTGTGACTTGATTTTGAAGGTTTTTTCTATTGGTTACAACATACCTTTAAAAGTGTATTTTCAATAAAATAAAAAATATATTATGGTAAAAGATATTAATCTTGGTATTAACCATGAAATAATGTTTAAAAAACATATAATTTCACATAGGTTGATCCTATTATAAAGATTATTGTGTTTCCAAAAAGTATTATATATTTTATATAGAATAGTCAATAATTCTCATATTTCATCAATGGATAGAGTATTTTTCTAATCATCATAATAATAAGACAAAATAACATATATAATTATATCTAAAAGTGATCTAAGTGTTACCTTAGAAATAAATCATGATTCATCATGTGGAATAATTATTTGTAAATTGTTTCTTCCAAATATCAATATTTTCTAAAGAAATTTAAAAATATAAAATTTTAATTACACTCGAGGTGTCCATATTCATCAAAAATTCACTTACATTAAACATAAATAATATGGTGGAAATTTGGGATTACATTGTTAAGAAAATCATTATGAAAAAGTAGAGGCTAAAATTACATTAAAAAAATTGTTTTGAAATTAAAAAAATTGACTTCCAATACTAATATTTACTCACAGATTATATATGTCTATGAAGTTACTTGGTATTTCTGAAATCAATTTATGAGAAAATAATATGTTGTAGATTCAAAGGATTCATAACATAATCTTCATCCAAAACATAACTTTTAAGGAAGTCAATTTTTTATACATTTTAACTATAATAAAATTCAAATGAGATGTGAATAATTATTGAGTATGGATGGATTTGAGTTTTTATTCTAGTGAAAATTATTAATTATAGTTTATTACCTTTTCCTAATTATAATATTCATCAACAAGCCTAGACTTATACAAAAAAATATAGTTCCATTATCCTGAAACATATTCTAGAAGACCCATTCAACTCCATTGATCTTCTGACTTCCAAGAAATTAAACCAAATATCAAACCTTATTACAAATGATCTGATTATGTTGCTCCTGAATTTCATGTATCTAGTACTCTTCATCTATGGTATCATATTCTATTTTTGGTTAAAATTGAGAAAAAATAGAAGATTATCACATTAATTCATTAGTTAAAAATTGTTTCAAAATTGTTGATTAATATAGTTGATAATATTATCATAAGTATAATCCCTAAAAATAATGTTGATTCTAGGTGAAAGGTAGGTTTCTTACATTTTCCAAAAGATTTTCTTCAGAAATTATAGCTTCTAAAAAAATAATGATTGATATTTCAACTATTTGATGTAAATAATAATGGGTTTTCAAAATAATGTTTTTATTTCTTTTATAACCTATTCATTTTATCTATTCAAAATTTCCATCTTAACAAAACATAACATGTACTATTTCTTCAATGGAATGTCTTCATATGTCAAAAAACTAGACAATCCAATATTGTGACAATGTATGGAAAAAAAATTCATAAAATTTTCAATGAAATTTATTTACATTATCCTTACTGTTGAAGATTAAAATCATGAATCCGCATACTCTAAATTATAAATGTTTTGGCTTCCATTCAATCTATAATTTATTATAAATTATTTAATTTAGGAAATTTAAAAATTTATTTGAATTATAATAGGTAGTAATATTATATTTCAACCCCAAAAATATAGAGACACAATATTCAAAAAAATAGTTAAGGGAAATTCTTAAAGTTCTCAATTCATCCTTTCTTCTACCTAATTATTTCATGGAGTTTATAGTGAGAAAATGTTTTTCAAAAACTTTTTTCACTAAAAATTTATCAAAATTTTTTTTAAAAACACCACCATGGTCACTTTGAATAGTGTTAATGGGATGGTTTTTTAGAAGTTGAACAAGATTGAAAAATATTTTAAATAAAAAACTGCATGTCATTTAATAATAAGAAATTAAACCAAAGTAATCCTTGAGTAATCAAAAAAAGACATACAAAAATTAATTTCCCATAATATTAATAGTTTTTATTAGTCAAAAATGATATTTGTATAGTGTATATAATTTTTGTGATGTTAATATTAACTATTGAGTATACAAATAAACAAATGTTGTTTACTATATTGGAAAAGATCACTGTGACATGAAGAATTAAACATAATCTCCATAAAATAAATTAAAATTTCTTTCTTGGAAACTATCTCTAAATTCTAAACATTTTAGTGCCCTAATATTCTATTCCAAATCTAATAATTTTTCCCAATTTCACATAAAAAATAAAATTTTTGGAAAGTAAGGTCCTATGGTAAATAGTGAAAATGATATAATTCTTATAAACATATAATATGTTATCTTTTTCCAAACTTATAACTATAAATGTTTCATTCCCAATGTTTTTAGAGTTACCCTAATCAAAAAATTGTATTAATTTAATAATAATTTTTCATAAATCCAAGAACATATAGAACATTAAAATTTAACATCTCATTATTAAAAGATAGTTCACTAATTTTGATGATTTTTCTTTTTACGTTATCTCAAAAGGAAACATGTCTAACATTATCTATTTGATGTTTTTCGATGTTTGATTTTTTTGGTAATTTTTTCAGAAGAACCACTGTTCATATACCATTTTTCCCATATATTTATATTATTACTATTTTTGGTAATGTGTTTTATGTTGGAATTTATACTTTTTCTTTCCTTATCCCTCAGAATGGTATCGTTTAACTTCTTCCCCCCAAGCTCTTCTTGCCTAGTCCGATGCACACGACAGCATACTGGTTGGGTGTGTTGGAATTTTATGTGGTTTTGGGATTTTGGTGGCAGGTGTAAAGGAAACGTGGGACTTTCCATTTGGTGGCTTCTTGATCTTCTATTTAGTTTATTCTAGTTTGGTGGTCTTATTATGGTTTTATCCCTACGTTCCGCTTTCATCGGCTTTACCTCTTTCCCTTCTCATTTGTTCCTTTTAGTGGTTTATCACCCGTTTCCACTTTCTTGGGTTTTTGTGGGGATTTTCCCAGTCCTATGGTTTGTTCATCTTTCGGATGGTGGGTTATATATCCTTGTTTGCAGGTTTTCAGTAGTGCTTCACTTTTTTGGTTTTGGTCGATGTGATGCTAGTCCGGTTCTTTTTAAAGATTATGATCTTGGTGGGGGATTTGTACTAATTTCTAAAAGTATTATTGGAACTGATGACAATTATGTGCTGAATAGCTACTTGGCTATTCAACTAGCTCTGACTCCAATTTCATGTATGCCTCTCTGAGTTGGATCTAGCACAATGGTAACTACATGGTTTTCAGACTGTGGTTCATGTATCGAAGGAATTCATGGTACTCCCAGAGTTGTGATTTGTTACTTTGGTTTTATTTTTCTTTTTTTGGTGTTCTGTTTTGGTTTCAATTGTCCTTGATTACAGTTTTTGGCATTTGGTTGTCTCTATATTTTTGATGCGGTGGTGTTTCAACATCGACGATGGTGATGTTGGATGCAACAATGGTTAAGTATTGTTTGATGCAGCTTGTGGTGGAGGACACTAGTGTCGAGACGATAGTAAGGTGATGTGTATAATGGCAAGGACGTAAAGTACTCATTAGAGCTTGTTATCTTTGGTCGAATGACTGTTTTTTCCATGATTTGGTTTATTTTGAATTTTGAAATAGGTTTCATGATACGGTCTTGGTGGAGTGAATGGTTTTTTGGAATTTGGATTTTGTAATTCTTGTTTTTTAAGGGTGTGACTTGATGTCGTAGGTTGTTTCTGTTGGTTCCAACGTATATTTAAAAGTGTATTTTCAATAAAATAAAAAATATATTGTGGAAAAAAGATATTAATCTTGGTATTCGGCATGAAATAATGTTTTAAAAAACTATCATTTCATATATGATGATCTAATTATAAATATCATTGTGTTTCCAAAAATTATTATATATTTTATATAGGATAGTCATTAATTATCATATTTCATCAATGGATAGAGTATTTTTCTAATCATCTAAATAATAAGACAAAATAACCTATATAATAATATCTAAAAGTGATCATAGTGTTACGTTATACATAAATCATAATTCATCATGTGGAATAATTGTGTTTAAATTGGTTCTTCCAAATATCAATATTTTTTGAAGAAATTTTAAAATATAAAATTTTAATTACACTCTAGGTGTCCATATCCATCAAAACGTCCTTTATATTATACTTAAAAAATATTGTGTAAATTTATAATTCTTATTCATCATCCATATTTATTTTCTAGAATGATATGTATTCTTACACTTATAAAAAATAACATCCACCGTATCCTCGTTCACATATCTTCTTCTAAACTATTTATATCTTTCATTCTAGTTGATAGCCTGATAATCCTTCTTTGAAATCAAAATTTTCATTAGTTTTTCAAGTGTATAGAAATATCCTTTTCATTATTCAACATTATTATCATCCAAATGTTCTTAACACATCTTAATACAATAGCCTTTATATTTTATGATTTTATAGTTATAGTAGTAAAAGGAATAATTTTCTTACACTTATCTTTATTTTTATCGTTCTTCAATTGATTCACATATAATATTAACAATCTTGTCTACTAATTAAATATTCCTTAATCTCTTTCTCACCAAGAATCTATGAGGTGTTGAAAATATTCATAAATCACTGATGCATCTAAGAAACTGTTTCACCAATAAGAAAATCAAAAGATTTATAATCTATAAAAAGCATCTCAATTCTAGTTTCTAGTACATTAAGTGTTTTGAAATTTTCAATATCAAGTTTCTTCTAAATCACATTACTAGTCTCATAAGAATATATATGATTTTTCATATTCAATCTCATAGAACAATGTAGCATATTCTAGAACATATAGTTCACTTCATACTAAAATCTCTTTTCTCAATTAATTATAGTAATTTATTTTTCTAGAATAATGGAATTTTATACCATTTTCCATTAAAATTTAAATTTTTATTATGCCACTTTAAGGAAAAGTTGGAAACTAAGGATCACAAAGCATAGATACCACTAAAAGCGGAAAGAACTAACAAATTGATTAAACACAAGATTGAGATTATTTGATTCATACAATCTATATAGTTCCCAGAATAGAGTATTAACCTCGGTGTCATGATCCTCACTGATAATCCCTTCAAGGTGGGTACGGATTATACCTATTGTTTGTATGAATTCCTCTTAGTTTATTTTTAAATGGTTGTTATATCTTACCATATATTTCCTATTATAAATGAAAACTAGAAAAATTGTAATAATTGTCCCTAAAAATTATCTGAAAAATAATTTAAAAAGTTTTATTACAATCCCCAAAACTCTTTTTACACATTCAGGTTTTAATAAAATGATTAAAAAGTAGACCATGATATCGTTATTAGATTCATCACATATACAAAATCTCTAAAATCACATTAAAAACTAAATTAATTAAAATACGTCACATCCATGATGTAGTGGATAGATCTTAAAATTCAATAATATAGTATCATCTTGCATATGTTTGTTTAAGACATTGCCTTTTATATAATTTAATTATGTTTTAAAAAAAAATTAAAATATCATATGTTAGATAATAATTTTCACCTCTAAAAAACTCAAAAACTCTCACTCGATGACCTTCTGATTGAAAGTGTTCATGAGACTACATGATCTTATGGATGTTCATGCATCATAATAAACTCATATAGAACATGTGATTTTAATGTTAAAACTAATAAAATTGGTTTTCCCTTAGTAATGTTTAATAAGATTTTCTTTTCAAACATGATTGAAATATTAATGATATTTTTGATAATTTGTTTGAAGTGTTTATAAAGTTTAAAGGACATTTGAAGGTGTTCTGGATTCATTTAATGAAGTATCTAAGAAAAATTTGGTAATTGTTTTAGTCTAATTAATAATGGGCACCATAAGAGACATTTCACCCTTACATATAAGGATAATTTTTCAATCCTTAAGGAAAATTCTTTGTATTTTTAAGAATCATCCCATAAGCCTTAGTATAAAAATTTCAATGTTCTATGTAAAAATAATTTTTAGAGGTTGTATATGATTGATATAATTTCTTATTATGGTTCATTCATATTATATAGGGATATTTTGGGATATATATATATACATCATCCTAGATTTTTTATACAAATGATTAATGGGAATCCAAAAGGATATTATGTATTACAGTAAGGACCATTCTTTGAATGATAAAATTATAATATTCTCAATATCCAAATATTTGTAGATGAATCTTCCCAATGACTTACATGGATAATAATTCAAGATAAATTTTCATCATCAAAACAATAGTGATTTCATTTGATGAGATGAGTTCTCCATGTTCATGTAAAAGCATCCATGATATTATTTCAAGTTAGGGAAAATGAAATTTGAATTCCTATAAGTTTCAAGGAAGTTTTAATAGGAATATTTATTCTAAATTTATTTGATATATTTTTATTTAATTTTTAATGGAATAGATTTGAGAAATATATGAAGATATTCTTGTATATTTGAAATTAAATATTTTCAATATTTTTTACTAGTTTTACAGGAAGATAAATCAATTTTGTTCACCTAGGAACTCACTACACTATAAATATATTGGTAATTTTTGTAATAATTTTTGAAATATTGTATGATTATTGTTGAAAAATTATAAGAATGAAAAAGACATAAATAATTTCTATTCAATAATTGAGTCCCCAATACTATACTATATCAATGAGACAGAAGGTAAAGAATATCAACCTGTAAAAGTTTCTAAATTTGGTAATGTAGTAAAGCAATATAGCTTATTATAGAAAATATTTATACGTTTTTTTCCTATAATAAAGAAGGTATTATTTATTCATGAATTATCTCATGAGTGGATATGTCATCCTGATGAATCATAATGAAATAACAATTTTTCCTATTTTTTTATATCCAAGCAGTCAAATTTCATTCTGAAGTAATGTTTTTATTGATATTCCGACATCCAATTATTTATTTAAGATATGATTGAATCTAGAGAATATGATTAAGCTTTAAATAATGATTAATTACTATCTAAATAATTCCATGTAGTTACTAGTGAGAAGTGGGTGATACCTTCCCGTGAGAGAATTGGATGATGCCAGTTCAAATACTATGTGCCAATTCATTTAAAATTTCAATCACTATATATATAGCGATAAAAATTATTTGTTTCAATAGTATTCATACATAGATAGGAATTTGTTTGATATTGAACATTGTAAAAGTTCATGTGTGAAATTATTCTATCATATATTTGTATATATCTAATGAATATATCATATTAAGCGAATCTTAAATTTAACAAGATATAAAGATTTATTCAAAAAAATTTTTTTAAATGGTAACATTAAAATACCGCCACTACAATCTAATTGGTATATTAAATATCTATATTCTTGAAGTGGAATCATATCTAACAATATTCCCATGAAATTCTAAACATTTATTAATTTATCATGACAATAAAAAAATTTAAGACAGGGATAATTTTTTACTTATTTTTTAAAAAAACATTAATGGGTGTAATAAATTAATGTTACCATTTCTACTATCAAAAGGATGTGAATTTATTTTTATTATCATTATAGGCTATTTTTCTATTGTAATATATTGAGGTATAAAATTTGTATATAGGATAAATATTTAGATACATGGGAACGCAAGAAAATTTATACTATCTTCTCTAGATTCTAATGTTTAAAACAAGTTTATATGGTTATAGATATATAAGTAAACTTGGGATAATATTTAGACCATATATAATGGAATCGTCTGGAAAAAAACTACGAATTCCAAATATTGATTGAAAAATTTGAGGATATTAGACTGAATAATGTTGAGATCTTTGATTACTATTTCATAAGAAAGAATGAGATAGTCACATTAAGGATTCAAGGAAAATCTATATGAATCAAATGTTGTTATAAAATAAATGATTAAAATTCATGATTGAATATACCCAAATATATTATTCTGGGATGATATTCATGATATATATCGTGATGAGTTACAAAATATCCTCTTAAGTAATGAAATGTGAAAAAATTCATTATTAGGAAATTTTAAATGAAGGATAAGGTTTTTAAATCCATTTATAAATTTTGGATAAAATTTGAGGAGGGTGGATCCTCAAGTGACATAGAAATATATGATAAGAGTGATGAAAAAATAAGAAACTCAATTTTCTCGTATCTAAAATTATCAACAAGGGAAAAAATATATTGGAATAATTCAACATATACATTTTAAAAGTGGGGAATCAAAAACATATCTAAAATTTCTATGAATTGAGAAAAACATTTAATATAAATTTGATTATAATTAATTATAATTTTAGATAACATTGAGAAATAAATTTACTAAAAACAAAATAAATTTTTATAAAGGAAGAATGTATATGTAACATAAAAAAGAGCATGATAATTAAAGATAGATAAGGTAGCTCTTTCTCTTGTAGTGATTTAGAGGAAGAAAATTTCAGAATAGACATTAACTTTATGGATCATACTGAATACAAAATAAGATATCTCAAATATTTATGAATAATATAAATAAGATAAAGCTTATATGGTTTAGATATTGAGGAATGAATATATATATTGTCTTCATTTAAATTATCAACACAAAAGGAAATAAAAAACTCTTAAGAAGGATATTCAAATCCAAAATAATTGTGAAAATGATTTTAATAATAAGGAGATTTAATAATAAGTTGAAATGAATGATAGATTAATCTAAGAAAATGTTTAAATATATAAAATAAAAATTTTCCTTGAAAAATAAATATATCTTATGGATAAACATACCCTTGAAAAAAATAATATTTATTTTTAAAAATATATTATTTCTTTGGATGAAATTTCATAATCAAATTTATATTGTAGAATTCATGTTAAGGTAAATTGGAAAGCTATAATTCATTATCAAAATAAATCTATATCACCATTCAATGTATGTTTAGAAGAAAAAATATGAGAAAACCAGTTACAAAAGATTCTAGAAAAGAACACTCATAATAAATGAGAGTTTAGAACAATTTTCCTATTTTGAAAATTAAACTTCACTTATTTATTAAGATAATACAAAATCAGTGTAAAAAGATATTAATAAAAATAATGGATTGAATAAATTAATGAAGAGGTTGATCAAATTTAGAATAATTC
The DNA here is from genome assembly GCA_963277665.1 of Viscum album. Classification (NCBI taxonomy): domain Eukaryota; kingdom Viridiplantae; phylum Streptophyta; class Magnoliopsida; order Santalales; family Viscaceae; genus Viscum; species Viscum album. The sequence goes on from OY728138.1 coordinate 1,417,429,114, forward strand.
CACATGGGATCATTTTACATGATATTCTAAAAAAATTCATTAATACCGATTTGGTATTCCTAAAAATGATAAATGAAAAAAGAAAAAGTAATAAGGGAAAATGATAGTTTTTTATGAAGTGGTAATTATCATGTTGAGGGATTTAATTTTTAAGATACTTTTTCACATTGTGTAATGTTGGAGAACATTAAGATGTTCCTTTTTGTATCATATTTTAGATAATAAAAATCTATAAGATGGATTTCAAGTATAATTTCAAAAATTCATAGTTGGATGAAGAATTATATATAGAAACCCCAAATGGGTTTTTTTCTTGATAACACTTAGAACTAGTGTTTGACAATTGAAAAAGGATTTTATAGATTAAATATAATCCCAGGGGACCATTATTAAAATATTTACAATTTCATGAGTGATTTAAAATTCATTAAAGGATTAGTGGACATTAAATTATACATTAATGTAATGAAATCCGGTTTACTTATTGTACTAATATATAATTATGATATTAATTTTTTCAGTTGTTAATGAAAAATATTTTCTTGAGTTTAAAAAAAAATGAATCTATAGTTGAAATTATCTATATTTTTTTATATGAATTTTAAAAATTATTTCATAAATTAAATTAGATAAATATTTATAATAATTGTTTCCTGGATGAAGGGTTATGGTGACTTTCATGTATTGTGACTCTGGATAAGGATGCATCAACAAATAAAAGGTGATGTTTTGTGATAAGATGAGTGATCAATGTTGCAGGAGAAGGTTCCTCCTCACAATACCTTGCAAACAAGAAAGAAATTTAAATTTCTATAAGTTTCATGATTATTTATAATGGGATATTTATTTTCAGTTTCTTAGATATTTTAATTTGAGAATCAAAATAGGATTTATCTTCTGATATTTATAAATATTTCAAATTAAATATTTGAAATAATTATTTATTAAATTTAATGGATAAAAAATTTGAGATATTTACCAGATAACTAAATACACCAAAAATTCATATGGAATTTATATAATATTTAAGGAAATATATTTTTTGTATTCAATGTAGTGTTTAAAAAAATTAAATGAGGAAAATTATTAAGGTTCAAAGATTGAGTACTCGATTATTCATTGTATTAAAGAGAGTGAATCTGTAAAACATATGAAGTTATCAACTATATATACAACTTGTTACACTTGATTTATTCTTGATCAGACCATTATTGTTTCCCACTACGATCCTATTCCAGACTCTCATTAGAAAGTACAACTTCTCACTACCATCTACAAAAATATTGAAACCAAAACAGGAAAGATAATCCATTTCCTCTGGAAAATTCTAAAAAACTATAAATAGATATTCCTTTATAAACCTTCTAGATCAATTAAATTTCACATGCTCATTAACGCTGGTGTTTGATTTCCACTACAAAATAGACTCAAACGGTATTCATGTATTTCGTAAACTCTCTGAATAATTACAATGACCAAATAATTATTCTATAAATTTTATTATTCCTCATATTACTTTTGTACCAGATTCATGTCAATTTTAATTCTGTTATTTTGAGATATAGTAACTCAACTCAACTATTATGTCTACCTGATTTACACAACAACTTTATGTTTTTGTTTATCACTTTTCGTAATCAGTCTTGTTCTAGCTCACTTACACTAATTCTTATAATATTATCAAATCAACAACATCATGTGACCTAAATTCATTTATCTATAATTAATATATTATAACCGATTGATTATCCTAAAAAAGTACTCTTATCTTAAAATATAATTTATTCACTATATTTTTTCATGTAATTGATTAATTTGTAGACTCAATTCACAATTTTTTATTCATTATGCTTCACAAAACTCAAACATGTACAAAAAAATGAGAAATGTTAATAATTCATCTACTAAAAAAGTATTCACGTTAATATTTTAGTTTTATATACAATTATTACTTCATGAAAGTATAAAAATGATATATTATGCATCTTCTTCTCATTGTATTTTTATTTCTTATTCAAAAAACTATAAATGTGTGCATAAATCAATTCAACATTGTAATGACTCAAGTTCATAGAATATGCATCATGTGTGAATAGAAAAATGAATTATATTCCCACTGATATGAATAATATAGAGTATATGAAACCATCGCACATTTTTTGATAATTAAATTCATGAAGAAATATTCATAAAAGTGTAGAATAAATACATTGACTTATAAATCATTTAACATTAGTAAAAATGTGTGGCCTTTCCACCTCCTATGAAGTTATTATTCATAATAAATATAAAATATTCTCTTCATACATCATAGATTATATAGGGTATTCTAATTATTATTCATGTAGCTTCAATATCTCACAGACTAACTTTATTCTTCAAGGAACTAGTTGTGCAGCTTCTTCTCTTTTTTTATGAAAATAATAGATTCTCGAACACAATCATGATCTCTAATATTATATAGCGTTCTATTTAGATTCCTAATAGGAATATTTATAAATTATTTCACCAATAAAACCCATCAAAAAATTAAGGCAATATAATTATCTTTTGTGATGCTGTAAATCATAGTGATATCCTTTCATATACTCAACTTCATGGTTCATATAATTTTGATATTATTGTTTCACTACGGAGAAAAATCACATATAGTATTTTTTTATACATAAAAACTCATTCGTAAAAGTTTAAAAACATGAATTTATAATTCTCGTTTATAAATAAACCTCTGTTGAGTCTGCATATCATGACATGAAATCATCTCATTGTCACTTCATCATGAAATTCATATTTCATTGAGAAACAATTAGATTTGACAATTTCAATATTTTAATATGTGAAGATTATTTATCATAGAATTTAATGGTGAATATCATCCTTGTATATATCTTATAATTGTCATAATAGGTTAGATAAATGTTGTATTAACATATAGAACCACTTTGAGTAGACATTGAAGTGCCTTTAAATCAGTAGTGCGGGGTGTTAATAAATTATAAATTGAAGACTAGTTCCAAAATTATACTCATATCACATTAAATATGAATTTTTAAGTCTATACTCTTTATTACCTGAAGTGATTTCTTGGACAACCAATTAAGTTCTATGGGAGCCATTTCTCTAATGTAGCTGACTATGATAACCCACATGCATGGAATTTGAGAACCATTATCCCATATCACTTGCATAGAAATGTGCATGTCTAATAAAAAACTCTCTTTAACAAATGATTTTATATAACACCAAAATATTTTAAAATAATACTATGTTCAATAGTGTATAACACACTCAATGATGAGATTAAATGAACCATGATATACTATTAAAATATCATTATTTAAATATGAATTTTTTAAAAAAACCTATTAAAATTAGTGTTATGAAAAGATATAAAAACATTATGAAAAATATCTCTAAATTTTATAAATAATCTTCAAAAATTGATTAATTCATAATAAATATGTTCTCAAATTACTGTAATGTAATTTTATGCATCAAAAATAAGTTTTTATCAAAAATGATTTTTATTGATTTTTATGAGTGAATGTTATTATTAGTTACTTGAAATGGTCGAAAGGTTTATTTATCTAAAAATTATTTCAATTTTTAAATCATCATATCAGAATTATCGTTTGGTGAAATGTTTTGGTTTTTTCTGAAAGGAATGATTTTTTAGTGAATAATGAAGGTACCACTTGTTTTAAAACTATAATTTATTTTCAATTAATCTAGTAATCTTAATTTCAATTATATTTTTATATTTTATCAATGTTAGATACAAAAAAACGTAATTTATAACAATAAAATTAATTTCTTTTGTGTCATGAATTTTTATGGCTTTTTTATAATCTTATTTTATGCTTAAAAACACAATTTTCGACAAACTGTTTTTATGTGTGTAATGTTTATCCATTTAAATTAATTAAAATAACCCATAAGATTTAAATATTTAAATTAAATTAATATATTAAATTTCTATTTATATCAACTTAAATTCATATATTGATTACTATTATTAATATATATAACATTATATCATATTATTCTTGAAACGAACAATTTATAAAACATCATTATTAAACATGTTTTATGGGATTAATTTTTATTTGAATTTGAACACATATGGGATTTTAATGTAATGAAATAAATTACATAATAATAATAATTAATATTTTTAAAAATATTAAACCTAAGTTTCGGTGAAAACTAATAGTAAATACATTAAAAACAAATTTGTTGAGGCGAAAAACTAAAATTATAAAAGTGAGTAACCATAGAGGTAATTATAATAACATGTTGAAAAAAAATTATTTTTTAATTTTGGAGGTGTGTATCAACCATAAAACCCCTAAAATTATTTATTTATCAATTCTGTAAAAACATGTAGTGTAAGTGACTTTCCATTATTCAATAGTTTGGGGTATTTAAAAAAATCCACTCTCTCTCACTTATAAATTAAAACATTTTATACTCTCATTTAAATAATTAAAAATAATTTTGGATAAAACACCAGACCCATATAACTAACATACTTCCCTTACCACATCGTATAGGACTTGGTTTGATCATAAAACCTATATATAGAGGATTTATATATAATCCTAAAGAGGTGGTCCAAAGAAGTGGTATCATTCTTAAACAAAAATTTTTATTTTATTTCTTCATAAAATTATTTAAAATATTATTAAACCATAAAAATTTAATTAAATAAGTATAAAACATATACTTAGATGGTATTATGTTAATGGAATAACCTACATCTATCTCATATTTTATCAAATGGGAAAATGAAACCATCGTTCTAGCGTAGGGTAGACTACCCCCTCGTGAATCGATGTAATTATTTTCCTTAATTTACCCCTAAGGATATTAATATTTATAGATTTAATATTTATATACTATATTCATGAAATATATATCATTATATAAAATTAATATATCATATAATTTCTTACCTTACCTTCAGTTGAAAAATTATGATGTCGTTCATCTATATGGAGAACTACCACCTTAGGAGGAGATGCAATTTATTATTTATTACCACATCACATGGATGGAATATTTTAGTGTATTATTAAAAAATAATATTATATTTTTTATATAATTATAATTTGTAAAATATAAAATAACTCTCACATTATTTTCATTATGATAATTGAAAAATGGAAATTTTAATCATTTGAACATATAAGATACTATCTCCAGGATTATAACATAGTTATTTTTCACAATGATATTTCATGGTTGATTATTACATAACAAATTATACATAAAATTGATAATTATTCTATGTTTATTAATATTTATATGATGAAATAATAATATATTGGACCATAGTCAGCATACCAAAAGTGATTTTGCACATGTGAGCAGAATATCATCAAAACATCTAACAAGAAATTAATTGACTGTGTAATTGATGATGGAATGGTAAATAATAAAATAAAATGAATAATAAAATTGAAAAAGGTTCTTATGTAATTAAATAATTATCATTATTCTATTATTCATGATGATAAGGAACAAACATGACAAGCTGGGCTTGTGGTGAGGTGTAAAGCCCTATACCGACACTTACAGATTTAGTAATAAAACATGTTGTGTATTTTTTTATAAAGGATAAAAGAAAAAACAAAGTACATTATAAATCCGAGGAACATTTCCAGTATAGGTTTTATATTATTAGACAATACATACATTAAATTAGAGCTTAAAATAATAATTAAAAAATAACTAATTGGATTCATCTACACTACCACCTTAACTGTCCTTTGAACATATAAGGAATCCTTTAGAAAACATTTTAAAAACATGGGAGGAGAAAAAAAATCAATGTAGTTGAATATATAAGGTCAATAAACAATATGTAATGGGGTTAGTGCAATCATTATCATCATAACATATACATTGTATAATAATCATTAGAGGAATCACTAAGAGAATAATTAAAATGTGGCAATCCATAGAATGAAAAATCATGTCTTAGTGGTAAACTACCACACATAATTATGAACAAAGATAGAATCATGTCCATTCATATTTCACATTACACATGAGTTTCTTCAAATTACCAAATTAATGGAAGCTCTATATAATTCGAGGCCCACCCATCACATTATAACATTCACATTGTTCTATATAATTCCTGGTGCATCTGTCACATCATAACGTTTACATTATCATCAATTACACATAAAAAATATATCAAAAAATAACATATAAAAACCCATGTTATGTAATTCATTTAATTTAATAATAATACATTCATAAAGATTGGGTTCCCTAATGATTTATGGAATACCATCCTTGATATAAGAATTATCAACCTTGAGTGAATGAAACAATCTTAGGAAGTAAAAGGTGTTTTTTTTGAAATAATAATTCTTTTGTAAAATAATGTGTTCTTTAAAGACTAATATAGAAAAGATATATATCCAATTAAAGGTAATATAATGTATAATAAATTATTAATAATGAATTACCATTCTGAAAGTGGAGTCAATGTGGGAAAACCTAATGGAATAGAGTTGGGTTCGAGAATTCCCCTTACCTTTGGTCAAAAATCGTCATTCATGTTAATATACTATATAATCACATTAGATTAATTAATTAACAATTAAAAACCCTTTTATACATGAATATTATTAATTTTGGGGTTATTATATTCTTTTTTGGGCCTTTGGATGACTTATTGATTTTAATTTCATCGTTTTGGAGTATTCATTTTCATGGTTACCATGATCGGTTCACTTTGTAATGAAGAATGAAAGTTCATTTAAAATCATGATGAAAAAATAGAATTGTTATTATATGTTTATATTTATATTAAATAAGCTTATACGATATTACAAAGGTTTTCTATATACCATTAGGTGTATTGATTTGATAAAATTTAATGATGATTGTTTTAGGTTAATTTTGGTGGTTTTTTATAACAACAAACTTGTTTTATTTTATCATTTATTTTTATGTGTATAAGTTAGTTATAGAAAATAAAAGGGGTTTAAAAATAAAATTTCCAATCTTTTTTAAACCACATTATGGTTTTATTAACATATTTTAACTCATTTATTGAAAATGAATGTTCATCACCCACGATGTCGATAAATAAACACTTCAGATGCAATGATTTCTTTTTTTAAGGAAATAGAGGGAGAGAGATGATTTTAATGATGGATATTCTATTAAAATGATATAATTATATAATACTTATTTTATTGGAGTTATTATTCAGTTTTTATGAAGGGAGGTGTGCTAATAATAAGAAATTTTATTGAAATTGAAAGGAAATTAAAAGAAATGATAGATGATTTACCTCTTGAATTCTCTTTTTGAGATCATCCTCAAGGAACATTGGATTGGTATTTTGATGATTCCAAGTTCTACTAGACTTGGGAGAGGGACTAGGAAAGATTTTTGGGTAGAAAATAGGAATTATAAAATCTTGGGTGGTGTGAGGAGAAGAGGGTGCGAGGGGTGGTATTTATAGTGCAGGAGAGGGGTGTTTTCTAATTATTTTAATCATTAGATTATTATTTTTCTCAACACAAGATACAGTGAGGATTATTGAGACAAAATACAATAATTATTTAATGTGAGTTCAATCCAATTTCCAGTTACATCATTTATTACTCAATCATGATGTAGAAATTCATTTATTTAGCATATTTCATAAATTATTAAATTTCACTATTCACCAAAAAACAAATAATTTCATAAAAATCTCAAAAACATAACCCAAAACATTTTTAGATGTGTATGATTCAAAAATAGAATTTTTTTTATAAAAATAACTGTCTACATATGGGAAATTTAATTTTTAAATAAAATCATTATTTACTTGAAAGATAATGATTTTGAATTTCAAACCGAACTTATAATACTTTCAAAAATTTACTGAGGTCTCATAAAATTATCCTAAAATAAAAGGAAAAAAATATTTATTTAGGAATAATTTTTCATTAAAATTATTTTTGTTAATTTATTAATTTTAAATTTTAATTAAAAATTTATTACTCATAAAAATACCAACACTTACACTATGTCCATATTGTTACTTATAAGATGCCTAATTTATATCTATACATTCATGGGTAAGGTTACTATTCATTAGAAAAAATTAATATTTATAAGGTTATATTATTATTCGTAAGGGTACGTTATTATTAATTAGGGTATGTTACTAATAAACAAAAATTAATATGATAATATCTGACTCCAAATATCATACTAATCGCAACCGTGTATGTGGTATTTTTGATATTCAAATAACATAAGTAGAAAATAATGTTTAACGACTAGCCTATACATATCACATATTATTTAGTAGTTCATTTAAGAACATATTTTTTCCTTTTCAAAATCATAGGATGTTACATTCTCCCCCTATAATGAATCACTCCCTCAAAATTCATTCATTATAATAATAATTCAAAATTACATATCAATAATTATAAAAAACTATTTTCTTATGTGTAATTAATTTACTAAATGCTCAAAATTGAGTAATGTCACAAAATTTTTTCAAAAAAATGACAACATATAATCTCTAAATTTTTCTAGACCATTCCTCCGATACCAACTGTAAATCCCTAATCCAGCACTTCGAGATTCATTACAAAATCATGTTGTTTATTTTTTTATAAAGGATAACTGAAAAATATATAGTACATTATACATTCGAGGACCATTTCTGGTCTAGGTTTTTGAGTATTAGACAAAACATACATTAAATACTATTTTATAGTAATAATTACAATATAACTAATTGGATTCATCTTTACAAGCCCCTTAACAGCCATTTGATCTTCTAAGGTATCCTATGAAAAACAATTTAAAAACCTGGGATGAGAAAAAAAATTTGCGTAAAAGGATAGATATGACCACGAAACAACATGACATGGGGTGAGCATAATCATTATCATCCTAACATAGGGATATTATCATAATAATGTGATATCATAAAATTATCCTAAAATAATAGGATTTTTTAAAATAGAAAGACATTTTTTTAAAATTAATTTTTTAAATTTATTATTTTAAAATTTTAAATAAATATTTATTACTCAAAAAAATACCAACACATATACTCTGATCATATTGTTACTTATATGATGCCTAAATGTGATCTATACATTCATGGGTGAGGTTACTATTCAATAGGAATATTTACTATTCCTATGGGTATATTACTATTCATAATGTTATGTTACTGTTTAACAGAAACTTAGATCATCCTATCAGACTCCAAATATCTTACTGATCACAACTGTGTATGTCATATTATCAAAATTCAAATCCCAGAAGTGGAAAAATTATGTTTAATAGATAAGTTATAAATTTCGTATAATATTTAGTAGTTTATTAAAGAACATAGTGTTTTCTTCTAAAATCTCAGGTTCTTATGTAAGGGGTTTCATCTCAATTTACCTTCATTAAAGCATATTTTAATTTTATTCACCTAATTTATTTTATATGGTGTATATACTAACCCTTTATAGATTATACCAAGAATCCTTCATAAATCATGGAATTTTAAGTTACGACATCATTTACTTCATTCACGTGGGTTAGGATTCAAAAGATACCATGGTTGTAAAGGTTTATGCTTCAGTCTCATTTTAATCAATATTATTTACGCTTGAATATCTATTAAATAAAATTATTTTTTCATCTCTAATAAAACCCTCTAATTTTAATAAACAAATTTTATTTAGAAAATTTTCAAGTAATATTACCATTTTACTCTCTTAGTTTCAAAAAAATGTATTAATAAAAATGATTTTTAATAAATTCTAACATTATTTGTATTTTCAGCAAAAAATTGTTTGTTATTCCATATCCGTATTTTAAATAATATATTTTAAAGATTATTTTTAATTTTCTCTCAACATATCTTAATGACATTTTTCATATGTTTTAATTTTTACATAATGTTGTAAAAGTAATATACTTTTCTATTTCCGAATAACGATATTTTTGACTTTTAAAAAAATAATGAAATGGGTTTTTTAAACTTTTAATACATGAATATAATTTCCCACTATCATGAACACTCAATGATTTTTATATTACATTAAAATATTCTTTGTCTCTTTTGAATGAAAATTACATCATTAATATATGGGATTTTTATTTTATTTTATGTAATGGATCTATATAAACAACTATTTTCATCTAGTTATGACCATTATCTACATGTAACATTGTCTCTCTATTTAATGATATTGAATTATTCCAATTTCTATATATATATGTAGCACATATATATAACTATATTTTTCTCTATTTATTTAATTTGGTAAAACATTGCTTATGTTTGTTTAGGAATTATATAAGTAATATTGTATATATTGAATTTATTTTTAAAGGTGTAATATGAGTTTTAGATGGTGTTTGGTGAGTTGAATATAAAGTGGTGATTCATAGAGAATTTTTTTGGATTACCTTGATAGAATTGGATGTCATGAATTAGAAAATCTCCCTAAAGATTTATACTCTACTGTTGATGTAATTATCCACATTATCATTTTTATACCTATCCAGTTCTAGTAGAAAATAATGTATCCATCTTTATCATAGAGATAAATATCCATTTGATGATGGGTACTACATATTTATTTTTAAAATAGCACAACGTTGTTAATTAATTAATAAATTCCCTTATACTACCAAGGGTTTTTACATAGCCAATTTATATATAAGGTTTTTGAGGTTATTTCATGTAACCAATTCAGTATAGTGGACATATATAACCATTTCATCTATATATGAAATTTATCTAAGGAAACATTATTTTTATGCTATTGGTGAAGAATTAAATAAGGATCTGTAGAAGGGGTTAGTTTTTGACTATAATGATAATAATGGAATAGGTTGAATCAATATTCTGGATATTTATGTTGAGGATTTTTATATGATTAATATGTGAATAAACACAATTATATTTGAATATCTTATATATTAAACTGATTATGAATTTAAAAGAATATGTTACATGATGTAGTCATGGTGATCATGGATATGTGCATAGATAATGAGAGACAAAGAATAAATTCTAAAAAAATAATTTGACAATGAATGTTTTATTACAATATATATATATATATTTCATGTTGACATAGTGAGAAATTTCAACCACTCGGAATATCATAATGAAATATTGTGCATGATGGTGTTGTGAAAAGGTGAGAAGAATTGAAATATCATTTTGAGAAACCAATATATCTATGTATCAATGTTTGGGTGAGCTAAATCTGGGTAATTCTTAAAGAAGGTGATTACATGTACTCAAGAATTTGTGGAAGAGAATTCATACCATTCATGATATTCATGGAGTCCCAAGATTAGCATTGATGAAATTATTGAGGAAGTATAAAATAAAGGGGAACCCAACTTTATTGTGGAGGAAGACTTTATATGAAGAACACCTTTAAACCTTTGGATAATCATTAAAGATGAATACTGTAGCTATGGTGTCTAACCAACTTCTAGAGGCTTGTGATTTGGGTTTCTAACTTATTATATTAAAAGAATAATTTTATTTTCTAAGAAACTAGGTTGATAATGTAACTGGGGTGTCTAGAGTGTTGTACTCACATGCTGATATAGGGAAGATAATTCATGTTGGTGTGTTTAACCAACATGGAATGGAGAAGAAGATATAACAAACCGTTTAAATAATATTTCTTTTACTCACTTATTTTATTTCTGCACATGATATGATATTTATAGATTTTCATGAGTGTATCTAAAATATTAAATTTCTTAATAGGTTAAAACTAAATTGAGATCAAATTAATAGAACATGAGTACCACTTATTCAGCCCCCTATCAGTGGAATATAATCTGTAATTGTGAACTTAATGTTTTATTAGATAAATAGTATCCTCAAAATATAAAAGAATTTTTTAATATGGAATATGATAGGCAATTAAATGAAATAATATCCCTTTTTCAAGGAGGTTCAAATATTCAAATGTTATGATGAGAGATAATAGAAAAAATAATATTGATTCATCCTTACCATCCCGATTTAAAGATAAAATAAATCACCATTCCTCTTAAAAGAAGATGTATAAGAATCTATCATAGAATTTGTGATATTTAGTTGAGGTAAAGATGAACATAATTCTATTCCCAATTATAAAAATCTTGTGGAGAAAGGATCTGAAATTTTATAATATCTCTTAGAGATGAAAAATAAAATCAATTCTGGTGTTGAATAATTATAAACATCATTTTTTTATTTCAACGCATTCTCATAAAATGATACAGAAGATCAATAGATAATAATGGATGAATATTGTTATTCAATGATAAAATATTTGTATTTGGAAAATAAACTATTGATAAGAGTATAAGTGGCCCTAAATCTCATCTCAATGAAAATTGGAACTAATGTAAAGGAGCAACGTTATATAGTAGAGAAGATTCTTCAATATATTGTAAATAAAATGTTCTTGGAAAAAGATCTAAAGTTTAACATCATATCTCTCAAAACCCAACATTATTAATGGAGACAATAAGGCATGGATACTACTTCAAATATGAAGGTAATAATTTTTTAGTTAAAATAGAATGTTATTAAAATATAAGACCATAGGGAGAATATGGAAAACACTAAAGTTAACACCAAGATTCCCTAAAATATATGTCTGAACTTGTATATAAACAATGTGGAACCTAGTTCTAAAATTTAGAAGTATAGTGTTTTCCAATGAAAACTCAGGAAATATGGATCTGTAAAAAAATCAAAATTACGAAAATTCTTTTATTAAGGAAAACATAGGCACATAATGAGTATATTTTTCTAATCCTAAATGCCCAAATATTTTAGAAGAACTCCATTTGTGGTAACATCTCTAACCAGGATAGACCAAATGAGGTATTTATTTTTTGGTAAATGCTTTATTTATTTTAACCTCATTCATATGGAAAGTTATTTCACTTGTAGGAATGCATGGGAGTGTAAAAAATATATATGAAGATAATTCACTCCTATAACTTATATAGAAAATGTTTATCATTAAAAATATTATATTAATATGTAAGATAAGTAAAATGGGTTGGAGGATTAAAATGAGCCACAATAAAGGGCGTTTCCAAACCCAAAATACATGCACACACAATAACACATATGGAGGAAATGAAGAAAATTTTGGAATCCAAAACAAGAGCTTGTTCTAACTTTTATGGTGGTGGAAAATGATATTCCACAAGTATTGGAAATTCATGGGAAGAAGTTATGTGAACAATCCATATTTCATGGTAATAAGAAATAAAACACATATCATATATGCTTGGAATGAAAAATAATGTATGTATGAGATGAAACTATCACCCAGAATGTTTATTCTAGAGAAACAATATGTTCTTCATTATTCCATACATTTTATGTCATGTGAGATAAAATGTATGGAATTTAAAGGAGAACCAATTTTTTTAACACGAACATGTAATTTTCAAGATAGCCTCATAAAACTATAATATTATATATGTACATTTTACTTTAATCACTTAAGCTTAATTGTATTAAATTTACTAGTTATGGGGGATTTTTGGTAATCAGAACATGAAAAAAGTGGGAGTTACATAACATGTACTTGAATTTTTTTAAGAAATAATATTTTCCAATCATGATTTCTACGGAATTTTAGTATATATATAGCATGGAAAAAAATTATTGAATATCGCATGTTTTCTACACTAGGTTAGTCCATATAGACTTATATTTGATCAACTACTAGTTATTTACTTAGAGAACCATGCGATATCATCCCTATCATTGAATTGTTCAAGAAAATGTATTTTAATGGATAAGAATAGGGTTTGAGAAAATATATGAGATGAGAATGACCCCACTTAAATTTTGAATTTGATTTTCATTAAGGGAGAGAAATTGAGAATAAATATTAATGTACATATTGATTTTGGGGATTTTTATTACCAAAAAATTCAAATGTGGAGGTTGAAGTACCCAAGTACTAATGTAAGTATTTCAGTTGTTTTAAAAGGATTAATATGTGTTGTTGATGGTGCTTGGTTAGTTGGAGATTATTCAGTGATTCTTGGAGAATTCATATGGATTTAGTTGATGACATTATATATCATTATTGATAAATTATCCATGTAGATTTATATTCTACTATTGAAGGAATTATCTGCCTAGTTTTTTCCCCTATATATCCAGTTAAAAAAATGATTTAACTATGTTGAGAATAGTACTACGTTGTTATGTTCAGATTAGTGAAACATATCAATTTTTAAAAGAGAACAACATAACTAAATCATTAAAAAAGACATGTATGCTAAAAATGCGTTTTAGATAAATAAATGCCACATAGGGGTTTTGGGGTTATTTCACAAAGTTGATTGAGAAGAGAAGACTCCTATAGCCATTTAAAATACATAGGCGATTTCATGAAGGCTTTATAATTGTTTTACTATTGATGAAGTGAGAGATAAGTATCTTCCAAAATTTTAAGCTTTATATTGATGAAGATAATGAAGGAATCAGTTTACCAGAGATTTTGGGTTTTAATGTCAAGGAGTGGTATATGCATACCATCTGAATAAATGTTATTATATCCATGTCATTAGATATTAAAATGAGTAGGTTTGAGGGATAATTTTTCCCATGTTGTCTTCATGGAGATATTAAAGAGATCATGGGGATTAAAATAAATCATAAAAAATAATTTGATGTCGTAATTGATATTAGTATTACAGACAGACATAGATATATACATATATATATATATATTGAATGTTCGCAGAGAGAGAAATTGCATTCACTTGAAATATCACAAAGAAAATTTGTGTGTGTAGGTGTTGAGAAAAGGTGATAAGTGTTATAAGAACATTTTGATAACCTAATAAATATTTTAATCAAAGTGAGAGTGATCCAAAGATAATTATTTCTTGAAGAAGCTGATTACATGTACTTGAGAATTTGAAGAAGATAGTTATGATCATTAATTATTTTAATGGAGTATCGAGACCAACATTTTTTAAGTTCAGTAGAATGTACAGAAGGAAGGGGAATCTAAATTTATTATGGTGTAATACTATTTGTTAAGAAGATTTTTCTTAATCTAGATCAATAATGAAGAGAAAAAATTTAGTTGGGATGTCTAACTTGTTACTATAGCCTTGTGATTACAGTGTATAACTAGCCAAAAAAGAAGAGTAGCGGGGTGTCTAACAAACTTTTTAGAGATTATAATTGGGTTGTCTAACTAGTTGTTTTCAATTGAATGGATTGTTAAGAGAATCCATGTTTGGGTGTCTAACAGATATTTCATGGGTATGATTTTATTCCAAACACTGTAAATGTAACATCCCAGTTAAATAAATAATATCAAATTTTCATATTTACTAATATATGTAAAATAATTATTAATTTTTCTTTAAAGGGGATGCTATGTTCGATGGCGTACCTGATACACAACAACAAGTTTCTTTGAAATCTTATGTTGCACACAATGCTGAGTCATACTGAATAATAATAATATAATATTATTTTAAATGGTAGTTAACGTCTAGTCGTTGTATTTATGGGAATGGACCAAACTAACTACAATATTAATATACATGTTTTTAAATGTTTTTAAATTTATCCAATAAATTTTAGATGCTTAAAATAAGAAAGAATCCGATTTTTAGCATAAATAATCTAATATTCATTAAAAGGCCGATTTACCGCCCTTTGATGGTGAACCCTCCTAAAATATATTTTATGTAACTTCTATATGTTATATTTGACAAAATTATATTATTACTTATAATAGGGACATCAAAATTTTGTTTGGATAAAATTTTGGTATTTTTCTGATAAAGTTCATTTTTTATTAATAGTGAAAAATACTGTATTTTAATTCAAAACTACCGTTTATTAATTTGTTTATATGGTTAGATTATCTTCATAAATGGGTATAAATTGTCATTATAGTTTTTTTACCATTCAATCTTATGTTGGTCATTGTAAGAAATTTCAATTTTAAATTTGACATAAACTAGTGCGAATCTTTTGATAGTTATTATTTCTTAAAAACACGTTTTTTGTTTTGACAATGAGAATTAATTTTAAATTAATTTATGCCACTTATGTGTTTTGAATTTTGAAAAATGGATTCCATATTTTGAATCTGGAGGTCCAAATTGTGTAAATAGGTTACTTTTATTTTTAGACATTATGAATATTTACTTTAGTAAATATTTTATTTACCATGGTTAAAAGGTAAATCTAGGTAATAAGGTTAACAAAGTATTATTATAATAATATAAAATTACCCTAACATGTGTCCTAATCTAATTGGTTGATAACTTTCCGACCATTTCCATCCTTGGGTCTATTTTGGGACCCCATGGAGCCACTCAAGAGTGATAATGACAGTTTATATTAATTAATTTTAAGGTATGAGAAAAATTACAAAAATTAATTGCTTTTAGTAAATTAAATTTTTTGTTGTGTTATATAAGTTATATTTTCAACAATAAATATTCATTGGAAATATAAAAAAATTACTTACATCATTGTATTTGATTAATAATTTATAGTATCAAAAATATAAAATTATTTATGACACAAAAATGATGGAGTATTTACCTCATTAATAAATGATTTAAATAAATAAGATTATAAAGACTAAAATAATATCCAAAACCTGTTTAATTTATATTTGATGATTGTATTTCGACCATGATTCATATTATCTTCTATCGTAATTAGTTTTGGTCATTTAGAAACCAAAAATAATTATATAATAAAATAATAATTTCACACTTTCTTAAAGAGCCCGCCTCCCCCTTATAAAAATCCCTCACTTATATCCCATTCCTCACACCACTCAAGCCCCTTGGATCATAAAAAACCTACCCAAATAAGCTCTCAAGATCTTTATATTTCTCATAGAAGACTTACCTTAGGAAGAATACACTTCAATAAGTCCTTTTGGTTCAAACCAAAGGGAGTTACCCAAGTTAAAGATAACTGTTTCTCTTAAATTATTATCTTTTATTTTAATTCTCCAACCAGTAAAATATTTTCATTTATTTATTTTATCACAAAACATGTATCATCAATATACTAGTATGTTTTTATGAGAATTATTAGAACTAAACTTACACACAAATCCATCTAATGGGTAAAGAACATATCATTTTTTTCGGTGGCAAACTAACGCCTCACTAAACCATGATTATTCAATTATCTCCTACCACCTCTTATGATGGAAATTATGATCGAAATATATTTATATATGATATATATTATGTTTATGTTTTCTTTATTCTTATGTATTTTTAATTTATAGCATACCTTTATGGTTTCCATTATGAGTAACGCGATAATTTAATTTGAGGAAGTGCAGACTACTGCCCCCTCAAAGTGATATGAATCGTTCATACCTTACATGGGAAATATAAAGGATGAAGTTATTGAAAATATATATTATATTATAAAGGAGTTATAATATAACTATGTATCATTAATTTTTCATTCAATTAAAATATGAAATAGAAATGAAAGTAGTGTTCATTCATACGTACGACTTACAGTCTCTTTGAATGATGCATTTCATTTCTTATCTCAAAATGTTAGGTAATATTATAAATACATATATATACTAGATATATATGATATATATGATATCAAAATCATTAATATAATTCTGGAGATAATGGAATCTTGACCACATGGACAACTTGTAATTATAAGGTGTCCATTTTGACTCAAGTACCAAATATCGACCAAATGACCATTATTAACATAAATGATTACATAATGTTTATAACATGGTAATAAGTGATATAAAAGGTATAATAAACTTGAAAAAGGGTTATTAATCAATTATAAATTGTCTTAAGTTTATTATTCAGGAAGAAAAAGGAACAAACAAGTCATGTCGGACACAAGGTAAGGGGTTTTTTATCTCACTTTTAATTCCTTAAGATTTCCATTGTTCACCACTTATTTATTTCATGTGGTGTATTATGTACTGCTATTTGATATATATATTACCATTACTCTCTTTATATTGATGGTATTATGTGATTCATTTGGTGGTTATTAACTTTTTATTATACGACTCGATTGATTATAGTGTAGTAAGGGATTTTCATCTCACTTCTTATTCCCATGAGATTCATGCTATATTACCACTATATCCTATTGTGTAGTGTATGTACTTCCTATGGTTGTATTATTTATGAAATATAATTTAATTTATGGGTATTTACATATTCATTTAATGATACTTATTTGATGGGTTGTATGTTTCATATGTTACCAAATCGATAAAGGGATTTCAAATTTCAATTTCCACTCATTGGGATTTACGCATACTTCATTGATTATTTTACTCCAAGATTATGTGTGAAATCACTATTTATTTACTTATGTAGTAATTCCCACTCCCATTTTTGTGGATATACTTTTGATACACATAATCACTCCATTGAAAAATTTTCAAGTCATCGATATGAACTTGATAAGAATAATTTTAACTCAATCTCTATTCATTGAGTTAAACATCCAAGTCATTTGTGTTGTTTTTACAAGAATATCTGTTAATGTCCTATGATTGATTTCCACGGAATATACAATCATATTTAGTGTATTTATATTTGTCACACATAATTATTTTATTGATTTATCATTAACTTAAGGATACATTCAATATAAGGGAATTCATCTCAACTTACATTCCATTGAGAATTCTTTGTTGTTGTGCGCCAATTCACATTTATTTGTTGTGTATAATGCACTTTGACATAGTATATCATGAATCCATTTATTCAATTGATATTATAAATTTTTTATTACCTAAATTATTTGTATTCAAGCATCTCTCATTTTGATAAAAACTCTTTCACTAAAATATCATTTTGAATGTTTTAAATATTTATTCTTCTAAATATTTATCATTAATGTACATGTTTTAAAAATGTTTTTAAGGATTTATTTATATGGACATTAATGTTTTAAGATGATAATTTATTTAAAATTTTCAAATTGATATGGTACACTTTGATTCAAAAATCTCATTCTTAAATGTTTTGAATGGTTTGGAAATGGTTTGATAAAGTATTAATTACGTATATATATCTTGAAATGATATGTTGTGATTGCAATGTGGAAATTTTATATTTACATTATTCTTGTTTTAAATGTTCTGAATATGTTATGGTTCTTGTAAATTGTTTATGTATATAGGTGGTTTTGTGATAATCCTAGGGCAGGTGAGCCCGATATTTCTCTCCAATGCATTGGGTAACGTGACAGAGGTAAATGTTATTGTTTTTCCTAAGAGATTTAGGGAATATACTATGATGGGAATTCCAAATGTGACTCCCTATGTAGATGTGATAGAAGAAATGTATGTATGTTATGAATTCCATATGTTACCTTTATGATTTATGATTTCATTATGTTATTCACAAATCCTATGATTTCATGACGTATGGTACGATTGAAAAGTATAGTTTCATTGATTTGTATTTATTGATTGGATAATGTTTCTTTTAATTATTTTATAACCCTTACTGAGCTTTTTATGATCATACCAAATTTTGAAAGGTTTTTTACAGGACATAAATATGAATAGGGTCAAGGATGAGATCAAGTAAAAGTCATGCTGTCTAAAACATTGAACTTGACATGTCTCTTTTTTTCAAGAGTTTTTATTATATGAAATATGGATACTGGTTAGTAGTGTCTACATGTAATATTCAAGTTGTTATATAATATTTATGTCCTAATTATCTAAAACCCTAAACCTAAAATGATCCTCAATGGGAATTATAGATATAATTCAATATTATGTAATGTTTAAGGTTGGGTCCTTATAGTAAACACCATGGGATGAACTATATTATTTTTAAATGGAACCTAATGTGAGATTGATAGAAATTGTTGAGTGAATCAATAAATTAACTATTTCAAGAGGTCGAATTTAAAAGGAGATAAGATTATGAAAATTATGGTACAAATAAGTCACCCTCTCATTAGTGGAACCAAACTAGTTCATGGGAACTATAATTTCTCAAATTCTATCATTATTAAATTCCTATTGATTATCTTTTGTGTCAAGATTATCCAACCCATTTTATTTTAATGAGATATTATTTTTTTGTTCCCTATGATTTATTTGCTTTATGTTGAACACATGTATAATAAACATGTTTTTATGGGTGCACCTAGATATCCATCCAATGCATTGGGTAAATATTTATTCTCGTGATAAATTCTATATGACATTATAGAGTAATCTTAATTCATTATGGGACTTTTTCCTCCATGTGATATTGTCAACATAGTAAGACTTGACTCATGTTTATATAATGTTATATGTTTCTTATAAATTCCCCATATTACCATGATCATATGATACTATGTTCATTATATTATTATTCTAATCGATTACTCTCAAGACTTATCATTTATGATACCATATTGTTCCTTTGACTCACATGGTATTTTTCCATGTCATTTTTATTCCATTTCATGGATTTTTAGCTCACCCATTTATTTTATCTATTCCCCAGGTTTTCATACATAGTTTTAAGGGTTAAAATGGATTTAGTGGGTTATTATAGAGAAAAAAAATAAGAATTTTATATTATATGTTTCCATTTGATTTATTATGCTCCTATTCTTCTAAAGAAACTAGGCCTCATGTGGGTTGTAATTAATGAATGTTAATCTTAAAAATAATTTAATAGTATATGTAAAAGGGTTGGGTTACTATAGTTGGTATGAATGTGTGGTCTAATTATCTTTTGGATTAGGACCATAATATATTTTTTGTAACCCTATGGTCAACTATAAGGATTATACTATATATATAAAATATCTTATATTATTGGTGAAGCATAGTGGATTTGGGTAATAAGAAATTTTATCCCTATCTAGATTCTACATGTGGGTGTTCCTCTTGGATAGTTGTACCTAGTGGTAATAAACTTAAAAGGGTTCATTATCCATAACTCGATTAACACCTGATATATGATAATAATCCTTGATTCAAATATAGTTTGACACTCCTAGGTGATATGTTTTGGAATTTCAAAAGTTATTTACAAACCATTAGTAAGGTCACAAACAAATTAATCATCTATTAACCCTAATATAAAATGTTACCATGTATAACATAGATCGAAACATAGAGACTCATATGTTATGATATACATATCAATTTAAGTTATTTATTATATGTTTTTATGTTACCCTTTTGTTCAATAATGTATTCTTATATTGTTTTTCTTATTTAATAGAGGGAAATATGAGAAATAATGATAACAATCAATGTGATGGGAAATGTAGTGATTCCCATAATGAGATTACTAACCGAATAAGAACAGATTATATTCATATTGTGATTAGTAAAAATGAGTTATCTCGAATTATGATTAACCATCTGAATATAGTAGAATTTCAAAACAAATCAATGAAGAAAAGGATTGTGTCTCATGGAAAATCATTTGTTAATAATTATAGTAAAATTAACATTTAATTTATTACATGTAAAAAATGTGGGATGAGGAACCATGGAAAATGAAATAAAGAAACATGAAGGTTCTTTATGTGTTGAAAATGAGGGCACAAATTAGTTTATTTATGATGAAAACGTAAGAGACTTGTTAACAAGATGACTGGAAATAAAGTTAAACCTAAGGAACCATTAATAGTTAAATGATATAGATATAGGGAACTTGTTCCTTATCTATCTAAATTACATAATCCAAGGATTAAATACTTTGGGATTATGATGATAATTTCATTAAATTGTAACGATCACACTTTTTATGCGTTAGAACTTGAGTATCATGTTATTGATGTATTTTTATTAATAGTAATATAACAATAAAAATCATTAAACTTATAAGGATCATTTTATAAAAAAAATTTCTTTAAATATTTATAAGAATATGTAGAATGGAACTAATGAACTATAAAAGTGAATTTACTATAAGGTGGTATTTTTTAGAAAATGATTATTAAAGAAAAGATTATATTGGATATATGATAGATGTGAGGATAAATATAGTCAATTAAAATTATTTGTATTTCTAGAGAAGAATGATCTTGATAGAAAATATTAGAGGTTAAAAAGTGATGTAATCATTAATGTTATTTTTAGATTTTCCCCATACTCCTGATAATTTTATTAGATCAAGGAGAAATATCAATATTATTATCACTTTGGGTTTCCATAGTTTTAGAAAAAGAATAACCCACATGTTGGGTGACAACTAATCATGTATAAAAAGGTTACATGGCTTAAAACCACAACTAATGGTTAAAATGGATGTAGTTCCTACCACTATCAGATGTTATAAACTGGTTAGTATGAAATTATTTTAAATTTAATTATTTGATATAAAAATATTATATCTATTTTGGGAAAAATATTTTAGTATCAAATATTTCTTAATTTTTATGATTTTTAGGTGATTAATTATATTTTGGGAAATTCCTATTTGGGTTGAGGTATATGTTTTTATTAGATCTATTATTTGATTTAACAGGAAATATTAGTTGGGAATAAAAAAACGTGATTTTTTAATGTTGAGTCTATTTAAGATGTTGGTTTATTTATTCATGGAATGATTTAAGTTGAAATTTAGATTTACAGATAAATGTAAAAGTTAACATATTTTGGATGTTATTTTACAAAATTGTATCCATTTTAATTTTTGTTAATACTTAATAGAGATATGAATATATTTTTATCCCTTGAATGAAACGTTCATCTAGAATGCTCATGGTTTAGAGAAATATTTGATATTGTGGTGAAAATGATTAATATATGAAATTATACCAATAAAGTAAATATATATCCTTTTTTTAGTATTATATATAGTTAAATGATCACTTATGTGATACTAAAATAAAAATGTTATTCATTTTTTAAAAATCGATGGTCTCAGCTCTCTTTAAAAAGTATAATGTTTCCTCATACATGGATATTGTATCCAAACCCATGTTTTCATTACCAAAAATTTTCACCTTATTTTTAAACCTTATTTATTGTAATTTTAGATGACCATTTTATTTCCAATTTACTATTTTCAAAAGTAATTTTTAGTAACCGTTTTTACAATATGGGTTTTCGTCAAAGGAATTTTTTAAAGTCAGAACCTTGGTGGCTGATAAAATTTCAAAATTAAAAATCCCAAATTATTAATGGAGGTCAAAATTACCAGCCTATCATTTTAAATTAACACTACGTTTGTTATCAAATACATCATACAACACTGAGATAAAACGAACATCGATACATTACAAAAATATTATTATTTAAAAATGAATATTATAACCTCGTCATTAAAATTATAAGTGTTAATAAGAGTAACCAAATTCTGAAAAATATTTTGAATGGTAGTATATAATCTAATTTTTTTATTAATTAACGAAAAATAACTACAAAAAAATTAGTAAATTCATTTTATGCTTCAAAAATATGTTTTCTTCAAAAAAAATTATGTGACAGAATATTATAATTAGTTACTATAAATTATAGATATAATTTGTTTAAAAAATGCCATAATTTTTGAATTTATTATATGAAAATTATAATAATGTGAAATTTTGGTAATTTTTTGAAAATAATGATTTTTAGTGAATAGTGAAAATTGTGGCTTTTTGTAAAATATTAAATTCTTTTTAATAAATCATGTAATTTAAAAGTTTAATAATATTTTGGATTTGGTATTAAAGTGAAATATGGATAAATTTTATTTTTAATAATATAATTAATTTCATTTAAATCGTAAATTTTCTAGATTTTGTTATAAGATTAAATTTTATGCTTAAAAGCTCGGTTTTATGTAAATGAATTTTAAGTGCATGAAATTTATCCATTTTAATTAATTAAAATAACCCAATATAATAAAATATTTAAAGAAAATTAATTTATAAAATATTTTTATATATGAATTTACATTCATATAATAATAATTATTGTTCATATATTTAATGTGTGATCATCATATACTTGAAAAATGAAGTTAATAAGAAACCATTTTCGGAAACAATGTACTGGTTTATTTTCAAATTGAATAATTCCAATTATGTGATTTAAATTTGATAAAATTTATTTAATATTAATATAAATCATTAATAATATTACGTAAAAATTTATACTTTATGTTTTATCATTATTATTATTATGAAAAATAAAAACAATTATTTATTATGGTAAGAATATAAAATGGTAAAAGTGAGTAACCTCAGAGGATAATAGAATAACACATTTAAAACATGTTTTTATTTGAATGATGATGTTTTTACTCAGACTTATCACCCCTACAATCT